>CM060635.1:10616796-11216796 GCA_030578275.1 Meda fulgida
TCACGGGGTTGGAACGACATGAGGGTGAGTAGGCCTAATAATGACAGAATTATAATTTTTGTGTAAACTAACCCTTTAAAGTGTGTTCAACTTGAAGCGGCGCAGTGCATACCGACCGGTGTATGACATCTAAGTACCGCAAGAGCGATTCGAAAGCATTCAGAGCTTTATTTAAGGTAGGCTAATTTTGACATGGCGTGAATGCAGCTATTTTCAGTGATATCTGTCAGGATTTTTTATGTGTGGTATTCCACAAAATATGGACAGTAATTTGAGTGTAAGCTCTAGGGGGCAGCACTGGCTCACAAAACCATCAAACCCTAAAGAATATATGTGACCCTGGTTCACAAAACCGGTCTTAAGTAGCACGGGTATATTTGTGGCAATAGCCAACAAAACACTGTATGGGTCAAAATTATAAAATTTTCTTTTATGCCAAAAATCATTAGGATATTAAGTAAAGACCATGTTCCATGAAGATATTTAGTAAATTTCCTACCTTAAATCAAAATTTTATTTTGTTTGTGGATGCAGCACAATCGCCAACAGAAATGGAAACCTTTAAAGGCGATTTTCTCAATGTTTCGATTTTTTTTGCCCCCACAGATTCCCGATTTCAAATACTCGTCTCTCGTCCAAATATTGTCCCATCCTAACAAACCATACATCAATGGGAAGCTTATTTAATCATTTTTCAGGTGATGTTTTTAATCTCAATTTTAAAAAAATGGACACATAAACTGTTTTTGTGGTCCACGGTCACATATAAGCTATTGGGGCTAAAAATGATCACCTGTTGAATTTCTAATTGTTTCCAGATTGCTTCTGATCTTGTTTCCCCAAATTGCTTCTGCGATTGTTCCATAGTACACAGATGTGTGCAAACAATCAATCTTAGCACAATACAGTGTGCAAGGTAACAAAATAATAAATAAAGTGCTTTTTCCCGATACTCCACTACAACCCACTGCTCTCATTTGTAACTGATTCACTTGCTCAATTCAAGTTTCACTGCTTTGCCTTTTATTTTATTTTTTCACAATGCTTCAAGGTTAATTCTAGGAGTTTTGATTCTGAAATAAACAATCAGTTCTCATCAGCAACATTTGTCCTAACGACTTGATTGAGATGTATTTGATGTCTGGAATGGCACCATGGAAATGTCAATGATAAAAACCAACGCTAAACAAAATATTCCTCTTGTTTGATTAAACACAGATTTATCTAGTTCTGGCCTGTGGTGCATGACATATGTTCACAGTTACTGATGGCTGAGGACAGTTGAGTTGAGGTAAGTGAAAATACCAGGACCTGTACTGTAAGGCCATCTAAACTTCATTCTGTCTTCGGATTCTGGTGGAGAGGTTACGGCCCCGAGCGTCCCGTCAAGCTCAAGTACTGCCTCAGTAGCTGACTCACGCGCTTCTGGTTGGTTCCACTTGCGGGGCAGATTTCCTTATCCCTATGAGCCACCGTAGCGTTTCTGCAAAGGCCTTCCGGAGCTCACCAATTTCCGGAAACCGTGACGACCTTTCATAAAACCTCCGAAACGTTTGGATACGCTCACGGCTGCCTCACCGCTCTTCTCTTCTCCTGCACCATCCTGGTCCTCCTCGGTCCCCGGGTCTAGGTCTGGGTCAGATGAAATGCCGAGTTTCTCCTCCTCTGAAGGCTTCTGGCTGCGGGAGTGCTTGCGCGGCGTGTCGAAACCGCTCTAAAGCCTCGGTATACTCGACACCATTGTCATTAGCTAGCGCACTGTGGCCAGAGGCTCCACTTCAGCATCAGAGCGCTTTGATGTTTCCGCCGGCTGTAACGGTAGTGGAAGCTGGTTCAGACTCGCTGCTTGGTAACACAAATCCCAGGTCAATGCTGGAGAAGCCTGTGCCTCACATTCCAGGATACATACCTGCAAAATAGCGGAGATTTTTTTTTTTAAAACAGATAGATAAAATGGACAGATACTCATCAAAATGGACTGGACTAACAATTTAAATGTTGAAATTATTTCCCTCTCTATAATACAGTAAAAACAGGAACATTGTGAAATAATATTACAATTTAAAACAACTGTTTTCTATTTGAGTTTTGAGCATCATTACTCCAGTCTTGAGTGTCACATGATCCTTAAGGAATCATTCTATGCTGATGTGGTGCTCAAGAAACATTTATTATTATTATTATTATCCATGTTGTACAGATGTGCTGCTTAATATTATAAAACACTTGATTTTTATTGTACGTTTATATTTTGTTTCGTTAAAATAACGGACAAGAATTCCCATTGAAATGGAAATATGTTTATCCTTTGAAGATTTATGATGTTATCTGAATTTGCCCTTTCTAAAAAAAAATCTAAGTATAAAACATTCCTATAGTGGCACAATTCTGCATGCAAACGATCTTACCAGTGCAATGAGATGTGAAATGATTGTGGCATTGGTGCAAGAAATGATATGATAATTGAGTGACGAGAATGGGATAAAAATCTTTATTATGTATGTGATCAGCACAGCAGTGCTCAGCTCCAGACAAATGCAGCTTCTTTCCTCAAAATGTTCATGTGATGCCCTCTCTAAAGACGATAGCGTGAGCCTGTTTTTTATTATCTCCCATTTATAGGGGAAAATAGATCATAAATGGTGTAGCCGTAGCGGCTTATACTGTGGCAGTGGAGTGAAACTAGAAGTTGCATGCATGGAAAGTAATTGGCCATTGAGAATTAAATGTCTGAAAAACAATCAGATAGAACATTAAAGACAATATATATATATATGGGGATAAGAAAAACAGATTTAGCATACACTGTATGTGACTGTGAATATACTGTCTTCATCTGTTGATGAAATGTTAAAGTCTGACACCAATGTGGTGTCACAGAGGAAAACCATGCCCAAAGGGACCCATCTGGTCACAGAAAGAGCGCCCCCACCAAGTGTCAATCACTACCACAACATCAGCAGTTGACGACACCACAGCAGCCAATTATGGGCAGGCATTAACCCAATCACCCCAGTCACAGCTGTTTGGTCTGCACAGTCATTAGCAACTTCATTACAGCCACTATTGTGACGAAGACCAACTTTTAACAAAGTTCATTATTACAGTTTTCTCATCCACTCCTTTAAGATATCTTATAGACATATTTGATTTATTACTTGTCTTATTACAAACACCACACACATATGTGCTTACTGAGCATTTCATTTCAAAACCATGAACATTAATAGGGATTTATACTTTTCTATTAGTAGACGCCGACGGGGCACTTACCAATGTATTAAAAGCTTGATGTTCAGGTAGGATGAGTCCACAGGTTAAACAGTCCCCTTGGCAGTCGCTGTGACCCAAGGAGCACAAGCATAAGATCAGCAGGGTCCATAAAGGGGTCTTCATGACTTCTTCACGGAACACACACCGGATTAAACAAAAGTAAGAGTAGCCTCTGGGAGCTCTGATGAAGGAAAGAGAAGAGGAGTGAGATGTTTGACTGGTAATCATTTTCTGCATTAAACAACTGCAGTTTACCACTTTTTGCTGTAAAGTGTAAAGTCTGTAGAAGACTTAAAAGTCTGTAAAGTCTTCAACAGATACTCTAAGCACTTTATAGTGACTAAGACAGCGTAGGTTCATAAAGTAACAGAGAAAATTTGAAGTGGTTCCAAGAAAAACACTTAAAAATGAATAAGCAAAGCAATTTGGCTCAGGGATTGTAATTTAGTTATATTTGCCCCTTGGCTTCTTCTTGCGCACTCATCCAGTCTCCAGTTCTAACAGGGCTTTTAATTTATTTTTATTTTTTACCAGGGTCTGTGGAAGGTACTCCAGGGGCTCCTTTGAGATAATTGTTACATGATATTAATGTATATTTTATAATGATTCGATTTCTTGACATTTCTAATAACACTACTGTTGAAAAGTTTAGGGGGGAAAACTTGAATCCTGAAAAAGCTCAACTGCACAATTCAGTATTGATAATAATAAGAAATTGTTCTTGATTTTAGAAATGGAATGATTTCTGAAGAAGATCATTTGACACTCAAGACTTGAGTAATGGGTGCTGAAAATTCAGGTTTGTCATCACAGGAATAAATTACATTTAAAAAAAATATTGAAATGTTTGATTAAATAAATGCAGCCTTGGTGAGCACTTCTTTTTTTTTTCGGCTCTAAACGTTCTTTCATTATCACAAATTTTCGAACTATACGAATGATCATTTGCTAAATATTTTTGATCTAATGGGGTAATATTCTTAATGAAAGCAATTATGAAGTGATAGCTTCCAATCAATTTCCGGAGTATGTAAAGTTTGAAAGGTCTATTTAATTTTACAAGGACGTTCCCGTGCACATCCAAAGCCAATTTGACCTATAGCTAATCAGCTCTGCATGGAAACACTTATTTTTCACCCCTGTCAATCAACTAAACAAATTCCTGCTAATCCCAGATATTAGAACTGATAATCTGGCACTTTAAAGATAAACCCAGAAATGGGTCAATTTTTCCCAGAAGTCAAACTCATGTCCCTCTGGAGGTAAGATCAAGTCACGACAATCACAATGAAGACCAAAGTCTCAAAGTGAATCAAACCTATTTGCAAAATTCACACATGAAAGTATAACGTACTGATGTGGATCACTACCACCACTGAAACATGTCAAAATTCGCAAGCCACCATCTGTTTTTTTTCCCCACACATACTGAAGTTCATTAAGGAAACTCATCATAGGCCCTAATTAATGTCTGAATTAGCGTGTGTGGCATAATGAGAAGGAAATGAGTGCGGGAGAGAAAGAGCAGGAATGCAGTTCCCATCAAACTCTGACTCACACACTGCGCCAGCACACATTAGTCACCACCGCATTAGGAGAGAAACGCACACATGCACGGACCTCTAAAAGCTTTTTTTTTTGAAAGCCAACAAAAATCTTTCGAGGAGCAGTGATGAAAAGTTGACAATAAAAGCATCTTGAGATGTCTCTGCTCAGTGAGTATGTATAATTACAGCCCCTCATGTGGACATTTGTATCCAATGCACTCAGAGGGAAGGACTATCAAAACACACTACGCACAAAAACTTTTCCAACCAATTAAATCCCTTGCATCATTAATACAGTTCAATTTAGAGAGTGATTTGATGGAACTTTTTATGATCATCCCATGCTATAATCTCATATTAAAAGTGTTTGGAGGAGATAATGGAAATGAAAACAGCTGGAGGGAAAGTGCAAAGGCATCAACCTTAGCAACTTGTCATCTGCAATACTAATTTGGTGCTTGTATTCCCAGTGAAAAATAAAAATGTATTTGACAAGTAAACTGCAAAAACATTTACATATTTATGTACTTATTATAAATACCCTGCAATTGTACTTTTGGTATAGTAAATTGATATAGGCCTACTTAAAATCTGTTAAACTAATTTTGTACTAAATGCACTTTAGTTATCCGGAAATTAGGTCCAACTAAAGATATACTAAAGTATATATGGCTAAAATAGAACTATTGCAAATATACTTTAGGTACACTTCTTGCATTTAAAGACTGATATTATACAAGATCATACTATAATAGTGATATTAAAATACATTTTAGGCTTAATATTTAGAAATGTGCATTGTGCAGTGAAGAAATATATTCCAAATAAAGTTGATAAGTAATAAGTATATAAATAAGTCTCAATATGTCAGTCAATATGTTAATGGTATTTGTAGTAGTATGAAATAAATGTATTTTAAATACATTTTGGTATAGGTTTTTTTTTTCACTAGGGTTACCTTGCTGAGAAATAGAAGTGTCCTGTTTGACCTAAGGTATCTATTGACCCCAGTTTCATAGAAGAGATAGAAGTCTTTATAAAATATTATGATACATGTAGTTTCAAACTATGACTTTCTTTCTTCTGTCGAACACAAAAGAAGATACAATATAAGGGAAAATTAGTGTTGTTTTGGACCCCATTGATTTTCATTGTACTGACAAAAAAGTTTTGGAACGATGTGTGAGTAAATTATGACAGAAATTGTATTTTTGGGTCAACTGTGTCTATGAAAGCTGCACGCGGTGATACATTTCCTCGTAGGGAAGGTGCTCTGTCCACAGTCTTTGAATAATCTAAGGGAATGCGACTAATCTGATTTGATCAGTCTGCTCGCTCTCTCCTAGCCACCTGATCGTATCACCTCCACGGTAAACACCAAACCCCATTCTCATTCTGTCCCCGCGCCTCGGCTGAAACACAACTGCTTGAACTGAGTCACCAACAGATTCTGAAAATCAAGTCTGCTGCTTTTCTTCTGCTTTGTGTTTTTCCCGTTTCTATTTTTGTAAGTAAATGTGTCATGTGACATTTCAAAGAATCAGCAAATAGTCTAACAATTTCTTTTGTTTGTTTGTTCCACAGCAGATGGAAGAACATGACCTCTTTCTCATCCACATTAATATCATCCACTGAATGCACTTCATATCGGATTTTTATTACACAGTAAATGATAGCTCACCTGTTTGCTACGTCTAGCAATTTTTTTTTGTCCTTCGCAATAGCTTCGTATCAAAATAATCTAGGTTCTCCTCTTTGTCATTAGCATTTCCGTTGAGGAATGGGGGGATTCGCATGGTTACTTTAATTGAGAGCACAACGATAGCCAGAGGGCTCAGACTCTGCAGTCCCGTTGCAGATGATCATGGTTCCCCACACACACTGCCTCTTCACTGGCAGAACAGCAGCAATCATTGCATTATCCTCCCCGTGGCCATGACAATGAGCATAAAGAGAAGGGAGGGAGTGAAAAATTTCTTTCTTTCTTTCTTTCTTTATTTTTTAAGAAATATTTGCATGACATGTCAAATGCGAGGAGAAAATGCAATAAATGCTACCGACACCACCTTTCAAATCAAAAGCAAAGGTGAAAGTAAATGCATATACGGTTTGACTCATGGAAAGTCACAATTCCTTCACAGGGTTTGTGATTTCAATGTAAAAATCTAAATAAAGCAGTTATAATAATAATGCTAAAAATGAGCTGTGGAGGTGTATACATTTCTAAATTCTATAAAAAACTATGGCATTTAGTCAACAGTCTTAGAGGCCAAGTTAAGGAGCAGCTGAGAATGGGATAAAATACATTCAATTAAGTCTCACAAGTATGCATAATCACATGTGGTTATGGCACCTTCAACCTTTTACTGGATTTATCTGAGTGATCCCTCGATTCTGTGCTGCTCACAATTTGTATTGCAATTAATATTAAATATGTTGCTCAAGCTTAAAAGTTGACAGCTTCTGGAAATCCAGTGAGGGCATTAATTGATTAAATAGATTTGATCTTGCCAATATAAGAGAGTACAGCTTTAATTGATAGATGTACGTAATTATGCATGCAATGCTTCTGCTCTAATGGATTTTAGGGTAAAAATCAATTTAACATGGCTCAGGTAATTAATATGAGGAAAACTAGTCTCCCTAATGCAGTGCAAAGTTTTAAAATAATTACACGCAATTAGACAAGCAGCTTTCATATCAGAGGATTGGTGCATGCATTTATTATGGGATGCATATAATCTGTGCAATTTGGAAGATTTATTTAGATGCGGTGTTTGTCTTGAATTTGCCTTAGTCCTCAGATGCACTGGTTTAAAATAGATGTCCACTTTTTAATGACATTCATGAATGCATGAAGATATTTTGCAGGCCTTAAAAGAGACATTTGATTGCTTCCTACAGAGAGAGTGCTTCTTACAGAGAATTTGCAAATAATGAATATAATAATAAAGGACAAATAAAGTGAAAAAAGTAAAATACAATTATAAATATATATATATATATAATAATATTAATAAATACATACATTGTTATATTCCTTAATTTGGGTAAAAATAACATTTAAAAATGATCTAAAATTCAGCTGTATCTAGCTTAATCTATCTTAATTTACATAATTTCAAATAATGATTCAGCTATCATTATATTTTGTGTTATATATATATGATACATTGTTTATAAAACACAAAATAAATAAAAAATAACCATAATGAACTATTTAGTTAACAAATAAAATCACCACAGATAATTAAATATAACAGTTCATATTTATGCCTTGCCTTCACAAAGAATACTTTGCATCATGCATTATATATAAATAGTACATATACATACATTATATATACATTAATTATATAATATATAATATATATATATATATATGATCCCACACAAACATATTTTCGTTTATCAATTATTTATTCCAGTCTTTTTTATTATTGATAGTTATTTACTATTAATTAAATGTTGTCTTAGAAGCAGAAAATATTAAATGGATAGAGCACTTGTTGCTATTCTGCGCAGGCTGAAATTTCACAAAAAATGGAATGAAAAATAAGCACAAATTACAGCTGTAAAAACAGCTGTATCAGAATTGCTGCTCTTTCCCTCTTCACTGGCAAACCCAGCGCAGACACTCAGGTGTCTGTGATCAAAGCTTTGTATGGAATGCATTTGTTCAGCACTGTTGTCTAGTGTTATATGCAAGTTCAATCAATTGTAAGTGAAGTTAAAATTTGTGAGAGAGCCTAACGCTACACCTCCAAAAACAAACATAATCTGGGATTTTTATGTTCTATTTTTACAATAAATCCATCCTTTGGAAAAGTGGCTTATTAACCAAAGAAATATTTAAAATAATAAATAAAAAGAAAGACAGATGTCTGGAAATGAAAAACTTAACTAAAAGTTTACAAGCAACAGCAAGAAATTCCAGCCACATAGGTTAATGTCGGTTAACTGGTAACCATGAAGATGATTAATGAGGAAAAGTCATGAGTAATGGAAAAAATATTATTTAAAGAGCAGCACTTAATATTAGCTCATTCACACCCCATAAGAATAACATTGACTGTGAATGCAATTGCAGTCATTATTGCTTCAACAAATATTAACAATAATAGACAAGCAATAAAAAAAAACAATGCGAGTAATCACAAAATACTTGTCACATCAGGCAAAAAACAACCAAAAGACCAAATAAAACAGGTATAATCTGCATTCTTTCACTGTGGAATTAGAATCAATACAAAAATACAGGCATCATCATGACACCTTGTTTTACCTGCCGTCTGCGATAAGGGGTTGCTGTCAGTCTCTCTCTCACTTTCAGTCTTGAGGTGTGGTGGTTATGTCCAATCTTCAGCTTCTTGGTTTGTTCAACTGCTTGCCTGCTCCCTTTCTCTCCCCTCTTATAACGACACACCCCTTCCACTGGTTCAGCCCCCCAGTGTCAGTGGATGGGGCTACACCGTGGATGGGGCTACACCGTGGAAGGGTATTACGCACAACCTGGACAGACATACAACACTTAGTCAAGGCTGACGTATAGACCAACGTCACCGCTTTATCCATCCCAAAAGATAGGACCTGAGCTAAAAATATGCATAATTCAAATTGTATATCCATTCTTGTCATGGACCAAAAAACCATTGGTTTTATCTATTGACTGTATATGTTCAAACATAGTTCCCATCAATTACCTGATGATAAGAAACTTATAACGCTCCTTTAACAAGAACTTGGGAGTGAGAATTGCAAATTAAGCCTGAGACGCAATTTACAGTTGAGCGGTGCATACAGGAGAAAAACAAAATCTCCCAGAGGCAAAGGGAAGTCTCGGTGGACGCTGACACCACATCCACTCCAAAAGGAAAGACGGGATTGTGCATGCAAGAAAAAGAAGACAAAAAGGAAAGCAATGTTTAAAGAGTAATTAATAATACAACTATAAAATAACTTGATTTTATAAAGCATTTAAATAAAATGTATTTGTTTTTAATATATCAGCCTTAAAACATACTTCATTGGTTCCTTGCATGTTGCAATTTGAAATACAATTGATCTGAATTGGCCACAACCCAGGAAGTTGACTTGAAATTTAAAAAGGAATGAGAGGAAGAGGAATTTACTGAACTGCAATTCAGAGAAATTCAACACAGATTTTTTTTACACTTTGGTCCACAAAAGCTAATTTATTAAATATGATTTGTTTATGAAATAAATGAAATTTATTTATATAAATTATATTTGTAAGCCACATATGAATGAAGTCAATATTCAAAGTCTTTCTTGACAAATCTCCTTTTCTTAAATATCTAATTCCTACGCTGTGAACAATCTCAACTTAAATATGATATATTATTATTGTTTTAATACTGATGATTTTGGCATACAGCTCATGAAAACTCAAAATTCCTATCTAAAAAAATTAGCATATTTCATCCGACCAATAAAAGAAGTGTTTTTAAACAACAATACAATAGGTAGATCTATATACAGGTCCTTCTCAAATAATTAGCATATTGTGATAAAGTTAATTATTTTCCATAATGTAATGATAAAAATTAAACTTTCATATATTTTAGATTCATTGCACACCAACTGAAATATTTCAGGTCTTTTATTGTTTTAATACTGATGATTTTGGCCTACAGCTCATGAAAACCAAATTCCTATCTCAAAAATTAGCATATTTCATCGACCAATAAAGAAGTGTTTTTAATACAAAAAAGGTCAACCTTTAAATAATTATGTTCAGTTATGCACTCAATACTTTGTCGGGAATCCTTTTGCAGAAATGACTGCTTCAATGCGGCGTGGCATGGAGGCAATCAGCTGTGGCACTGCTGAGGTGTTATGGAGGCCCAGGATGCTTCGATAGTGGCCTTAAGCTCATCCAGAGTGTTGGGTCTTGCATCTCTCAACTTTCTCTTCACAATATCCCACAGATTCTCTATGGGGTTCAGGTCAGGAGAGTTGGCAGGCCAATTGAGCACAGTAATACCATGGTCAGTAAACCATTTAACCACTGGGGTTTTGGCACTGTGAGCAGGTGCCAGGTCGTGCTGAAAAATGAAATCTTGATCTCCATAAAGCTTTTCAGCAGGTGGAAGCATGAAGTGCTCCAAAATCTCCTGACAGCTAGCTACATTGACCCTGCCCTTGATAAAACACAGTGGACCAACACCAGCAGCTGACATGGCACCCCAGACCACACTGACTGTGGGTACTTGACATTGGATTCAGGCATTTTGGCATTTCCTTCTCCCCAGTCTTCCTTCAGACTCTGGCACCTGATTTCCGAATGACATGCAAAAAAGTACTTTTGACCACTGAGCAAACAGTCCAGTGGCTGCTTCTCTGTAGCCCAGGCGCTTCTGCCGCTGTTTTTGGTTCAAAATGTCTTGACCTGGGGAATGCGGCACCTGTAGCCCATTTCCTGCACACGCCTGTGCACGGTGGCTCTGGATGTTTCTACTCCAGACTCAGTCACTGCTTCCGCAGGTCCCCCAAGGTCTGGAATCGGTCCTTCTCCACAATCTTCCTCAGGGTCCGGTCACCTCTTTCTCGTTGCAGCGTTTTTTTGCCACACTTTTTCCTTCCCACAGACTTCCCACTGAGGTGCCTTGATACAGCACTCTGGGAACAGCCTATTTGTTCAGAAATTTCTTTCTGTGTCTTACCCTCTTGCTTGAGGTGTCAATGATGGCCTTCTGGACAGCAGTCAGGTCGGCAGTCTTACCATGATTGCGGTTTGAGTAATGAAACAGGCTGGGAGTTTTTAAAAGCCTCAGGAATCTTTTGCAGGTGTTTAGAGTTAATTAGTTGATTCTGATGATTAGGTTAATAGCTCGTTTAGAGAACCTTTTCATGATATGCTAATTTTTTGAGATAGGAATTTGGGGTTTTCATGAGCTATATGCCAAAATCATCAGTATTAAAACAATAAAGACCTGAAATATTTCAGTTGGTGTGCAATTAATCTAAAATATGAAAGTTTAATTTTTATCATTACATTATGGAAAATAATGAACTTATACAATATGCTAATTTTTTGAGAAGGACCTGTATATATATATATTATTATGTATATACAATATTATGTCATCAGTTTCACATTGGAAACATCTATTGGATAACACAATACATTAAGTTTAGTTTACTAATATATATATATATATTATTTTTTTTACAGTGTACTTGTCAAGTAGGTAGTCAGGAAGAAGACGAGGTGAGGCACAGAGGATCTAATTTTTTACTTTATTCTAATTTAATTTACTTTAAAAAAATACTATGAAGACAAACACTAGTAACAGAAGGATCAGGTGTGTGAAATCAATGAAACAATAAGTAACCATGGCGACGACAAACGAAAACATACTTAGCAACCATGACAACAGAAGGAAACACAAGAAATAAGCGATACAAACTAAAGATCCACAAAAACAAAATTGAAACGAGAACTTACCTTAAAATTCAAATTGGAGTATGCTAACATCAATTCACATTCAAACCAGGTAGAGCAGCAAAAACCAGCTTGTGTGATCTTACATATAATCATGCAAGGCCATCAAAAAACACAAAAATCCAAAAAAAACATTGGGGAAAATTGAAATACTGTAACGTTGTGTTCTAGCTGATAATTACTTGAATGAGCACATTATAATTGTAAGTGGTTCAGCATTAGAAAAAGCCTGTTGAAAAATAAACTAATTTGGGTAAGACCAGTAGCCAATATAGGTCTGGATAAGAGCACCTTTAAGTAACAATAGCTTGCTTTGATCTTCCTAATCATGTCATTTCAGAGGCTGTTAAATAACATGGATTAGATGCAAAAATAAACACAAATCCTGATTTGTAATTAATCTCTAAATGCACATGATTAAAAAAGCATGTGTCATGCATTTGTGCCACTGATGAAATGAGCCAATAGCCTAAGCATCACAATTTATTAATTTGATGCGTCCAGTACTCAGTCTTTGATAACTCGTTCCTAAATAATAGACAACCAAAATAACCCATCACCTGAGTCCCTGTCCCATGCATTTGCATACTGTTTGCAGTAAGTCTGGAATTAGATATTATACACAGAGAAACAGAAATGCGCCTTGCCGCTACAGAGGAACTCATCAGATTCTGTCCCATATCATATTACAGCAGTGGCTGAATCACAGAACCAGCACCTGAATGCATTGTGGTGAGATACCACCTCAAAGTAAGATTGAAGTCAGTTTACGCAAGATGCAATTATACGAGTAGGCTTATTCACCTCTGTGACGCAGAATGATTGGGGGGCCTCAATGTTGTTCATTCACTTCATCATTCCAGGGCAAAGTTTTATTGTTATATGAGGCGATGAAGAGCATCTGAGGCTTGTCCGTCCCTGTGAGACACTACTACTATGTTTTATGGGAAGCCCTTAGCAATAATTTTCAATGATGACTATTAATTCTAGATACTTAATTGATTTAAACAGAATGACCCAAAGACATGACTCAATATATAAAATATGTGAAATATAAAGCCAGTGGGTGAGAGAGATTGAGGCTATAGAATTTTCTCAAGGCTGTAGAAAATCAACACAAAAATAATCTGAAAGGACTAGATACATATGGCACTGAGTCGGAATATATCTCAGGACACTGACTGGATGAGAACGAGAAATTCTTTGGTCATTGGTTAGACATAAAGTAGGTGCTGATAGTTAGCAGAAAAGTAAAATTAGAGAAAAAATAATTGGATGGGCATTTTCTGTAATGTGAGAATGGGAGTGACAGCCTGTTCAGACAGTCAGGGCAGGGGATGTTCTTGTGTTATCATAGAGGTTTCCTTATCTGTGTCTGACATTTTGGTAACTTTAGGCAAGCAGGGATTTTTATCACATTTTAAAAGTTGGAAGGACATAGATTCTTATGGGGGATTTTAGTGCTTTTAACACAAAAGCTATAAAATTAATCCCACTTTTAAAAATGGATAATCCTTGATTCCGATGAGGGTATATAAGGGAGACCATGAGGTGTCAAAGAAAGAAAGAAAGAAAAAAAGAAGGAAAGAAAGAGGTGTCAAAGAAAGAAAGAAAGAAAGAAAGAAAGAAAGAAAGAAAGAAAGAAAAGAAACCCAAAATGATTGAATATTTCCTCTGTTATTGCCCTTGCAAAAACAAAACATTATGGGGTAAGTTGTCATAATGTAACCTATATTAGGCTAGGTTTAGGCCAGCAACTATGTAAAATGGAATGTACTGACATGTCAAATAACTGTTTTGACCAACAAATTGTATAAACGTATAACATTTAAACACATGTGACAACTTGCCCCGACATTATTTATTAGTGGACTACTCTTGATCTGACTGCATTAAAACCTACCTTCATTATGTAGCTGCGTCTTGTCTGAATGTATGCGTGGTTTCGTGTGCTCACTAACAAGCGATAACAAAAATATGATTATATTGACAATAATTTTCCAAACTATATAATTTAATAACTGGGTTTTAAACAGATTAGTGTAGTAACGTTAGGGCTTGGGCTTGGCTACTGGGCTTGCGTTGTTATGATTATCAAACCAAACCAAATTACACGCAAAACCTGATAAAACTAATACATAATAATGTTACAAAACTATTAATTACGTTTCTTGATTTTCAAACATTAATAATGGCCTTTAAAAAAATGTGTATCAAGGAGAGTTTCACTGGTCACGTTTGATATGGGTGTTTACGTTCTAGTATCTTATTGGTGAACGCGGTCATCTGAAACGGCATTGACCAATAGAAACGCAGAATACCACCAGACGCGCGAAGATCTAAAAAATACGGAGTTTTGTTACGGAAATGAGGTACTGTTTACGTTTGATTTGTATTATGAGTGCTTTCAGGTCGGACACTGACTTGACGGTTTTTATAAGAATTATATGTGGCTTAAAAACAAATAAACAAAGAAAACGTTTGAATAACTACACTTTTTCATTAGACGCGATTTTATCGGTAAGTTTATTCACAATATTGACTTAAAGCAACAGAGTGGAAATGCTAAAGTAGTGCAATAATCTGGATGGCGTCCATTTCTCTAAACGTTATTATTTGTAAGAAAGATAAATGTTTAACGTTATATAGTAAAGACAGTTAATTTGATTAATATGAACTGTGTTAATAGGTGTGAACTGTAAACACAATTGTGTTGTCTAGTTAAAGGGCTTGTTTTACACACGCACATATTGATCAAAATGTATTTTTTTCAAAATGTTTTATATATATATATATATATTAGATATATATATAATATATATCTTATATATATATATGAAACCGATTGGGGGAAAAACATTTTGAAAAGATATTAAATTCATATGTTATGCTAAGTCCTCTGTAGTGGCCTACACCATGAAGCCGGTTTAAGTGGATAGCCAGGTAACGTTATGTTTCAGTTTAGTTTGCGACAATCCTGTGTTTTAGGCACCATGAGAGTGTTGGTTAGGCTTTTAGCCGTGTTCATCGCCATAGTAACGTATGCTCCACGTCTAGGTTGGAGGTTATGTTCCAGGTAAGAGATCTCATCCCCGAAATTGGACCAATCAGCTGTGAGCAAAGTGACACGCGTCCTGATGCAATAAAGTCACTCCCCCTTTTTCTACTCCAAATTAAAAGGTCACTACATAGTAAAAGATTTTTAAAGACAAATTTGTCTGGCTTTTTGCAATGCTTATTTATTGTAATCATTTTGTATAATTTGAGATATTATTTATGCAATTATAACCCTTAATCCAAAAACATCTGTACAATTTTAGTTTAGCAGTTATTATTAAGCACTTAGTTTTAAATGAATATACATATATAAAGGTAATATAAATAAGCCTTTAGAATCAAAAGATAAAGTTATAAAAATGACTACATGTGAGCTTAAATGTTCAATTCTCTCTATAACCTATATCAAGCATATAAACTAACATCACAACTATTTCTTGCCACTGATATAGAAAGATTTTTCTTTATTTGTCTTTCTTAGACATCTCTTTTCTTCTTGCTGTGTAAATTTGTTTAAATTCTTTTTTTTTTTTTCAATCTTGTAATAGCCTGCAGAAGAGAGAAGTGAATAGCAGTTTCCTAAACTCAGGATCAAAGCCTGAGTTGACAGAGGAAGTTGATGATCAGCATCATGGTACCAACAAAGCCTGATTGGATTGGTTTGGTTTTGTTAAAGGCTACAATATGTATTTTTTTTGCTGCTAGGGGTCACTAACCTCTTACAATAACAAAGGCGTAGGTTGAGACTCATAAGCGGAATTATAGAACTTGTTTTCATGCCGATGGATCTAATAATGTTTATGGATGAGTGAAAACATTCATAAACTGCATTTGAGTATGTTGAAAGTTATAATGTTATTCTATGTGTTAGTTTGTTGGCTGTATGAGACTAGCAGTAAGCTAGATCAACATTAGAATAACATACTGATCATATTCTAACATTTCATCATGTTGAGCAATTTGAAAACGCCACGCCGATATTGATTCTCGTTTTAGTTCTCCTTTTGTCCCAAAGTCTGCTTGCCATGGACCATAATGTTTGAACGAAACAACAACAGCGTGAGCGTACCGCTAGACTTAACGCAGTTTCCACATCTGTCACCATGTTTTACTATGGCAGTATGAGCGGAAACCAGGGATAACACGGATATTACGTCATTGACAGGCGACAATGACCAGGGACGAGCCATTATTTTAATTTAGAATTTCTCTGAAATAATTTTTTTTTTTGGGAACCTTTGGGATATTCTACACAACTGTACATACTGTACCTTTAACTCTTTACTAATCCCGCAACTCTGAGTTTGTTCAACTACCATTATGGTATGGGCCCCCAGGACTCTAAATAATAAGACATGAAATGACGGTATAGGCAAAAACAATGGGATTTTTTTGTCTTTCATCAATTTTTAGGTTTTAGGATTTTTAACCAAACTTTGTAAAAGATGATTCTCAACTTGAACCCATGTTATGAAAGGATAAATATAATATAATGGAATGGAATGAATTAAAATTCATAAAATACATGTGTGCATATATATATATATAATATATTTTTTTTTTAATTATTTGTATTATTATTTGTATTATTATATATAAATATAATTTGCATTCTTTTTGTAGTTAATGTAACTAATTTTATTGTTTTTTCCCCCCCCCTTGTAATAATGAACAATGGAATAAAACACTCAACACCTGAGAACACCAGCGAATCTTGCATTTGATTCCAGTGAACAACAAAGGCTGCTGAGATGGATGATATCTACACTTTGCAACAAGAAGTGGGACGAGGCAGCTATGGAGTGGTCTTCAAGGGGACACGTGACAGAGACTGGCTGGTGGGGCGATAGGGGTGACACAGTGGCCATTAAACGTCTACCATGCTGTAGCCCAGAGAGTATAGAGCTGTATTTGCAGGAGCTCTGGTCTATGAGAATCACTGCACAGAACCACCCCAATGTCATCTCTCTATACAACTGCCTTCTAGAGACTGGACCTAGAACACTGCAGCCCCTAAGATCAGGGAGATTGCCTTTGGATTTGGTGGAGAGTGTTCTCAAAGGGAAAGTGGTGGATGAAGACTCAAAAACCCAAATGAGGAATCCTTCCAGGTCAAAGAGGAGACTGATGTCCACAGAGGAGGTTCCCAGGCGCTGCTTTGCCTTTTGGTTGGTGATGGAGTACTGCGACGGAGGGGATTTAAACCAGTACATTCTGTCCAGGCCGCCGGATGCTGAGTGCAACAATGCAGTGCTTGAGCAGCTCAGCAGTGCCATTACATTCCTGCACGGGTGTGGAGTTGTGCACCGTGATATAAAGCCAGATAATGTTCTTGTCCGTCTTACTAAAGCAGGACCGGTCATGAAGGTACAAA
This sequence comes from Meda fulgida, assembly GCA_030578275.1. Taxonomy (NCBI): domain Eukaryota; kingdom Metazoa; phylum Chordata; class Actinopteri; order Cypriniformes; family Leuciscidae; genus Meda; species Meda fulgida. The sequence goes on from CM060635.1 coordinate 10,634,516, forward strand.
AAGGATGCTGTCTAAAATAATATACGTAGTTATATCAGCCTATATAAGCATCGACTTCTAACAATGATATTGGTTAAAATGCTCATGGCTTATGAAGTATTTGGAGTCAAACTAAGTGCAATTGTCATGGGCCGTTTTGCATTTGTTACATGCTTTAATTTTGCTTTTGAAATAGCCTATACTGCTAATGGAGCCACATTGTTTTCTACCGCCTTCCCTTTTAAATTTTTTTTTATTAGTCTGTAGGCATGAAAATTGTTCCACTTCTAGCTGGACTGTAATAAATATCAAAGCAATACAAAAGTACTTTTAGTATGTATTTGCATGCTAAACATAGACAAAGACTCTGGTGTTGCCCTACAATACAAAAACTATTCACGATAAACTATTCAAGATAAGAAAACGACAGTTTATAATGTAAATCATTTGGAATATTGATGCCCCCCCCCCCCCCCCCCCCCAAATTGAACAATAGTTACAAATTGAACCTGACCATTTTTAAGCCTTTTCTGTTAATCAATACCAAAGACTGGGTATGTCAGCTTCAATGCAAAAAGGTCTAGCAAAACAATTAGCTTACAGATAAAGTTAGAAATGGATTGTCTTAAATCCATTCTTCTAAAGTTTCAAATAATGAGTTTTTTTTACGTTTCATTGCATGTAGAGACAATCAATGTAGTGTGCTTTGAAGCGACTGATCCATTTTGCCCTAGATCCAGTCAAATATTAGGCACCGCACAATGTGGATTATAAGTTGCCTTGGGCTTTTCTAGAGTTTGAGTTGTCTATAGTTGTTCAAAAAGTACTTGAACTTATGTTTTTAACTATTTGAATGAGTGCCTTTGTAGTTTACAATATTTTCCATTGCAAGTATATCCAATATTTACTGTAGTTTAATTTTCTAACTGAAGAATTTCAATAATATTAGACTATATTTTTACATTTTTCCTTATTCTGTGGAACTGTCCTATGCAGAGATGAAATAATGATTTGAATATACAGGTCCTTCTCAAAAAATTTAGCATAAGTTCATTATTTTCCATAATGTAATGATAAAAATTAAACTTTCATATATTTTAGATTCATTGCACACCAACTGAAATATTTCAGGTCTTTTATTGTTTTAATACTGATGATTTTGGCATACAGCTCATGAAAACCCCAAATTCCTGTCTCAAAAAATTAGCATATTTCATCCGTGTTTTTAATACAAAAAAAAGGTCAACCTTCAAATAATTATGTTCAGTTATGCACTCAATACTTGGTCGGGAATCATTTTGCAGAAATGACTGCTTCAATGCTGCGTGGCATAGAGGCAATCAGCCTGTGGCACTGCTGAGGTGTTCTGGAGGCCCAGGATGCTTCGATAGCGGCCTTAAGCTCATCCAGAGTGTTGGGTCTTGCATCTCTCAACTTTCTCTTCACAATATCCCACAGATTCTCTATGGGGTTCAGGTCAGGAGAGTTGGTGGGCCAATTGAGCACAGTAATACCATGGTCAGTAAACCATTTACCAGTGGTTTTGGCACTGTGAGCAGGTGCCAGGTCGTGCTGAAAAATGAAATCTTCATCTCCATAAAGCTTTTCAGCAGGTGGAAGCATGAAGTGCTCCAATCTCCTGATAGCTAGCTGCATTGACCCTGCCCTTGATAAAACACAGTGGACCAACACCAGCAGCTGACATGGCACCCCACTTGACCGGTACTTGACACTGGACTTCAGGCATTTTGGCATTTCCTTCTCCCCAGTCTTCCTCCAGACTCTGGCACCTTGATTTCTGAATGACATGCAACCACTGAGCAACAGTCCAGTGCTGCTTCTCTGTAGCCCAGGTCAGGCGCTTCTGCCGCTGTTTCTGGTTCAAAAGTGTCTTGACCTGGGGGAATGCGGCACCTGTAGCCCATTTCCTGCACACGCCTGTGCACGGTGGCTCTGGATGTTTCTACTCCAGACTCAGTCCACTGCTTCCGCAGGTCCCCCAAGGTCTGGAATCGGTCCTTCTCCACAATCTTCCTCAGGGTCCGGTCACCTCTTCTCGTTGTGCAGCGTTTTTTGGCCACACTTTTTCCTTCCCACAGACTTCCCACTGAGGTGCCTTGATACAGCACTCTGGGAACAGCCTATTTGTTCAGAAGTTTCTTTCTGTGTCTTACCCTCTTGCTTGAGGGTGTCAATGATGGCCTTCTGGACAGCAGTCAGGTCGGCAGTCTTACCCATGATTGCGGTTTTGAGTAATGAAACGGGCTGGGAGTTTTTAAAAGCCTCAGGAATCTTTTGCAGGTGTTTAGAGTTAATTAGTTGATTCAGATGATTAGGTTAATAGCTCGTTTAGAGAACCTTTTCATGGTATGCTAATTTTTTGAGACAGGAATTTTGTGTTTTCATGAGCTGTATGCCAAAATCATCAGTATTAAAACAATAAAAGACCTGAAATATTTCAGTTGGTGTGCAATGAATCTAAAACATATGAAAGTTTAATTGTTATCATTATATTATGGAAAATAATGAACTTTATCACAATATGCTATTTTTTTGAGAAGGACCTGTATATAATTGGTTTAATAGATATAATTATTTAAAATAATATACATTTTTAAATATTATACTATTTAAATACTTTTATTATACAATTGTTTAAATCTATTTTAAACAACAATTTAAATGGTTGTTAAATTAATATAAATGTGCAAATTAATATGAATAAATTTAAAAAAATATATATACAATAAAAATAAATATATATTATAATATAAATATAATATACAATAACCCCCAGGTCTGAAAACTGGTTCTAGTTATTAACAACATGTTACCTCCCTCCTCATGTATTACAGGTGGCAGACTTTGGCCTCAGTAAGATGGTGGACAATCCTACAGATGGCGTCCAGAATAGACTGGCTCTTTCCTCTACATGCGGCTCAGACTTCTATATGGCTCCAGAAGTTTGGGCAGGCCGTAGTTATTCAGCCCAGGCTGACATCTTTTCTGTAGGTGTTCTTTTCTGGGCTGTGCTGGATAGAATCATCATCCTAGAGGATGGCACCAATCAAGAACAACTGGGTGAGTCGTGCGAGGGAAAATACTTCGGCTCATTTAGCATTACCCATTTAATGTTTTTGAGGTCTTCGTCTTTACTTAATCAATCTGGATCCATGATGCATCTATTTTTATGATTAAAACGAAATAGGAACTTTTAAATGAGGTGTTATGATGGCTGATTAAAATAAAACCCACCATCTTGTGATTGTCACAGCTACTTTACAGGAAATGGGAATAAAAATAGGAACAGGAATAGAAATTTTCACAGTTTTTAGTCTTTCACTAGCATTGGCAGGCAGGGGGCTATTTTGGTTTCTCCTCTTACTACTTCCCTCATCCTGACCACTTTATATTGGTGAGAACGCTTTGTTGTTGAGTGCTTGATATAGTAGCCCATTAACTTAATGCATAATAGCTGAGATAATGTAAAGTGGTCTGACGACGCAGGTTGTGGATGGAGTGCATAAGCTATTCAGGTAGTCCTCAGTAATTACTTGGACCCAGCGACTTTCTGTGCTGGTAACAGGCATACAAAAAGGTCAAATGTCTAAGCTTATTTATATAAGGTCAATTAACATCTTTCCACTCATTAACCTCTCTGTGTGGTGGGTATGCCTTTGTTTTGTGAATAAGGAATTTGTACTCGGCAAGTTGTGCCTGGAAAAATGCATCTGTTTGTTATTGTTGCCGCTTTTTAGTGTTTAGTGCAACTATAATGAACAGGGCAAATGCAAATGCAGCGTTTGGGAGATCAAAGGAAACTCCTCACACGGTAATGATTGAAGGACCTGTTTCACAAAATGCTTGAAAATTGATTAAGCATAACATTTCCTGATTAAGCACAACAACATTTCCTGTTTATTGACGCTCTAGGTGCATATGTAATGCGAGGCCGCTGGCTCACCCCGTTAGGTGAAGCGCTGAGTCAGAATCCCGACCTGCATTTGACCATCCCCATGAGGTCAAGACGTGCTCCACCACTGCCGCCACCTCTAAACCACGCTATGTGTGAGCTACTGCTGGACATGCTAGATTCTGACCCTGACACCCGGCCCACTGCAGACCAGCTGGAGAAGAGGGTCCGGCGAGCCATCGAGCTGCACTGATCTCAGAGCAGCATGCCAACAACCAGCCTACTTTGTACACTGAATAACTTGAAGATGAGCAATAAAAGTTTTCGAACAGTACTGTTCGTCCAGTTGGAAATTGAGACTTAAAAAAATATAATTTATTTGTTACTAGCTTTGCATTTTCCTTTAGTGCTGTGTATATGTTACTATATGATGCTTTATGAATTATATGTATAGTATATAGGGCTGCACAATATATTGAAACTTCGCAACTGTTCAAATCGCAACGGCTTAAGATGACAATGATTTTAATACTTCAAAAAAGTTGTATACTTGTCAAAAAGTATATATTTTTAGTATCATTGCTGAAAATGAGTTTTATGGAATGCTACAAGTAACACTGCTGTTCACGATCAGTTGTAGTAATGCTTTCTTTTCTCCGATAGAACTTAAAACATTATCATTGGGTTTTTCTTCAATATCATGCTGCCCTATTAATATAACTGGTTTTGCTCTATTTTGTGGTGTTTTCATTGATTTAAGTGTTTTTTTTATGTATTTATTTAAAGACTACTAAAGAATACAAAACAAGTGCAACAACAGTATTTTGTGAAGAACATCTTTTCCAATTCCAAACATGCTTTATCTGTAGAAAACATTACAGCCGTCATGCTTATAAGGATAGTCAGTCATAATCAGTTTCAGTCGTGTTGTCAGACACAGCAAGACACGAGAAACAGCACATTCAGAACAGTCACACCACAAATCGCCACCTTGAAGCTACAGTGTAATTATAGAAAAAGTCAAAATGACTGAATCCTTTGAAGTTTCTCAGTTGGTGGTGCATGTACAACATCTAGATAGGAGGGGAAATAATTATGTTTCCCTTTAATGTGTATCTGTGAAAGATGGCACACGTATCAATCATTCAGATTGCCTGTTTTCCACCGACAAGGCCATCTTGGTTTCTGCCGCTTTAGTGGCCAGTATTGTAGCTAGTTTTGTTTGCACATGGCAGGATGCATCAAATGGCTTTTGGGTTTGGGAAAGTGCTCCATCTTTAACAGGAAATTAAAGTCTCCCTTTGTGATGGATATAAATGATTTGTGGCTGCTGGATTTAAAGTTGTGTTCAATAGTTTTCAGGTCTAGAAAATGAAAAACCTTCTGTAAGAGAGTAGGTAAAATCGGCAGATTTTTTCCCCGACAAATCTCTGTGATCAAGACAAAAAGCAGTTAACTTCAGTGTTGAGTTGATGAAAGCCAATAATAATGGCAAATTTGAATATTAATGACTTTAAAGAGTGTTCAAGGGTCACAGAGGGTTTCAAAACCTTACAGCCTCACCAGCAATAATATAATGCATCTGAGAATCCTTCTAAGTGGGTCTCATCTGTGACATTTCCATCTCTAGAGACACTTTGCCCTTTTCCTCACGCATCGCTGGTTTGCAAATGAAACACTGCGATGGCTCAACCTGACCTCGTGGAGAAATATGCACATTATCTAAACGTAGCACTCAGCCTTCTCTGAGGTCATCATCTTGGCTACATCAGTATTAATTCTGCATTGGTAAGACTTCACTCATGAGGAATAATGACTGCAATGATCCAGCTTAATTAGCTAAATCCAGTATGGTATTGTCAAGTTAAAACTTTCCCGAGATTTAGTGAATGCAGCCGATTGGTGTATATGATGACACTATGACACAGTGCCACTGTTCATTGTTTTAACCGTGAGGTTATTAAGCCATTAAAGTCATAACAAAGGATCTGTGCTGGGAAATTACGAGATCAACGATTGTTAAATCATCACTTTATTGTGGGGTGGTGGCAAAACAACATCATGCCATTTATTGGAAGCCATTTCTCTGTAGACAAAGCTCTTACAAGTGTGATCTGACTGAACTTAGCTTTAAAGCGCAGTCGGTCATCATTCGCCTGACACCTTGACTCACAGGCAGAGATAGCGATATAATCGGGTATTGCGATGTCAAATGAAGCAGTAAAAACCCATCAGCAGGCAGTCATGAGGTCTCCTGCGGAGGAGAGTCTCGCCACGCTGGACGGCATTTCTCAGAAATTGGTAGTGTGGTGACAGAATGAAAAGTTCATTGGAACTACTCTGCTGCGTTTTAGTGTCTGTCAAAAATAGAGGCAATTGAATTTCAATCATTTTGGAGACAGTTTTTCATATCTGAGCCGGACAGGAGACCACTGCAGATGATTTCTTACTCATTAATTCTTTTGAATGTTCAGTGATGGCTGTATTAGGTCTATTCACCTTCAACCAAATTCCCTGCCTTCATGCCAACATGCAATTTATGACAATGTACAATCATGTGATAACTCAAATCCTGGATAAATATCTTTTCTTAACAATAAAAAAATGGCCAGATGAACACTTTTCATGCAAAGCCAAGAAAACATGAAAATGCAATTAATCCATCTTCAAAATTAACAGAACAGGAAAAATGGTGGATTAATCAAATGTGCTAAGCTGCACGCATATAAATTATTTCTCCCTCCCAAATCCACAAGAAAAATGTGGGCTTTTATGTCCAATGTTGTCAGTAGAAACTGAAAATAATGTAACGAAAAAATAATGAGAGTGTCAACCCAGAGAAGTAAATGTACTGGCAAGTATACTGGAGAGAGAGAACTGTAAAATGGGAGCTAAGGCCAAGGGAGAATGGTGTACCTTTCTAACAATCACTGATACTTGCATCATAGTCTTCATGACAAAACACATACAGAAAACTCTTTGGCTGGCATGTAGCAGAAAAGTGCAGTTTGCTTTGTGTTGACCACATACACCCTCTCTAGTCCTCATGCCCAGTCCAATTATAGACAGGGGGTAAAGATGCCCTTAAAGTTAGTCCTGCATGTCAGACGAAATTCTCCAGGGAATATGATGTATCTTGGTTTGAATTCCTCTCTGCTTCAGTAAAGGTTTTTCACCATATACGGCCCCCTCCAGTTCATAACCCATTTTTCTGTAGTAATTCCTCGTTCCGACACCTGAAACACCAAAAATGTAGAATTATAGTAGAAAAGAACCTTTCTTTCAATGTTACATTCTTCTAATGGAGGCACCATGGTGAATGTTATTTGGAATAAAACATAAAAATTTGAAAAAGCATTAAAAAATAACATTGTATTAACCATGCTTTTGAGTACTATTGAGTTGGGTTAAAAAATATACACAACAGTTCAAAAGATGTTTTTTTGAAAGATATTAATGCTTTTAGTTTTCAAGGATGAATTAAAGTGATCAAAAGTATCAGTAAAGACTTTTAGAATGTTACAAAGACTCATATTTCAAATAAATGTCAATAATTGTAATATCAGTGTATATCTTGATAATAATGAATTTGCTCTGATTGAAGCAAAAAAGAATATCACTCTTTTATGTCTAGAGAGAACCATAATTTCAGTGTTTCAATGATGCACTATAGATTTTAAGCAAGAAACAGTAAAATTACAATAAAAATAAACTCTGAATGTGGTCTCAGCCTTTTTGAACCCCACTATATTTCCAATATACTCTACTGTTGATGCTTTGCTTTGTCAGACATGCATTAAATTATCAGAGACAGAATAATATGAATGCAGACTTTCATTTATTTTCCAATTGCTGTTATCTCTATCCTGCAGCTTATTTGGGGAGGTGCATGTCAAAATGTCTTATTCATTCTTTTCAAGCGAGGGCAAGAGAAGACCCAACAAAATGAAAGCGCCATTTCCGTTAACGCTGAGAATATTTTTGATACCTGAGATAACAGCCAATTTGCCCGAGCCGTGCTCATCCCTGGCAATCCTCTCGGCCTCCTCCATCAACATCATACCAAAACCCTACAAATGCACGAGGAAAGAGAACATATGAGAATGCAAGTCAGTGAGACTATATACAATACATGAAGAAATATACAAATAAAATAGTACAAATCTGGGCAATTTACATATTTATCTTCAGCTCTCACACCATAGGAGAGGTTTTTCAACATCCACTTTAAGTGTGTTCACATTTGGTTTTTGGTTCTCGTGGTTATTTTGGTTTGAAAAAAAAAAAAAAAAAGATACATTAAGTCCTGGTTTAGTTAGCTAACACTGTCATTTTTAACACCAAACCTAAAGATACAAAAAACAAGAATAACAAAAAAAAATGTGCAGGACTAAACATACTTGTATGCATGTACATATATACAAGCTCCTGAAGAGCTTATAAATTGTGTAAAGGAGTCAAAACAGTGCCAGGAATTCCTCTGTTACACACGCAAATGATGAGATCTGCAGCAAGGAGACTGTAACCGTTACAGGCAACGAGGCTCATGACGAGAAAAAAACAGGTATAGTTGAGCATTATGACCCTTTTAGGGTCACATTTTTTGACATCACGTCCTCTTTTTGGTTTGTTTTGAGGTCTTTGGTCAGTGTTGCATTCATATTTCAGTCGTACCGCACTAGTTTGTTTGGAAGAGGACTGGTCCACTCTTTGGTGCACACCTGGGTTCGGATGGCAGCATTCACACTTATTCAAATTAACTATAATAAACAGAGCATTTGCACCAGAGTTCGATGTAATCGAACCAAACCTGCCGAGTTTGAACACACCCTTTAACCATCATTAATGTAAATGAAATGATACCGCAACTCCTGAAAAATCCTGTTAGCTGGTGCATAGGAATAAATAGAAGCAAATAATCTAACCAAAACAGATGAATAATGCACACTACTATACTTGCAAATCTTATTTAAATTCAAGGTTTTGGTAATGAGACCATGAGGTAACAGGCATCAGACATCATTAATGTCAAATCATGTTAAAGCAGTTTCTGCCGTGTGTTACTGGCGGAAATAAGGTGTCTTTACCTGGTGCTGGAACTTGCTTGGGTCTCGGCTGCTGACAGGGACCACGCTTCCGTAGACATGCAGCTCCCGAACAATGGACACGCCACCCTTCAACTCGGGCCGGAAGGACTGTGGTGAACAGCGGCGAAGACGCAGGAGACCAATTAAAATGTCCTGTTCGGGGTCCTCATAAGACAGGAAGGTCTCCCAGCCCCCATTAGCCACATAGTCTCTGCGGATCAGCTCGACCTGATATGGTCGAACTTTGTGATGAATCTCTTGAATGCCCACTTCTCTGGTTCGTACGTCTCTACACTGCAGGAGTCAACAACAGGTTTTGTTATTAACGGCCTTGAATTCATGCGGCAAACAAATTAAATGATTAAAGATTTTAGGTTACCTCAGTGCCCATGTCTTTCATTCTGGCCAATGCCAGCTCTCTCAGATTTCCATGTTCCACCCCAGAGCTCACCAATGGCATGGGGATATCCCTGAACAAGGACACAGATTATTAGCTTCCTCAAAGCCGTTTAAAAACTAAATAATGGTCACACTACGATGAATTTAGGCAGCAGGAAATGCTTCTGTTTTGAATAAATAATAAATTAGGGATGGATGACACATCAGTACCATGTAGATTTTAATATTGGCTAATTATCAGCTGAAAAATTCACATTTGTGCATTTACTCTCCTACATTTTTAATGGAATACAAGATCTAAAGTGATAGCCCTTTAACAAAGGTCAAGTCTAACTTTGAAAGGTAGTATCTAGAAAACTAACGTTAAGTCCCTGTTACCTCTGTACACGATACACACGAGTCCATGGTGGGACCAACGCTAGTATTCGTGCAACCAGATCCACCAACGCACTGGGAGAGTAGCTCTTATAGCGGCCCGTTTTCCACAGCTCATACAGTCCAGTGCCTCGAATCACCAGCGTAGGGTAAAGTTTGAGCCCATCTGGTCTAAACGCAGGGTTCTCAAAAAACTCCTGAGGGACAGAGACAAGAGATGTTTTTGTGCTAAAATGAGACTAGGACCAGTAATGAGTGCACTAAAGAGCAATAAATGCCATGCATAAAAACATTTTGAATTCTAAGTAAATATTGTGTAAAATATGTTTTTAATTTAAGCAGTTTTATAAAATATACTGTATAATGTAACTTCTTATAATGGGAATTTTATAGCTTATTTGCCATCATAAAACTAAATTATTTATGATATATAGGCATAATATCAGTCACCCTGCACTATAATTAGTGGCATCTGCCGGCTCTAACCCACTCATGATAAAGACTTTACAAACTTCACAACTCATTATAGCACACAATAATAAAGATATCTTTTACCAGTTATCAAACCTTTAATCTTTTTCCAAACGGTTGCCACTGAAGATCTCTTCATAGAATTTAGAAGCCGTAGACATGAGATTTATGACACAATTTCAAGTAGAATATAAGCTTTTTCAGCTTGCATGCTGGTAGGCTTTGTGCTCGTTACATACTTGTGATGCAAAGTCTACTGATTCATTTCACCTAAAGTTCTTAAACGTAATTGGAAAATAACATCATTCAAGAGTTCAAGAATTGGTAAAGGGCTAAATAAAGACTCATGACTTCCGTCACTGATCCTGCTTACGTCTGCTTCTTAACAAGTAATAGTGCTGGGATTGTCCTAGTCACTTTGAAAACCTCAGGGTTCACGCAGCACACTCAAAAACGAAACCATTACAATCAAAGAGACAATGCCAATGGTCATTTAATTGGAACTGTCCGACTTCCTGACATACTAGCGGATCATCGGACTTGACACTGGTGCATTTAAACAAAGACTGCATGGGTCTAAACTAAACAGCAACTCTAAATAGTGCAAACAATCAAAAATAGTTGCCTTTCAAAGGCAAATTGAAATGACGGATTACTCGAGTCACGACTATCCTTGCGGTTTGAGCTTCTCCTTACTCTAAGAGTCAAATGAAATGAGTCTTTGTGTGATATATATTTACGCTGAGTGTTATTTTTTTTTTTTTTATGTAGGGAGGGGAGCCTGCACACAGTCAGATAAGTGAGAAGTGAGAGTTGGACGAGCCAGTAATGGGATTCCATTATCACCAAGCCACGCTCCTTTCCACCACACACTCATCCTGAGATAGCGCCGACAGGTCCCCGTATCGAAAGGTGGGGAGAGGCGTGACGGAGAGCGAGCGAGCGAGCAAGAAAATACGGAAGTGGGAGGGGAAGGGGAGAGCGCGAGCATCAGAGAAAGCAGGTTAGGTGAGATAAACCAGCCGAGTGGTGGCGATGGGTGACACAGGTGAGGTTGTGTGGGCACACGGTGGCGGAGGAGGGGAGCTGATAGCGGTGGGGTCAGAGACCACCTTCCAGAGCCATTAATCTCTCTCTCACGCTATACACTCAAATGTATGCATGAAACGGATCCCAATAAAACGCAGAAGGAATTAGGAGGCAGATTGGCAAGCAATGAGACAATTATCGTCAAAATTTGCACTAAGTGTTGTGCTTCATATTGGTGCTCGTACAATGTTCAAACGTTTCATTTTCCTTATTACAAAGCAACAACATGGTCAGAAATATGAAGTGGAAAACCAAATGACAGGTACTTATTGCTGATAAACAGTGAACGGTTTGCAGGGATATAGTCATGCCGACCCAAATCTACCGATAAGAAAGAAGGGTTCTCTTGTGCTTAACTGCAGAGGGTACAAAAATACAAATTTTATTAATAATAATATCATAATTTTATATATATATATATATATATATATATAAAATAATTTAATAAACATTGCTAAATATAATCTTTAGCCAATCTCAGAATGAATATACATTTTTTTCAAAATGTTGAGAGGCTTAAATTCACTTTTAAATGATTTAGCATTTTAATTAATTTTAAGAGTTTTATCTTTAATTTATTTATATAAAATAGTAATAAACTTTAATATTGTCAATCTTTCAATTAAATGCCATAAAAAAATATTAATAATAATCGTATTAAGTATCAGCCAGAATTGTAATAACGGCCATTTATCGGTTAACAGCCATAACATGAAAATAATTCATCATCTTATTGGTCATTTATCGGTTAACAGCCATAACATATAATTCATCCTCTTATCTGTATCAACCAGAATTTTAATATCAGTAATTAAATGTTTAATGATAGCATGATAATAACTAATTATCTTATTGGTAACTTTAATATAAATGCATCTCTGATGAGCGACACAAAAATAAATGTCATGGAACGGCAAAGATCGTGCACAAACGATTGTTTAGTAAAATCCCGAACCCCTTTATTGGTGTCTTTCCTGAGCTTGTGAGCTGTGACAAAAAGAAGCAGACACTTATTACACTATTAAGAGAAAGAAAAGAAAAAATCACACCGGTAACATTTTATTTAATCAGTGTATAACCTCTTTCATTACATGGTTCTCTGTTTTTTGGTACAAGAAACTTTGACCAGCATTAAAAGAGGACAAAAAAAAAAAAAATCCCACCAAAAAAAAAGGATATTTTTAAATAAAGGCGATTGTTTTTCACTTTTAGGGTCTAATTGCAATACTACAATTACAAATTGTACAAATAGAGTACCAAAGGTGTTGCTGTCCAAATATTTTGGAGCTGTCATTTGATTGCAGCAGTGTGGAGGCGAGTAAGAGCCTCCCAAGGGAGAATGAGGTAGGTGTAATGTGGGCTTGGTACAAACAATGTCAAAATCTAAGCAAAGACTTTTAGCTTAAGAGACACATGCCTTCATAGACTCTAGAGACTGGATGATTTGCAATAAAAAGTTAATGGTTCTCTTCTACAGTTAAGTGGCATTTATGTGACTGTTAATGCAAAATATTATTTATATAATTGCACTCAGTTAATCATGATGTTTCTTATGCAACATTAATGTCACTCGCTTCATTCTAGGCTCTTATGCTCTGGAAATAATCACCAGCTTTAAAAACGCTGAACTCCAGAGATCGTGCACTAACAGCGTTCGCTTAAGACATCAAAGAAACCTGTTGGCACCTGGATTGAGACTTTCAGAGAGAAGCACTTTAAATGGGTTCCAGAGCGCAGTCACTGATTGGATCTCCATGCCTTGGTAATGAAACCCACCATAATGAATGCTCTATTCACTTCATATAATGAAGCCCCTGATAATGTGAAACAATGCGTCACAGCTGGACACTGACAGAGGCCATAAAAGAGCAGCCTGCCATGGCACATCACTCCCCACTTCATTTACATTCACCCATCATTCCCGCTATGTGACAATTAGCTACTGCACCCAATAATAGTGACATTTTCCTCGGGATAGTCGTGTTATGGTGTTCCTGTACTGTATATCTCGTGTATAACCTGTTTGCCTCTTCGCATTGTAACCTAGGGCTGTGTGTTATGAAAAACGATTTAATTTCACTATTTATTATTAGTTCAAACTATTCTAAAGGAGCAACATTTCTCTAGTCTCATTTTTGTCCTAATACCTCTGGGCAGGTAGTTCCTTCTACTTTGAGTGTCAAAACGAATAGAGCACCTAAAAGTGATATGGAAATTTTGGAAACCCCAACAGATATTTCACAGAAACGTTGATTAATTGGACTCTTTTAGTTGATGAAAATGTCATTTTGTAAACCATCTGCGCAACCTGTGAGGTATGCAGAGATAAACCTGTGCATGAGGAATCAGTTGTCTGTCTCTAGGCTCCTCAGTTCATTTACATTAAAAGAGCTTACAGAATAAACAGTTATAAGTATGAGGACCTTAAATTACAAACCTTCCCATAATCTTTTTGAACTGCATGTTTGCGCCTTATTTGAAGAAACCCTTTCAAACATGATTATTAAAGTAACACTTTTGAAAAAATCTTACAATTATTTTTTATTTCATAATTTCCTCACCCTCAAGTTGCAACAAACCTGCATGACTTTCTTTATTCAAGGGGATAACAATTATTCTTGTAATACAAAGGACACATTTATTTTGCTGTTGTTACATTGCGTTTGGTGCCAGAGTTTAGAGATGAATGCTGCAGAATAAATGATCTAGGAGGTACTCACTATAAACTGCTCCACGTCTCTTTCCATACCGACATTGGGTAAGTCTGGCATCATGTGGGCTACAACTTTAAAACCAGCATCCTTAGCAAGTTGAAAAGATTCACACACAGCCCGAACTGTATGTCCCCTAGAAAAAGAACAAAGTCAATATAAAAAGATACAAGCAGTTACAAATGGAATATCATCGTAAGTTTCGTAGGACTGAATAATTTTGTATGTTCATACAACTAGGTAAAAATATTGATTTTTCCAATTAATCTTCATTTGAACAATCTTATATAGATCTAGAAAGATCTAATATGAGGCTTATAGTTTAAGGTCTGTCCTGCTAAAAAGGTAACTGGTAAACTCCCACAGTGTCCTTAAGCACAGTGAAGTGATTACTAAATGACACGTAATCAAGCAAGTAAACTGCAATTACCAACATGAGCCAGAAACTGTAGGAACAAAATTATTCACTGGAAACCTTAACACCGATGTTATGCTAATTAACATCCCAGGATCAGGTTTATACAAATACCAAACACTCATCTTCTACTCTACGGCTCCTTCCTTTGAAGTCCTTCATATTAAAAGCAAACAACTCTGACCTGTTGGTATCACGAGCCACATCCTCATAAACACTCTGTACGCCAATCTCTAGTCTGGTACATCCGTAGGCCAGCATGTCACTCAAGTGTCTCTTCAGGCAGTAGTCCGGTCTGGTCTCAATCGTGATGCCGACACATTTGGTGTTACTGCGTTCAGAGTACCTGAGAAAAAATAAATGATCAAACTTTGGATACTATATTATATGTGTTTATGTATTTATATATGTATGTTTAAAAAAAAAAATAGGAACACATTAACGATGCCAATTTAAATTGATCAAAAGTCACAGTAAAGACATATTTGAAATTATATTTGAAAACAAATGCTAAATCCTTAGAGTACAAAAGTATTAAGCAGCACAACTGTTTTCAACACCGATAATAATAAGAAATGTTTCTTGAGCACCAAATCAGCATAATAAAATAATTTCTGAAAGATCATGTGACACTGAAGACTGGAGTAATGATGCTGGCAATTCAGCTTTGCATCACAGGAATAAATTACATTTTAAAATATATTCAGAGGGAAAATAGTATTTTAAACTATAAGAATCTTTTAGTTTTTACAGTATTTTGATCAAATACAACATCAAAAAACAAAATTAAAACTTTTAAAAACTTCTGAATGGTGTGTGTATATAATAATAATAATAATAATAAAGGGCTGTGAAAAGATTAATTGTGATTAATCGCATCCAAAATAAAAGTTTGTGTTTACATAATATATGTGTGTGTACGGCGTATAATTATTTTGTATATATAAATACACACACATGCATGGATATATTTAAGAAATATTTCTGTGGAGTGCCGCCTTTTTTTGGGCGATTTCACTCTGGCTGAGAATCGCCCAGAGTGTTCCCATAGACTTACATTCAAAGATATTTTTTTTCGAACTGGAGGCACTGCAATGCATTCTCTAAAGGTTCCGGGAGGGCTCGCACTAACGTGCTTACGTCATCATACGTATCCTTAACTTGAGCAGCGATTGGTGGGAACAAACATTCACTATTAAAAATCTTTAAGATTAAGTGACAAATAATATTTGAAAACAATTTTGAATTTGAACAACAACAAAAAATGAAACACTACTTTAATATCTTTATCAAATGTGATTAAAAAAACAAAAATAAAAAAGAGAATGAGAACGAGAGCGAGAAAGACTGTTGGGACATCTCGCGAGTGGGGGCCAGTTGAACTTGAACAACGTCATGGCAAACGCAGTGTATTAAGCGAGTAATGTGATGTACGCAGTGTAATAATAGTGAGTATAGAAACAAACAATGAGATTTATTGTAAGAGTCATTATTTTTCATTAATATTAAAGTAGTGAAGTTGCCTTTACATGCTTAAGCTGTTAATTTATTCATTGCATGGGTGGACCTTATCCTTATCAATCATCCAAACATTTGCCCCGTCTGAGAGATTTTGCAGGAGCCGCCACTGGTGTAATGTATGATAGAACCCTTCAACAAACAAAAACCTTTTTCTTTTTAAAATGGCTTTTTTTATTACTTATAAAGACTAGCAGGATAAAATGGGAAAAAAAACTTCCTATAATAGTTTCTGATGATAATATGAAAACTATTTACCGACTGAATTGGCTTCAATTGGCTTGCATCAATTTAATAATAATTCAGAAATGTGTGGTTTTTGGCTTCCTGTCATGCCTGACATAGTTCTAAAGTTTTAATGGACATTTAATAGCCCAAAAACTCTTTCTGTCCATTTAGCTCCTGTTTCTTGATCCAGATTTTAGACAAAGTAGTTATAAAACCAACCGAGTGTTTCTCATTTGTACTTATTATTTTTATTTCTCTCTCCCTTACACACACACACACTCTCTCTTACACACACACACTGACACACACACACACACACACTGACACACACACACACACACACACTGACACACACACACACTCCTAAGATAAGCAATGTGCCTGAAATCGAACTGTTGTCTCCCCCATCTCTGGCTGATTAGCCGCCGGAACAATTATGGCAATCGTGTCATCTTAACAAACCCGCTGATAAGCTGTGGTGTGCCGACAATTCTGTGGACCTCTGCCTACGTGCACACACACACATACACACTCTCTCTTATCAAGAAAATAAATCACAAAAACGCAGTAATAAACTAACAGCGCCCTGCAGTGGCAGTCTATCCACATCTTGCAATCATCCCCTATGCCTTTCAATCTAACTTCAAAATGTTTGCCTTCCTTATGGAGCTGATGTCACCGGGGTGGTCAACAGCATCTGAGTCACCACTTTGCCAAAACTGATGCAAATAAGTTTTCTGAAAAATCTTTTTAACAGTTTCGTATGGTGTTGTTAGTGGTGGCACAGAAATCACACACATCACCTATTTAAATCGTCTTAGACTAATGGTCAAAGTGAAAATGCGGCTTTTATTTGCTTGGTTAGCCAAGTTAATGACGGCTAAACTGTTAACATATCAGGAGATGTGACTAATAACATACTTTATCTTGTCTTCATCATTTAAGCAGAGCCCAAATTCCACATTCTGTCTTATTGTTGTGACTAGGCAGAGAGCAGAGCCAATGCAGCTGCTCTGACAGTAGAAGACCAGTCCAAAAGCACCATCTCTTCCTTCCAACACTGCCACCCTACCAAATTTGCTCACCAGGGGGTTTTGGTGCTGTGCTTTAACTGATCAAGACCTGCAAGAGCTGCATTAGTTAATTTTGCTAATATAGACCTAAATTATCCAATAGCAAAAAGCACTGATTCCTGGTCAGAGCTTATTAACTAGTGATGTTCCCCATACACACATAATAAGACAATAACTGCTCCAATACCTCTACTTTTATCTAACTTCTGCACTTATCGACTGATCTTGGACCAGTTGTGTAATGGGTTAAACACAAGTAAATTTATGTATAATTACTTCTGAAGGAAATGTGATTAGGCATTCATGATATAACATAATATAATATTTATTATATATAGCTGGACATGCATATATATATATTATGATATAATGCTACTATTTGCACTTGCAGATGCTAAACTGCATTTTGTTTCTGAGTACCTGCATTGTGCAATCAATGAAAATAAAGTTTTATCTATCTACATCAATCTATTGGTTTATATATTGTATACATATCAGCTAGGGGTATAATAATGGTTCTCGGTTAAAAAAATAAATTAAAAAAATCGAACCGATAAATAAAACAGACAGGCAGAGTTAGCCTAATGTATGTTTCTGTCGATGCATACGCATTCTGGCTTCCCCTAAACTTTGTCAATGTATGCTCTATATGACCCGTAATTTACGCTGTCATCACCCGGGTGTTGATAGTGTGAGTGCAGGTCAGACCTGAACAGCTCACGTTGCTATCTGTGTTTAAACTAAACTCATTTAAGCGTATCCAATTTTAACATTCGAGCGCAAGACGCAAAAGAGAACTTGTGTTTGCGCACACAGTAAGCAAATATTGAGTTTTCTTGCGCTTAGACAAATTCACAACATGTCCGTCTCGGCGAGTATCCTAGCAAACATTATGGTTATATTTCTATTATGTCTTAAGTGAATGTAAACACTCGAGAAAGACAACGCATGTGTTCAGTATCAGTGTACTGGATCAGTGCAATATGTCTTAAAGTGACAGTAGACAAATATTCCTGCTATCTGTGTTTTTAATGTTAATCAAACAACAAAAGACAAGGAAATCATTCGATGCTTATGAATAGCTTTTGTAAATTCAATAATGATTAATCTTCCTTTAATCAGCCAATATTTTATATTTAATTGTGTATGCTTTATGGGTTTTTTATACACATATAAAAAGCATTTCACTGCATGTTGTACTGTGCATGCTTATTTGTGACAAATTAAATAAAACATTTGTTTTGCCTAATTTCATTAAGTTTTTAGTGTTTTATTTTTAATTCATTTAAAAAAAAATTGCACTGAACTTTAATCAGTCATACAAATTGTTTTACATTATAACTTGATTTCAAGCAACATTTGATGACAAATAAGAGAAATTATTCATTCTTAATTTCTAATTCTTACAAAGACAAAGTACATTATGATAAAAAGATTGTTGTCTTTCCTAAGGCATAGCACCCACTGGTGATGGACTGTTTCTTGCCCTCTCCTGGCCCTGTAAATTTGTGTCGGGACTATCATAATTAAGAGTGACCTGATTCTATCACTCAGACAAGTTTATCATGGGGTGCTGGTACCTGACAGCTTCAGTGACGTTGTTGGACGTGTGTCCTGACAGCGCGTCGTGGAGGTTACGGATGAAATAGTCCCTGTACTCCTCCGGCAGGGCCATGAATGTGCCTCCCATCACAATGAACTCCACTTTATCCACGCTGTGACCCAGCTGCTTGAGCTATATGTACAAACACAGCAGTGTAATGTCATTAACATCATCTAAATGAGTTGAAAGGCTGAGAAGATCATCAACCCTGCAGATCTAAACCGTAAAATCAAAACCATTAAGTAGTATGTAATGATCCCTTATGATTTTAACTGCACAATGCCCAGAAAGCAGCTAATAAACATGAGCTGTGAAGATGACTCACCTGTTCTACTCGATGCCTAGTCTGGAGGTAGGGATCATATCGTGCACGGATGGCTCTCATTGACGTGGGCTAGGTAAGAGGGAGAATAGACAGTCAAAATGAAGCATACTGCATGACACTAGTGCGAAACTCATAAAAATATGCGTGATAGCATTGCTTTGGGAGACAGATGGATAATTACCTCATATCCTGTGTAAGACTGTGTGGAATATTCAAAATCTGAGTCCGGACCCCCTGGGCAGTAGCTGTTAGAGCAAATGAAAACAAAAACACACTACATCAAATTCAAAACTGAGACCAGTTTTATCATTATATTCTGCAAATAAAAGTTTCCCCACCAACTGAAACACAGTGCTAATAGCTTGGACCAGATGCAAGCCCACATGGAATCTGCACTGTAAAAGGTTCAAGGCACCTGAATGAATAGCTTGTGTTGTAGAATTGCTCATTTGTATAAAAGCATGAGCTGAATGAATAAATGTACACTACTGTTCGAGGTCGGTACGATTTTTTAAAAAAGTTTTTGAAAGAAATCTCTTATGTGGTAAAAAAAACACAGTAAAAACAGTAATATTGTTAAGTATTATTAGAATTAAAAATAACGGTTTTCTATTTTAATACATTTTAAAATGTACATTATTCCTGTGATGTCAAAGCTGAACTTTCAGCATAATTCCCCCAGTCTTCGGTGTCACATGATCGTTCAGAAATCATTCTGACATGGTGCTTAAGAAACATTTCTCATTATTATCAATGTTGAAATCAGCACAAAAATATTTTTATATTTTTGTAGAAAACGTGATACATTTTTTCAGGATTCTTTGATGAATAGAAAGTTCAATAGAACATAATTTACTTAAAATAAAAATATTTTATAAAATTATAAATGTCTTTAGTTCCATCTTAATGGATCCTTTCTGAATTAAAGTATTTCTTTCTTTCTTTAAAAAAAAAAATCTTACTGACCACAAACTTTTGAACGGTAGTGTAAAAGACACACACTTTATTTTGGACATACTCACACACAGATGTTGCCAGTGAAGCTGATGTGTGGACAGCGATGAGGCTTGCACATCACAGCAACAACTGCAATCTACAAAGAAATATTAAATCAAAGTATGAGCACTGGTTTCAACTTTCATGTCCACATTATGATATCTTTACACCATCACCAATACAAATAACAAATGGCCAACAAACCATCCTTACCCCACTGGCAGTGCGGATGGGTTTGGCTTTCAGTTTGGGCACCAAGGCTCTTCGATAATGAGGCGGCACTGCAGCAATAATGTCCACAAGCCGTGGCTGTGCAGAGAGACCGTATTTGGCTGATGTCTTCGTCTTGACTCTATAAAGATACAATTTTAGCTGTCAATCTAACTTGTTTTATAGCTATCCAGAGAGAAAACATTACCACTTTTGTTTTTGAAATGCATTGCCATGAAATGGAAGTTGTGATAGTTTTTTCTTCCCTATTGTGACATATATCCGGGTGAAGCGGTTTCTCGAACAAGAAAAAATGTAGGACAGGACTTGATTTTGTCTATATGGAATAGATTGGATCGTTGTGGTTTGCTATTGCTGTGATGTCATGTGAATGACAGGTTGTCCTGCCCTCAGACCAGTAAACATCTCATCAGAGAAGAGTAGAGTTGCAAAAGGGAGGTGAAGTTATTTTGATTAAAGAGTATGAGGGCATATGAATTTTTTTAATAAAAGAATGATGTGCACAGATAAATCATTCATTATAAATACTGTAATATTCTATAAAAAATGAGAATGGTCAATATTGTTTCATGATGACTTTAATATTATCATTAAAATAAATTAATCTTTAAAATGCACTGACTTGTTAAGGTTAATATCTTTTCCCTGTTCGTGGGCCTCAACCAACTGCTTGATAACATCTGCAATTGTCATCATCATCAGTTCTGCACGGCTCAAGTCACCTGATGTGAACACAGAAAGCACTGAGTTAAACAAACAGGTCATGTAAGAGAAACACTAATCTCTATCTGTACTATTGTCTGAGTAGAATGAATCCAGACACCTGACACTACTGTTAAGGACTAGTTAAAGGATTGAACTAGTTACTTGGGATGGACTGACAGCATTGATATTTACAACAATTTTTTATTATAAACCTTACACCTAACCCAACATGTTTCCACATATGCTGACACACGTGGCTTTTTTAAATTTGGAGTAATTTGACACATTGACGAATCGTTAACAAAACATATCCAAAAAGATAAATAGTATGCAAGAATCTCAAAATGTGCATTAATTCCCATAAATTTGCCAACGTTTTGTCACATTGTCACTTTAATAGTGACGAACAATTACTAACTGCTTATGTAAATTAAACGGAATATTTAACGGAAATATATAATTCCAATAACTTACATACAATACCCAAGTCATAGTAGATGATGAAAGATTAGACATTTCGACATGCTCTAGCAGCTAACGTTAACAGAATAAGTCCTGCTTAAAATTAGCAGTAAATACTTACTCTTCTTTTTTGGCTTTCCCATCTCGGAAACAATCTACAAATAATCCAAAACCAGTATACGATAAACACTAAATCGTGCAGTTAGTTAGAACATTAACCCACTGATAAAAACGTAAACATCAGTGAACATGCTACACTCTTCCGTAAAGCGAAAGCGTGTGTCGTAAAGAAACACATGTAAGTACATTTGTCGTAAAGTTGTCAGGCACTTTGCTACAGTACAGCTTCTGAAGAACACACTGGAGGACCTCTAGTGTTCATATGATATCTGTAGTAGTATGTTTTGTCTTATAAGGCTATTGTGTGATACAAATATTGTAATATAATGAAATATAAATAATATTTTTGTTGAAATTATCTTGTCAGAAAAACGATTGTTATGAACATCATAAGTGTCAGTGTAAGAGACTTAATCCCCGTAGCCTGTAGTATCATCATGAATGTTTCGGAATTGCCTCTGGCCATCAACTACTATTATTTATGTCCTACGTGAAATCTGAAACTTGTACTGCAATTATAATAATTCGCTATGCAGTCTTTTGAATCTATATTTACCTCGTTCATATCTGACCAAAGTAGTAACTTGCTATATTTAGGATGATCTGGGAAATTGTTTCTGCAGCTGTGCAACACTAAACTGATCTATCTATCTATCTATCTATCTATCTATCTATCTATCTATCTATCTATCTATCTATCTATCTATCTATCTATCTATCTATCTATCTATCTATCTATCTATCTATCTATCTATCTATCTATCTATCTATCTATCTATCTCTCTCAGTGGTTATCAATCTGTGGGCCGCGAGATTACTTAAAATGAATTTAAATATATTAATATAATTTATTCATTTTTATTATTAATACGTCGAATAAAAAAGATAAATTAAATTAATTAAAAAAAATAAATGAAAACAAAGCACGACCTCTCGTAATTATGTGATTGTTGATCAACCCAGGCCGTTTCTCACCGCGCTGTGTGAAAAAAAGTACAGTCTGAACGACGGCTCAAAACACCCAACCTCTTCATGAACATAGGATACGCAAACTACATCTCTCAGTTGGATAACGAAAACCAGTGTCACTAATAAAGCTTTGATTGATGACGATTGTAATGAAGGTAAAGACGATTGCAGCACGCGCGAGTCCGTTACTGATGCGCGAACAAACCGTGTATGTATGCTCTCGGCTCACTTGTTTCTGCATGAACACGGTTCATTATGTTCGCGTAGTTGTCAAAATTAATGTACCGTCAGTGTTTTATAACGGATGCTCGCCGAGTAAGCGTGTTTTAGAGAAGTTTGTGAAAATCCGTGTGGTGTTGTAGGCCTAAACATAAGGGCAGACGCTCCAAATATAGACAGACACGATTGCTTGTTCTATCAGAAGAACTGTTCACTGATGACATCGAGTTTCCACACATTCAGAATGTTTTTTATTTTTCGTTTGTATTTTGTTGTTTAATAATTCAGAATTGATCCATAGCTATAATATATTCAGCTAATTGTCATCTCCCTGTGGTCTTGTTTGGTATTGCAGGTTGACTTGTGACTGAGCAGAGTACCTTTAAGTTGTAAAGAATTTCTGTTTGCAGTAGTATGTAAGTATGTTTGCAAAAAAAGAACACTAAAGGTTTAAATATATCTTGAATTTCTTTTGTTTAAAAATTAATAACCTGATGGTGGAGCTGAAAAGTAATAATAACTACTAGAATACAAATGTTTTTGTGAATTAAAAAGGGAGGAGGAGGGCTTGCAGTATTGATTCGGAGTAAAACATGTTGTGAACCAATATCTATATATCTATCTATCTGATGCATTACAGCCTATAGGCTAGTGCTATGAAAAATGGGAAGTTGAGCATGAATTACTAAATTCAGCCTACGACTCAGTTGAGTCAAATAGGAAAAAAGAAAAACACATCAACTGGCTAAGCTTGTGTACATATGGGTGTGTCCGTCTTAAACGAGAAGGCACTGCAGGGAAATAACCCTAGTAATTCTAGTCCCTCCTTTTTAGCCCAGCTCAGTCTGAAACGTCTACATATTAATAAGCGTTGAGTTTCAAAAGATAGTGGCAATAAAAGAATGACTACGATAGTCTGACACAGTTGGCAAGACGTTAAGGGAGGGTCTGTTTTATCCAGTGCCAGGCAACATCTGTTGTTCTTCCGCGGTTTCCCTGCAATCTTTGGACCCCGTGCGGAAAAAATATAAATACTGTACACATCGCAGTTCATCATGTATCAACTTATAAGAAAATTCGTGTTCATCGATTCGCATTGTTTGGAGGAGGACAACGCGAAAAGTTTCGCGGAGTTGTTTGAGAAGTTGGATGCTAATAAAGATGGGAAAGTGGATGTTTCTGAGCTCAAGACGGGCCTGGCTTCTATGGGCTTCTCTATGGGGAAAGGAGAAGCGCAGGTAATTCCAGTTCACTGGCTCACTGCATGTATGTGGTTGACTCACTTTTGTTGTTATAGCTCTGCGTATTGGGTGCAACATAAACCACGTTGACAGTCTGTTCAGCATATTGTTCGCATGCAAGGGAAATTTACTACTTCGAAAACTCCACCATTTTGTTTGATGTAAAAATGCAGATAAATAATACATGCTTTAAGCTGAACCATTATTAGAAAGTGCTATTAGTAGTAGTAGTTCAAAGAAATGACGGGAAATTATGCATTTAGTGCCAGCTCATATCTTCCTCCATTAACATTTGATACTATTCAGAGATCGGAGTAAATAATATACTCATGCTTTTTACGTTTATTGCACATAGTAGTCCCCAAACTTTGACTACAGGCAATATAATATAGCTTTTTGCCTCAACATTCCCCCAAATAGGAATTCCTTTCAAATAGGGGTTTCAGTCACAGGCTATGCCATTTCCTGTCATTTGCAATGAAGTCCACTTAAAGCAAAAGGGTAAAGACACTCCTATACTGCTCATTTTTAACCCACATTCCATTATCCCTTGACATTAACACCTGAGGCAGCGGAAATAACCCCACCTTACCTAAGCAAATGAGGCTCACTGTATCAAAGTTCCAAGACAGAGCAGTTTTCCAGCAAACTCATCAGGTCATTTAAATGGGGTTTATAATAGTTATTCTGTTTTGAGTGATCATTTGTTGCTCATATTATTTGTATTACCTACATTACTACGTTATACTGAAGTGTGTAGAAGTTTATAATTGCTCCTAAATGACAACACTGGGTGGCAGTGTTTTTAAAGCTCACATTGATGTCAGAATATAAAAACTGAGCCATGTTTGTCAGTTTGAATATGAAAATGAGGAATAAATGAGCAATGTTTTATCTTGTATAAAGTTGAGAAACTATTGTTTCCGTTGGATTTCTATCTTTAACAGACCCTTTACAATGTGCAAATAATGTTTATTGTATATTTAGTTACAGATATAGTACAGAGTTTCTTGAACTCAGTGATGGACATTTTCAGGAACCTCATGTTTTGTTTTTCTCTTACAGAAAATTGTTGCCTCTGGAGACACTGATAAGGACGAGGGGCTGGACTTTGAGGAGTTTTCAAAGTATCTGAGAGAACATGAGAAAAAACTCAGATTGACCTTCAAGAGTCTGGATAAAAATGAGGATGGTAAGATTAAAGTATACTGTATGTCTTTTGCTCTCCTTTGAGGACTCATTTTGAAACACTTTTGGAGCATTAGATTAATGAGCTCACCTATACCATTATTATATATTGCTGTATCGCCTAGCTTTAAACCCACTCAATGTTAAAGCATTAAGGCATTATAGACTTAACAGTATGACTTTCTGTAAAGCTGCTTTGTTTGAAACTGTGTATTGTGAAGATCTAATTTAGAGTCAAATTGAAAACTTGTCATTGTACTTTCTGCTTTTGTTGATCACAAAATAAACGTCAATTAACAACATTATTTGCGTATGCAGGTCGCATTGATGCCAAAGAGATTCAGCAGTCACTTAAAGACATTGGCATAAACTTGACAGATCAAGATGCAGAGAGGATCCTCCACAGGTACTCCTAAGGCCTATTCTCACCAGAAACTAAATGGAAAAAGTGAAACAAAAATTTAGATGAAATGTCTGTTCACACATGATCAAAATTCATCCAAGAATTTTAATTTATAGCAATAGCACTTTAATGCTAAATATTACACACCTGATACACATTTTACTCGCTTTATAGTGATAATGTGATATTGTTAACTTGTTGTGAACAGGCCTTTATGTAAAATGTATGTAAGTCTTTGCAACACATTTGTGTTGTCAGTGATTAGTGAACTCCAACAATATGCTGGTGTTAAGTCTTTGCTTGTGAATGCTCATGCTCAATCTAGTTAGTTTGCTGATAAAGTACTGCAGAGTTTCTTGGGAAAATCTACGATTATCATGCAGGGGGAAAAAATTAGTAATGGTTTGAAAGGGGACAAAAAGCATGAGACTAATGAAAAAAACATGCAAGTATAACAATCTCACAACAAATCGGCTTTGTTTTCTTTGTATATATATATATACGTATGTATGTAATATGTATGTATATGCTAAAATAAGAACTTTCTTATTTCATTGACAATTTCAATTGATTCACCAATTAAGCTCCATGGTAACTTTATCACATAGAACGTTGTTCTCCATACCTACTTGTCTTCTCTCATTTGACCTTTGTTCTCCAGTATTGATGTGGATGGAACTATGTCTCTGGATTGGAATGAATGGAGGGAGCATTTTCTCTTCAACCCAGCAGATAACCTGCAGGAAATCATACACTACTGGAAACACTCCACTGTAAGTTCCACAAAAGAACTCAGATATATTGCACATTACATTCATCCATTACCAACTGATTTGAAGCAGGTATCCGTTATTAGGATGAACACTAAATGCTATGGTGACGGCCTGGCTTTGTTTAGTCAAACAGTCACATGTCATTGACTGGTCAGACGGCCTTTCAGTTGTCTAGTCAGGCACACAGCTAGGTAGCCCTTTAATCAGCTTGGCCAGCCATTTATATCCCTCTGTGAGTGGACAGGATTGTGAAATCATGGGAAATGTGTTGAGAGCAGGAAGGATAAGGAGTCTCTTAACTGATTTAGAGTCAAATGTTAACTAAAGTCACACTTATACTAATGTTCAATGTTTAAGACAACTCTTGGACACACACACACGTTTACTATATAAATGAGAACATACCACAGACTTATATTCATTTTAAATAAAGCTAATTAAAATGACTACTGATTAAACTAACTTTTTTTTTCCATTTTAAAAATTAAAATATTACGTTTCTGGTTATTTCTATCTAAAATCTTTTCGGGTTGACTTAAGTTTTAAGATTTAAAATAAGCGCAGGGCAAAAAACACCGATTTTTGAGCAGTGCAGGTTTAGCGAGAGTCGTTACAGCCAATTGCAGCGAAGCTAATTTAAGACTGTCCTGTACTGGGATTATCCCTGGATGTGCTCGTAATCTGACTGCTGGACTACTGGAAGTGCCGTGATGTTGGGCAGAGATGGAGTGAACCGCTACTGTAACATTGTGAGGAGAGCAGGTGAACCGATAGATCTTCGTTGTAGTTGTTAGCATCTACGGCTGGTATCAGATGAGCTGGCAGCAGAGGGTCAGCATGGCTTTGCTGCAGGAGCACAAGGGGAAATGGCTCATCTTTGATTTTGAGGATGAAGAATCTGTGATGGATGTAGATATGGTAGGTCCTCTGATCCACATTATTTCATAGAGGCCAAAGCAGCTTTGGCCTGCTGAGCTGTATCCTCCATATTATGATATAAAGATATGAATGTGAAAATATGCTATTGAGGTATATTTTGCTTCTAAATAGCTTCATTTCTGATTCAAAATGGCATATATAACAAAAAATCTATGAAGGTTGCATTAGTCATTTATTCAAAAATTTGTCATTTATTTACCTCCGTGCCATTCCAAACCTTTATGATTTTCTTTCTTCTGTGGAACGTAAAAGATGATATTTTGAAAGATGTCGGAAACCAAATAGTTTCAGTTCCCATTAACTTACTTTAAATGGACAAAAAATACAATGGAAGTCAATGGGAACCAAAACGGTTTTCTTCAAAATATTTTCCTTTGTGTGTAATGACATGAGGGTGAGTATATGATGACATAACTTTTATTTTTGGGTGAACTAACCCTTTAGTAAAGATAGTGTTGCCTGTTCAAATCTGTGATGCAGTGCTGATATATTACATAAGATGACGGTGATGATGACATCAATTACACTAACTTGGATTAAGAGCTAGGTTGTAATTAAGTACAGGTTGGATGGGATATGTGTTAAGAATTCGGTGCAAATTAGATGTGAATAGTAGAAATGTAATATTATACAATTGAACCCCATTCCGTGTAACTTAAGACCTGATAACCCTTTTGAGCTTTATTTTGACTATTGTCTACAAATGATACATCTTCAGAGAGTAAGTAGCTGTGTGGTGTTAAAGGTCAGAGTTGGTCCAGCAATGAGGCCCATTTACATTCTGCTTAACACTGCAGCTTTCTCACATAAACTTATATTGCATCCCTGATGTTTGTCTATTTTCATATTCTTTGCATATTACTGTATATGACCTGTCATAAAACAGTAACATGATATTGTTTTCATATTTCAATACTAAGACAAAGAAGCTTTTTTTCTCAGAGCTCAAGTCAATGTAGGATTCAGTATGGTTTGGTAAGTTACTCTGCAGGATAGCTGGTTTGGATCTAACTTCACCTCTATTGTGTGCTAGGTGTTGGATATAGGTGACAGTCTAAGCATTCCAGATGAGTTCACTGAGGAGGAGAGGACCACTGGCATCTGGTGGAGGCAGCTTGTTGCCGGGGCCGTGGCAGGGGCGATCTCTCGAACAGGAACCGCCCCCCTGGACAGAATGAAAGTCTTCATGCAGGTGCAGTTCAGATTTTCTAAAACCCAAATTTGCACTTCAACATACTTTTCCTTATCAATATTATTTCTAGTAAAAATATGTACACATCCATAAAACAAGATACTTTTACTTGAGAAATAAAATTCTGTGAGGTAATAAAGTTTTTTTTTCAGAGAATAGATGTTCAATAAACTGTATTGATACAGTATTGAAACTATCAATTAAACCATATTGTATGTGAAATGTCAATTACTCAATATTAACTAGTAGATTAGTGAACTGTTTTACTGAATATCAACACGACATGATTATGATGACCAAATGCATATGTGACAGGTGTCTTACACAAGCTGTATGTCAATTTGACTAGAGAAATACAATTCTGTGAGATAACATTTTTGATCAACTGATATTTGTATTGGCTTATGAATATTACAAGATATTTAATGTAATTAACAATATTTACTTTAGAGGAATATTGAGATTTAGTCAAATTAAAGTTTTACTATAATTAAAACTGGAATAAAAATAAATTACAGTAGTTAAAAAATGACTAAAGCTCATAACAAAATTACTAAAACTTAAACTAAAATTAAAATGAAAGCTTTTATTTTTAAATTTTCAGTTAATTCAAAAATATTATTTATATTATAGTTGTATTAGTAAAAATACTATAATAGTATATAAATAATAGTAAAGTAACACTGGTCTACTGCTTTATGAATACATTTCATGTAATTAACTTATTATTTAATTGAACGAGTCATTAAATCTATACTTTTCATAGGTTCATTCCTCAAAAACCAACAAAATCAGTCTGGTGGGCGGATTCAAGAAGATGATTAAAGAAGGGGGTGTGGCCTCTCTGTGGAGGGGTAATGGAGTCAACGTCATAAAAATCGCTCCAGAAACTTCAATCAAGTTCATGGCGTATGAGCAGGTGAGAAAACACCCTCTAAACGAACAGATAATACTGAACTACAGATCAGACAGATGCTCTTTGAATATATCTGTTGGTTTAGAGATGGTGTGATTGCCCAATATGACACTGAGAAACCCACGTTACCAAGAAATCCACAAACCCACAAACACTGAAAACCACTTCCACTTTTGCATTTTTCTTTGTCACAATCTTTGTTTT
Organism: Meda fulgida; assembly: GCA_030578275.1. Lineage (NCBI taxonomy): Eukaryota > Metazoa > Chordata > Actinopteri > Cypriniformes > Leuciscidae > Meda > Meda fulgida. The sequence continues at coordinate 10,664,260 of CM060635.1, forward strand.
TTGTCAGTTACTCAAAATTAACTTGTAGATTATGGAACTGTTTTACTGAATATCAACATGGCTGTGATTACGATGGTCAGATGCTCATGTGACATTGCTTAAGTGTCTTACACAAGCAGCGTGTCTGTGAGAGCTATTTTAACAGCAGTCATTCACAAAACCCTGGACTGGTAATCCGGTGTGGAGGACAGACGATAATTGCAATGGAGAATAATCGCATTTCCTTTACCTAATGTGTTTTGTGTTGTGCTTTGACAGTACAAGAGGATGCTGACCAGAGATGGTGGGAAAGTCCAGTCACATGAGAGGTTCATTGCTGGATCTATGGCCGGCGCGACTGCTCAAACGGCCATCTACCCAATGGAGGTGAGAAATGAGACCCATGGAAATGGATTTTTCCATATGATGTACTTGGAAGAAAGTGATACTGCCCATTTAAAATTAACTGTGCTCAGTGGCAATAATGACACATGGTGCCCATCTTCAGGTAAATGATTATGCATGTTTTAAATTGTAGGTAATGAAGACCAGACTTACTCTGAGGAAGACTGGTCAGTATTCTGGAATGTTTGACTGTGCTAAGAAGATTATGAAGAAGGAGGGTGTGAAGGCCTTTTATAAAGGCTATGTGCCCAACATCATTGGAATTATTCCGTATGCTGGAATAGATTTAGCAGTGTATGAGGTGAGTACAAACTCTGAAACACTGTGAAATACCTCAAGATCAGTGGTTCCCAATCCTGGTTCTGGAATACCCCCAGGGCCTATTTACACCTGGTCACTTCATGTGTTTTTACTGATCTGATTTATTAACTGTTCCATTTACACTTGGCCACATAAATGTGCCTCCACAAAACGAATGAATCCGGTCTTCAATTACCATGCTATATGCAAATTTAACGGAGTTCATGTCAACTATTTAATCTCAGGAACAAAGACTGCAGTAGGAGAGAGCAGCATCAGCACTGGTCAGATCATTTAGTCTCATTACTTTTAATGAAGGTGATTGTGTGATGAGCGTCTGTGACACCAAACGTTCAATTTCAAACGTCGGCTTGCTGAAGAGATACTCCGCTACTCATATGAGGCGATGCGTGTTGCAGTAGCTCTGTCACATCTGGCTATAACCCATCATTTAACCTATGACAAGCTCCCAAGTTTATTTTTGGCCATTTTTGGAGTAGTAAAATTTACATATGTGGTTTCAATAACCAGATGCATTTACACTTGTCCAGTTTCGTCTGGAATGTGTCTCAGACAACCTCCTTAAAGGAGAACTCCGGCCCATTTTAACATTGAGCTCATTTTTTTGTACATTTGGAGTACAGTAGTCGATTGTCGAGTTCGCGCGCGCGATCATTGGTAACTAAGCAACAGTGGAGAATCAGACTGTCAGCTGATGATGGTGCTATGTGGTGTTCTGATATTATGACATTCTATGACATTATAATATGATGTTGCTTAGTTAACAATGATCGCGCGCGCAAACTCGACAATCGACTACTGTGGACTTCGACCAAAAACAGGAAGTAAATACAGGTATGTGAGCTGGCTGAATTAACATCATTCTTATTAATATCTTTCACATCTACTGCAGTCAGATTGAACGTGGTCACTCTTAATAACACCACTCACATGGCTGTGCACTTGTAATGACAAATCAAGGTTAAGAGGCTAAAAGCAGGTTTAGAACTTGCCCCATTGAAGTCAACAGGGTGCAAATTTTAAAAAGAGGATAACACTGTAGGCAACACCGATTTTTGTCGTTTTTGTCTGTACTGACAGCACTCCAAATGTACAAAAAAATGCGCTCAATGTTAAAATTGTTAACTGTATGAGTTCTCCTTTAAAGGATTAGTTCACTTTAAAAAAAAAACTTTTGCAGATAATTTACTCACCCCCATGTCATCCAAGATGTCCATGTCTTTCTTTCTTCAGTCGAAAAGAAATTAAGATTTTTGATGAAAACATTCTAGGATTTTTCTCCATATAAATGACTTAATTGGGTACCAAACGGTTCAAGGTCCAAATGACAGTTTCAGTGCAGCTTCAAAGGGCTTTAAACGACACCAGACGATGAATAAGGGTCTTATCTAGCGAAACAATCGGTCATTTCAAAAATAAATAAAAAAGTTTGTTTTATAAGCACAAACGCTCGCCTTGTTCTGTTCTGTGATGCGTTCGTGACGTCATGTAATACGCAATTACGTTGAAAATGTCACGCTTCTTGACGTTTGTGGAAGTACCGAGTCAGTGTTTACAAGTTGAACGTGCAAACAAAGTCAAACGCCGTTTACAAAAAAAGGAAATTAAAAGGTAAAACAACGATGTCGGGCGATTTTGAACTTAAAGGAGAAGATGAGATGCAGTTTTTCGCACTGCCCTACCTTTTTGAGCCGGAATACACATACGTCAAGCGTGACCTTTTCAACATAATTGCGTATTACGTGATGTTACAAACGTGCATCACAGAACAGAGCAAGGCGAGCGTTTGTGCGTATAAAACTTAAACTTTTTTATTTATTTTTGAAATGACCGATCGTCTCGCTAGATAAGACCCTTATTCATCATCTGGTGTCGTTTAAAGCCCTTTGAAGCTGCACTGAAACTGTCATTTGGACCTTGGACCGTTTGGTACCCAATGAAGTCCATTATATGGAGAAAAATCCTAGAATGTTTTCATCAAAAACCTTAAATTTCTTTTCGACTGAAGGAAGAAAGACATGGACATCTTGGATGACACGGGGGTGAGTAAATTATCAGCAAAAGTTTTTTAAAAAGTGAGCTACTCCTTTAAGTGGTTTGAGTGAACGAATTTAAATCCGTCTCGAAAGCATTTAGGAGGGCACTTACACCTGGTCTTTTCAGATAGCTATTCAATTAGAGAAAACGTATGTCTAGGGCTGTGTCCGAAATCAGTTTAAAACCGTTTTCATCTTACTACTGGAGCTGCCAGTTTGCTAAGTTTCAAATGATTATTAAATTCAAGCACAAACGGATTCATGCAATCGTTTTCATTCACTCCCTCAAGTCCACTATATCAGTGGACTAATGTGTTCATTGTTAAGGGTTCTCCAGGACCAGAGAACCACTGCTCAAGATTATATTGTTAGACCATAAACCCAGTTCCTGAATATGCAACTATGTATTTTTAGCTTAGGTATTACACCTTTGGGCATTTAAGAAAAAAATATTTTTTTACTTTATCTGAAGTGACCAAATACAATATTTTGACAAGTTTATTGTATTAATAAATGGGTACAAAAAATGATTAATAAATGGTTAAACTTAAGCTAAAATTAAATAAAAACCGAAAAAAGCTAACTCTGAATATTAATAAATACTATAATAGTAAAAAATTACTAAAACACTGGACCCTTGCTGATGGGATCTATACATTTTTATTTAAAATAAGAACAAGAAACCAAGGGCAGGATTAACTAACAGCTTGTGCCACCGCAAACCCTCTTTTGACGTTAAACTACTGTCACGATTTACTAAAGACATGCAGTGAAAAAATAGTGCTGAAAAGGCATGGACATTTTTTACCTTGACCTTCTGATCTCATTGCATATACATTTGTAGAAGTTTCCCTTTTAGACGCCAAATCTATGGTATGAGGATTTAAATAAATCACTCAAGGTGATTTACTAAGGTTTGCACTCGTTAATATACTGGTACTGTATGTGTGCCATTTACCGCCCAAATTAAGCATGTTTTAAAACGGTTGCTCTTGGTGGATTGCGTTGGTCATTATGGAAATGATCCGGCTGCGTCAGTAGATCACGTGCAGAACTTCCATCTGTTTTTTTTTTTTTTTTTTTTTTTTTTTTTGGGGAATTGTGCTCTCATGCTAATTTGACCTGTTGAGCTGCTAAAACTAGCCTGCTTCGACCTTAAAAGGTCTATTTAAAAATACCAATTCCGTAATATGGGACTTGCGTGTCTGTGCTATCTTCTTATTTGATGACATGCATTTTATTGCAAAATATGAATAAATGTATCATTTTATTCATTATATTTCTACAGACCCTGAAGAACGCCTGGTTGTCTCGCTATGCTAAAGACACTGCTAACCCAGGAGTGCTGGTTCTTCTCGGTTGTGGGACCATTTCCAGCACATGCGGCCAGTTGGCCAGTTACCCTCTCGCTCTGATCCGCACACGCATGCAGGCCCAAGGTAAATTCTCAGGCCAGAATATACACCTCATCTATGCTTTTGCATTGTGATTTGCCTAACATTTCCTTTTATTCTTCCCAGCGTCAATGGAGGGATCAGAGCAGGTATCCATGTCCAAGTTAGTGAAGAAGATCATGGAGAACGAGGGCTTTTTCGGGCTGTACCGTGGGATCTTGCCCAACTTCATGAAAGTGATCCCAGCTGTCAGCATCAGCTATGTGGTGTATGAGTATATGAGGTCTGGATTAGGCATCTCGAAATGATGAATTTTCGTATGACAGAGTCTTGCATGTTTCACACGCACAACTTGTAACCACCTCTCTTTGAAAACACCCTCCATGATGGGAAAAAAAATGTTTTGTTCAGTAACCAAAGTGTTTAAAATATAAACTCTGGAAAAAGCCATGACGGTGTCTTGCCTTGAGGTTGGGGCCCAACCTAATTAATGTTTACACTGAAATATAAATGTACCTATGTGTAGTTAATAAATTTCTTAAATATTCTGATAATAATTTGATCCATTTATATGCTTTTCATGTGACCATGTTGTGGTCATGTTATACCTGACCAGAACACTAAAGCCATTGTGAGCCAGTGCACTATAATGCTATACAGTATCAGTCTCTGCTTTAAGACAGATAGATAGATAGATAGATAGATAGATAGATAGATAGATAGATAGATAATTATACCTTATTATACAGAGTACAATTTTTTTTAAGTGAATTAGGTTGGGCCGTATTCAAGTCTTTATACACTGCAGTCAGTAATTTTTCTACATATTCTGTGAAAAATGTGAAACATCCACAGTAAAACAAGGACCAGGGAAACAATCCAAAATGGGAACCCACATAAAAGAGCTAAATGTGCCTTATATCATTTGTTTGATCTCTGTGTGGGTCCCTTTCCATCTCAATTCTACAATGGAAATATGATTTTAACTTGTGTTGCCTTTTATCCCCAACGTTTGGTTATTTTAGTTACCCTTGTTTACATTAAAGGTTGTATTTTAAAACAATTTGTTGTTTTATTGCACATTGTACCAGAATTGTTTTTTAAAAGATATTACAATTTTTTTTTTTTTGCAAGAAACCATTAATTTGATCAAAAGTGACAGTAAAGAAATTTGTTAAAATGTTATAGTAAAAGGGATAGTTCATCCAAAACTGTTTAAATATTCTGTAGAAGTTAATGGGGTCCATCAACTGTTTGGTTACTGACATTCTTCAAAATATCTTCTTTTGTCTTCAGCAGAAGAAAGAAATAATTCATACAGATTTTGAACAACATGAGGGTGAGTAAATGATGACAACATTTTTAGTTTTGGGTGAACTATCCCTTTAATAATTCTGTTAGTCTTTTTATTCATCAAAGAATCCTGAACATTTCCTATACACTGAAGACTTGAGTTATCGTTATTGAAAATTCAGCTTTGCTGAAAGAATCCATAAACAAATTCATCCCAGCCCCAAACTATTGAGCTACCTTGTAGCGGAATAGCTCACGTTCTTTTGAATATGTTGGAGTAATGTAAACTTGACAACGTTATACGGCCAAAATGAAAAGCCACCCCTTGTTACTGCATGTAACAAATGATAAAAGGATTAAAGACTTGAGAATAGTTAAATGAAGTGGCTTACACATCTCTGGCGCAAAATCTGGCCTTCAGTGCGTTTGATTTCGCTTGGATTCACTCAGACTTCCTAGGCAGCACGCTGTTATAAATAATTCAAGTACATTATACTGGACACTGAACAGGGCAGAGGAATTCTTCCTGATAAAATCTTTCAATTACGACCTCATTACTGATGTTGCTAATATGCTTGATGTATTAAGCATGTCATAAGTCTCATAAGCTGTATAGTGCCATCTGCTGGTACAAAGACGTATTGTTGAGACTAATGTACTGAAAAAAGTTCTATATATAGAAAATGTCTAAATAGAAGTATGAATGTATGAAGAGGTGAATATTCTTTTAGGTTTTAGTGTGCCAATAATACACAACTGAAGGAAGTATTTTAAGAAATATGGGCAAAAAATGTACACTATGAGACACGTGTATGATTCCCTTTTTATTAAATCGTCCCTTTTTGTTTTGAGTTTCCTCCACACAATTTTCCCTGAAATACACATGCATTTTACTCTCTTTAACAACCCTCACTCAATGTACATTAATTTACAAAGGGAAATTTAAAATCAAATTGCATTGGTACCAATTTTTAAACTGATAGTCCAGAATTACAAACCTCTGAGAAGTATTTGATTGTCATAGAACAATGAGTGCAAGTTGAACTGAAATGACCCATAGCTCTCCTTTGTCTCAGGAGTTCATCATAACACATCCATGCGTTAAGCTTTGAATCTGGACTCTCATAAACAAACATAATATACACAACAAACAAAATGGCACCAGTTCAGTTGACATATACAGCAGAAACCCCAGGACTTCTTGCACAGTTGTGGAATACTGAAATACTGCACAGCGTAAAGCTATGTGGTTCATTGCAAGAGCAATAGGCTTTCTTTCAAACCCACATACAGTTAAGAACAGTAAAGCTATGCACATTATATTGTGTAGAGTTATGACCAGTCTCACAATCTACAATTTGCTAAATTGCCTGCAGTGTCTAACACAATAATAATTTAACTCAGTAGTGTTAACTTATCTTTCGATAATGTTTCACTTTAGTATTTATCTCATAGGAACCAATTTACAGACATTGCAAATCTGTCATGGAGGGAGAAAATAAAGTAAATAAAAACAAAACAAAATGCATAACAAAACAAAAACATTAAAACAAAAATCCAAAATGGTCCATCAAGAAGAGCTGATACAGCAAATAGAAATATAAAAAACTCATTTTTTTTGGACCAAAACCAAAAAGTAATTAAAAAAAATATATCAATAATCTCCAGTACGAGAATGAATATAGAACAGGGAAAAGATGAAATAAAAACTGTAAAAAAAAAAAAAAAAATGGAAAATTAAAAATAAAAAGGGAAAAAGTACATTTAAAGTTCATTAAAAGCAACATGCTAAAACTTTGGCAATAACACAGCACAAACAAACATCATTTGAAGACTACAGTAGCAGGCTGATTGAAAGATAATTGCACCATCGATCTTCAGCTCGTCCCGGGGATGACTTTCATTTACAGTGTAGCAGGTCTGGCTGGTAGCACAGTAGGATTATAATTGCACATTAATTATGTTGCTGGTTCAATATAAACCTTAACACCAAACATAAACCCATAAGATGTTACTTTGGTTAAAGACATGGATTGCCAATCCATATGTATATAATACTAATCTACTCAAATGCAACTTTGAGAGCTTTTTGGTGGTTCTTATGAAGCAAATAAAACTGACTAATAGATCTACACATAATCCAGGATATCGAATGCATTTTATGGTGAAATAATATGACAGTGATTCACTGAGAGACAGGGAGAGACAGCAGCGCTCAGTCTGGAGGACACCTGTAGTCTGTCACTCCCCTGTGCCGGCCATGAGGCAGTCATCACTTTGTGCTGATCCTGAGCATGAGGGGTCACGAAATTCCAACCAAGAGAGGACGCGTACTTGAGGGAGGCTCCTGAGACCTCACCTGAACAAAGAGTGACAGGAAGAGTCATTCTAATGTTATATAAGAAACTTGGAATCACTAATAATCCACTGTGCCATTAAAGGACAAACCAAAAGGAATGTTCTTTATTGAGATTATGCACAAACAAACAAAAACTGGTTCTGTAGTTTCCCTCCACGCCAAGAGAGGGAAGCATACTATGTGATGACTGCTTTATTGTCAGATCTGACTAGCCTATTGAACACAAACATTTGTTCTGATATGACTGACTGGATTACCCAGAATGCCACAATAAACGTCTGAGGAGGAACTGGAGTTCAAATTAACTTATTGAAAGTGTTTTGTTTGTGACATACAAGCTTCATTCATACTGCAGGTGAAATCTTTAAAACACTATTCAAAGTGTAAGTTATACAACCATTCAAAATTTTGGGGAAAGTAAGATTTAAAGATATTAATACTTTTATTTAGCAAGGATACATTAAATTGATCAAAAATGACACACACATCGCTTAAAATGTTTCAAAATATTTCTATTTCAAATTAATGCTGTTCTTTTGAACTTTCAGGTAATCAAAGAATCCTGAAAAAATGTATCAAGGTTTCCACAAAAAATATTCAGTAGCACAAATTGATAATAAGAAATGTTTCTTGAGCACCAAATCAACACATAAGAATGATTTCTGAAGGATCATGTGACACTGAAGACTGGAGTAATGATGCTGAAAATTCAGCTTTGCCAACAAAGCAATAAATTACATTATAAACATTATTTTCACTGTATTTTTGATCAAATAAATACAGCCTTGCATTTATGAAAAACATGAAAAATTAACCACAAACTTTTAAACTGAAATGCACTGTATATGCATTCAGATTTGTACTGTCACTTTTTCTTGCGCACCCACATTGATTGTTATAGTAACGCTGCAAATATTAATAAGCAAGTTGCTTGAAATCAGATTTCATGTGTTGTTTTCACAAACAAATTAACAAATTTCGATTGGGGGAAAAAAACGTCGTTTTTTTGCTGCCTGAAAATATGATGAAAAAGAAGCTGGACGACACTTCATGCTGGTTACGCAAGATTGGGTCAGGCATGCATGTGTTGCTAGACAAACACATACACACTAACACACACTTATACCAGTACCTCTATCAGACCAGGAAGGAGTGGATGAGACCGAATAGAAGGATGAAGGGAGAGGGGTACAGCCTAGAGAGGCAATCTTGAGTTCATTCTTCTGGAATAACTCAGAAGACAAAGAGATACAGAGGAGAAGGAAAATAACCCGATGAGAAAGAGCCTTTAATAGCTAGCAATCGTTTTGGAGTCCTTTTAGTTTTGTTCCTTTGACGAAAATATCTATTCGGTTAAAACTATTCGGAGACATTGAAAAACCATTTGGGCTACAGCAGTGGCGGCTGGTGAAACATTTTCTAAGAGAGCAGTTATTGATCAATTTCAGCAAACATCCCAATATGATGCTATTTTCTGCAGGTGCTTTTTTTTTGTTAAGGAAAAGTAACATTTTTAATTTTTCTTTCATCACAATGTACAAGTAAAACTTGAAAAATTGGAATATCGTGCAAAAGTTATAATTTTGATGATTATGGCTTACAGCTTATGAAAACCCTCAATTCAAAATCTCAGAAAAATTTGAATATTACATGAAATCAATAAAAAAAGGATTTTAAATACAGAAATGTCGGCCCTCTGAAAAGTATAATCATGCATATGTATATAGTTATATATACTAAATATATTAGTTTCACCTTTTAATTTGAATTGCTGAAATACACAAACTTTTGCACGATATTCTAATTTTTCGAGTTTCACCTGTATGTATACACTGCATACAGGAAAAGAAAAAAAAACATTTGTTTAGAGCTTTTTCATATCTAACTACATGCCAATATGTGATACCAAACAGGACCACATGGAGATTCCAGCCGCCATCTTGACCTGACCAAATATATACTATACATATCCGTTCAGAATTACTGAACACTGCTAAATACAGCGTTCTGAAGGTGAGTCGACAGCATCAGTGAACAGTTCTGTCAGAGCGAGTGTTTGTGCCTGAGCTTGGAGTGTTTGATGTCCATATGTGCATAAACACCACTGACCCTCGCAAACTCCTCCAAAACATGCTTCTTAGGAGAGCATCCATTATTAAAACACTCAACTGAATGGAAAAGTGCTCATGTCTTTATCTTTATTACAATCGTCATCCATCAAAACCTAGCGCCCTCTATTGGCCAGCCGCCACTGGGCTACACTTTGGGTGTGTGACAGGGGGAACTTGTTTTACAAAACGAAACATGCTTGAGGTTGTAAAAGAGAAACATATATGAATGGTAGAGAAGGCTTACCTCTAGATTTGAGCGAGCCTGTTTCAACACATCTCGCGTTCTTGACACTGGAAACAAACAAAAATAGTGAAGAGAAGAACAATAAGCATGACCAAAAAGAAGAGAAAAGAGAAGAGTCACTCACGTTGATTGACGATGAATTGCTCCATGTTGTCTTTATTGCGACTGGAGGTCCTCAGATTCTCCATCGTGTCCCTGAGAAGCTGCTCTTGCTCTGAAAACTTGCGCCTCAGTGCGGCAACCTCTTTTCTCAAAGACTGCTCCTACACAAACATTTAAAGAAAATACGTTTAAACAAGTAAGGGTGCATTCCTGAAATCCTTTTCTGTTGCTGTTGGCGTGAATTTCTTTTACAGGTACATGCACATGTGATGTCACAAATAAGCATAAAAGTGGGTAGTGTTCCCAAGACTTATTGTGATAACCAAAATGTTTACTTTCTAAGTGCCCTCTGACCTTTTTAAGCTGCTGGGCCGAGGCCTCCGTGCTGGGCAGAGCCGCCCTCCAGAACATTCTCAAGAGAGAGCTCGTCTCCTCCAGAATCTGCTTCAGTGTTGTAGTGCTGGCATGCAAGTTCCTCACATAACCCTGCAGAGAGAGACTGCATGTCAATAACATTTCATTTGGAGTCCTCAAACCTTTCAGCATGTTGCTCCATTTTAGACTCGCAGCTGTTATAAAACTCTACAATAAAAATACGATTAAAATCATTTATTAAATTATCGCACCGAAACATTTAATGGTCTAAATGTTTGACTGTAGGTCAGTGATCTGCTTACAGTATGTTTTTGGATATATATGAAGAAGTAAAAATGGTAATCAGTTTAAATAATTGTCTATTTTAATATATTTAAAAAAAATAAAATAATTCCAGTCATGGCAAAGCTGAATTTCAGGAGCCATTACTTCAACCAAGATATATTTTTCTGGATTTTTTTTAATTAACATAAATATTTTTTAAGAATTATGACTTTACTGACACTTTTGTTCAATTTATTTTATTTTAGAATTTTACAATTATTTTATTTTACAAAGTATTTTCTTCCAAAAACTATATATATATATTATTGACCATCAACTTTTGAATCGTAGAGTATATATTGACTTTTTGTGAAGTCTATTAAATTCTTTACTCATCTTCTGCAATTTAATCTTAATTTGGGAGGCTTAACTAAGCAAATATTGATATATGCAATTCATTTTGATTCATGATATCATGAAATTAATTAAATTCCATTTTTAATTGTTTGACAGCCCTACTAAAATATATTCATATCTCTGTATTGTCTGTCCTCCTAGTATCACATCAGCCTTTCATCTTGACTCAGATCTTTACACTGACCTCCGGTAGGTCATGTGATTCTGTGCTGGACTGCAGTGCCGCCTCCATTTTGCAGATAACCACCTTCCCCTCCAGTAGCTGCTGCTGAAGGGCACTGAAGTCATCTACGTGACCAATCATATGATGCCCCGTCCTGCAGGCGAAGGAGCCGTCAGGGGCTTCAGCTTCCAGATCTTCGGCAGCAGACTTTGGCGAGTCTAATCAGAAGATGTGCATTGATTAATCAGTTTTCTCTGACTTGCACTTAGTTGAGTGAGGTTTATAAAGCCTCATAAAGTATATAAAGCATCAAATGTGTTTTATATAAGACTCTTACCACTAGCAGAAGACTTTGGGTCATCTAGTTTCAAGGCTGGTGAAGCAGGGCTGGAGAACCCTGTATCTCGAACGGGGGGAGATGATGACTGGTCTACACAGACGGTTAGACCAAGGTTAATGGACATATCATAAATATGGCACAATGAATCCGCATGTGTGCAATTTAAGTCATGATAAACTTCTAATACTGTAATTAGTTCTCTCACCGTGGAATAGCTGTTTTCTGGCGGAGAGGCGAGGCATACACTGGTCCAGCCTCTCTCTCAACTGCTGCTCCAACAAATGTATTTTAGACTCTCGCTCACGTAGGTCAAAGGTAGTGGAGTAGCCTAGAGTAGTAGAGGGCGCAATATATCAGTTCATCAATGCTAATGATCATTTTAGTACTCTGTTTATTAGGGTGTAACAGTACATGCATTCATACCAAAAGTTTTCAAGACGGGTCTTTCTATTCATGTGTACCGATCTAATACATTTTGTTGTTTTAACTACTACATATGCGGAACTTATCTGTGTGCGGAACGTATTTCAAACACCATGTTTTCCTCATAGGATGGGTCAATATTGTTTATATCTATGTTGTCTTAAACATCAGACATGCTTTTTATTAAGCGCTTCAAACTAAATCATAAACCTACATGGCTTGCCCTGATGTTGTCAGATATGTGTGCTGTTTAAAGCGACCTTTAAATGTTACAAATTCATGTATTTCAAGTATTTCCATTTTGCATAAAAAAGCAAGCGAGTCTACTTTTAACTTGATAGACTTCAATGAACAAGTGCCGGTGTGCGTGTACGCGTCAAATAGATGGAGCAGATTAGAATGGTAGTGCAATAAATCTAACCTTATCCTAAAACATTTTTAAGCACTTCAAATCTCTTCCCCCATTTACAACAGCACGATAAACTGCAGCGTTGTTGCTGTACAACATGGGAACTGTTCCAAAACCACGTGTTTCCCATGTGACAAAGTGTGTTTCACATGTGACCACATGTTTTTGCACATGTGAAATTCATGTGGTTTTTCAGTAAACCATTATATAAAAGTTTTTTTTCTCTGTTGTACCAAAAACACCCCAAAACACCATGACTTCAAAACCGAGATATGTACCAAACCATCATTTTTGTGAACTGTTACACCCCTACTGTTTATTCAATCATCAATTTGTCGACCTATCCTGAATCTAAAGCCAGATGCACTCTGCAAGATGTTTTGTTGTAATTTTACAATCTAACACGATTTTCAGTAATTTTGCTTTATGAGTTTCAGGCAGATGCATTTGTTTCCTACCTGTATTGCTCTCAGTAGTGCCACAGACTCTCTGATACACCTGTAGTTCACACTGCAGTGTGTGCACTAAACATTGAGACTCACTTAACTGCTGCTGGAGAACATTCACTTCGTGCTGTAGTCTGTTGACAAATGTATACACATACACATTATTCAAAGCAGTCTGACACATTTTTTGTCGAGGACAAAATCTCAAAACAAATATGGAAATTTCAAGAGGCCAAAAAAGGGTCATTGTAGACTGACACTGTACCTGGTGCTGTTGTCCAGGCTGTTCTGTTTGTCTTGTTTGAGCTGTAGTACTGCCTGAGCCTGCTCTCTAATCTGAGCCTGCAGCCGTCCGCATTGATCCGCCCACCTGCCCGCCTCTAGCTCCGCCTGCTTTAACTGGCCACGCCCAGACAGAACCGCCTCTCTCAGCCGCTCCGTCTCTTTAATGCCATCTGCCCGTAAATGCAAAACATCGCTGGTGTTTCTGTTGTCACAAACTACCTTATAACCAATCACGACAACGTGTGATCATCAAAGAGTGGATAGGCGGATAGGCGGGGTTAATTTGCATATTCATAGAACCGCGTATACTAAATGAGGCAAGGGTGAAGAGTTACATTCAAGCTAGTTAAGGCATGAAGAAATAAATGTGTCATTTTGTTGATCGAAGATAAGTTTTAAGAGATACAATTATTGACAGAAGAACTAACTAAAACTGAAATAAAAATGAATAAAAACTATATCTATAAAGCATACCATCCTAATCAAAAAGCAATACTTAGAGCTGTAGTGCAGTACCATATAGTATGCATACTGTGCACAGTATGCACAGTATACATACTATATTACCGGTATATGGTACATTTGGCAAAATGTGCTATATACTGTGCAACAGAGCTTCCTGCATGGAATACTGTATCCCACAATGCACTCGACTTGAGTATTATCTGATGTCTTTAGATATAATTTCTGCCAAATATTAAACACATCTTAACACAAAATTTTATGAAAAATGATAACTAGATGATAACTAACTAAAATGTATGACGATAAAATACCTATGCAGTGTATACTGTGCAGTTTTCAGTATGCACTAAGCTACTATTCCATGTGAACACTGACAAAAATTGTGCTTGCTCATTTACTCTTAATATATTAAAGCTGGTATATATAGTACTACTGCTAACATTCCTTACGAATATAAAAGGACTAAGATCTTACCTATCCTGGCCTGTTGGAGTTGGTCCTGCAGGGTGTGATTTTCCTCTTTCAGCACTCGAATCTCATTGGACAGCTGGTTGACAGAATCAAGGCCTTGGATATAGATGTTAGTGGGTGCTCCTCCTGGCAAAAATGTAGACATATGTATAATAAACATATGTATACAAGCAAAAATATTACATTTTATAGCTAAAACACACCGTTGGACTTTCATATTGGACGAATGTGAATGTGTAAGTCTCTGACCTCCATTTCGCACAGAGGAGGCCAATCTCTCCTCCAGCTGTTGTCTCAGACGGTCATTGGTCTGGATAGAATCTTCTAGACGCCGTCGGAGAGTGCGAATTTCCCTAAGATGCTCCTCCATCAAGTCTGTGCCTGAAGTTATTATAAAACAGCACGATAAGCTTTCCAGAATATATGACAACAACATATTATTAACATAAGGATTAACTATGTGATTTCCACAGCTGGAGTACCTGTATGGCCTGACTGATATCCTGAAGAACCAGAGGACACGTCTCCATACACGCCTGGTCTTATAGGTCTTTGGCCATACATCATATCCCACATTGCACTGCTCTCCAGAAGGCTTGACCCTGATTTCATAGCGGGACTGGTGTGCCTGCTTCTGACAGGTGACTGTTCAAAGGCATGATGGGATAGTGGGTGTAAACTGCTATGGTCAAGCTGAGCATGGGAGCCCAGTGGAAATGCAGGAAGGGGTTTGATCTGAGGACCATGATAGCCTGTACCGGGATAATATAACCAAATATTAATGGAGATAATGTAAGCAGTGTGAGAATATAAACATTACTGATCAAAGCGTTTAGGGTCTATGAGATTTTTAATGTTTTAAAAAAAGGCTCTTATGCTCACCAAGGCAGCATTTATTTGATCAAAAATACAGTAAAAACAGTAATATTGAGAAATATTATTGAATATGAGAAAATAACTTTTCTATTTTAATATATGTTAAAATTTAATTTATTTCTGTGAAAGCAAAGCTGAATTTTCAACATAATTACTCCAGGTTTTAGTGTCCCATGATCCTTCAGAAATCATTCATATATGCTGATTTGCTGTTCAAGAAACATTTCTTATTATCAATTTTGAAAACAATGTTTTTGTTGAAAACTTTTTCCATAATAGATTTCTTTCTGACCAATGAAAATGACTTTACTGTTTACTTTAAGTACTTTAAGTTTCCTTATTGAATGTAAGTATTAATTTCAATATTCAAAAAAAAAAAACAGTAACAATCTTACTGACCCCAAAACATTTGAATGGTAAAGTACACTGAAACATGATTATATTGCAAACGCAGGTAAAAACATAATAACAAAATAAATAAATAAGTGTAGCATGAACAAGATGCAAATGTGAGTGAAAAATAAAACAAAAATCTAAGCGCAATAAATAAAATATTGCATGCCATCTATTTTCCTATTTTTACCATTATTAAATCCTTTCTTGTTTTAGGCATAAAGTTAGTGAGGTCTATGCTTAAAACAAGAAAACAAAACCATGCCAACAAGGTAAGATAAATCATTTTAATTCACAATATATCCTCTAAAAAGAGGTCTTTCTTATATTATACAATTTCTTCAATTCAGTCTTTAATAGAAGAGGTTTAGAGACTTTTATTGGAAAAATACAGATTAAGAAAAATATTTTTGCATGCGTATTAGTGAGTCAACATTCAGCGACTGCATAAATCATCAATACATTCTCAAGTTTGATTGACAAAGAGGTTACAAATCAGTTTACTTTATTGTATTTCAATCAACTATCTTATTTTCTTTTTGGCAATAGCATTATTCCAGTTAAGAGTTCAAATCTCGCCTATACTGAATCAGTCACAGAATAGTATGAATTATTCAGTGCCACACACACTCAGATGCAGGCTCACTGTTTCCAAGCTGCTTCTGGAGCATTTGAAGCTCTTGGTGAACCTCTGCCAGTGAGAATCCCACACCATAAGGGTGATGGGTTCTTAAGGGAGGAGTTTGAGGGTCAAACACAGGTGCAGAGGACATTTGAGGACAATGGAGGGAGGTGGAGAAAGAAATGGAGCTGGACAGAGGTACAGTAGAGAGGCCTGGTGGGAGGACACATGGAGAAAGAGCTACAGATACTTCATTGAGTGAAACTTTTGCTGGTCAATAGAACAAACTTTTCATATATTATTATAAATTATTATTATAATTAAAATCAATACACAAACATTACAAAAGTTTGGGCTCTTTTTTAGGTTGTTTTTGAAAGAAGTCAAAGAAGATGTCAGAAGATGTTCACCAGAGCTGCATCTAGTACTCCTGTCTTCAGTGTCACATGATCCTTCAGAAATCATTCTAATATGCTGATTTGATGCTAGAGAAATATTTCTTATTATTATCAATGTTGAAAGCAGTTGTACTGCATAATATTTTTGTGGAAACCATGACACATTTTTGTTTCAGGATTCCTTGATGAATACAATTTCAAACCAACAGCATTAATTGGATATAAAACATTTTTTTTGTAACATTATAAATGTCTTTAATGCATCCTTGCTGAATTAAAGTATTAATTTATTTTTATTTTTAAATCATACTGAACCCAGACTTTTGAACGGTAGTGTACATAGTGATAAAATAACATTGTTACAAAAGATACTTAAAAGGGCATGTGTGATTTGGTACCCTCGCATTGCACTCTTCCTACCTGTCTGTGCCTGGGTTTCCATTGGCCTGTGTGGTGTGCAGTGCATGCTGGGACAGGTGTTGGAGGACTGGTGGCTGTGAGAGGAAGTAATAGATGGAGGATTGGATGGATGTAATGAGGCTGAGCCTCTATGGTTGTGTGAATCTGAAACAAAACAGATGGACAATGACAAGAGGTGAATGAGAAGCTAACCTGAATATGAGAAAGTGGGGAAAACATGATAAAATGTTCAAATATGATGATGATAAATTCAAAAACCTGTGGCACTTCTTGCTGCCTCCTCTTGGCCATATTCACTGGCAGCATCTAGTTCGGAGCACAGCTCAAGATCCTCATTGGTTGAGCCGTGGTCTTCTGACACAAAAGAGGTTCTGTCTGATTGGTCTGTGGCCACAGAGAGGGCGTGGCTGCTAGTAGGAGTATCCGTTCGTGGTTGTTGCTGGTCAAGTTTAGAGCGTAGGGACTCAATAAGTTTGTCTTTCTGTTGTAGCTCCTTACTCAGCCTGAGAACAGACAAAAATGATATTTTGCATAGATAGTATTTAATATTGAGCTAATTGTCTGTCTGTTCTTAGGTTTAATGTACAGTTATGAGGAGCAGTGACTTTGGACCAATCAGATATCACAGTGGGTCGGGCTACCCAGCTGCAGCAATAGAAACCAAGTGATCATCAAAATGTCCTGTTGCTTCTTGCAGTTGTGGCTATTAATGATGGTCAGGACACAAACATAACCATTAAGCACAATCTGCAAACAAAAAATCTATAACTATTGTCAGAATATATACAAAATAAGCATTCTCACTTTTTCATCACTTTTCATTCAATACACAAGTAAATGCGTCTGCAAATTACCACTTAGGATTACTTTTGTTAATGTGGCAGACACATGATGAAGCGCTTGTGTCGTGCTTCTCCTTTCTGTAAGTCAAATTTGCTAAACGAATAAATGTAAATGTCAGGTTCTGATAAAAGTGAGTTTTGGGTTTATTATACTTATGTGGATTCAATTGTCACCATATTCTGTTTGGCACGGGCCAGGTATGTCCCGCATGTAGGCCATTAGGCTAATTTTGGACCCACAATTCGTTCCAAGCTGGATTAATTAGGGCCTGGTTTTGTTCTGTCAGAGCCAAAACACACACACACACACACACACACACACACACACACACACACACACACACACACACACACACACACACACACACACACACACACACACACACACACACACACACACACACACACACACACACACACACACACACACACACACACGTTGGGTTGTCCGTGTTTTATGGGCAATTGACATAATGATTTTTATATTGTACAAACTATATTCTACCCTCTAAACACAACTCTTGCAGAAAAATTACTATATTTTTACATTTTCAAAAACAAACATCATTTATTATTATTTCCCAGATCACACACACACACACACACAGTTACACAGTGTGTGTCATCTCTCTCACACGTGCCCGGCGCAGTGTGAATTGCCCTTTACAATACAAAATGAACAACAAATAATACATTGCTCTTTCTTCTATTCCACACATCAATTTTTTCATAAGCTAAAGACCTAGTAAGCTGCCTTACTGTCTACATAGGCACCTGTCTTCCAAGACAACATCCTAACAGAAATGGAACCCAATAAGAGACATAAGCACCAAATAGAGCACCTCATGTAAAATGAAAAGGAAACTCACAGGAAAGTTTGGGGTCAGTAAGATAAAAACAAAAACATTATTCAGCAAGGATTCATTAAATTGATCAAAAGATAAAGTTAAGACATAATGTTACAAATAGTTCCATTTTAAATAAATGCTGTTCTTTTGAACTTTTAAGAATCTTGGAAAATTAAAGCAGTTTTTTTCACAAAAACATTAACAGCAACTGTTTGAATGTTGATAATAATTAGAAATGTTTCTAGAGCACCAAATAAGCGTATTAGAATGATTTCATAGGATCATGTTACACTGATGACTGGAGAAATAGCTAATGAAAAAAAACCTGTTATTTAATATTGTAATACTGTAATATATTTCACAATATTACAGTTTTTACTGATTCCATACAGCATGAGTATGGAAGGTAGTTTCCACCACAGAATAAAACATTTTTTATTCTCTTTTTTTCTCAGAATCGCATTTCCCCCCCCCCGCAATTCTGACTTTATAACATACAATTCTGACTTTATGTGACTTTATATCTCACAATTCTGAGAAAAAAGTCTGAATTGCAAGATAAAAAGTCGCAATTATCCTTTTTATTTTTTATTCTGTGGCGGAAAGAAGCTTCCATACACGAGACTTTCAAAAACATAAAAGACTTAACAGCCCCAAACTTTTAAACTGTAGAGTACACAAACACAAATATTGGTTTAAATAGTTTTGTTTAAAAAATGATTTAAAACCGTAAGACACCTTGAAGCTCTTACTTCTCAATCTGTCTGTGCAAGGTTCTTCTCTCCCTTTCTGCCTGCTTCTTGAGAATAGCCAACTCTCTCTTCTGCACCTGCCATTCCCACAGAGAGAAGGAGAAGAGGGAGTTGCGGTACAGGGGGCTGCTTTTGGACAGCATGTTCCTCCAAAGTGGAGCCATGGCCCCCTGACCAGCCTGACCCCTTATGCTCCCTTGAGGCCTGGTCACCGCCACTTCATCCTGACTTTCCAAACTCACGACTGGCTGGGAAACACAGAGGAGCAGATCAGGAGGACCGGCAGCCGGCGTGGTGCCTGTCAACTGGGTCTCCGTGGTAACTGGGCTGCGATCATTCGTGTGACGAAGGAAGGGGGGTTTGCCCAGATTGAGAGTAGTGGTGGGGGAGGAGTTGGGAATTCTCCAGCAGGCAGTTGGGTGAAGAGCAACGCAAATCCCGAGATTACACTAAATGCTAAGAGACTGATCTGTTTATTCCCAAACACAAAGGAGTTTTAATAAATCCAAAAATGCAAAAATACCAACTGTTGTGACATCCAGCGTGGCAGTGGTCTTACCCAAACTCTTCTTTTTCAAGTCCTTGCCGGACAACATGAACAGATCAAGCACATCCTAGAGGAACTAATCACAAAGCCAACCTGAAATTCCTGGTCTCCATTTCAAAGAAACATAAGCCACTGATGTTGATTGTTCAGTAAGTCATTCTTCTCAGAGACCAGTGCTTTTCTATTTATTCCCAAAAGAGGAAAAGGGTAATCAGAGTATCTTCCTGAAACGTAACATCCTTCCCCATGAGCTCTCAAACACAACAGACCCTCATGGTGAAGTGTGCGTGTATGTGTGGTCCTTGCCGTTGGCCTGAAGTGTTCCTCTGTGCATAAACAGGGTGCTTCAGTCAAAAGAGACACATCTGTGTTCCAATAAACAAACATAAAGCCTATCCAGACTATTAAATGCTTATAAAATTAGCAAACCTAAAAAACTGTCTCTTGTAAATCACCACAGCATTGCTTTTGCTAAAAGTTCCTTCTTATTTCTGTATGGTTTTGCGTATCCATAACCATCCAAACGAAGACATACATACAACAAATGAAAATACAACGATATTCTGTCGTCCCTCCTCTTGTGGCATTCAGTCACACTCTTCTTTCATATAGCCTCGCATGTGGTCTTCTCCTCCACCGTCTTCTCATCTTTCTCGCTCTCTTTCTCTGTCAGCTTTAGCTGCCTCTGACCTATTTCACTCATGAGGTTTTAATAACTTAACCTGATTAGCGTTGAAGTCAACACCCAATCCAGAGACGGGTGGTCACAGCACAGCTACCAACCATGTGCCAGCTCTGTCCCAGGGCAAATGTTCTAGAGAGGGCACGAAAAACACACATAAAACACTTAGGACATCAAACCGATGCAAAATCCCCTCCGTTTTCACTCAATTACAAGCTCCAGCTAAATGAACCATCTGGCAACAAAATAGGGTTAAGTCCAGCCGTGCATCTGGTTGGCCATCTGCACACCCTTTCTCTCTCTTTCCCCTCATTAAAGGCTGCAGTATTAGAGGCAAACAGAGACATTTCCAGAAGGAGATTACACTGGGTATCATCCTTTTCTGGCTGTGAGCTTCCATTATGACAGAGCTACGAAGGAAATAAGGGAGGAAGAGGTGACATGATCTACCAGATCGACAAAGATGCTCTAAACTGCAATTAAAGCCATTAGGAAGATGACAGATCCACTGCGATGTAAGAAGGGAATTATATTATTGCTAAAATGGTCCTTTGGAAATTAGCCATGGTTTGGTGTGGTAGGGATAGGAATCATAAAGAACTTAATGGTTTCGGTTCCGATTCCTCTTAACAATATATTGAAAAACATTACTAAAACAAATTTTTTTTTAACATTTGACTCATTTTCTCATAATGTGCATCAACATTAACACTTAAATGCATGAATGTTTTGCCAATCACTATTATATATTCGGGTCTTCAGCGACCCGGATCTATATCTAACACGAATAGATCTCTACCTGTCACGAAAATGTAAAACTCTCCTGATATTATAGTAACAATTACAGAAGAATAACACCAAGCTTATTTTGATCGGTTTGAGCAGTTTAATACCATCAACACTGTCCTCATCAGAGCTCATTTCCCAGTACATTCAGCATCTGGCTCATATTCATGATCTTGTGATCTCAAACATGTTCTCAAAACTCTCATTTTCAACATCTTCAATAGCTAATAGCTTTTTATTACAGCTTTTTAAGTTATTTTTGCGGATAACTGTGAACAGGGATTGTTTTGACAACAATGTTGTCTGTACGTGAAAAATGCAAAGGAAAAACTTTTCAGTTTTTAGTAAGAACATTGTCTTATAAACATACCCTAAAGTGATTGATTCACTAAAAGAACGGAGTCATTAAAGTCCGATTAAAGAATCGGACTACACTGATTACATGTATGTGTTTGATTCACTAAAAAGGACAAGCTGATAAGAGTACAATAGTCTACAATAGACGGATTATATTGGTTGTGCTGCATGTTTTTAAATCACTACAAATAATTACTTCATAAGAGTCATTCATTTGTGAATCAGACTACACTGTTTGCATTGTATAATTTTGATTCACTAAAAAAGTATCAGTGTACGAGTCAAACATTTGGAAATCGGACCATACTGGTCGCGCTGTATTTTTTCGACGCTGTAAATACAGTAGCGGTGTTGCGGTACCGCTGAATGAGTAGTGCAAGAAAATCTATATATTTATGTACGATGTTCCATCAGGAGATTGTGTGAAACCCATTAACATAACCGAATCTTTTCCACTTCAGGTATCAACAAAAAACTAAAAAAAACGAACAGGTTCTTGGTTACCAAAAATATTGCGCAAGAAATATTGATCCTCTGATGTCAAGTGATTGTCTCTCTATTCTCTTCAAAATATGACCATCTCTTCAACTAACCCATCCAGCAAACCAATTAATCCCAGCTTTGGATGACTCGGAGTGCCTCCAGATTCAGTGGGCTATACATGGATCCACACAAAAACAAAAAAATTAAAAGAATGCAGGAGATCTCGATTTCACCAGAGATGAGAGCAACAGCCAGGTCATTCTCGTAATCAGGTCAATTTGTCTAGATGTTTCAGCAGAAACTTAATAAAATACATTTAAAAATATATATATAAAAAATGCTTAAGAAATCCATTACTCCGCCATTGCGTTCAATATACAAACACAGATGACTGTTCACAGGCAGACGGTGCAGATCTTCCCAGCTCATGCACGATCACCAGCTGACTACCGCTCAACACAATGCATGATGGTGGAAGGGAAATAAAAATAAGGGTCATTTCCTGTAGGGGAATGGGGGCATGAATTCTGTTCAAATGTCACATGAGTTCTAAACATTTTAGAGATGCCCTAGAAATAGCGGTGACATTATGTAGCAAGCTTCTGACAGTTCACATTAGCATTGGTGTCCAGCATCGCTTAACCGGCCTGCGGGCAAAGTCAAATAAGTCCACTTCAGTGCCCGTGAAAGAGTAGAATGAAGTGAGTTACAGATTATGAAAGAAAAGAGAAACGGAAACAGAAAAGAAATAATAAAAAAACAACCTCTTAATTCTGAAGGTCACATATCCACAGATTTAAATGTAAAACTGGCAACAACAAAAGTTCCATTCTGAAAAGTTTCCATTCTGTTAGACTAACAGTCTAAGTTGACTGTTAAACTTTAGCATGCAATCATGTTGGTAATGCATAATCAGAAAAATGTTTTTCTGTTTTTACAAACTGCCATTAACCCCAAATGCTGATTAATTCATCCAGTATAACTGGATTAAATTTTTTTTTTGAGTGCTTTGTATTTATATGGACCGAGACCATGTCTCATTACTGAAATAATCTCTCACATTGATTCATTCAGCACAGCCCGAACTTTCCATGATGCTTACTGGGTGAAAACTCATCACAGCTGGTGTCCAAGTCAATAGGACGCCAAAATGCTCCGTGGTTATTCCACTAAATGCATGCACTGCCAAAATTAATCATTACATTACAAGCTGCTCTGCTTTATGAACACACAAAACATACTTTTAATGCACTGCAAGCAATTAGACTTTACTGAGGAAAAATGCTGAGGAAAGACAAAGGCTCTTTATTGGGAGTTTAAACGGAAATTCGTCAATATGAAACAAATCTCCACAAATCAATATGGCCCATGTGCTGTGCTCATCACATGTTCTGGTTGATTTGGTGTACGGACAGCAAAGGGAAACCTAATTCAGTTCTGAAGTGGTTTAATGACAAGGTGTGATCAATTATACGTTCGGTTGACTCACCGAATTGCGAGCAGCTCATGTCCTGATTTATCATCTGGGACCTCAGAGTGATCCCCTATAGTGATAAAATAATGAAATGCTTTTGTTACAGAAAGGCATTTAGAGATACAGTCAGATGTATATGGGCAAGTATGCTTTCATCACTCACGGCCGCTGATCTTGGTGCTGACTCTCTGGGCGAGGGAGATGCTCTGAGAGAGCTGGTCTCTGAAGCTCTGTCCCATGTAGTAATCGATGTCATTGGAGCGCAGGAGCTCTTCAAAGGCCTTGGTGGTGTCTCCCAGGTGCTGAGTCAGAATATGGCACACGCCACGGCCTTCCCGCATCCTCTGACGCAGGTGAGACAGCTCACGGGCCTGCGCTTGGATCAGCGTGTCAAACTTACTGCAGGGAGAGTGGTGAGAGTAGCAATAATGCATCATTATTACTTAGAGTGAGAATACATGGTGTGAAATTTTAGTGCTATCAATTGAAAAAAAATGAGATCAAATAAACTATAAAATAAACTGATTAATTCAGTTAATTGCAGTTAAAACTTGAAATGCACATTTTTTTTAAATGCTATATTAACGCATCTGGCACTCACAAACAAAACTATAGGTGCTTCAGAAGAGGAACAAAAATCTTACCATTTTTACTATATATATATATATATATATATATATATATATATATAAACACACACGGTATATAGTATTCAGTAATGTAATATATATTGTTTTCAACAATACTATATTACATTAATTGCGAATTTTAAAATGTTACAAGATTACACAAATATTTAATATAAATACAAATAAACGTAAGATTAATTGCAATTAATTACTTCATATATATAATATTTTAATATGTATTATTATACTCTTTTCAAATATTACATTTAATATTATTAAATACTACACACACACATATATATATATATATATATATATATATATATATATATATATATATATATATATATATATATATATATATATATATACACACACACACACACACACACATAGAAATAAACACAAACAATAAAAAGGCAATATAAATTAAATGTAATATTGTTTTAAATTGCATAATCGCAAATTAAAAGCGATTAATTGCAATTAATGTTACATTTATTAGCAAGATATATGCCTATCTTAGGCATATATACATTCAATATATATGTAAACTTAAATTTCAAAATTTAGTGTATAGTCTGCTGTCCTGCAAGACTATTACATAAATGAACTCACCCCGGCCAGTTTACAGCCTTGCCATCTTCTGCTTGACCTTTGCCCTTCCTGAGCTGCTCCTCCAGTGATGTCACACGGGACACAAGCTCTTGCAGCTCTCGGTCTTGCTTGGGCTGGCGGGGGAGCGAACCGAAGCCGTCAGACGATTGCCAGCCCTCGTCCTCCTCAGCTGTACTCTGTGCCTCAGAGTTATCCAAGCCCCAGTTGACCTTACGAAGAGTGCTGACTGGAGTTTGATCACGCGTTTGGGCCTGCAAGCTACGGATCTGAGCCTGAGATCGGGAGAGCTGACCGCGCATGTCCTCGACCAGCTGCTGCAGGTACGTCACGTCATGTTCAGTCTTCCCAGAGTTCAGCGAGCTGGGACCACCCCACCACTGAGAGCCGCCATCACGATAGGAGAGAGATGTGCACAGTTCCAGATCATCAAACTCTGCAGCAGAGCAAGAAGTACATTTTGATATTGTGTTCAGAAAGTAAAAATTCAAATCACCTTTATTTATATAGCACTTTTTACAATACAGATTGTTTCAAAGCAGCTTTACAGTGAGAACAGGAAATGAATGCAACAAAGATAAGTATGTACCATGCAACAAAAATAAATACTATGACTTTAAGAAACGAATGCCCCTGAGTGGTAACACCAAATGAGATTACCTGGGCTGCTGGTGTCTTCTCTCTCTGCCTCATTCTCACTGCGGCCACATGTTTCATAACCCAGATCCTGGATGTCCACCTGGACCTGCTTATTGTCCTGCTGTACTGATGTTTCCGCTGAACGAATGACCAGATGAACCTTTCATTTAAAGCTTTCTATTTATGTGTGTTAGTAAGTGTTAATATTCATACTGTATTAATCATAGACTTATGACAAAAATACCCTTTAAATTATTATAGTATTTCATGATGTCAGATTTATTCATTTTACTCATGCACTTTAAATTGCATCTAATTTTAGACTACAAAAATTTTTTAGTTGACAATAAAGTGTCAAATTAAACCAGATATTCAAACATTTTATATATTAATTTAAACATATCACCATAAAACAAATTGAAAACTTTTTAGGGTCCTTGTTTAATGGCATTTGGTTCGCCAAATGGCTTTCTGACTATCTTAGGCAAAATGTGTAAAAAAAAACAAAAAAAAACCTTCCTTTACAATAATTTCTGCCAGCAGTTTCATTGATGATGTCGTGTTTACACTCACTGAGCAGTTCTCTGTAATCTTTGAGTTGTTCGGCTTGAGCTTGAACTGTGGCCTCTGACACCATGAGTCTCTCCTGAAGCTCTCTGCTCTCCTGCTGGACCTGCTCAAGGTCAGACTTCAGACACACCCAATCCTTTTCATTAGGCTGAAACACAAATATGCATGAAAGTTTGCAGTAAAAACCTACGGACAATATTTACCCTCAGATGTAAAGTCAAACTCACCTCTGTACCAAATGCTTCCACCAGTTGCCCATCGGACCTATCTGATGTGTTCTTCAGTCCATCATTCTGAGGTTTGCTTCCTGTCATCGTACTCTTGAGCTCGTCATTTTCAGAGCATAGAGTAAAGAAAGCTTTCCTGTTTCAGGAGCACACGCATTCAAATAATTTCACACTTTTTCACTGCAAAACAGCCTTTACAACTATGTTTGTTATATGGATAGCTGTACCTCATCTGAGAGAGAGAGGAGAAGCCAGCCTTTTCCAGCTGGGACTTAAGCTCCATCAGTTCTCTCTCTACTGCCCTCTTCTGCTCCACCAGTAGCTTGACCTCGGTCAGGCCCGGACCTTCAGCTACTGCATCCTGGCAGCCTTTAAGACCGGTATGCTGATCACAGCTCTATGAAAGGAGAAAGACTATGGTTAGGGAAATGATTAGGAGAGCAGTGCTATACTTCAAAATAAA
This sequence comes from Meda fulgida, assembly GCA_030578275.1. Classification (NCBI taxonomy): domain Eukaryota; kingdom Metazoa; phylum Chordata; class Actinopteri; order Cypriniformes; family Leuciscidae; genus Meda; species Meda fulgida. The sequence continues at coordinate 10,691,185 of CM060635.1, forward strand.
CTAGGACTGCAGCCTCTGTATATAGTGCACTCAGAATTATACATAAACCTAACCTGTTCTTGATATTTTACACTTCAGGCAGATGTCTTATGGAAGACTGCAATAACATCTGTAGTTTAGTAGTATAGTATATAAGTTATTTTATATATAATAAAGTAATTTTAATTTCTTTTTATTTCAGTTTTAATTTTAAGGTTATTTCGTTTATTTATTTATACATATATATATAAACCTAGTAAAAATGACAAAAGCACATAAAACACAAATATTAAACTACAATTTTACAACTACATTTTTTTTGTATACATTTTCATACAATTTTTATGTTATTTTAGTTATTTTAAGTTATTTTTCTTTCCTTTAAAAAAAAAATATTAATATTTAAAAAAAATTCTCTCCCTTTATAACATAAAGCACTTTGAATTACCATTGTATGAAATTTATTATGTAAATAAATGTGCCTTGCAATTCGATTGCATAGTATAAGTCAGCATGGTTGTAGAATTTAATATTTTTTGAATGCTGCAACTTACTATAGTATAGTATAGTATAGTAAGCTAAATTTAAATATTTGAAGTTTAATGTAAATGCTAAATGTGTTTCAGATTTTCTTTATTTATTATATCTTCGTACATAGGCCTATATAAAAAATATATTTATGACTATGACCAAAATACAGTAGTCAACATTTGAAGTGGATCAAAAAAGTTCATCAAAGTTGTCCTAAGACAAGAAAGGGTATTGTTCAAAATTCATGTATAACTTTGATGAAAGGTTTTGACCCACTTCAAATGTTGACTACTGTACATACAGTACTATAAAGCTTTCAGCATGTTGACATACCTGTATGCTGAGCAGAGACTGAGCAGTCAGTTTGGAGCGTTCCTCGTCTTCGGCACTGTCAGCAAACTCACTATTGCAGTCTTCATCCTCCTCCTCTCCATCATCTGATGTGAAACCTAGACGAAAAAGTGTTGCATTGTTAGTACAGAAATACACCCAAACGCATTCACACACTCACATAGACACTGTGCACTGACTGTTGCATGCGTCACTATGGAGACTAGTGAACATAATACTCTAATGAGGCTCGTTTTACTGACAGTGGGCTTCTCTGAGTCCAGGATCATTTTGATTCTCAGTGACTAACAAATTCTCCAGGCCAGTATGCACACAAAAAACAAGCAGAAAGACAGGAAGAACAGGAGCAAATAGATCAAAATACTCATTTCCTGAGCGGCAGCACTGCCCAGTTTTGGTTTCATTCCATAACTGTACAAGTTAATATGTTTTGTACAAGTTCACAGAATATTGAAAAGGTCTGTTTTGAGTGCTGTATTGTAAATTCAGTGGTATATTAATCTTTTCTGCAGCTCATATAACTTAAAATAAAGTGTAAACGTTATGACTTGTATATACCTAATGGGATGCTAAATTTATCAGTACCTTGTACTGTAACTACATCGAAACTGGACTCTGGAAAGAGGTTTAGCTGTTTATAGCCAACTAGATTCTAGAATTATTGAATATTACAATTTGAGCATTTATAAAAGAGAAGCTGCTAAATGCTCTACACATTCAGGAATGCTCAAAGTGGAGCTAAGGGCTGGTGTGTATTGCATTCATTTACTAATGACTAGAGTCAATTTGACATTATCATAATTTCATGACAGATATAAATATATAATATGTATATATTGATATAAATCAGCTACTGATAAGTTTTGAGAATGAGTGATTGACGGGATTGTTATTCTGGACTGTGTTCGACACAGGAGTTCAGCTGTGTATGTTGTGAAATATCGAAAACTACATCTCTAGGACTTTTTGTCAAATATTTTAGCTGCATATACTGCATGGATCAGTTATAAACACACAAAAGGGAACGTGTTTGGTTAGGTTTACTGTGCCGTATTTAAACTTGGGCATTGACTGTGCTTGTGACTTTGGGAAATGAAAGAATAGAAAGAGAAGAGAAAGATATAGAAGAGAAAGGATCAGCCCAAAGGCCCGACTTATGTCCCAATATAAAAAGAATAAACAGGTTTTCACCATAACACCCAGTATTTTTCCTTTTGAGTATATTTCATCAAATAATTTACTGAGAGTCAAAACGATCATGGTACATACAAAAAATATGAAAACTAAATATGAAAGCACAACACACATCAAGCAAATGTCCATAAAGGCATCAGTTAGGCAGTGACATTATGTATTCAGCTCAATACTAAGTGCAAACAATCTGTATATAACATGCTACAAACATCGGTTCTTGTTATTTTGCATGCAGAGACACACTTGTTATTATATATTAAACTTGTGCTCTTAACCTATTAAATAAATCAGTATTCTAAATGACCACAGCAGCACTTAAATACAGTGAAACTGTAATGTTTTAGTACTACAGCCCTTCTAGAGTCCATTTTGTTACAGGTTTCTACAGTGAACACAGTGACAGTAAAATAATATAATGCAAACTTTTTTGTAGTCCTCAAATTAATATATTACTGTTTTTGTTTTTCTCTTTAAATTAATAAAGTATAGCTAACTACATGGAATATCTGAATAAAAATAAACAAAATGAGCTCAAATACAAATGATTGCATTGTTAAAAACAAAATAAAATGTTCAAAAACATCATGCACACAGATAAGAGGAAACATAAGTAAACATTTTGTTAGAATCCATTACAATAGTATCTATGAGGCTATAGTGGCTTCAAATAACTAAAATTCACAATTCAATCTTTAGTTATTAATAATTTCAAACATTTGTTAATCTCAGAACATGCTTATCTAGTAATTATGAACATGATTGAAATGCACAAAGCATCATTTGTCCTCTGCAGCCCAGGAGAACCCACATTACAGACCAAAATGCAGCCTGTCCCCACCTCCAAAATCAGCATGTCCTGTTTCCATGGGCACCAGTGGATCCAAAACAGCCTGCTTAAAAAATAATAATCATACAGTACATATATGAAAAGCTGAAATTGTACAGCAGACATGTCTGCTGATTCAATGTGTTTTGTTAAAGCTCAGTTATTTGTGTTGACCCCCTTGACTTACCTTGTGGTTAATGCAGGTGGCATCGTGATGTTCCACCTTCTCTCTCAGCACCTGCAGCTCTTGGGTCAGTTGCTCTACCAGTGGTAAACCTGATGGCTCCACTAACTGCACCTGCAGGTCCTGAAAAACAACCTTGATAAATATACACATGTACTAAAAGATCAAATTTTAAACTCAGAGCCTACACACAAACCTTGATGATTTCCTCTTTGATGCTCACAGTCCTGCTTAAGGCCTCTAAATCTGAGACCTGGTCTTGGTGGGACGCCAGGGTGGAGCGCAGGGCGGTAAGCTGGTTCTGGGCCTCTCTTTCTCTACGCAGAGTCAACTGGAGCTCATCCTGAAGCGCCTGTGTGTCGACTTCGGTTAACTGGGGGTTTGAAGACCCAAGCTGCCTGCGTAGCTCCTGCAATCGAGCTGTCTGTTCAGCCATTACCTGACCCACACGCCCTGCAGAATCCTGGGAGATTGAGTGTCGGGTTAAAAAGCTATTTAAAGCTCAGGAGATACATTTGTTTTTAACGATGCCTGTAGTTTAGAGATCCGTGATAGAGTGTCACCTTTATGTACTGCTCTCTTGAGTTGATGGTGTTCAGAAGGTTTTGGACCTGTGAGTGATGCTCTTGAGTCTGTCTGGTGCGGTCCGACAGAAGCTCCTGGAACAAGCGCTCCTTCAGCTGCAGCCGAGACTTGAGCTCCTCAGCCACCTCACTGGACCCGACTGACACCTTACTGAGCAGAACCGCAGTCATATCCTGCATAGAGACGCATGTTGGATGGAATGAAGCAAGTTGAAAAGAACGCAGATATGCAATATATCTGAAGCATGTGTTCACCTCCGCCTCTTTGGTGCGTGTGTGCAGTGACGTCTGCAGCTGGTTTATTAAAGTGTCTCTTTCTCTCAGGCTGCGCATGTGTGACTCTTCTCTCTCACGCTGAACACCCTGAGCATTGCGCCAGGCCTCACACACCTGCTCCAGCTCGTAACCTTTGCCACGCAGCAACAACTCCAGACTCTGTAATAATAAGCACAGACAAAATAGTTTGGAACGACTTGTAATGCTGGTATTCACAATTTTATGCAGGATGCACGTGCGCCATCAATACCGTGATGGTTTCCTCGTTGTTGGAAAGCACACATCGAAGTTTCTCCAGGTCTCTCTCTTTCTCTCTCAGTAGCAGTTGCAGTTTACGCACCTCGTCTTCTTTCTGTTCCATGCACGTGAACTTCTCGTCTACCGCTCGCTGAGAAAGGCAAGGGAAGTTTGATATCGCACATTTCATGCACAATAGTAATTTTAAGAAAAGAAAAATAAAGACAAAAGATTGTCTTTTAATTAATATTTTTATTCAGCATGGACGCATTTATAATGATTTCTATTTTAAATAAATGCTGTTCTTTTGAACTACATCAAAATATCCTGAAACAAAATTTTATCACAGTTTCCACAAAAATATTAAGCGGAACATTGATGATAATAATTCAGCTTTGCCATCAAAGGAATAAATTATATTTTAAAACATATTGAAATAGGCAGTTATTTTGAACTGTAATAATATTTCACAATATTAGTGTTTTTACAGTTTTTGATAAAATAAGCATTGGTGAGCATAAGAGACTTATTTAAAAAACATTTAAAATCTTACTGAGCTAAACTTAGTACTAGTGTATATAAGGCCATTTGTGTCACTTAAATAATTCAAGAACATTAAGACAAATTAAGAAATTTAAATAAAAAGAAAGAAGACAAATAAATATGTATTAATTCATAATTTAAAAATAAAATACAATTATTTAGAATTTAGAATATGTAAAATTATTTTATTAATTATAATAATACTGTATGTTTGGTAAATGTGTGTTTATGTACCTCCAATGCTCTGTCTCTTTCCTGAATGCGTTGTTTGAGCTTGAAGATGAGGTTGTCTTTATTCCCGGCAGGCTCTTTCTGACCATCCACCAGCTCACTGTAGTCCTGATCAAGAGTATATAGCATCAAAGATTAACATCCTTACAGTACTAATCTATCAGTACTAATACTAGAACAAATAATCAAAATGTTCTTTGTATTTCTTACTAGTAACAGTTGTTCTTTGTGCTCTAGTGAGGTCTTTAGTTCTCGGATGGTCTTCTCTCTTTCCTCAACCTCTTTCTCACTCTGTCTCCTTTCATCTCTCCATTTCTCCTCCATTTGCTGTACCTCAAAGCGAGCCCTCTCTAGAGCAGCAAGTAGATCGTGGTTGTGTGTTTCTGCCTCCTGCTGGTGCTGCAGGGCTCCCTGCAGGTCAGCCTGGAGGCGCTGGTTTCCTCGGAACAGGTCTTCTTCTCGCCTCTGGCTCTGCTGCTGTGCTCTTTGAAGGCCCTGCAGCTCAAGCTGGGCTGAGAACAGAGAGCCCTGGAGGTCCAACAGATCAGCCTGCAGACGGCTAGGAGCCACTCCAGACACCTGCACCAATGAGAAGTCAGGACGGTGGAACAGAGAACCAGATATAGTCACCAAAATGGGTTTATCGGAGTCATTCCCTAGTGGCTGTACTAAAACATTGTCGACAATGAGAAAGTGTAAAACAGAACTTTGTGTAAAACATTTGAGGAGTGTGATCTGTGAGCTTTACTGTTCCCACCTGCTGCTGCTGGAGCTGGAAATGGTTGTTCTGTTGTTTCAGAGAGTGCAGAAGCTCATTCTGCTCTTCAGTGAGCCGATGGAGATCAGTAATCTAGTATGAAACACATCATTTGATCTTAATATTACATTATTAATAAGTCCCAGACAAAATTCATTCGAGGCATTTATGTAGAATATTAAGAAAAAGAAGAAACAATTTTAATGGTTTGACACGAAATTAAACAACATTTGTGAGTCCATTATCTAAAAAGCCAAAAGCCAAACAGTGTGTCTCAAGCCTGTGAGGAATGCCTGATATTCCAGTCACCGCTTTGTGCTTGAGGGGCAGACATACCTCAGAGTCTTTAGTGTTGACCGAGTCACTCAAGGTCTGTATTGTTCTCTCTTGACCACATACTGCTTCTCTGACAGAACGTAGTTCACTTTCCATGTCCCCGAGCCTTTGCTGTAACTTCTGTGCAGACAAACAAAAGAGCTCAGTGCAATAATGATTTAATGATTCTCATGCCCGTTGAGACATAACAATGCCATAGCAACAAACATAGCAAACAACATAGTACACCATTATGAACATGACAGTCAAAAGACAAAAAGACTGCTTAATGAAACAGCTTTTACATTCAAAGTCAATACCTTATTGCTGGTCTCGCTTTCTCGGATCTTGGTCTGGAGAGATTGGACCTGCTGTTGGGCCTTCTGCAGCTCACTCACACACTGACCCGCTGCGTTCTCATACTCCGCCAGCTGACACTGCTGCTCCTCAATCAACCTCTGAGACACAGACACATCACACAAACAAATGCTTTAAACAATAGGATTATTGTTACTTGTTTCAGAGACAGCAAAGTTTATTCAAATTTGATGCAAGTTTTTTTTTCTGCTGATGTAACTTAAGATCAACTGGCTAGGGAATATTAACATTATCAATCCCAGATCAAACTGATTATTCACATTATGGAAGTTAAAAATACTGTTTCATGTCTTTACTTTCAATAAATTCTTTCATATAAAGTCTGGAATTACTAAATGAGCATATATGCTTGAAAACTGTATTGATGTTAGTGAGAGGACAGGCGTGGTGCAGAGCAAACAGTTATGACCATGGCCTCACTCAACAACTTCCTCAGGATGTCCTATTTTTCCATGGCGGCATGCCATCCACTTCCTTAGCATAATTTCTTCATCATCTATCATATCATCTTATAATAAAAAATATAAATTAGTCTCTATAATAAATAGAGACTTGACTGTGTACAAAAATAAAAGTTTGTCTAGCACAATAGAGGTAACTGGAGGATAATGTTTCTGATCCAGCCCTGTCTACAGTAACATACAGTGATTACAACTGGCTGTGCGTAGCACAATAGTGCAGGCTGTGAACACTAAAGATCAGATTACTCACACTGCCTGTTGCTTTATCTGTCACTACCTATCAGGGTTTACCTTTTGATAAGTTAGATTAAACATTCCATAAAATTATATTGCTAAAAAGATCATACATACTTAAAGGATTAGTTCACTTCAAAATAAAACTTTAAACAGTCGAAATTGTGAAATATTATTACAATTTAAAATAATTTTGTTCTTTTTTAATATATTTTAAAATGTAATTTATTCCTGTGATGCAAAGCTGTATTTTCAGCATCATTACTCTTGTCTTCATGTCATATGATTCTCATTCTAATATGCCGATTTGATGCTCAAAAACATTTCTTATCAATGCTGAAAACAGCTGTGCTGCTTAATATTTCTATAGAAACCTTGGTAAAAAAAAAAAAAATTCAAGATTGTAATATAAATGTCTTTACTGTCGCTTTTTATCAATTTAATGCATTCTTGCTGAATAAAAGTATTGATTTTTTTTTTTAAACTGACCCCAAACATTTCAACATTTACACAGACAATATCCATTCATTAGACGAGCAAGAATATAACAATCCTTTTGGAATTGGCCTGTTGCTCACAACAACAGTTACTATGAAAGTGTTGCTAAGAAGATGATGGGTAACCTAGTAATCAAAAGCAATCAGAGAGCTGGAGAGCTCTGGGAACAAAAAAAGCCGGAGGGAGTTCTTGATCAACTCATCTAGTTTGTATCCTATAAATTCATCTTTCCTCTTTCTTAATATAGGCCTATTTTGTACAAACGGACAGTCAAAAGAAGATTCTTTCAAAACAACCTTCATTATTTCCTCCTTTTCTCCATTCAGATTTATTTTTTCAGAGAATCCGTAGGTATTCTTATGTACCTTCTCAAGCCCTGATGGCTTGCACTGAATGTAATCATCCAACCACAGCTCTTCCATTTCTGCCAAATCAAGCTGAAGCTCTTGCTGGATGCTAGAAGGAGCATCTGGAAGATGGGGGGAAAGGGGACACTCCATCCCAGTGGGAGTCACCTGGAGCAGAGGGTAAGGACTCTCCATAGGTGTAGCGTTAGATTTGAGGAGCACAGGAATCCGACTACCTCTGTGACTCTGGAGAGGGTGATATTCAAAGCTTTTAAGCATGCTGAGGGCAATATCAAGTCCACACACAGAACCCGGCCTGGACTCGGGCCTCCTGGTAGTAGATTGTTCCTCTTCAGACTCTCCCTGCATGGTGTTAGGATGGACTTTTGAATGAGACTCTTGGGTGAGATCTACAGCAGTGTCCAAAGACTCCACAGAGGAGCCAGGACTTATGCAGAAGGGCTCTTGATCACTGGGGCAGGGAGGTTGGTTGTTCTCGACCGGTTCGGGTTCTGGCGGAAGTGCGGATGGGACGGTCTCCTCAGCACTGTCCTGAACACTACCGGAGTAGCGTGTGGAGGGTCCACAGGAAGTGCTCCGACCCACTTTCCTGGGAACCTTGCAGACAGCCTCATAATCTGAATCTGCCACTCGCAGCGCAGCGCATCCTTTGCACTTCCTGGGTCGGGGACATGGACTGGCATCCGCTGCCGCGTGGCACTGATGGTGAGGGCATGGGTGGTCTTGAACCTGCTCTTGAGCACCTTGCTCAGCCCATGACTCATAGACAGAGTATGTCAGATCTTCCTGCAGTAGAGCACTGTATTCAACTTCAGTCAACTTGGAAAAGTCCACTACAGGAGAGTCAGAAGCACCATCATCCACTCCAAAATCATCAGCATTGTTTTTGCGGTACAGTCCGCCGATGCACTGTCTGAGCCTGTCTTTCTCCAACAAGAGCTTCTGCATCCGTTCGACTGACAACGCCTCCACCCTAGCAATCACAGTGTCGAAGCGATACATTCGGTCCAGCATGAAGGTACACTTGCTGCAGGCGAACTCTCCCCGGCCGTCTCGGGTCATCTCCTTGCCCAACGCATAGGACAGCAGCACCTGCAGACTCAGCTTGGCAGTTGGGTGGAAGATCCATCGGCGTTGGTTACCATACAGCTCCCTTGCACAGATGCGACACAAGTCCTTCATCTTTGAGTCCAACATCATAAATCTTCAATTGAATAATAATCTAGAGGTGTTTATGCCAAGATCTAAAGTGAAGATGTCATGACATATAAAGATCTTATTTTTCTATTCTTCTTCAGTTCCCATCAATTGAAAAAAAATATTTAAAAAAAATATATATATATTTTAAATATGTATATTAATTGGAAACTATCATAATTCCACGTCAGGTTGTTTATCATAGATTAGATGACGACTTTCATTTATCCCAGTCAATCCACTATATCTTAAAAGTTGTAGTATTTATGTCCTTATGTCCTTGAGATCGATCTTTAAATATATCGCTGGAAACAAATCTCGATTTTGATTTCAATGTACAGATGCTTGTCCTCATCAAAATAAATAAAGATGCGTGTTTTGTCCTTCACTCTCGCGGTCCAGATAATGTTTCATTCGCTCTTCTGTGAAGACGCCGACATGACAGGACATCGTTTAAATCCCACCGCCCGACTCCGGTTTTAAACACGAGTCATTTTCATATAACCATCATTACACGATCTGTAAACGTAAACAATATCATATTCTATCCCCAGAATATTTGCCAATATTCTGTGTATAACCGGGTCTCAATGAATGTACAGGCAGTGAAGCAGCAAACGATGTGGCAGAGAGTGAGGCAGGGAAAATGGCGCGTACCATTTTCTGGACAAAAGGGGGGGGGGACGCAAATATGAGTATCTACAATATATGCTACTTATTTAAAACGTAGCAACGGCTGTATACTTCCGAATATGCAAATAAATTACAGCAAGTATATAAATCATCCTTTTATTGTTCATTCCTTGTCAACAGTGTTTTTGTACATTCTCTGATCACCCCTCGGTATATGCAGTGCTACCGGCCGAACAAAGGGAACAAGCCAAGAAAACGCTGACACTACTTTACATACTAATTTCCATTTTCGAAAGGAAGTGCGACTGGGAAAGTGATTTTGATTTTCATACGCCCTGGTTTTATAGTATCTAACTACACCACTGATCTAAATATTCCTTGTTAAAATCCTGAATTTGTGTGAATGGTTGTTTTTATTAACATTAATAAATGTGCAGTTGTAATGGGTCAATCAATTACTGCATTTTAGCACTGCTTGTAAATGGAAGCAGTGAAAAATACGAATCATTTGTTGATTTTACACTGATTTAAACATCCAGATTTGCTATCAACAAACCACTCAACAACCTTGTAAGGGATAGATTGATCAATCTCTCAGAAATGACTACTGATTGAGGCTAGAAATAACTGAATGATGTCATGTTTTATGGCATATTTGCACATACTGGCGGCAGTTTGTGGTGTCTCTGTGTGAATTTTTCATTCAAATGTCTCTAGAATTTAGACAACGGAGACAGAACACCATAACCCTGCTAAAACACAAAACAGCCTTAATCAAAAAACTATTAATCCTAATCAGGCAAATGTAGTATTATCTCATTGTTTATGTCAACCAGTGACAGCGATGGCAATGAGCTGTTGTGAGACAGTAAAATTAATTGTGAGTTTTCATTATTATTCTGTGTACAGTGTGATGTAAATGATTGTATATTTTAGGCCTAAATTATACTTTGAAAAATCACTTTGAAGTTGAAATACGTTGTTTAACTGTGGGAAGGAAAGTGCTAGGATTTCAAAAATAGATGTCATTACTTATCACCTCGCAAAACCAGGTTAAACAAGAAACCGAATACTGCATATCTTTAACCCCTCAGTTGGATAATTTTTTTGTCTATGACATGACAAAAATTATTTACAAGAGCAAATAGCAGCACTGAATGTAAAACACATATATAACAAATAGAATAAAAAACTGAAAAACAGCTTGGATTGGATGATAAATGTCAAGAGCTGTGAAAAACAACTAACATGCTGTTCATTTTTAAAATGGTTGTAAATGTGTGTGCTTGTGTGCAGTCTCAGCTTGCTATGGCTGTACACTAGATGTCGCTCTCAGCACACTGGTGATGCTATTTCTTCAGTAAAATTACAGCCATTTTCCTAAAAATGGGACAATTCATTCATACCTTTAGATTGACTTATAAAATAATAAAATAAAAGGTCTTACTTGCATCTCCTGCTCTGTGCTGCTGTTTCCATGAGCCAGTTCTTCTCTGAGGGTCTAAAAAAAATATATATGTAGCCTACTTCCTTACAAAACAAGCCATGACACACAGTTTAAAAGAATAATATAAACATTTGATTTCGTATTTCTGTTTAACCCTGTAAAGCCTGAGAAATGATTATTTGAAATGTTATCTTTAATTAAAAATCAGGCTTTTTTGACTCCGATGCCAAACTGAGCAAAAATATGCAATCTGGAAAAGTGAATCAATAAGATCTTTATAACAATATAGCAGACTACTTAAAATGCATACAAATATGACCCATCACTCTATATCTCCTAATAATAATAGTTAATAAGATATTTAAACGCTTAGTTTTATTTTCAAAGCTCTGTATGTTTTTTTTATATCAAAATACACAATTCAATAATGATTGAGAGATGTGTAAATAAACATTCCTCTGATGTATCATATTTGATACATTTATACATTAATTTTCTTAAGAACAATGTATGGATAATATGCGAATATAAGTTGCTTTAGGACAGTATGTGTCCATATTGAAATATTACTAACAATATAAAAGTTAATCTTATATTTACTTTATAAAAATCAGAAAAGATTTTATAGCAAAAAGTTTATTCAGAATTATACTAAAAAAGACAGAAGGCATGTAGTAGATTGCGTACAAAACTTTGATCACGTTGATAATTTGAAGGTCTTAGAAATTTGTGTATTAAATATGATAGCTTTATAGGGTTAAACAATTTCCTTTGCATTTGTGTCAATTTGCATATTCTAGTCAATTTGATTAATTGTTACAATGTTAAACATGTATATTTACATGCAGGCTATACCAATTTCATACGTCTCAGTTTACATATGAGTCTAAGGTGAAGCTAATATAAATCTCCCTGTTTATGTGATTTATACCCATACTGTAAATATACTAATCTGGGAGAAGTATTGAATCACTCCTGCATGTGCCATGACCTATTTGCAATGGCATGACTGTGTGTGTATGTGTTTATAAATACAGTGTGATATCCAAACCCACTTTCTCTTTTGGGGTTGAAAAGGGCCAAAGGCCAAAGTGACCAAGTTAGCTGCCTTAACCAAACTGAAGAATACAGTAGAGACAGATGTCACATGCACAATCACATATAACACACAATTATGTGAGCATGTAAGTTTGAGTGTGTTTGCTATATGCTTAAAAGGATTATTCTGTGACACGCTGCAGGGGTGACACAGATTGATTATAAGGGCCACATGAAATCTATGTGTGCATTTAGATGGATCAGAGTCCTATTGTATACCTGTGTGTGTTTCTCTTTCTGCTGGAGGGAAAAGTTGAGGCTCTGCACTTGCTCTTCCAGCTCAGTTAGTTTAGCAGTAAGGACGTCCCTCTGTGAACTTAGATCGGATGCTTCTTGCTCTCTCCTGCATACGGTTTCATTCAGTTCTGCTATTAACCTATGTGAAACAAAGAGAGGAATATTATCAGAATAATCAACATTATTTAAAACAATCCCTGAATTAACTTAAACTCTCCTAATAATAATAGTTAATAAGATATTTGAACGCTTAGTTTAATTTTCAAAGCTCTGTATGTTTTTTTTATATCAAAATACACAATTCAATAATGATTGAGAGATGTGTAAATAAACATTCCTCTGATGTATCATATTTGATACATTTATACATTAATTTTCTTAAGAACAATGTATGGATAATATGCGAATATAAGTTGCTTTAGGACAGTATGTGTCCATATTGAAATATTACTAACAATATAAAAGTTAATCTTATATTTACTTTATAAAAATCTGAAAAGATTTTATAGCAAAAAGTTTATTCAGACTTAAACTTAAAAGTATATTCAGTCATATTCATGGTCAGTGCTGTAATTTTTACCTGTCCTTCTCAGCCATCTCATCAAGCTGTGCCATGGCAGACAAGCTTTCATTTCCCCCCTGCATTTCCATCATCATCCTCCTTTCTAGGGCCAAACAGCGTCGGGTCTCCGAGTCAGCCAGAGAAGCCATTTTTTCTGCTTCACTTCTTGCCAATAGAGCCTCCTGAAAGTAAAAATTGCAGTAAAATTAAATGCAATAAAACGCAAAAAACTGCAATGCAATGCAATAAAATAAAATGGACACTTTTAGTTCTGCATGCTGAAACAAGTTAAGTATAGGATTTTATAAAGTCTCTTATACAGATTTTGCTTCAAAAACACACACTTACAAGAGTAAGTAACCAAAAGCAGCAAACGTGTTTTAAATACTAAGCACTGTAAATGTGGATGTTTTGTGTGTGTGGGAATGTAGTATGCACCTCCTGCAGAAGCTGGATCTTGGTCTCCAGAATCTCTTGCATGTGTCCGATCTCCTGCTGGCGTTCCTCACAGCGACGCTGCACCTCCACCTCATTCTGATTGGTCAGACTCTCTGCTGTGGTTCTGTGAAGAAACACAATACAAACAAAACAGCTTTAGTGAACAATTCGAAAAGAATGCGTCAAAACAAACCCATAGATACAAATGGGAAAAGGACACTTTTGATCTGAATGCTGCCTGTGCCGTTGTGGATTTGTTTCATAGTTAAATAAGAGTCTAAAAATATATAATAAACCTAATTAACAAAGAAAAGAAGTGTTTTCATTTAAATAAAAGTTACTTAATTTATATATACACAGCACAGTTAAATTGGACTGTGATTGGTTAGGGAACGCACCCATAATTTTTGATAGAATTCTACTTACTAGAAAGTAACTTTTCTGATTACTTATAATATATATGAACTAAACTATTTCTTTTTAAAAATCACGTTTTGGGAAAATGTATCAGTGTCCTTTGGGGAAAAAAATCTAAATTATTGCTAGTGGTCATGTTTGATTTATTTAATCTTTGTCCCTGAGCACATTCATACATTTCAGACTCAGTGAAAGAGTTTCATTTCATTTTTCAATCCCCAAAGAGTATTAAAGCAAAAGAAGAGTCACAAAAGTGAGTCGTAACAATCTTTGCTCATGTCTCCTGTGGGATGTTTTTAACAGTTCTTTGTGTGTGTGAAGGGTGTTGCTCTGACATTTGAAGTATTCTGGAGTGTCTGTGAGAGCCTCACTCAGCACGGCGCTCTAGAAGCCTCTCGAGGACTTCATAACAGCTTTTCCAGACCCTGTTGCTCCATTGCAGCGGAGCTGTTTTTGAACGTGATGATGGCTGCGGCACTGACCCAGCTGTAATTGTTCGATCCAGGGCAAACGGCACCTCTGGGTTTTTAACTGTGTCGTGCCAGGACATCCATAACTGCAACGAGCGGTCTGAGCGATCGTCCTGATCAGTCACTACGACATGCTAGCAATCACAGCCTAAAGACATGTCATTTAGCTTGGGAGGTGATATTATTCAGTCCTGATTTTTTTTAGTCCTCAGTAAACCGAATGTCAGTTCTGAAGGTCAGAGCGATGGCTTAAGGGAAGCTATGAAGAAAAAGTGAGGAGAAATTATGAGGGGATTTTTTGCTTGATGGCAAAGACTCAGACTCAGGTCACCGGCAAACACATCATCAGAACCGAACAGAGCGTGTGATGGAAATGACACATAGCAACTGGGCCTTCAATGGAACAATGATGTCACCTGAAAAATAACATGAAGGAAGGGGGTCTAATTTATAGGTGATCCCCTGTAGGCCAATGGATCCTACTGTAAATTTAAACAATACTGACACACTTCCACCCGACTGTAGAAGAAAAAGCAAAGCTTCTGCCATAAAGCACCAAACTTAACCCCACTTACGTGAGGACTAAGTTGCTCATTGTGTGTTTTACTGAGAATGAATTAGCCCTTGCCGCTATAGACAGGTGCATACAGTACAATTCAAACGTTCGGGGTCAGTACGATTTTTTTTTTAAGAAATTGAAACTTTCCATCAAAAGTGACAGTAAAGACTAAAAAATTCAAACAAATGATTATTTTTTGCTTTGTTCATCAAGGAATCCTGATGTTTCAACAAAAACATTAAGCAGAAGAACTTTTTTCAACAGTGATAATAAAAGTAGTTTCTTAAACAGCAAATCATCACATTTGAATGATTTCTTAAGGAAGACTGAAGACTGGAGTAATGATGTTGAAAATTCAGCTTTGCCATCAAATAAATTACATTTTAAAACACAGCCTTGGTGAGAATTATAGAGACACAAACGTTTTAAAGGTAGTGTTTGTGTGTGTGTGTGTGTGTGTGTGTGTATTCAAGTGTCTAAAAAGGGGCTCAAATAGCCTCTTCATCAGCAAAATAAAGACACAGGGCCATGTGCTGCAGTACACGTTTCAAAGGGTATCATGACACATTGTCTTGTCGTCTAAACCTGAAAAGTGTTCGATAGGCTTGGGCTTTTGTATTTGGCAGTATAGCAAGATAAGTCGCACATGCCTATGAGAAGCAGCAATTCTGATAGTAGTTGGAAGCAGCCCAGCATTATGAGTGAGAGAGAGGATCACCAGACTGAAGGAGACAGATTCATAGAACACAGACGTATATCTCAGCTGCTTTCCTGATTATGCTTGGCTTCATTATCTGCACTCTTAATAAAGACTTCATTATATAGAAAGCAGTTTCGATGACACATGGCTAAACATTTTCATTTTATATTTTTTTCTTATAGCTTAACAACTAAAAGGTTACATTCACACGGTCAGTGTTTGTATCATTAACTAATAGATTATTCTGTTCGTATAAGCCCTCAAAGTGTATAATCAAAGACTATGAGAGGTATGAAAATGTAAGGGAGTCAGTTAAATTATACTTTAATTTATAACTGAACTGTGCAAATGTAACTGGATTTAGAACTCAGGACTGACAACCATATTCTGCTGTGTGAATGTAGACGAACAGTAATTTGTGAACAGCAAATATATAAATAATATATTTGTGTTGTTTGATACTTACAGGGCCTTGTCAAGCTGTTCCTGTCTTTCTTGGAGATCTTGTTTCAAACTTTCCACCTCAACCTTCAGCTCAATGTTCTGAAAAACAAAGGGATTCTTTGAAAAAGTCATTGCAATCACATTTTGCAAGTCTCAAGGTTTGCATACTGTTCTACCACATTGCATTCCTGTCTTTATTCCTGTTCAGTTATTATTCACTCATTCATTAAACCGTCCATAAGAAATTCATGATTCCAACACTATTGACTTCTACCAACATATTTTTGTCTGAATAAATGTATCTGCATGATGAATGTAAATATTTCATGGATCTCCTCTGCTGAGTCTGCAGAGCCTGCGTGAGCTCTCTACACGTGCAGCAGCAGTCTCACCCTAAAATAGAACAAGAGACGCCAACCACCTGCTCTTTCACTCTCTCTGACAAGCACTCAAACCTGACCCCTTTACTTTCCTCTTCCCACAATGCACCAGGCCACAGCAACAGAGATTTTTATAACTCTCACCACCAGATACTCAGTGTAGCTGGCAAGAGATCAGTTCCTGCTAGTACTTGTGTGTGCATCGATATGTTTTTGAAATGATACATACACATAACGTTGTAACCCTCAGAGAGTTTTGCCAGTTAAATGGTGTTTGATGAATGAAAGCACTCGCGTATCAACTTTAAGGTATTGCTTCTAACGTTCAAAGCATTAAATGGTCTTGCTCCCCAATATCTGTCTGACCTACTCTACCCTTACCGCCCTGCCTGGTCCCTTAGATTAGCTGAACTTGGTTTATTGTCCATCCCTGGTTTCCGGTTGTCTACTGTAGGTGGAAGGTCATTTAGTATTAATGCTCCTCAATTATGGAATTCACCTCTTACACTATGTAATACCTCATCTGTGGCTACATTCAAGACCCCAGTTAAAAACATATCTATTTAACATGCATTTTGGATAATGTGACTATATGTGACTGTAATGTATGTGTGGGTGTCTAAATGTATTGTAATGTACAATGTAAAGCGACCTTGAGCTATGGAAAGGCGCTATATAAATAAAACTTCTTCTTCACTCAGGAGCAGATGTCATATATCAATCGTTCTTAATGATTTGTGCTGCCTTTATGGGTCAGTGGGGCTAATATTTGTTTTATCAGGCTCATTTGAAAAGGTCAGACACAGAAATAGCCTGGTTTTGGCACTAATACAGCATGCTTGGGCTTTACACACACACACTTCAGTTGTGTGTATCAATTACCAGAACAGCTAAGCAATGCTATTTTAAGTCCAATTGTGCATGAATGCATGTTCATCTAATTAATCAAAATGAATCAAATCGTTCCAATCAAGATTGTTGGGCCATGTATACCATAATGATGTGGTTTTCATTACAATATTAATACTTTATGCATAAATATTATAACCATGCACCTTAGGAATAATGGGCCTCTATATGTAACCTGACATGTGATGCATACATATACACTGGGATCCAAAAGTCTGAGATGTTTGTGTGTTACAAATTACCAGCATAACAATTTGAGGGAAATTTTGGTTTATTAATCGCAAATTTTCAATGTGATCTCCAGACTATTGGACCTGTATATCACTTTATATGCAACAAAACTGTTTAAACATAGTGATGCATAGTGATACACTCTTCTTTTTCTGTGTTCCGGACTGGTATAGTAAGTAGTACACGGACAACAGCTGCTAAAAAGTGTCACCTTTACTTTCCCCTAGAAACCAAACCCAACCAGAGTCAGTCAGTCAACTCTACCCATAATCCAGTTTTTCCCGTGCCGATAGTCAGTTTCTGACAGGTGCAGGAGACTGCCGATCCATATTAATGCTGTTTATTTAAATAGAGCCACATATCCAGGCTGCAGTTGTTGTCCACTGTTTGACTTAATAGATGGTTGGGTGTCTGCAGCTCTATGGGCTATTTTAGGTCTTTGCATTTGTCAAGCTAGCAAAACAAATGCTATAGTACTAGAATTTACTTATTTGCAAGCTTACAATCACCTCCAACAGATTCAGTGACATTTATCATGTGTGTTTTAAATGTTTATATTTTTTCTATTTATTAAATGCAATATTTGTTGGCCAGAGCAATGGTTTGATATTTTGTTGTTACAGTTTTTGGTGTTTCATGAATTGTTTGAATTTCTTAATTGCTTAATTGCACAATTGCTGTTCAATTGTGATGAAAATACTACAGTAGAATGTTTAACGGCAGGACAACTTCCCATAGCATTGTTGTCACAAAATATCAACATGTGTTCAATGAACTGGAGCAAAGTCTGTGACTTGCCCCTGTCTTTTCTTATTATCATAAAATGTGCTAAAATATGCAATGTTCTAGCAATAGACAGGCAAATGATGGACTTTTATGGCTAATAATTGGTTCATATTTTCTTGCCAAATTGAATTGGTTACGTCAACACCTTAAGAGTAGCCCAGATACACTCACCCTGCGATGGACATCCTCACTGCTACTGTCCTCAAATTTCTGCTGGAAACGCTCCTCCAGGAAGTAGATGCGAAGCTTCAGGCTGAAGTTCTCCTTCTTCAGGTCATTGAGGTGCTGTGAAATAGTACGGTAGCCGTTAAACATGATCGCTTCCTTCACGTAGGGGTTCTCAGACCCCTCATACCTGTGCCATACTGCCTAAATCACACGCTCACGTTAAATGCGAGTGAAGATATCTAAAACAAGCCAACTTAGATGTAGTAGGTTTTCTAAAACTAGGACAACAACATCAACATGAACTGTAAGTGACACACTGAGGGTCCTCCTTCTCAAAGTGGTCTAAACCCCCCTCCACCCTCCCCCCTCCACCATGTGTGGTGTATGCAAAGAAGGAGGGGTGATTATGAGGACCTTTTTTTACTTTAACAGCCACCAGAAGGAATTAACTTTAAGGATCATGGGCATGCGTTATGTGTTAACTGATACAGACAATGAAATAGAACAAACAGAGAGAGAGAGGAGGCTTACGTGCTAAAAATCACAGGCTGCTCATTCCAAAAGTGGACGATTGAACTAGATTCAACTGGATTTACAACCACCATCCTTTATCTGATATTTACTATTACTAAACCTGTTACTCAAGTCTCACTCAAAAAATGTTACTGTGAGACTGTGCATGTGCATGGTGTCAGTCTGACTCAGGTCGACTATATCCGGCTATCAAGCATACCACAAAGATTTATCTCAACAATATGTAAACAGACTTTTTGTTTTTGGGGTCTATTAGAAAAGGTTTTCATGCTTGACTTTTTAAAAAACGCAATCCTCCCAAGTTTCTGTCTATACGAAGCCCTTTCTTCCGAAAAGCACAATGTAACCTGATTGGTCAGCTAGACCAGTGTGTTTTGATTAGTCAACCGCCTTGAGCTTGTTTCAGAAATGTCACTCCCCTTACCATAACAGCGCATTTCAATGTCTTGATATTTTGACGTTTACATTCCCGGAAGAAAAGTCAAGACTACAACAGAGGTGTTTCAGGGAGGTCAGAAACAGTGCTTATTGATATTACATTATGCTATAATTAATGACATAAAAAACATATACTGATAATAAAACTTCCCTTAGGAGTTGACTTTGTGCTTTGTAACTTTGCAGACCTTTTTCATCCTCAAACAGCAACAATACACACGCAAAAATAAAGTATTTAAAAATTACCAATATAATTACCACTATTCAGTTAAGTAAAGTAATATTTTGATACATTTTCTTCCAGATAACACTTTAATATCATTTACAACATATTGACAAAAGAAAACTAATTAATATGATTTACACAATTTCTTTCAAAAACATGAAAGGATCTTAACAGACCCAAACTTTAAAAATGATGAGATAAATAATTTATCCTATATACATGTATTTAGAATGACCCACTTAAAGATTTATTTACATGTAAATACTTTAATTTATGTTTATTTGTCACATAGTTTAACCATTGGAGGGCAGTATGGCTCTAAACTCTGCAGAAAGTGAACTTCAGTAAGACTCTTTAGTACTTAGTAAGTACTTTTCAGGGTTATTTTCAGGAGGTATCTTGTATCAGCTGTCACTAAGGAATTCTGGACTGGATCCCTCCTTCATACTAGCGACAGCCACCTCGAACCACAACCAACATATACATCACCATGCGAAACACTTATGTGGAGACAGAGTCACCATTTCCCAATAAAATCACTTCACAAAGGCTTACAAACACACACACACACACACACACACACACACACACACACACACACACACACACACACACACACACACACACACACACACACACACACACACACACACACACACACACACACACACACACACACACACACACACACACACACACACACACACACACACACACACACACACACGCGCGCGCGCGCGCGCGCACACACACCTAATAATAGCATATAAATGCTATTAATATCACAGGTAGGAGCTTCTACTTTCTGTTGCTAGGATTCATGCTAACACTTTAGTTTAGGGTCCAATTCTTACTATAAACTAGTTGCTTATTAGCATGCATATTACTAGGATATTGGCTGTTTATTAGTACTTATAAAGCACATATTAATGCCTTATTCTGCATGCTCTTATTCTACATCCCCTAATCCTACCCAATACCGAAACGTAACAACTACCTTAAGAACTATTAATAAGCAGTAATTAGGAGTTTATTGAGGAAAAAGTCCTAGTTAATAATAAGTTAATAGTGAGAATTGAACCCTAATCTAAAGTGTGAACGGGTTCACAATTCAAGCTTCAAAAATGTGGGGTTTTTTTTTAAAAGAAAAAATATTGCACAAAATAATACTAATCAATAGATGGCTTATGTAAATGAAATTGAACATGATTGATTTCTTTGCCAAGAGAAATTTCATATACACAAAAAGCTCGGCGGACTAAACTTCAAAGTCGAGGACAACTGGCAATGACAACTGGAGACCCCTAAAAACTCATTAGGGGCTCATATATACGGTAGAAATGTTGTCTCAGGCACTTTCAATTTAAGCAAAACCCTATTTATTTCAATCTGGAATCAGTCTTACCATCAAATGCATGCGACTTTGTTAAAGGCAGTGAGACTGGATTACATAAGTGCAATACTGTTCTTTCATGGTTATTTCCCTAGCGCTGGCTGTCTGTGCCCCATCTCGAGGGTGATTGCGTTGCTCAGTCTGTCAGCGAGGGAACTTGAGTTCTACAGGCCTATAGGAGGTTTTCCGTTGTGGGAGGAAAATGGGAGGTTTGACATGTTTGTAAAGAGACACATCGGCGTCTGGACTCTTTCTGTCGCTGTCTGACGGGGCAGAGGTCTGAAACAAGGAGGCCAAAGACAGTGAGCTTCTGTGTGCCGTACGCACTGAGGAATATACGCATGCAGTCTATATTCACTGTCAGAGCCGACTGACTGACTCTTATTGACTGCTTGAGCTTTGATATTATGAGCCAGCTAATGGGACCTGGCTTTGAAACAGTCGTTTAAAGGATTACACAAGCCGAAAAAATGCAAATGAAGGGATTTGTCTGCCATAAAAGTAATGCCAGATGACAAACTGTACAAGTGAAATGGACTTTTGGTTAGAAATTAGGAATGAAAGCATATATCAATCATTACTGGAAGTCATTAATCATAATAATAACTATGTATAAAGACAATGAGCAACAAACACAGAAACTCAGTCAGCAGGTCCTATACTATTAGTGTGATATTTTCCAGACACAGAGTACATTTAAATCCAAGCCTTATTAATCAAATTCATCTTACTATGATTACAATCTCTTAAAAATACAAGAGAACAGCTACATAAAATGCAGTTTGCAATGAAGCACACCTAATTACTGAAGCCAGGGTTGCTCTTGTTTCTGTGCAGGAATGTATTCATGATCAGCTCTGTCACCCTCATTTGCATTTAATGTAGATGGTTAATGTTGCCATGGCGCCCTGTATCAGAGATACTTGCTTCCTGAGTCCCAACTGCTGCTTCACTTCAAACGTCTTATCAGTACGCAGCAGTTTTTGTGGAATACTCACTAACAAATATATGAATGTAACGTAATGCAAGTTGGCGACAAATGGTGCCAAAAGACACAAACATACACAGCAAATGATACACATCTCTCATTTTCTTTTTGTACTGTGTATGTCCTTAAACATATGTATCAAGGTTTTCACTAAAAGTATTAATTTTCATCATTGATAAGAATCATTTTTATTAAGAAATCAGCATATTAGAATGATTTCTGTAGGATCATGAGACACTGAAGACTGAGTAATGATGCTGAAAATTCAGCTTTGCATCACAGGAATAAATTACATTTAAATTACATTACATATTAAAATAGAAAAGTTATTTTTTTATTAATAATTTTTCACAATATTACTGTTGTTCTTTATTGATGATCAAATAAATGCAGTTTTGGTGAGAGGCTTCTGTCAACACTAAATTAAACAGCAAAGATTTTAAGCTACAATGATTTTAGGCTACATTATAGTGTACAGTATGAAAATGGATATTGATTTTGAGATTAGATTTATCAGTGTTATTACATTTTTATATATATATATATATATATATATATATATATATATATATTTTTTATTTTTTTTTTTATATTTTTTTTATATATATGAACTTCAAGCGAGTGTTGGCAAATGTAATCTAAAAGTAAAAATAAGGAAAACAAGTACGCACATACACTCCAATTCTCTGATCTATGAATGAGCAACTGCTGAGAAATAACCTTTTTAAATAACACACACAAAAACAAAGCATAAAATGCGCCAAACTAAATTTGACACTCTTCATGTAGTAAAATATTTCAGTTATTAAATGATAAATGAGGAGGCAGCAAGTACCCTGGCAAATGTAGTCTTGAAGCTCAATGGGGAAATGCCTTTAGATAATGCTATAAAAACACATTAAACACCCTGATGTGCTATAAACATGCTGAAGGCCTGCAACGTCTCTCATCTGATACAAATTAAATCCAGAACAAATTATTTAAACTACAATTTTACAGTCCAATAAAGACGTCAATTATTTTGGACCATTTCTATGTTTATTTGAATCTTGTAATTATGATGACTGAAGTACATGGCTGATGTGTTTGTGTGAAACTCAGTCTGACAGGCTAAGCATGAGAGAGCTGAGGGCTCAAAGCCTGCGCTCTATTTAACACAGATATAAATCAAGCAGAAAATCAACAGTCACGGCCACTCCACTGTACACAACCGTTGTATCGTCTTGTGAGTCACCTTACATCTCTGACTGATGAGTTCAACGACAGTTTGTTGCGGCATTTTCATGTATTTTCAGCCTTCTTGCAGAGACCTAGATTCCTGAGCCAATTTCACAGGACATCCTTCTTGTTGCCATGGAAACAGAAAAGATAGATGGAAGGGAGGCGGATGGGATCTCTTTGAGCTTGATTCAAGCTATTGTTTCATGAACCTAAATCTAAAAGAATTCCTCTCGATTACATGTGCATGAATACAAATTTCGATCCCAAAATGACAAATAATCGGTCTTAAAGTATTACTTTCATTAGACCCAAAAATGAAAATGATGTCATCATTTCCCTTACTCTCTTCTGTGGAACACAAAAGAAGACGTTTTGAAAAATGTACTATGAACAAACAATGAAAGTCAGTGGGGTCAAATCAGGGTTATGATAGTTAAACAATATATATATATATATATATATATATATATATATATATTTTTTTTTTTTTTTTTTTTTTAAGATTACAATTTTTTAAATGAAAATGGAAAATCTAAAAACACTGGGTCCAATTTGCTAAAAATGTCAGTCTTTTCTTACATAAAGCTATTATATAGCTTCAGAAGACGTGAAATATTCATGCACAAGTCATCACTTTTATGGTGCTTGTTTTGTGTTTAATGGGTTTGAAATTACATGAGGATGATTAAACGACGACAGAATTTTCAGTTTTTTTGTGAACTCTTTCAAACCCTTTTTCAACCTATGCAACTTCTCTTTTTTCCATTCACAATCTCTCACTGCCTGGTAAATAATTTCCAGATGTGATGGCACAGGATGGTGCTTGTGGTGCGTGTACATTGGAGTCTCTGCCTGTTTGCCAGCATCATACTGAGGCGAGGGGAGAGTGTTTCCACAGACTATGCCAGCCCCACGGAGCCTAACACGCAAGCACAAGCACTCGCAGACAAACACGAAAGCTATACACCAGACACACATTTGACAAACACACACCTTAACACACCAACACTGCAGTACAGAAAGCAGGTTCTGTATCTGAACCACTACCCCTCGCCCTCTACAGTAGTGACTACATTTTTGTGAAAAAGTCAAGGGCCCTCGTATAGGCTTTAACAGTTCATTGGCAGAACGTTTATGAGGTAAAGTCACCCTGGTGGCTGACGCAGGAGCTAATGGGATAAATGATGCCCAGTGTAAAGGTAAAATTACATGAAGGTGTCAACAGAGGGAGAGCCACAAAACAAAAATGTTCGGAGCAGTTACACACACTACGGTTCAATTTTTTTTTTTATAGAACTCTATTATGCTCACAAAGGTTGCATGTATTTGATCAAAAATACAGTAAAATGGTAATATTGTGAAAACTATCATTTTAAATCTATCAATATATTTTAAAATGTCCTTTATTCTTGTGATAGCAAAGCTGAATTTTCAGCACCATTAGTCCAGTCTTCAGTGTCACGTGATTCTTTAGAAATTATTTCAATATGCTGATTTAGTGCTCATTTGAACTATTATGAACATTGAAAACAGGGCTGCTTCATATTTTAGTGAAAACCATGATACTTTTTTCAGGATCTTTTGATGAATAGAAAGATCAAAAGATCAGCAATTTTTTATAGAAATCTTCTGTAACATTATAAAATGCCTTTACTGTCACTTTTAAATAATTAAATGCATCCTTGCTGAATAAAAGTATTCACTTTTTTTTACTTACTTCAAACTTTTAAATGGTAGTGTACGTATATTGCAACAAAAACAACAACAACAACAAAAAAACACTGCAACAGCTCAGTTAGTTTTCAGCCGGATTCTTTGCAGTAACTTCTAGAGGAAATGAACAGAGAACATCACATCGTGGTGCCATTTACACATCCAAGCCATACATTTTAACAGTGAGATTAGTTTTCAGCTTGACACTGAATACCAGACCAGCACCTTCTTGGCCAAAGATCTGATGCTCCTGTCGGAGTTCCCCGGCCCTTGCGGGGCTGTGATATTTTACCCAGGCAAATGTGGACGTCCCTGGGCACGGAGTGTGACGGATGGCTCTCGTCGTTGAGCTCGCATCCACTCAGCAGACCGATACTCCCGCTGAGACTCTTGGCTTCGGTTCAGGCTTCAGCACAACAGCGGCTGCAAAATGATCAAACTACACGAGATGACTTATTCCCATCTCAAACTTTGTTTGTTCATTTGTTTACTTACATCTTTCTTCTTTTCGCTAAATTCCAATAAATGCTAAGCCTCTTCGCTTTGACTCAGGGAATACATCATACATCTCTTCGATTGCAGCGCACGGTACTCTCTGATAGCAACCGATTCATTACTTCCACATCTGTTTTCGGTAATGAGAGGAAGGACAGTAATCTGAGTTTTAAAGAAAGGTTTAGCTCCACCGTCAACAATGTAAAGCCATTAGAGAAAACAGGGATCTCTTCATCATGCTGAGCCAAGTGAGTCTCTGGTTCTTTCAGGACATCTTAACATTTAGCCCTCATGTTTATGTTTAATGACTGAGAAACACCAAGGCACTTTTGCTAGCTTGAAACATACTCAACATTGGGTAAATACTTCATAACCTTTCCTAATCTTATGATAAGTGATTATAAACCAAACGTAATAACATGCTATAGTAGGCCTACTATATAGCAGCAGGAATTGATGGCGTTCTATGCCACATTGGTCATATTCTCTCCATTCCTAGCAGAGAAAAAGTATATGAGAGAAAGAGAGAGAAAATGAAAGGGAAAACTGAGAGATGAAAAGTTGTGCCAAGGTGTTACTTTACTGGCAGAAGATCTAAAGCATGGCGTCTCTCGCTCTTATTGCTCCCTCTTTCCATCTCTTGTGTCATCTTTCTAAACACATTCAGAGGTGTGAATTCTAAGTTTCTGCCAGGAGAGGAAGTGACCTCAACAAAATGCCTAGTGGAAATACAGGAATGGAAAAAAGCAGTGGGTGCTGGTAATTTTTTAGAAGGTGCATTTGACCTGGCAGGTGCAGTTGAATCAGTAAAGGTCAGATATTAAAAGCATTTTAAATATGAAAACATTGAACCCTAGACCTGAGAAAATTGTAAAACTTCTAAAGCTTTTCAAATTCATGTAATTTAATCTTTTTATTTTATTTATCTTTTTCATTATTCTTTATTAATTTTCGCCTCTTTATTTTGTTATTTTATGTTTTTTTAAATGGTTAACTAAATGGTTTAGCTCCGCAGTACTTGAGCGAGCTCTTAACGCATTATAGTCCTTCACGTCTATTGCGATCTCAAAATTCGGGCCAGTTGATAATACCTAGAATTTCAAAATCGACTGCTGGCGGTAGATCCTTTTCCTATTTAGCACCAAAACTTTGGAACAGTCTTCCTACCATTGTCCGGGAAGCAGACACACTCTGTCAGTTCAAAGCTAGACTAAAAACACATCTCTTTGACCTAGCATACACATAATATATTATAGACTTCTATAATTCAATGTTAGGCTGCATAGATCAGGTCAGCCGGAACTGGGAACACTTCCCTTAAATCCTGATGTACTCGTTACATCATCCTAAGAAGAATGGCATCTACGCTCATTTTAGTGTCTTTGTTTATCCCAAGGTTTTCCCGCAGCCTACCGGATCCAGGCCGTATCCAGATCTGACTAGGAGCTTTGCCTGGACCCGATGACAACGCAGTGCTGAAGTGCCAACTAGCCTCTCCCTATGGAGGATCCCTTTCCCAATCTACAGATAAAACCTTGTGATTCCGGTTCGCGTACCCACCCCGAAGTGATAAAATAAAACAAAATTCTGTATCAAATTACAGTTACTGTAAATCCGGCCTCTAGTTTATAAACGCCAGAGGAGAACTGGCCCCCGACTGAGCCTGGGTTCTCCCAAGGTTTTTTTTTCTCCAGTAGGTCACCTGATGGAGTTTTAGGACACCAGTAGGTCACTTGATGGAGTTTTAGGACACCAGTAGGTCACCTGATGGAGTTTTAGGACACCAGTAGGTCACTTGATGGAGTTTTTCGGTTCCTTGCCACTGTTGCCTTTGGCTTGCTCAGTTGGGGATATTCAAATTAATTAACCAAGCATTAATACCATTGATCAGCCCTACCAAACGTGGATGTTTTTTCCACTAAGAAACAAACAATGTTATGTTATTTGATTGATATTGTGAAGCTGCTTTGATGCAATTTATATTGTGAAAAGCGCTATATAAATACACTTGACTTGACTTTTTTTTATTGGTATTTTTACAATTAGATATACTGAGGTTTTTTGTTATTTTATTTTATTTTCTCTAGACTGTACAATGTAAACAATAGCATTCAAACATTTGGGGGGGGGCAATATATATATATTATTTAGCAAGTAAAGATTAAATTGATCAAAGTGACAGTAAAAATCTTTATAATGTTACAAAAGATCAAACAAATTTCATTTGTTTTCGTTATCTCCTAGTTTATTTCCTTCCTAGGTTTTTTTCAAATACAAAAAAAAAACAAAAAAACGACCTAATACATTTCAGCATCACTGATGTCGTCAAATCTGGCAAAACATGTCTTAATGCACCGTAAGAACTGAAAGTAAGCAATGAAAAACAAACTGCACAGCGTGTTTCTATACACAAAGCTGTTCTACTGAGATCTTCGCGTCACTGAATGGATTTGCTATATCAACAAGATTTTGCCATTTCTAACAGAATGTTAAATGAGCAATCAGCTTCTTATGTCTAACAGAAGTATCTGATCTCAATGAGAAATATCTTAGTGAAAGAATAATCACTTTTGTTTATGTACACATAAAAGTCACTGTAAAACAAATCAAGTCACCATGTGATCATACTGGCCTTCCTAAATGAAGTACAACAAAAAGTGACTGAGATTGACTACCGTGTCACAAGCTGTCCAGCAAGGCATTTTCCCAGAGCAAACCATAAACACAGCGAACGAGACCTCCTCTGCGTGAGCATTTCATGTTACAGGCTGAATTCTGTTTGGAAGAAGCAAAATAAAACACTGTTTTTTCAGTCACACTTCAAAGACTAAATCTGCCTTTAATTCAGTGTGTTTATAGTGAGACTGAATTATGGGATCAAGTTCAACCAGCTCTGAAACCCACTGCCAATTGTCATAGATTTTGCATTGGATGCTATTGTCCATGTGTGATGTGCAACAGAATTTCCCCTCGAACTCTCTTTGTCTATTTCTGCTTAAGATGATTGGGGAAAGTTGCTTCGAATTAAACAGAACTCAGAAACAAAGAGAGCAGTCATTCTTTAAAACCAGAGCACAGGAAGAAAAAAAGTCCAACCAAGCCAACAACCAGACCTCCAAAGGTCACTGCAGTCTTCCAGCATCTATCCGTGTGGATTCACTGACTGAAAAGAGAAATCACTGGCCTTTGAAATATAGACAACACGGATATCACAAATATGTCCTGTATAGCTGTCAGTTTTGAGCTTTTAACAGCTGACTTTTAAACACTGCACCTAAGAGAGGTTAGATTCCAGGGGCTTTCAAAAAGAATCAAATGAATACAGTTTATCTTCATTCTAATTTATTTAAATCTAATTAGATTAAATTAGGAGATTCAAATCAAAGTTTAACTGAAACCAGCTACACGGTACATACGATTTCATTTAACTTCAAGACATCCTGCTAATTATAAATGGAGTATAAGCATTCATTCAAGACATGGGTTTGTGTTTGTACCAGTATGCTGCTGTCCATTTATACATGGGTGAATGGCAATATACAATCACAGACCTAGGGCACTTTAAGTTAATGTACTACTACCTACTATTTCTTGACCACAAAGGATTTATATAAAGAACAGACTGCTGTGGAAAGACCTCAGGGGTGCTCAACATGCTCATTGTATACGTGTACACAAATAAGAGATACTGAAAAATACATAATATGCACACAGGATGATGGTGCCTAACATAAGTCAATTATATTTGCCATTTATCATTATATATATAATTACAGAGTGAGGTTTGAGAGCACTACTGTCAAACACTGAGTACTCGAATGAACAACAGACCATCTGAATCTTTCGTGGCTTCCCTTTTTCAATCTTATATAAGAATCTGTGGTCAACACATTCAGCCAAGAGCTTCTGGCTTTTGCCACACAAGGATGAGGCTTTTTTTAACCTGGGTTGTGCGAAGCAATATTGTATAGCCTACTTGCTATGATAGTATGGAGAGAATCTCTCACACTGGGTCTCCATGTTTATAAGAGGTTTTTACGCCTCTACATTTTCATGGTTTGTAGCCAATACCCAAAAATGGTGCTGTGCAAATATATATGGATGTAACAAGTGATTATTAGGAAATAAGTAAAAAAACAACAACAAAAAACATGATATTAGATAGTCTACATAATGTATCTAATTGGTAGTTTAAACCATAAGTAATTTTTCCTTCTCGGAAATAAAACCAAATCTTAATCTGATTTATTCTGTCTCAGTTGTGTGCTTTATTTGGGAGATGTGGAAAAATAGTCTGAAATCCAATTAGAGTAAGTCGACCACTGGCATTTCCTTACTAGTTAAATGTTTGATTATGGCCTTAAAAAATGAACAAGAATAACACAAACACAGGGGCGCAAGAGCCTCAATGCAGCTCCATGACTCTTGAGTCGTCTTGCTCTTCTTAATTTTACCTTCCTGACAAATGAAATAAACGTTCATCTGGTTCCTATTAGTGGCGTATTACCGATAATTGGAGAGGTATTTACAAACACCGCTATTCCTTCCTCCCAAGCCTATCGTGGCTCACCGTTTCTACAGAACCAGCCAGAACACATAACGGCCCAGTACTTCCACCGCACAGTATCGTCCCCTGAGCTCTGAGTGCTTTAACAAGGGTTTGGTGGTTTAATTCTTGTATTTCATAGGCAGTTCGAATATTTTCACAGGGGGTATGAGGCACTCGAGTTAGCTCATTAAAGCAGACGTTAGGTATATTTTCAAAAATCGGATTACGGCCTCGCCTGAGAACATGCAGGCCTGTGCGTTTGATGTCAAAACTGGACTGGGATCTCAAAATATGATCTCACGGCCTTTAAGTTTCCCCCGGGAAAGCATGCCCCCGGTGAAATTAGTATTATTACCATTCCAACCTACCACGCCAGAGCGCAAGCACGGCGCAGACAGAGAAACTAAAGAAACATTTTAGTACTGGCAAGATGTCAGAAAATTTAACTGTATAAACTGCAAAAACTGAATGGGCCAAGGAAACAGAAGATGGAATGAAGGGGAAAACCACCAAACACTGGGACAAAACAGAGCTGTTTGATAAACCCAACAGCAAAACACCTGAAGAAACGGATTAAACATTAATATTAAAAAAGAGCCAAATTCTGCTCCATCCAAATCAGCTTTATATACTTCTATATATTAACATTAATTAATATATAATTATAATATAATAAATATATATACAAATATTATAATATTATTAAAGATTGATTACAGAATAATTGGTTAAAAAAAGAATGCATTACATATTTTCTGTAGTAGTGAACAAAGCAATCAGTCAACAACAAAAAAAGGATTTATACATGAGACTTTCCACTAAAGCTGCACGATTGTGGATAAATTGAGAATCACGACTTTTTTGTTTAATATAAGGATCAAACTCTCCATTGCTACAGTCTATATATTTAAATAAATAAATTCATTAAAATTATTTAAATATCGGTTTGAATTAATGATTCAATGACTTGTTTCATTGCTGGACGAATCAGTGTTTTTGAATGATTCAATGACAGATACATTTTAAACAGTCACTTGACAAAAACTATTGGTGTGTAATGATGCAATTGATACAATCTTTATTTGAAGCATCAAGTTACTATGAAAAGGCGATTGTTGAACTGTTGTCATTTAGGAATAAAATCACATGAGAGTTTGAAGAGAGAGTCAGATCGTGCAGCTCTGTCCACATAATTCAAATTTTCCTTGTGATTACTGTATACTGGATACATAGTAAAAACAAATGCATATACATGCTTTTCTAGCCTTCAAAGCCCTTTTGCTTTGTAGAAGAGAGTCAGTGGGTCAGAGCAGAGTTCTGTGTCACAGCCCTAGTCTAAAGCACTTGCACCTATTTAAACAGTGACTCACTAAATTGATATATGAGTGCTGGCATACACAAAAAACAGGTTACATTTAATTAAGAACAGTTTGCTTCATGATTTAAGCGCCTTTTTGAATAGGGAAAAAAGACCCGGCCGATCTTTCTGTCATTCAGGAATCCGACCACAGCTCATTTATCATCTGAGGTCTCATTAAATCTGTAAATTCGAATGTTTCTTCATTTTTTAATCCAGCTCTGCCATGCAATTTGGCCGGCGACTGTCAAGATTTACAGAGTATAGTTTGGTTTGCTGGTTCTTTGACCTCAGTTAATGTCTTTGCTTTATTGTACAATAATTGCGGCATTAAGTCTGCCACTAAGTGCTGAAGCAATTCATAAAAATATGGCTTTTGCCCCTCCCTGCATATTTTGTTTGTAATTGGTCCCACATGGCCTCAAGGAATAATAAAAATACTCAAATGGAGACAGGGATGGCTTAAGAATTCAAAATGACTCACATACACTAATTTACCTAAAAAGGAACACAGATATTGTAAAACACACTTCCTCAGAAAAATATACACAATGCTCAATCTGTGAACATCTGTGAATAGAGCTTGAAATAGCAATAATTTCACAGCAGAAGTTTTGAAATCTGAAGCCAGAACAAGGCTGCTTCAAACATACAGTGGGATCCAAAACAATTTTATCAAATGCTTCTATGTATTTTTCTAATTTAATACAAACTTTTCATTACAAATTATATTAGCAAAAATATTTCAGTAAATTAAATGTTTAATAGGAAAATTACTTTATAAAGTAAATTCTATTATGTAAAATCTGAAATATTTCCCATTCATTTTACATCATAACGTTTGCTTTATATTTCCCTAAATGAAAAAAATATATTTTTGCTTCCAGCTTTAAATTTTGAATCCTCTATTTTCAATGTGGTCTCAGACTTTTTACTGCAGATCAGGCTTGTCAAAACAGTAAAATTTCAGTAGTGTGTATCAATTTTAACAATTCTCAATATCAATTTCAATACAACAACAACAACAACAAAAAAAATGTAACAACAGGAGGTAAATAATAATATAAATATTAACAAATTAAATAAACAATTGTGTGTAGCCTTCAAGTATTTCTCAAATAAATAAACATTGTTTCACATTTCTCAATTCAGTGTAGGTGTATTTCATCAACACATAAAAGATAAGTAAATATTGTAAAATTGCTTTACCTTTTTTAAGGAACTTAATAAGCATGTGATGGTATTACATTTTCACATTATGATAATTGCTCAAGCTTTTATCACAGTACTGAAGTACATTTCCAAAACGGGTTGAAAATATAAACAAACTGTCATCCTCTTAATAAGTAAGATAAACATCATAGTGAATACAAAAATGTGAATGGCTGTTTGAGCAGAAAGTCCGATACCAAACCATTACATATTTTAGTTTATTATGAGCTTATTAGTACTGAACTACCGGTACTTTTGACAACCCTACTGATAACTCCAAGATCCCCAATTTCTTCCTTGCCTTTCATCTATAGTGGCTATGCAGTCTTTTACTTCACAGTCACCGAATTCACAACATATACAGGCGATCTATAAGGATGCAGCGAATAATACGGAGGAAAACCCTTAGTAAAGTAACGTGGTGCATCTAGTCTGTAGACAGACATGGTGCAGAATAGATCCTACACTACATTATCATCATCAACCATGACTGTCTTTATAATTTACTCAGCATGATGGCTCTGTCCCTCTGATGCGGACCACTGATTTACTACAAAGATCTGGCTTGAATTAAGCTGTCTGGCCTCTTCTCTCACTGTATGCTTTATGGTGCTGATCAATGAGAGAGTGGGGGGGGGGGGGGGGAAGAAAAGGAAATGGGGTCAGGGGGTGGATAAAATATACTGTTTTTGTGAAACAAACCAGTAGAGGGCAGCGCAAGACACTTATGGTGCTACATGTGTTTTCCACTGGCCAAAATCGAACCAAAAAATCTCCCACAATCGAAATCTTAAACATTTACTCCCACCTCCTTCTCCCAGAAGGTTCTATATAGCCTTCATATTGGAAATGAAAGCAATTTAGACTGACTGTATCAAGTATCACTCTCATGTCAGAGAATTATAACCCAACAATCCAGATGAATTTGAGTGAGAGAGAGAGAGAGAGAAAAAAACTTTTTATATGGACAGACTGGGAGAGAAAGACCACATGTTAGAAGTTATGCCCATTTATCAGTCTACGATATCCAGCATGGAGGGGAATAATACTGATCGATTCCCTAAAAAGGCCAAAAACACACTCGAATATGTACCACGCGCCTCAGTTTATAATATTCTTTTCCATAATTTTGTGTATTCCCTGTGCCGGGCTTGTTTCAGTGAGAATTGCCTTTGTGACATGAATCAGACACGAGGAGCAAAAAATAATGAATGCTTCAAGGCATGTGTTGCTCTTCATGCAGATGATTTTGACCTATTTTCTATCCAAATGAAAAACTACATGAAGGGAGTGCTGCACAGAGCTCAGAAGCTCCCAGATAGACAGAGCCGGCTCTCGTTGTCTGAGGCTTTCTGAATTTTGTCGACTACTTGCTGAAAGGTACACAGAGAGCCAAGGCCACGTGATCAGGTCTTGACAGAGCCTGTCAAAAATCTCCACATTTCTGTGAAGTCTTCAAAATAAGGGCAAAATAACAGATTAGCAATTGTAATTTGTCCTGAGGTTGTAATAGGGCACAAACAATCTTATTATATTAATTGAAATTGCCTTTCTGGTTTGTACGAACAATGGGCAACTATATGCTTTCAATTTCTTAAATACTGCAAAAAGTGCTTTTTGAAGAAGTGTGTTTTGATTTTTTCCTACTTTCAACTCTTCTACCTTCCAATCACACCCCACCGAGTTATTTGACAGCTAAAAGTGATATTTTGACAGATTCATATTTCAAGCAAGTTTGGAAACGATTGGCTCTTGCAACTGACAGGAATTTAGGCTAGAGGCCTATTTTGTTTAATAGAACAAATGTTTCATCCATGGAGAAAAAAAATCACTGCTACTCATTTAAATCTCTCACATAGACACAAACACAAAGGTACAACACAAAAAAAGATGATCCAAATGCACATATGCACCACTTTGTAGACAACATTAGCAAAAATGCACCACCGATTAGCAAAAACAATTAGGTATCGAATCGATACAGATAACCTGATTCTATTAGATTCGATTCTGATTCATTTTAGTATATTTCTGGATTAATGCCCATTTTTCTCTTAGGGTAGTATTTCAGAGACTAATTCAGATGGTTTATCAGTTTGAGCCATTCATTAAGATTCAGACACTGCTTGTGCCATAAGTTATTAATTCACTAAAACTAGACTAGCCATTTCTTCATAAATTGAACAACAGTGTTCACATTATCGTGTATCCACTGAAAAAAGGCATAGCATCAGAGATCTTTAGATTTTAAGAATCGAAGAAACAAAGGATAAATGAAGATTGGGATTAATCTGAAATATATATATATATATATATATATATATATATATATATATATATATATATATACAGTGCTGGTCAGAATTATTTGCCCCCTTGGTAAATATGATCAAAGATGGCTGTAAACATAAATCTGCATTGTTAATCCTTGAAGTTCCAGTAGTGTCAGTTACTTTTCAAACGTTCTATGGACAGATGAAACAAAGAAAAAAAGAGCTTTTTGGCAGTAAACACTTGAAATGGGTTTGGTACACACGGGAATAGAAAAGTACCCCATGTGTAAAATGAAATACTCCAACAGGACAGTGATCCAAAAACAAACATCAAAATCAAAACAAAAATGGTTCACTGAGCACAAAACCAAGGATCTGCAATGGCCATCCCAGTCCCCAGACCTGAACCCTATAGAAAATGAGTGGGCTGAACTGAAGAGAAGGATCTGTGAACTGAAGGATCTGGAGAGATTCTGTATGAAGGAATGGTCTCTGATCTCTTGTCAGTTGTTCTCCAAACTCATCAGGCATTATAGAAGAAAACTCAGAGCTGTTATCTTGGAAAAAGGAGGTTGCAAAAAGTATTTAATAAAAGGGGGCAAATAATTGTTCCCAATGAGTTTTGGAGAAAAACATTTATTTCATAATGTGATTTCCCCTCCACATCCAATTATTTTACTTTAATAAAAGGTTAGATATTTGCTTTTTTTTTAAATAAAATATCAAAAGGATAAACAATGCAGATTTATTTTTTTAAAGCCATCTTTGATCATATTTACCAAGGGGGCAAATAATTCTGAGCAGCACTGTATATTTTATTTAAAAATGTACATAAAATATTAAAATGTTACATTTTTAAATATACTGTATAATATGCTATATAAAAACATAAAAACATAAAAACATTACACTATAGATTATAAAATGTAAAAAAAAATAATTGAAAAACACTATAAACTGCCAGTTTTAACTACAACAGTTTTGAGGAGCATGAGATGAGATTTCTTCTCTATAAAGCAGTACATGCAAATTTATGAAAATTAAACTGCGTATAAATCGGAGTAACTCAGATCTGAATTAAGAGGGTCAGAATACAATAGCTCAAATACCACTTTGATTTTTATCAAGCATTTTTGTTATGGAATACTGATATGCGTTATGATATTCTAATCAGTGGTCTGTCATCTTTTTGTTTTGTGTCTTTATTTAATGTTTTTCACAAAACTCTCCTGAACCTTTCCAAAGAAAAAAAAAACTGCAGTATTTCACAGAGGCCTCTCGTAAATGAAGGTAGCAAGGCTGAAGTTGCACCGCCATAATAGGCTGGCTCATTTCCCAGAAAGCATTTTGCAAACAGATAGACCACAGCAGCGTGTGTACAGAAAGCATTCCAGATTCTGCTCTGCTCCAGAGTGTGTTTTATGGAAATCACATAAAAATAAAAAAGAACACTACAAAAACCATATGTAAGTTTACTCGGCTGTGTGTGTGCACACGTAGTTCTTGGGAATCTTGATGGATTCCATTGTGTTTACTGGACAACAGCATGAGTAAATGTGATTAGAAAGGACAACGAGCTGAAAGAACATGTCAATAGTGATGTTGTTCACAATCTGGCATTCCCAGAATGAACTAGGACAGCTTGATGGCGTATTAACATGTCAGAACTGGTACAAGGAACGATTAGCTGTGGAACAAGAGGATGGCTCTGATTATTCAAGAAAACAAAGTATAGTATCTACATCTGCGTTTTAAGTAAGTTTTATAAAAGCTCTCCAACTAGTTCACTGGATCACCTTATCATCACAACACCAAAGATTAACGTCCTCAACACAGTGGAAGCCACTCAGAGGCCTGACAAATGGCTTTCACAGGCTTACAGTTGCATGCAAAAGCTAATTTCGGGGAAAGGAAAGCAAGCACCTACCTGTTCAAACTCTCTCAGGCTATGCGTCTGCAGAACAGAGCTCTTCTCGGCATCATCACTGGAGGAATCTGTTAGAATACAACCAACAACAGTTAGAATCTCTATAGAAAACAAATATTTTTGCTTTATTACAAAAAAATAATGGTAAATAGAATGTTGGGGGAAAGAGAAGGAAATGGGATGCTGCATGCCAGACGCAAACAATAAATTATTTGTTATAAATAAATTCTGTTTAATTTTAAATAATACAATATAATGTAATATAATATAATATAATAATGCAGGGAGCACATACACTAGAGCAGAACTGTGTCGAGCCATTAACAGGCCAGGAACAGGGCTAAAATTATGTGTTTTTTTTCCAAGCATGAGAATAGGATAACCCCACAGGACATAATCACAGAAACACTGGTAAGGCCCAATCTTCTTGCAGTTCTTTAAAACCATGGCATGGCCTCATTAAAGCTTATTATGGGATTTTTATTTAAAATGTGCCAGTGATGTGTACTGGAAGTGAGCCTGGGGATGTATTGGAGACGAGTACATGGCACAGGCCTGTTGCACCACACTTTAACTGTGCCAGAGAAATGTCAAACACTTTCACAGCGAGGTGTCTGAGAGCACGTTTTCTGGAACTTTTACTTCAACATAATTAAGCCATTAGCTTAATGTTTTTTATTAGCAACTCATAAATATGTCCAGAAATATACTGTATGTGCTTTAATCTGAGGAGAGGAGGAGGGAAAGGATGAGGGAGAGATGATTAAGGGTACTTTTACAAGACAACGATGTACTAAAAACGTTGTTTTTCCTTGCCGTTTTTTCGGGTACCGACAAAACACTATCGTTTTCAACAAATTTTCAAAAGTTTGCATTTTCAGGCAAATGCCATTGCCACTGTTGTGTAAATGAACGGCCAAAGCGCATAAAAAGTTTTCAGTTTTTAGAGCTTTGTGCCAATTGATATCCAGAGCGAAGCAACACAACCAAGCAGAGACTCAAAGGGTTTTTCAAAATGTCACTGCCACAGTGTTTTGCACAATCAGGTCTAAGATTAAATGAGTTTTTTTTGGCAAAATTTGTCCAATATTCTATAAAAAAGTCACAAGAGGCTGCACATTCCAGAGATTTTACTGTGGGTAAGAGGTTTTCTTAGGCAAGTCATGAAGTGGCATGTGTTGTGACAGCATTAAAAAATAATTGTACATGGAAATACTAGCAAAAACTGTTGAGTTCATCCATTGTGTAAAACAGAAAATCTACCAGTAAAATGATATACTTACCACCCATATTGATCATGCTCTTGGGCCTGGCAGCTTTCTTTCCATTATAGTGTCTGAAACATACAAGAAAAGATTAACATTAACTGTCCACTATTAACTGTATCAGTTTAATTTGTTTCTGTTGAACAACGGTATTATTAAAGTTTAAGTTTCTGAACAGGAAACAATGTTTTTTGGTTCTACCCATATTTAAACATTCTCAAATGTCAGACAAATATGCAGTTCACAAACCTTCAGAGTTTTCAGACTAATGGCTCATCAGTCTGTTCATGTTAACACATAATCAGCACACCTGATCATTTTTAATGCCTCATTTTTGTCTGAATGTCTGTAACCTGTCATCTGCTTCACATTTGTTAATGGGCAGCATGGTCAGTTGTACTGCTAATAAACAGGTATTCTTTGGGCACTATGATAATTATAGTGATGTGATTATTATAATAAGAGGTTATATAATTGCATAATCATAACGCTAACACGAGCAGTGGGACAACATATCTTATCCAAAGTAGCTTTCCTCTCATTCTGCCCCATATAGAAGATGGCAAAGTTCCTTCCTAGTGCTCATCTAAACATTAATATTTAACCTCCTAAACATTCTTATTGATTAGTGCCCACAGGGTCTAAAACGCTGCTCAGATTGCAGATCATCAGCACAAATGGACACAAGGACATTTAAGACGGACTCATCTTTCACATGCACTCAGTGCTTGAGTGCTTGGCTTATATTCGAATGACATTGATTTTGTAATTCTATATTCTAAGAGTCTTCAGCCTTTCCTAGCCTCAGTCTTCAGTGTCACATGATCCTTCAGAAATCATTCTAATATGCTGATTTGGTGCTCAAAAAAACATTTCTCATCAATGGAAACTGTGATACTTTTTTTTTTAGGATTCTTTGATGAATAGCAAGATCAAAATAAACAGCATTCATTTGAAATGGAATATTTTGTACATTATAAATGTTCTTATCTTTTTAATGTGTCTGCTGAATAAAATGATTAATTTCTTTAAAAAAAATCCTAATATAACTTTTAAACAGTAGTGTACATTTATGATGCTTGTATTATAGCCATTTAATGATTATTACAATTACAATGTCATATACTTGTACATTGCAATATAAAATTCTATTCTACCAAATATTTTCATTTTATCATTAATTGTCAAACCTGCATGCAGTAATGTTGCGGACCCACTTTTGAAGACCCCTAGAATATTCCAACATATTCAGTTGCATACCACAATTGTCATGAGGCAACTGTTTGTTGCTGCATTAGTAAATGGCTGATTTAAAGTAGTCAAGTGACAATCTAATAGGGTAATGCAGTAAAATTATGCTTTCTCATGCTCACATGCCTCAGTAATAGAAAACATTTGACTGCACTGCAGTTTTTAAATGGCTGAAAGGAACATGCTGAAAATGCAGAATCTTGTAAAGTCAATGTCTCTCAAACTTTTCCTGATCAATTTAATTCATTCCTGCAGAATAAAAACATTAATTTCTTTCAAAAATGTATGTACCCTACATTCCCATCAGGCTACAGTGCTGCTTCACCAACACCAAGTCAGAGTTTTAAAGGTTTGACAAAGCAAAAGCTAAATCTTACCCCCTGGAACCTGCTTAAGAACCCCCAGGGTACCCCCGGTTGGGAATCACTCATTTAATTAAAATAGTTAACTAAAATCTACTTTAAATAATTACTATTGCAGTTGGGTACTTGATGTTACAGATACAAATAAACATTTCATTGGTTTTGACAAAAAAACAGTATATCCAGTGAATGTTCATAAATGCAGTTTTCCTAACTGCCTAGCCTTCCTTCTTGATCTTTTTAATACCACTTCCAAACTATACACCCTTGGCCCCTTCCTAAAGGCCCATTAGAATAGATGATGAATGCCGTGCACATGAGCTCGTCACACTTATCCAATAAATGGGTTCAGGCAATAATACAGCCTAAACAATAGTGTGACAGATGGGGCCGACCATTCAGTTTCCTCACTTTGATCCGAAAGACAAAGAGTCTGCCCCCTAATTTACATGATCCATATCAGACACTTAAAAGATCTCATATTCTCCTAAAAGCCAAAGAACATCCATCTCACATTATTGCCCCACAGAGATTGACAGACAGAAGGGTTCAGCAAGCAGAAGAGAAATAAACAGATGGTCTTCCACACACAGCTAAACAAGGGTGTCAACAACTTCACCATGCCGGCAACGATCCACCCACTAAGGTGTGCATATTGTGGGGGATGGGCCTATGCTAAAATGTTTGTAACGATCCTCTTTGTTTCTGTAAACAGCCACCATTGCAGTCAGGTTTTCCATAGAGAAGGAAAGCTTCATCACATACAAACAAAACATGGCCAATAGCTTCAGATGCCAATAAGATCCCTGAGTCATGACCACCTGCTCTAGGTCACTCATAATCACGCTGGTGGTCAGCTGAGAAATGAACTCCCCCACACTGACAAATGGTCTGCTCAAACGTGAATGCTGTTTAAACAGTGGTATTGCATAAACAGAGGGGCATAGTTTAGTATTCCAAAACATTCGAAGTTGCTTAAACATAAATGGCATTGAGAAAACGTATTTACTTAA
Source organism: Meda fulgida (assembly GCA_030578275.1). NCBI lineage: Eukaryota > Metazoa > Chordata > Actinopteri > Cypriniformes > Leuciscidae > Meda > Meda fulgida. Next base: position 10,732,025 of record CM060635.1, read on the forward strand.
TTAACTCGTGCAAAGTGTGCTAATGTAATGATTTCAGCCTAAACATGAGGCAAACCAGACATTGTACTACCACATTTTCAAATTACTGCGAGTTAAGGCTGGATTCAAACTCTAACAACAAACAAATCCAAAAGACATGGTGGAACACACAGCAATATAAAAACAAATTCCTCAAAAACCAAAAGCAAGCTGTTTTCTCTCCTAAAGTATATGTTTCCCGCTCTGTTTCGAGGTGAATACCTTACCTGCCACGATACAAAAATCCACTCATCTTTGCAACATCCAAACCACAGGAAAGTTAAAAAAGAACAGACAGGAACAAACTCAGCTCCTAAAGAGGGAAACAGCCAGGCTCTCTTCTGTGGCTCTGATCTCAATCCAGTGTTTTAGTGAAGAAATCTTCATTTCCAAAGACCAGGCTGGTCAGGAGTCCAACCAAACACAAGCGTGCACACACACACACACGCGGGGCAAAGCTACTATTTCTCTCTGGACGGCAGACAAGAGACGGTCATTTGACGTGGCAAGTCCAGACCAGAAGTCAGTGAAACACACATCCAGGGTTGTTAAGTGTATAAACAGCACAGAGGTGAGGGTACACACACACTCAGAGCGCCACTTGCCCTGAAAGAATAATCTGTTCGTGCATGCTCAAATACAGGTTTTTCTGTGTATGTGTGGGGAGGAGGGTGTGTTGTTTCCAACTGGTAAAAACCACATTGGGCCTTCCTGCCCAGGCTTGAGGAGCATCCTTTACATTGTAAATGGGCTATTCGCCCCTAGCTGTTACTGTCTATGAGCTGAGAGGAGGGGCGATGAGGGACACAGGCTCAGACAGGTCTGTAGGTATAACACAACATTTAAGAAGATTAGCCTATCTCTTTCTGCTGAAGATCAGGAATCTGATGTTACCAAGTTCAAAAAGCCTTTGAAAGTTAACTCCGCTGTAAAAAAAAAAAACCCAGAGAATATACTGTATAAATATAGCACAGACATAACCGTGAGGTTCTGTCTCACTCCAGCCAGGATGATTTATAAAATCCACAGAGTGTGACTAAGACTAAACTCAAGGAGACTAAAATGGAAATTGTATTACATATTTTCCAGGGGAGTGGCTAATGAGGTGTGTAACAGTTTAGTCAGAAATATCCACATCATTTTCATACATGCAATCTCACTGAGAAAGTGACTGATTAAGCATGCAATTGTATGGAGGTTAGAGTGAATACAGAAACAAACACACAATGACATAAAGGTTAACAAATGATGACAGAATTTTCATTTCTGAGTAAACTAAGGTACAGACTGCCTTGAGCGAGAAATAACTTTCAGGCAAGTTACATAATCACAAAACCTTCCCCCAGTTAAATAATTGACATGGGAAGAGCCTGCTAGCTATTAATCATCATGTTCATCATCAGCTATACATTTTATTCCTTACTAAGCCTGCCGTTAGTCTTCTTGCAGGCCTGGGAAATGTCACGCATTACTCTTTCAAGAAAAGCCAGCATGCGACTGTGTTTGGACTCTCTAAGAGGTTTCTCCTCAGCTCAACTGAATGATTAAAGATGCTTTGAGATTGAAGGAGAAAATAAAGCTGAAGTTAGGTAGAGAACACGTTAAATGTAGAGAAAGAATCACACTAAACCCAAGTATATTTCCAATAACAGAGAAAGAGGTAGTGTATCTAACCCAGTAGCAACGGTGACCCTGTAATTACCACTGAGACTGCACTATGTTCCCACCCTTCAATCTGAAATCCCTGTGTTTGAACAGCTGCCCAGGACCAGCTGCTGGGTGTACGACTGACAGAGAACCACAAGTCACACAGGACCCTAACTAACCACAAACAGCCTGTTTTATAGAAGAAAAGTGGATTCTTTCATAGTGAGCACTTTGCCTCAGAGCAGGTGATCCTAACAGCTATTACATCACTTCATCCAGTATTTTTATAGACCATAAATATATAGCAACTGAGCACCCTTTTATACCATAATATTTTTGAGACATAATGTGGGTGAAATGTTTTCAAGCATTAAGACGTCCATGACCTCACATGTTATGGTTACATTTACCGACTATTACATGGCGTGTGAGCAGGCAGGCAACGGCTATTATTATTTAATCATTTCATTGGTGGAATTGTTCATGCTTCTATGTCTTGTATATAATGAATTCGCAGCACTGACAGGGAAATTCTGGGTTGCCATGTGTAGAATGAATCCCAGGCAATCCCTGCACCGGCTGATTAGAAACAGGACATGTCCCCTTCATTGTATATATACGTCTGTGTGCAAGAGGGGGTGAGGTGATGGACTCCATAATTAACTTGTCACATTTTTACAAGCTGTTAATGTAAATGTAAAGTTGTATAACTTCTAGTGCAATTCCTTGCTACGCGTTCATCTGCGACAGTAGAATTAGAAGCAGACACAAAATTATGTCAATTACAATTAGAAAGCCATTTGGAAACAGATGCAACGCTAAAAAAAAGTCATTATCATAGTCATTTTATCATTCCTACTCATCAAGCACTGAAAATATTAACAGAAGTAAATGACATTGAGAGCTCATAACATCAAACAGCTGCTCTCACATGTGCTGTAGCAGCATTTACACGCAATCTTGAGAAGAAAATAAATGTGCTAGAACATAAACTTTGACTATGAACATCAGTAATGTCTTATAACAACTGTTTAGATCAATAATCTACTTTAGATGATATCTAACAGGACCTACACAAACAGGATAACTGACATTACAATAATAAAGGAAAATTGTGTTTCGAATTAACACTAAAACTAAATACAGTTTTACTAATTGAACTCAATCTTAACATAAAATTCATATTTAATCATATATTATTGCATATTTACAAGTTTCAAGCATTTGAATGATCAAGCAAAGTCGAATTGAATATGATGGAAAAAATACATGTGAAGTTAAAAAATATATTATTTGTATTATTTGTCCAACTTAAATGGATGACTTGTAATAATACTCAAATTAGAAGTTGGAGCAGGTGCACTTTGAAGGAAGACCCACTATGAGGGTCAAAATTTACCATTGTAAGGATGCATACAAATATTTGATGTTTTTAAAACTAGCTGTTTTTCATGGCTACACCTAATGTTCTAATAATAATAATAATAATGAGACACCAATATTATTTTCTCTCACATTTGGTTACATCCTTGCAAATACATCACTCCACCCATGATGGTTCTTTCACTGGAACAGTTTCAGGACCCTAGACAAGCACTTAATAACTGGGATTAGTAGGCTTATCCTAATTATTCTAGTGGAGAGCAAAACGGTGGTCAAAGAGCACTAAACCTCAAACACAGACTAACATTTCAGCACAGACTCAGTCTTATTGATAAACATCGACATGACAGAATACAGATGGACACACGTGATGAACAGATGCTTGCATTTTATGTCAACACATGGTCTAACCTGGTCATTATTTTCTTCATTAACCCTTTGCAGTTTGAACTGTGTCATGAACACACGTGGGAAAAAAGCTTTTTGAGATGTTTAACATCTCCATCACAAACAACGTTTTAATTAGGCTATATTTACGCGGATAAAAATATAAATAAACCGACTCAACCACAGCATTTTCAACTTGTTTTCAGTCAAAGAGGACAGGCAGACATAGCCTACCTTTCAACATCTCTCCGGTATCGCTCATCGGACGCTGTCCAGTCCATATTAGTCCATCTTTCATGCGCCTCCTTCCTTGTATATCCACAATACCGCGTCAAATTAAGGTAAATTAACCTGTCATTGTGTTGCAGATGTTATAAAACCAGTCGCATAGCTTGGAATGCAATATGAGGATGCGCAGTTCATTGTCATTGGTGTCTGTCGAGTCAGTGCAAGCACCCCCCCCCCCCCCCCGGTCCAGTGCTCCGTGTGTCTCACGCGTCAGGAGAAGCAGCGGTATTTTTGCGGGAGTTTTGTGCTAGCCGTGCCCTCTTCACTCTACTGTCAAAACATTCCTTCATCTTGTGCTTGTGTTTGCCGTTAATACTGTTTAATATTATAGCTTATAGCTATTTTTTTTTGGTGGGTAACTGTAGCCTATAATGTGTGGGCAAAATATTGAACTGTTTTCAAAGCTGCTTTACCAGCTACTGAAGAATACATATAGGGCCTACAAAAATTACCATTGGCTAGGCATGAAACGAAAATTGCGATTTATTTTCCTTCCCTGTTGTGACGTAGGCCTATATTCGAGGTCTCTGCTGAACAAAAGTGGGCGTTTCTAAATTTGTGGGTGTTTTCAAACTGGTGGGTGTTAATAAATTATGCAATGAAAATGAAATGACTTTTCGAACAAGAAAAAATGTAGGGCGGGACTCTATACTCAATAGTGATGCTGAGTTACAGGTTGTTATTTTGTTGTTATTTTTTTCACCAAGTTATTTTGATTAAAGATTACAAGAGCACACGAATTTAAAAAAAGATGTGCACAGACACATTATTGATAATAAATATCGCAACATTCCATAAAAAATACGAGTTTTGATTAAGCTCATTTTGATTATCAACAAATTCCAGTTGATGAATCTAATGGGGCACTCTGTTTAAAGGATATACCATTTTTTTTGGGGGGGGGGGGGGGGGGGGGGGTAAAATATTTCTGAATAATGGCAGCTCATCCTGGACACTGCTCTCATTGTGTCTCTGTTATGTCTCTCAGATGTTACAATGAACTCATGAATATTTCATGTTCATATATTTATGTTTTTTTATCATAAACTAGTGCAGGACACTATGCAGAAAGAGTAAAAAGATCTCAGGTGTTCATCAGGCAAATTCATCATTCACCATTTATATAGGCTACCATTTATGAAATCAAAATATAGGCTACTATTCTTGTTTTTTATGGAATATTGCCATATTTATAATACATGGTTTATTCGTGCAAATCATTATTTTTTTAATTCCTGTGCACCCATAATCTTTCATCAAAATAACTTCCCCTTCCATCTGCAGCGACATCTATTTTAATCTCCGATGATGTGCTTATGGTGTGAGAGCGGGACAACCTGTCACTCACATGACATCACAGCAATAGCAAACCATCCAATCAATTTGACGATGTAAATTAAATTAAGTTTCAATCTGTTATACATCACTAGAAATAGACTATCGCAACTTCCGTTTCATGCTGACCAGAGTTCGGTTCAGGTCACATCTGGCACTTTTTTTTCTTTTTTCTTTTATTACTTTAGAACATTAGGCCTAGATGTTTAAAGGCGTTAAGACCTCTTTCTAAGATAATTACAGATTGTGGCTTAATATGAGTGAGATGAACACTAGATTTTAGCTTATTTTTGGTTCTCTGATTTTCTTTAAGCAAGGAAACAATTTTCGCTACTGAAGCAACACTTTACTTGAAAAGCATAATTATGTGTTGGTTGCTAGGTCATTTACCAAACGAGCCCAATCTTTAAAATTTACCCACAACAACATGGAAATAAACAAATTGTTGTCAAATGTTTTGGGGTCACGAAAAACACATGGCAGGCAACCTGCCACCCACAGCCCTCCAAGATCCATGCTTGCTGAGCATTTTAACGCCACCTTGTGGCCAAGACTTGCTAAAGCACATCATTAGATTCACATGAAAACAGCTGCACAAGTCAATTTCATTTATCAGACTCCCTCTTAATTACTTGAAATGTCAAAATATAGTCCCCACATTAGTTTTCAGTATGATGTAATTATTATTTGTGACTGGAGGTTAGAGCCCTGTATGAAAACAATCAGTAGAAAATTACGAGTACATTTTCTGTTAAAGTTTCTGGACATTTCCAGATGTGTGTGTGTGCGTGTGCTTGTGTGTGTGTGATAAGATAAATATTTTTGAACTATTTTTCTAAAATCTATTATTTGTAAAATCTCAATTTTCTCAAATTGTTATGCTTACAATATTATCTATGATTGAGAACATATACTAAATTAAAATGATTTTTAAAACAGCAAAATAGAAGCATTTTCATGAGTGTTCTCAGACTTTAGACCCTACTGAATTTATAACAGCCTTACATGTATAAAGAACACAAGTGCGTGAGTAAGAGGGGTTTTGTCATTAACTGGCCCCTCCCTGTCTCACCCAGTCATCACTCTGTCCCTCAGTTGTCCCTGGGTTTGTTTGGAGCTGTCATAACAGCCTGTGATTCGTCAGCCATTCCTCAGTGTCTATGTTAATATTACACTCTGCCCTCAATGTCCACAGGCTCCCATTTTTTGTTTTTCTAATTATCGATCTGCTCGCTGTCATGGTGACCCCTGAGGGAAGAATCCATGTGGAGGCGAAATGGAGCCCAGAGTTGGCAGTGAGTGAACAAGTCCAGCGCACGAAAAGGGGAAATGCACTAAATTCCACTGTGCTCCCCTCAGAGAAGCAGGGCTGGCGCGCAAGCTGCAAGAAAAGCCTCATCTGGACAACAAGCACATAGATGGACTGTTTGATTTTTACAATGACATCCACAGGAGTCTGTGACTTTGTCTGGCATCCACACTGGCTGATTTAATTAATAGCCTAGTGATGATCAGTCATGAAAAATAAATGTGTTAATTCTTTTGACTTCTTTTAAGTATCTTTAATTTAAAATGTTATTTCACATTACATAGCCCTAAATTCATTTTTTTAATGTCTGATCAGCGGGTGTCTCTCTCTCTCTTTCTCTTATGTAACATTGGAAAGTCTAATTCATTTAATGTAATTTTTTTTTATTCGTTTTTACTCTTGAGCATTCGTTCATCCTAAATTATCCTCTCCCTCATGTAACATTGGAATTTTATTTGGTGAATCGGTTTTGCAAAAATGATTCACTGATTCGACTCCCTGTATGTAGGCTACTATGTTCCACTTATGTAAATTAGACTGTTTTTGTTGTATTTAGTATTAATTTGCTGGTTCAGTTTTGATATCACCCTAATTGAGCTCGTTCAATTGTTCATTCATTCAAAATATGTCATTGTTTTTGTGCCAATAAAAATACAGCTCAGATTATAAATATTATTTTTTATTTATAAAAACAATTGTCAACATTATAATAGAGTTGTTTGTATCTTCTTCATCTGAGAAAGAATGATTCTAGTACAAGACATGAAAGTTACAGCTGGATATCCTTTGTTTCTGAAACCACTCATTGTAGGGAAACCTAAGAATTGCTCCATCCCTGGAAGCCAAAACAGGTCCATTGGCGCATAAACCCTGTCTGAGGAAGATATTCTTGAACATTTCAGTGTAATATTTCATTAATTCAAAAGGCGGTGTAATGCTTTTCATTAACTGCAGACAGATGGTTACTAGGTTTTCCCTTAGTGTAAGACTTGAATATGAATCAAGACTTCATGCTCACCTGTGGCTTTTGGGGCCACTTTCTTTCAATGAATGCCAATATAAAAACATCAACAAACTGAGTTTTAAATACTTGCACATATCTTTATGAGCCAAATGATTTACAAGCCTCAAGGGATACATGCTTGAAAAATGTTTGAATTTATTCACAGGCCCTTGTAAATAACTAGTCTTATATAAATATAGGCCTACTTTTGATTTTATAATGTTAAACAAAGCCTAATATCTCAAAAGTCACGTCTATAAATTTTAAAACAGGCTCCAGATGTGCTGAACTTGAGTTAAAATTATTAATAAACATGTTTGATACAACATTACAGACTCAAGGAATGTTATGTTCATTAGTGTGAATGGGAACCCAGTTTTAGCAGTGCAGTTCTGTACATGCGCACTATAACCCAGTGTTTAAACTCCAGTCAATCCCTGATTTTACATCAAAGCCTCCAGGCAGATGGCTGAATGTTTTGTTGATTATAAATTATTACTTTGTTTGTTAGTCTAACATTCATGGATTGTGTCGGCTATAGGCAGTGGCAACAATATTTCAGCTCAGTGAGAAAGAATTGACTTCTGGGTTAGTTAGAAAATGACCTGGACAGGATCCAAAAACAATGCCCTATAGCATGAAACATTCCTCTTTTCTTAAGGATATTTCTCAACGTTACTTAGCGCTGATGTGCACACAAATATCGTGCAGTCTAAAATAAGCCAATTCATTCTGGAATTTAACTGGCAGCATATATGGGCAAAGAAATAAATGCTCGCAACTCACACAGAACACATTTTTGCATTTTTCCATTGTTTTTCCTGCATGCTCCTGTCTAGACAGATATCTTTGATCGTTTTGCTCACTTATGCAAAGTTATATTGCATATATAATGCATTTTGCACTGTTTTTAAATAGATTTTCTACAAAAACATGCACTATCTGTGGACGCATAATTGACACTAGGCCTATGTGAAGCTAAAGGTCAACTCGAATTTTGTAAAACGCAAGAACGTGTTCTGTGTGAACGACCATAAAAGGGATATTTCACCCAAAATGTTTAATTTCCTCACCCTCAATTGTTCCAAACCTGTAGGAGATTCAAAAGAAGATATTTTGAAGAATGTCGGAAACCAAAAATACTATACAAATACTCTACTATATAAGTCAATGGGGTCTATAAACTGTTTGGTTGCCCATATTCTTCAAAATATCTTATTTTGTGTTCTGCAGAAGAAAGAAATTAAATATGAACTCTCAAAATAGATGAGTGTCATAGGATATCAGAACCTCTCTTAAACATTATACATTGGCTGATTCGGGAAAATCGCATACTTCCCTACTATATACTGTAGTAGGCGAAAAACAGTATCTGACCAAAAAAAGTATGTCCAAATTTTGACAGTATAAGAGTATGCAAAAAGGGCCCAGATTACCTCTTCCGGCGAGATCCTGAATTTGCATATGAAGGACACTTTACTATCCCATGTGGCCAAGGGAGAGGATTTATGAATGACAGTGAAGAGACGTAACTGACGAATGTAGTATGTATAGATTACATTCATACTACACACACATACTATATACTTACTTTTTTAGCGGTCATATAGTTACTTACTCGAAATAAGTACCATTGAGTATGCGATTTTGGACGCAGCCATGGGAGGAAATCAATCTTAACTTTCCTTCATCAAAATGAAACAAAACAGTTGTACATGATTACATTTAAGCTATTTTACAGTAGTTTATTGACATTAATACCTTTGTTTAATAAAGTCCCTTTTGTTGAGTCTAATGCAGCTCTATAGGCAACTTAAAACAGACAACTGAGCAGAACAAATGCTTTCACTGCTCTGTTCTGCACTCTCTTCTCCTGTGTCTCTTTCTTCTTCTGTCTTTGCAAGCATCTGTATGTATGTGTGTACATGTGCTATGTGCGTGCACATGTCAGTGTGTGTGCCAGTAGAGAAAATTAAAGGCAGACTTTCCGTGGCAGGCGTCATCCCCAAATTGCACATTTGGTGGGGAATTTGACCTGGCTCGAGATGTGACAATAATATTCATTTCACCATGTATATACCCCTGCACCCTCATTTACACACAGTAGAGATAACTGAAATAGAAAACCTACCCCAAACTAACACCGAGAGAAAAGAAGAGTGATTGTAAGACAGAAAAAAAATGATTTCTCCCAGTTTTGGAAGATAAAAACCATTGGTAAGCAGATCTAAGCATCGGCTGTTTGGAGAAGATATGATATATTGAGGCTTTAATAAAGATTAATGACCAGATTACTTCCTCCCTGTAAAGTTAAAAGAATAGACGCTTCTATGTAATATAAAGCGAACTGTTACTTAAAGTGTAGGGGGATTCTTAAAATAAAAGCTCTTGATCTTTTCTTTTGATGCTTATGTTTGCTGTGGGTCTCCAGCTGACCTCATACCTTGTATTTCTATCGCTTTTGTCTTGGAAACTTTTCCTTCACAAGTATACATTTTAAGTCTGAAACTGCATTGCGTTAGTCATCATAATCCTAATGAATGGCTTCCTTACGTGGGACCTTTGATGAAGAACTAATCATATGTCTGAATTAACATCTTAAATTATCCTATCCAGGAATGACCTTTCTTTTAAAACCTCAGGAAATGGTGTGACACAACCTATTTACTTTGTCCTGCGGTTTTAAACGGCATTAGGGAGATTCGGGTGCACGCTGGTTGTTGACCTTTGTGTTTGACTCGGGCGCCGTTGTCACAGCACTGCTTCCTCTCCAGCAGGCCGGCGCCGCTGGGACTTTCTGTCATCTTGGCCCTGCTGGCAAGAGTAATGAAAGCAGGAAGTTATCCAGCTCAAATTAGTGATAGTTTAAACACAGAGGTCAGCCTAAACAGCCCGTTCCACACTTCTTGAATATATCAGCAAATGACAAGGCCTCAGATCCTGTCAGCAAGGTAAAGTGGGAACTTCAGGTTTGATCTTGTTTGAGAAATGCGTTTGCTCTCCATTTTGGTAATATGCTAACATTTTTTTAAGAACGGCCACTTTTATGTAAAAAGGAAGCGTGCTTGTATTAGACTGTATCTTGGAATGGACCTTGTAGTTTCCAGTCAAGCTTTCTCAGTGCTGGCGAAGCATAGCATAAAAAAATGTTATTTCTAACCACTTCCTTTCAATAAAAGTCTACTCATTCAGTTGAATATTTTTGCTACTGGTATAAAAGGGCCAAGTGCATCTGTAATTACTCCACAGGATGGTGCTCATGAGCTTGTCATCTGTCATGTGTTTGTTGAGTCTGTGGAGATATTTACATCTGTCAAATAACAGTATATTAACATGCCATTCATAAGATTTGAGAAAAGTATTAATTCTTCATGTGACACCCACTCAATATTTTATCCTGGGACTTAAAGGTAGGGTAGGCAATTTCGGAGAGACTAGCAATAGCAAGCTAGCTTTGAAAGCATAAGATCCCGCCCTCCCTTAGAGCGTCTCCAAAGCCACGCCTCCTTCAGAACATATTCTGAAGGAGGACACAGCAGAGTCTGCAAAGCGTTAAATAACCTCATGTCTCAAAGCATATAACATTACAATAATAATGAACGCAAACAGAGCTCTAGATGCACCACCTGACTGCTGCAGTTCATTTCGCCGTTGATAGTGTTGACATAGAAATGCATAAATCTGAGTCTGAGGACCCGAACAGCCTCGAGTAGAACGTCATCCGTTGCCATTTCGTAATTACGGTTATGACATGCCGTGAACGTAGCATAAACTCATTGTCTTGGTTCAGGAGGAACTGTAAAAGACAGCTGTTGTTTGTTTTTGGCACTCGGGTGACTGTCAACTCTGCATAGCCTTATAGAATGTGCTGATGTGTGTAGGGATGGAAATACATATGTTGACAGGCAGGCAGGACCGCGTATCATTGCGTTCAGACCGAATGCAATGATTGAACAAACATTGTTTGGTCCTGAGACTTCCACAGAAGATATGTACATGTTTTCATATTTAGACCACTTCTAATATTGATTGCTATATAGATGTGAAGAGTGTTTCAACCAGTATAACAAAAAGTGTTTATAAAAAAATGGCCTACCCTACCTTTAATTTCTAATCACATGCATTCATACGGTAGGCCTGCAGTTCACTGACCCCTTCAAGCTCAACTAAATGGTTAACTGTATTCCATTAGGTTTAAAAAAAATAAAAAATAAATAAAATGCAATGCCAAGCCACACAGAAGGAAAGACAGATTTTTGCTCTGAAGTAATTTGGCAAGAGGGAAAGATGTTTTGGTCTGCATTTCTTCTTCGTTCCTCACTCAAGAACCGAGAGAGTTGAAAGCTGTCACCAGGCTAGGCCAGGGCTCACATGTGTTTTGCTCTGAGCCATTTAAACCCAAACCCCAATCCACTTCTCCATTGCTCCATTTATAAATAAAAGCCTTTTAACAGTACATATTTTAAATTGTTCAGCTGTTGAGGGAATAGATGTGACTTTTTGTGCCGGGAGAAGCTGAAGTTGATTATATGGTGATGATGAAGACAGATGTCACATCAGCCACCAGACTTGTGCGCGCTGGTGGTTTGTTTAAAAGATAGAAATGAAAATACATATTCATCCAAGCCTGAGATGTCCAAACAGCCAGTTAACATCCCCCAAATCTAGTGTATATAATAATTAGCATCCTTTGAAATTGTAGAGACAACCTGTAATTACAGACACAGTAAAAGCAAATTAGAAAGCTGCCACAGGGGAGTCACTCTGATTTCAGCAAGTTTGCTTGAGGTCAAGGTAAAAAAAACAAAAAAACACACAAGAACAGTGTGCCAGTAATGGTACATTATTTTTTTTAATTCTTAGATCAATCAAATAGGCTAATGCTGAATTATTTAAAACAATTATCATTATTAAAACAATTATTTGACACAGTTAATAGGCTACCTCTTGATTCTGCTTTTATTTTACTTACAACATAGCCTACTTATATTTTTAATTCACACCAGCAAGCATCAGGTGAGTTGAATTTATTTTATTTTTTTCAGTATTGTTGGTCTCTTCCCAGCATGCACTGGGGCACAATTAATATGTCTGCGTTGTTTGACCATAATCTGTCACGTTAATTATTAATTAAGTGTGTATACATTCTAAAAATCGTCTAATCATATGACTTTTAGTTAAATAACAGTTACTTTACTTGATTATCACATATTTCCAAAATAATATTATTTTAAAACTTACTTTTTATAACTCTACGAAATACGAACACCTCGTTTTTATACTGCAATGTTAACACTCAAAGCAAGTTAAACCACACAAGGGAATTTCACCAAGATGTGCACATTAAACATACATTTAAAATGCCAATCAATCCATCTGAAAGGCCAAAGTGCTATGTTTTTGTCATAAAGATGATTTTATGTTCCTCTGTAGCTGAACCCAGCAGGTGGATTGTGGTCAGTGAACTCTGCACGGCAACACATTTCATTCAACTCCATTCAGCGTCAGAGTATGTCAGCACACAATGCCGCCTTGGCATTCGCTTTCTACCGCACACTGTAAACAGCTGGACTGTATTTTACAAAAGACATGTAACTTTTAGTTTTGTGCAAACCCCAATCCAAGCTCACATTAATAAACTGGCTGCGGCCAAATGTTCTCAGTGCCTTAGCCAAAAGCCATAGGGCTCACATGGAAGGCAGTAGATTTGTTATGGAGCAAAGGAAAAAAGACAAGAAGGGAGATTCAAGAGACGAAAAAGGTCACAGGAAATAAGTAGACTCATACACGCTCAAATATACTCCAAACATCTCCACCTTATCATGCATATATTCCTCACACTCGCTTGTTCAGACTCCCCCCCCCCCCCATGCTCACTTTGACTGTCTCCTCTGTAATGGGCTCCAGATGTGGTGCTGAGGGGGTGAGGTGTTCGTATGTCATCTGCTCGGGCGGCTGTGCGTACACCCATCGGAGGGGGATGCTGTCAGCCCTGATGGAGGGGGCCCGGGCCCCAGGCCTGAGGTGGTGGGGCGAGCGGGTCACAGCCTACACACATCTGGAAGCACTTCAGGTCAGCAGGGCCTGGCTGCCTGAAAGGTGAGATGCTTCGATCTGACCTGAGCTCCACAGCATGGAGAGTATGCAATAGTCTGGATGGAGAACAAGGCACTTGCATACACACACACACATATACACATGAGTCATGTCACTAATCAATGCCCCTGTGTGTAAACACGGACCTAAGAAAGCATTTTCAATAGGTTGGGCCGGCAATAATGATGGGAAACAATAACAACCATTCCCTGTCTTTGATTTAGTGAATTTCCCAGAATTTCTTGCGCTTCTAACTTACAGTCTTGCTCATTGTGAAACTGGGTTTGACTATAATGGCATTTGCGATTTTCAATGTGACATCACCAGGTGATTATTAAATAAGTATGAATGTATGAATAATGATCATTATATATCATCGTATATATAGCATTCTTGGTTTATAAAAAAAACCATCAGACTAAATTAACTTATTTTAGTTGTAATTAAATCTGCAAAATAGGGAAGGGTGCAGACATGCACGTTTTGAGGGGTTCTGCAAACATCTATTTTTCATCACTGATTTGCTTGTATTCATCAACACAGTTTTCTTTTATTCAATTGGTTTGGTGTTTAAAAAAAATACAGTTTGGGATTTTTTTGCTTTATTTGAAGTGCAAAAAAAAAAATGGGGCATGTTGTTTCTATATAAATCCCTCATATAAATGGAAAATGTTCTTTGTTTTCCCCATAGAAAATAAAGGGGAAACCGGGATTCACTTTCCACCATACTGTGTGACAAACATGCTTGTGGCTGTCTGTTCGTATTATACAGGACAAAACTGGTAGCTGGTCTTAAAACTGAAATGCTCTAAATTTACCCAAAGTGATCACATCGTACAAATGTACTCATGCAATACTGAGTCTAAAAGATTCAGGGTTAAAGACATTGCAATGATCTGCGTGAGTAAACAACAAAACTGAGATTCATGCTCAAAAAGTTCATCACATTGCACACCCAGAAAATTAAAAGTATATCAGATCTAAAATCTAATCTTAACACATCTAGTAACCCGTTCAGTACAGATGTTATATAATATATACAAATATAATATAATATAATACACCATGACACTGAATGTAATGATCTTCTGTTAAAAAATGATTTAACTTGCAATTAAATTGAAAATAATAATTTGAAACATTTGGGGGTGTTTATTGTGCATAATCTTCACATGCTGCTGCAAAAAACAGTATATAAATTCAATTTGATTTGAAATGCTCTAAAAAGAGGGACATTTTCTTTCTCTGTACATGAGAAATCAACATCTTCTAAAACAAAAAGTCCTGAGATTTCAGGAATTCAGGCAGGATTAGCACAAAAAGTAATACATATAGCTCAGCGGCATTGCATAGTATTGCACAATGCTCCAAAATTACATTGAACAGCACAAATTTGTTGCTTATTGCATTATATGGAAATATTTTACCAGCCAAAAGTTCAAACTGGTAAAAAATATTGTAGGATAAATCCAAAAACACATTATCCTCTCACATAGTATCAGACCCAATATTAAAGAACATCGACAACCATCAAAATCTATGATATGAAACAAAATTCATTTTGGATTATTTATTTTGTAGTGTTGGTGTTTTGACTAACATAAAGCAAGAAATATTACATGCAGATATATTTTTTTAAGGTCATGTAGTTACACTGTTGCCTGCAACAGTTTCTCAAATGTGAGCATTTAGCAAAAACAGCAAAAAGGTCATTTCTCTTGAACTGCAGGATTCAACACAATAGTATAAGATTTATTGCTTGAAAATGTTTTATTACTATATGGTTTCCAAATATAAGAAGAAAAAAATATGATTGATAAAAATCATCTCCAGAAAAACTGAAACATAATTTTGTTAGTGTACTGTGAGCAGATACATAGGTCACCATGGGGAACAGTATTTACCTTAAACAGTGGTGTAATATTCAAGACATTAAAAGATGTAATCCAGCCCCAATGCTTCCGTTAGCATTGATGGTTTTAAACATCTCATGTCTACTGATTAAACTCCACAAATGTCTCTTTATTCTACTAGATGTAGACCTGGAGACATTTTGGGTCACTATTCTCAGCATTAAACTTCTGGTGTAATTTAAACCATTCAGCGGTGAATGGTGAACAACAGTCCTCCATTGTTTGCCATGAAAGTGTCTTTACATCCGGTCGACCCAAAATACAGCCAAAAACAAACAAGCAAAGAACAGCTTACAGCATCCAGACGCTCCGTCTGCCACTTCTGACTGATTTAGCGGAGCCCTGCTCGTCGACTTGTTCTCCAAAGAGCAGATCTTGTGTTGTCTTTACAATCTTCGGATCAGTACAAAATGAGATTGAGTTTCTCAGAAACGTACCTTCATCTGTAATGAAGAAAAAAGCCAAATGAGAGGGACAACAATGCAATTCCATTGGTTTAGGAGGGGGTGAAAAGTCATATCCATTCTTCTCTGACACTGCAGGAGGCCAAACTCATCCAGCTCTTCTGAATTCTTCTCTTCTCAACGTCTCTTGCTTCTCTTTGTCCCCTCATCCCGTCCCTCTTTTCAGGCTTAGTTGACAGTGGGCACTTGGTTGAGGCTGTACTCTTTGGCCTTCAGTCTCAGGTTAGCAATGCTGTTGGCCATGTTCATTCCCTGTGTGGAAGTGGTGTTGGCACAAGTGGGTGGGTAGGTTGCCATGGTGCTGAAAATAAGATATGAAAATGATAGTCAATTTAAATTTTAATATGTTCAATGCATCACATTTCAACTAGAAATTGATGAGAAATGTGCCTCAAATTTTAAATAAATACATAAAAATGGAAAGATTGTACTGTCTTCACGTGAACCCAAAGGTAATGCTTAAGATTTCAAATGAAATGATAAACCATAAATAGAAATTTAAAAAAGTACTTGCATTCTGTGGGCAGCATTTTCTGTGGCACTCGCATTGGCCCTCCCTCCGGCCTTGGGTACCAGCTTAAGAATATATAAATAGTTAACAATTCTTCATAAATACTGCATTAATATGTATGCATTTTATGTGCACAATAATGCGTCAAGTGTGCGTTGAAATTGTGCAGCATCATTTTACTGGCATGGTCGCTGGTCAAATGCGTATCCATGCCAGAAAGAGTTTCCGGTTGAGTTGCTCATTTCAGCTGCTGGGAAAAAGGTATTTGGCCGGAGTGGCAGAGTTAGTTACTCTATACGGCTTTTAAGAATGAAGATTACTGTAAATCAGAACCATAGTGTAACTAGAGTCACAAAAAATCCTGCCCAATGGATTTTTCTTCCTCTGAAAGTCAATTTGTATCCTATGGCCCAAAGGTCATGAGGGTCACAGGCGGATTTAATATGGTTTGTTTTCAGATTATCACTTCATCTTCAGGGGATCGGCCCACCATCGCTTCCAAAAAGAGAGAACGACTCGCTAGCTAGTCATTGTGCTTCTTGGACTATTTTACGTACACAGCGCTGCTGGGAAAAGCAGGGAATTGAATAAATTAAGAATAAAATTGTCCAAAAAAAAAAACTAATTTAAACCGTTTGGATGAAGAAAATATGGGCAACTGGAGAAGATGAAGTCACGGCAGGAGAGCAGAAGACACATACAGAGAGGAAATGAAATGAAACCAAAGCGCTCAGATAAGAAGGATTTAGAGGGTTACCTGTACGGGGCTGCGCTCCCCCAGGACAGGTAGTCATTTGGACGGGGTGCGGGACGGGGGACAATAGGCTGCTCCACTGCTGTTACGTCTCCCGAGTAGGATTTGAGAAGTGAAGCGTTCTTAGTGGCCAGCATCGCCCGCTCATTACGCCGAAACTTTGCCCGTCTGTTTTGGAACCACACCTATGAGAACACAAGCCGAAATGACACAGTACAGCGGTTACTCCGGATATTTAGCGCACGGCGATGAAAGGCAAATTGCAGAGCAAAGCAGATTCTTAGACTCGAGATATAACTGGTATAATATTTCCCACATCTAAAACAAACTATAAAGTTTTAGATTTTTTCCATGTTCTCTGACATTATGATTCACTGTTCTGCTTGAGATTGTTACTGACATACAAATATGATTGGCTTAGGCTTAGCTATGATGGGATTCAGAAAATGAAGCATGAAAATTGATATTAATTCAATCAAAAAACGTTGAAGTCGCTTTTCCCGGTCTCAGCGTTGGCGCAACTATATCTTGCCTTTGTAGGACTGCATTTTGCTTCGCTTTTTGAAATTCAGCCTGACCTGCTGGTGCACACATGTACACCTTTTTTGCAGAGGACACATCAGAAGCTTGAAGAATGAGCAAACGCGCTTGTGAAACATGGTTGGAGGCAGAGCGGGGAGCCCAGATCTCGAAGCCTTGGCTGCAGCACCAGGCCTGGTGGAGGCACAGTGTCCGGTTACGCAGCGCCTGAGGAATGAGCTCAAAGTCTCTTTTATCAAAGCATTTCTGTTTTGCTCCCTTTCTGGGACACATTAATTGCAGATGTGTTTGTTCTATTTCTTTCCTTTCGTTCTCCCCTTCATTCTCTTGATCTATAAACGGGAATAATCCCCATCTTTCTACAAAAACAGTCTCATTACAGGAGAATGTGGAGACTGGCTGCGGCCTACAGCATGTGTGCTGAGAGGCAGAGGGATCGGCTGGGGCTTTTTAAACAATCATGCCGAACTCTGGCGATGGGGCCGATGACAGTGGAGAAACAACACAAAGCTTCAGTGTTACCATCACGTTTATCTGTAACTGCATCCTTGCTGAAATCTTGAATTAGCAACTGGTTAAGTCTTCATTTTTAACCATTTGTTACTTTTGAAGTAGCTTTATTTGCATAAAGCTTCAGGACATTTTTTAAAATGAAAATTCTCAAATTTTCTAATCAACCAGTAAATGAAGGACCTAATGGACTGCAGTTGATGATTGTGAGGTGTGAAGTTTACCTGAACTCTAGCCTCGGTGAGATTAACCCTGCGTGCCAGGTCCTCTCTAACAAAGGCATCTGGGTAGTGTGTCCGCTCAAACACTCGCTCCAGCGCCTGCAGCTGGCTGCTGTTGAATGTGGTTCTGTTCCTCCTTTGTTTCCGCTTCTTCTTTTCTTCTGAGTTTAGCTGCTCATCTGGTAAAACATACACATATGATATAGTTGTCTTTTAGATAAATGTCCTATCAGCAGGCCTTTAGTTCTCAATATGTAATATTTTATTATTGACATTTTTATGTTATCTTAAATGCTGTTGATTTTGATAACAGATGATAGCAAGATTATTATAAAATTCTAAAAAGTAAAAATAAAATTAGATTTTTATGGGATTATTATTAAAGGGATATGAAAGAAAAACTTTGTGCAAAGCAATTAATTTTTTTTTTTTTACTTTTATTGACTTTTGTAGTGTTTTACAGTGGCTTGAAAAATAACACTTAATACTATAAAATTAATTATACTGCAACCAGTGAAGTCATCCGAGTTAATTAACCGATGGACATCAATGTACAAAACACCTATCGAAAAACATTTTGTAATGAGCATTACAAACATTTCTAATGCGACCATAAACCAGAGGCTAATTTAAATAACTTTTTTTTTTGACAAGTTTGAGTTTTTGTCCTCGCTCATGTTTTATCTTCAGTGTGAGAGATATGGAGAGATTTAGAAAATGACAAATGCCCTTGCTTGCCGTTCTTTATCCTGACCAATAGCATAGCAAAATATCCACCGTTAGTTACTTTTACAATCGAGCAATAAATAAATCATAAAAAGATGTAAAAAAAGAGCATGTCAAAATAAACAATTTTTAAGAGTCTATTCCCATCCGTGTCCCCACTTTATAGCCAAAAGCACAGAAGTAACTTAGACTCTCATGAGACTTGATAATCATTCATCTGACAGCACAGACAAACTGCAGTGTTTTTTTTTTTGCACTTCATGACAAAACAGTAGTTCCCTGATCATAATTTTCCAAAAGGATCACAAGATGAAATTTGACATTTGACCTAGGCATAGCAGGGGGTAAAGTCCCTTTAGGCCTGTTGGAAAGATTGTCAAATGCCAGCATTTTATTGGTTAGAATTTCAGATTCACTAGATTCTAAAGGTCAGTTTAATTACAATTTAAACTTCCTGTTTGTTACATTTAAATGAAAACTCAAGCTGTTTAATGGGGCATGGGCTTGTTATGGGGATTCTAAAAAAAAAATCCAAGAGTTTTAGGAAAAACACTAACAAATAATGAATGAGTAAATTAATTATAACAAAACATACTATATTATATTGTGTTCAAATACCTCATGCATTTTATTCTGATTTCCCTGTCACTATTGGTAATTTCTCAGTATCTTGGAACAGTGCTCATAAGATGACAACAATATGGCCATTTGTTTTAATATACATTTCAATATGAGTTTGACCATATGGGAGCTGATTTAATCAAAATGATGTTTATAAAAACATAAATGTATGTGCTAACCTGTAAATGATAATAAACTTATATTCTCAGAGGTTGAAGTTCAAGTTGTGTGAATGATATGTGTGTGCAATGTTGATTTGTTAAAGAGAACTAACGTATTTATGCTTTTACAAGAGCCTGGGAATAAACGAAAAACTGATGTGTTCCATTTTAATTTCGGGATAGAGAGATAAATACAACAGAAACAGTTGTGAAGCAAGTTTTTAGATTGTGCATTTCAAGAACGGCAATTTACAAGCCAACGCGATTATCTTATATTGTTGCAATAAAAATAATTTAAAAAGTGTAGGCTAATGTAAAAAAAAAGAAAAAAAAAGAAATAGGGCCTATCCGTAATAGCCTGCCTACTCAATTTTTACAGAAGTTTATATAATTCCCCTATAACCTTATAGGTAGCCTAAGTTTGAAAGATAGCAACAGGCCAAAATAAAAATATTTCCATTGGCCATGCAGCAAAACACTGAAAAAACAATCTATATTAATAGACAGCCTAAGTAATGGAAGTTTGCTATTTGATACTATAATCGCATGTATGTTCTCCGGATGCAGGATAATGATGACAAATTATAGTGTATAAATGAACTGAAAAGGTCCAGAAAGTAGATTTAGGATTTTGTCTGGGGGCTTTTCCAACGCCCTTTTTATCGTTCCTTGGACCAAGCAAACTTAGGCTAATAATGACAGCGATCTACCAGTTATTCAGTTCCACTACATTTTTTTAAAACGGAAATTCGTTGCAGATATTCTAATTATTATAAAGCAAATTATCTTATAAAAGTCAATGTCGTTTACTGGGCCATATTTTCATTAATGCATTACGGGCTGGAATGCCAACAATCATAAATGATGTACAAAATGCGTTTACGACCCATAAACTTTTCTCATGCGGAATTCTTTTTTTCTGCTAGCATTATTTCTGAACTGAAAATTCGCCTCACCTACACATTTGCTAATGAAAAACTGTTTAGTATAATAGATTTAAAAGTCAACATAAATTAAATTAAGTGATTAAATAAGGGAATCGTCTGACAATAGGGGGGCGTGAGGGGGCGACGCCCCCTCAACGGGACTCTCCCGCCCCCTCATATCACCATGAATGTAAACAGGATTTTACTGATAAAATATGCTATTTAAAAATCACATTTGCCAATTAAATTTTCACATTTTCTTATTTTTGTGAATATTAAGCTAAATTAATAATATTTTAGTTACCCTTTCACACGTAAGTTTAAAATATTCTAACTGCGTGAGTTTTCCAAGGAAACAGTTATTTATAATCTGTCACTTTAATGTTTCCATGGTGACGCGTCATTGCTTGTCACGTGCGTGTGTGACTGTGTGTGTGTGTGTGTGAGGGTGTTTTGCACATTTTTTTGTGATTTTACCAGAACGAAACGTTAGTCTCCGCAACGGATTGAAGCGCGCGTGCGAGCCACAAGACAACAATGTATCTGCTTCACTGATCGAAGCAGCAAGCACTTTGATCACTTGATTTAAAAAAAAAAAAAACATTTGTAGCGCTAGAAAAAACATTTTGCAATAGGGCTGTGTTCGGCTCAAACCATATTTACAGAATCAAATAGTAAATAAATCTGACAATAGTATCTATATGCAAGTATCCTGTGGTTTATTGTATATTGTGCTGTCTTAGTGGCATTGATATATCTACAACAACACTTTTTTTTCTTATGGAACATGAGCAGACACACTTACTCTCCTGCTGTGTTGTATCACTGCCGCTGGTTAAACCCGGAGATTCCAGCATAGTCCTGCCCGTTTCTCCAACACTTTCGTCTGTCTGAGAACCGACCATTTCTCTAGCCTCCTCAAGATCCAACAGGTGGCTCACCGAGAAGTTCTTTTTGGCTTGCAGGTTTTCCAGGTTGGCTGTAATGGGACTCTCCAGTCTGCTGGATATGGTTGCTTGTCTGTCCATTACATGTGCATAGCTAGAAGTCATGACGCAAATACGATACAAGAGGGAAAAAAACTGGGCAAGTGTATTAGGTTAAACAAGCAGGTCCTCCTCGCAAATATTTGAAGACAAACTCATAAGGAACAGCGTCTCCAAACCGATGTCTCAGTTGCCTTTGCTCACTATGATTGCTAGCTAGGAAAGTTGTTCCCACAGATCCAGGAGGAGCAAAATTACTGGTCTAAAACTTTGTGGAACTTAAATGTAAAGATCACGACGTCTGTTGAATCCGTTCACCCATGTAATCTCTTTCTGCAAAGTACTGTTGGTTCAAGAATAAGAAAAAAAAAAACTCCCCGAGCTCCACGGAGTTGTTGAATGAGCGCCGATCCAGAAATGCTGATGCCTTTCAGATGCATGTGCGTAAAGCGTCGAGAGGAGGCAGGACACTCCGAAGCTGTTGGCTCTCTCCTCTACTCCTCTAATCACTCACACCCACACGCTCTGGCACTTCAAACGCGCGCTCACTGGCATGCAGTGGACTGGATTGTAAATGAAAAATTGAGACCCCTGGGAGAGAAGATGGAGCTGAAAGGCTCTCGTAATTACGTGGCAAAAGACTTTGTGCTGTCTTTGACGTTTAGCAGTAGGCTACCCACCCCTCCCTCTTCCATCACAGCTTAACCCTCCCAATCTTTGAATTCCTGATATCTGTCACTTATTATCATTTTGCACAACAAAACTGACATAAACAATGTTTAAAGTGAAAGGTAAAGGAATCGTCGAAATAATGGGATGGTTTAGTTGAATATCCTGCTATACCTGTAGTCAGGGCAGGGGTGACACCATTTTTTTTAAATGAAAATGAGGTTGTTATGGACCATTCACACAGGGGGGGGGGGGGGGGGGGGGGATACAACGTAGAGAAGGTTTTATAAAAGTTGTGTATAAAAGCGTTGTGTTTTTAGAACACAATGAGTGCATCGGCCAAACACGTCTGTCTAGCACATGTTTGTCGTCGAAAAGCAGCCCGATGGAATACACAAAAACGCGTTCTATATTTTCCCCATGGAAAGACATGTTTTAAAAATGCGTTTAGCATTTTCATTTGCTTCCTTGCTCAGCCTCTTTTTATTTGCTAGAAATAGCCTAATAATGATGTCAATAACTTTCATTGATTCTTTTTTCAGTGTCCTCAAATAGGCTATAGAATTGGTAATGTCGACCTTTATAGGCTACCTTATTCAACAGAAATATTGTCTATTTCATTTCTCCGAAAACGTGTTTCAAAGTTTTATAGTTCCACTATAAATATAGTTCCACTATAAGAATATAACATTATGCACATTCATTAGCGAATGTTTTGAGCTAAAAACTTTTTGTCTAAAAGGCTTTGGCTGCAGTGGCCTACACATCTCCAGGTGGGACGGGAGTCGTGTTAGGCCGTTTGGTGTGTCTTTCACAAGGTAGATGCCCATGTGTTTCAATGGCAAGAGTGTATAGGCTACTCACTGCCACAGACATCCCGTAGCTTCCAGCACCAGATCTGGGAAAAGAACACTTGATGCCATCAAAGGAAAACGGATTGAAACCAGATGTGCTGCTTTCGTTCTTATGTATTTAATTAAGCCGCTGTTGGGATGGAGTAGACCTTTTTCATCATTAGTTTTCCCTCTACATTCCCTCCGCTGCCAGCTCCTCTACAAGCGCCTTGTCTAAAAAAAAAACTTGCTATCGGAGTGATCGTGCAATATAGAAGACAGTTTGTAAAACCGGTCCTTTCAACCACAACCAGCAAAACGTTTTTTTTAATCAAATGTCAAATCCTTGTGCCACATGTCCATCGTCGTTTAAGCACAAACGTGTCCGATGAAAGGCATTGGGTTACATTTGTTAAGAGCCTGTCAAAAGCCAAACTTAATTTTTTTCTTTTTCTGTTAAGTGATGACTTCGAAAAAAAAATGTAGAAGTCCCAATGACTAAAAAGATCATTTGGACACCTACATTTGCGCTTGGATCAAATTTCTTGCATCATTTCCCTTTGAATCGAATTCCATTGATTTAAAATATATTTGACTAAGGAAGGTCCATGATTTATCCGTTCATTTGAGATAACTGAGATTGAAATAAATCAAACTAGTAAAAAGTGTATTCTCTATTTTCACCATTTCCGTTTTAAGATTTTATTCATCTTCATGAGTTTTCCGGGCCTGCAAATCACAATCTCGCCGATATTCCTAGGTTTTCCATGACCGTGGGAACCCTGTAAATAGATGGACAGAATATGAAATGAAAGGCTATTATATTTCGCTCGGAGTGAACCTAACACACACACGCACACGCACACGCACACGCACACGCACACACACACACAGACACACACACACACACACACACACACACACACACACACACACACACACACACACACACACACACACACACACACACACACACACACACACACACACACACACACACACACCAACGGACAAATCATCACTAAAATGTATTTTGTTGGCTAAACGTAGGCCTATTTCTTTGCTATAATATATTTTAAAACGATATAAAGATATAAGAGATTTTATAATGTGCATGTGTGTAACTAAAAACATAACTCATGACTCATAGCCTAACGGATTGACAATGGCATTCTGATAAACAGACTCAACAATCCGGCTTAACGCATGACTTACAAAAGGAGTTCATTATTTATCGAAATAAACCTGAACAAGACCAATGCACACAGTTCACGTATCAGAAAATATAGACTATAGGCCTATTTGTATCCACAGAATCGAACCCCCTTGAAAACTGTTCTGTTTGTTTAAAAGTGGCTAATTTACAACAATTAAAACAGTCCAACATCACATCTTGTTGGACGACAATAATAATAAAAGGGCAATTTGTTATGTTCATTGTATTAGGCCTATATTGTACAACATTGATAAATTATTATTCACAAGCATGTTTTGATTTGGCCTGGTTTACGTCTGACTATCATTACACCAGCACGGAGTAATTATAATATATGTAAGTAAAATATTGTCTTAAAAATGTGCTTTATCGTTGAACCAACAACAGAAGTCGTCCTGTTTGGATGGCAAGTTGAGCGACAGGCACTTTTAAAGTCCCCTGGCACTATCAGAGCGCGCGCGTGTATGTCTGCGTATGTTTCCCGCGCAGGATATGAAGCGCGAGCACAGAAGGAAGCACTTAAATTGTAATTAGCGAAATAAAAGCGGACTGAGCTCGCGGTCGTCTAATCAGCACCAGGGGTCAATGGACAGCACTACTGCTCGTGATCGGGTTTAATACGTCAGAATGCTCTCCTAACAGGAGCAATTTAGTCGACTAGTTAAAGCACAGTTTTAGAAAGACTTGAAAGAGACCGTTTTGTAATAAATCACCCATTTACAAATACAAGATAGCAAAAAGATTTAGGCCTATAAACCATTGTAATAGTCGGTACAATATATTTTTTCACGAAATTAACGTAGTAAGCACTTTTGTTTTAAGATTTCTGTTATAATTCTAACTAGCTTTCGTGCCTTATTTTAATCTGCGTACAATAAAAAAAATGTAAACATTTTACACTTAATTTCCTTAACGATTTTCGGTCGATTTTGTTTATATGTTAAATATTTTTATGGTTAGGCTACAATATAAGATGACGGAAGATGATTTTAATTTAAATTAAAAAACGAAGATAACATTTAGGTAGCCTAAATGATAATTTTTCATTATGTAGCCTAATCGCTATTATCAAAACTGGATAACATTGACTTTTCGGAAGGCAGAATGTTTCCGGAAAAGTTGATCTTGTGTGCTTTTTTCTTTTTTCCCCTCGAGTTTCTCGAGTTACTTAGTCTTTTCAACCTGTCCCGGCGGACTGAGGGCACATAAATCAGAAATGCGCTCACAAAATGGGCTTCACGAACATCTCTTTTCCTTTATTTACTTCCAGGATTTGTCAGTCCTTGTTTTATACAGTTAAACCAGAATCAAAAAGAACATAATATTGTATTTCGTATTGTGGTGATTGGATCGAATGACCATATTTCATGCATTAATGTTAGACATAGTCAATTAACACCAGTATTATTCATATTTTTAAGATCTTGGCGTAAAAGTGAGTTTTATCAAGATTTTAATTGTGTGGCGGAAGAAAAACAAAGAAACTACATACATTCGTTTATAAAATATGCAAATATTAAATCAACAGTTTCAACGTTCTTTACAAATAACAAACGCATTAACACTAAACAATGTTCAAAAGACAAGCAAAAATATAAACTGATTTCCAGTGGTTTATTTCAAATATGCAGCGATTGAAATAAAGCAAAACAGGTTACCATTATTAACATATTTTATTCACCAACGGATAATTAAAATATTGAATTCATAGCATATTTCATACCTATTACAATGTACACGAATAGTTAAATGATTGACAATATATATGACATACATTTAAAATAAGTAAAAGCTAGTCAAAAGAATAGTTAATAAAATAACATATAGCCTGTTAAAGATCTTTAGAGTTAGTGAATAGCTCTGCATAGAGTATAAAAATATACATACAACATCCATTTAGAAAAACAGCTATGGTATTCCACTTCCCAAACTTCAATCGTTTTTTTCCTCTACAGTACTCAATTGTTCTCATCTCTGCCGAACAAACTGCCAGCTTTGTATGATTAAAAAAAACTGCTGTTATTGATTTGTTAACATTCACATAAAGTAATTTTTACGAGACAACTGCCATATATAGATAAAAGATCTTTCCATTCACTTGTGCAACATCATGGGAAATAAATCACAACTACAAACTACCACCAGACCATCTGCCACTATTCCATTTTGAATAATGTCAGTTATGGTATTTAGTATTTTACAGGGTTTTAAATATGCACAATGTTTTCAAGAGATTCAGTCTGTTTTCTTAATGTAAGACAGATTTAAATACACAATGACTGACATTCAGACGAACCACAATAAAAACATGGAAAGATGCAGCATTAAGATCAAGTAGCACCTTCAATGAAAACCAAAAACTACTCTCATTACTGCTCCTATTATTGCATATGAGCTTAACGGATCATAATCAATATCTGAGCACCATAATAAAAAGGCATTTTAGTGTTAGTAGTGATGGGATGAGGTTGTCTTGAAGTAAAAAAAAAAAATCAACATTTCACTAACAAATGCAGGGTTATTGGTTTGTTCAACAATCTCACAATGAAGAAATGTATAAACCTGGTAGCAAGTGTTACGTAAACTGTCATACAGTCACTATTAAATTGATGATGCTTGGAAGCTAGCTTAGCCCATCTGCAGAAACATCTGTTGATTTGCTCTCCTGATTGTCTTGGCTGATCTTTGGTTCTGTAATGGAACAGTCTTTGCTCAGACTTGAGTCATCCACGTCTGTACGCCGCTCCATGTCTGCTGCGGGACCGTTTTCAGTAACATGCTGGGAGTTGCCCTCCCTCTCTTTGTCCTCTAGATTGGTTTCCTCTGGGCTGGGGACTTCATCGGCATTAAGCTCTAACTGAAGCATCAACTCCTCCAGTTTGCGGGCCTTGCGCAGCTCATTCTGTTGGATGATTGCACACAGGTGCTCCGTCAACTGCTCTTTCACCTCCGTCTTCCTGTGCAAGTCCATCTTAGCGGCAATATACTCGGCCTCTGCTTTCTCAAAGCGCTTCCTGTCAACGATAAGAGATTGCCAAAGACAAGATAGTTCATTTTAGATAAGATAGTTGAAAACGTGTCCAGAAATAAACTGAATTACAAGGTTAGAAAAGGCATGCAAATGTTCAGCTATAAGTAATAATTTAGCCGAATTAATAAAGTAAGGCTACAGAGGGCAGTGTTTTCAATTCTGAGCAAACAGACTTTTTTTAATCACTCTTATCATAGAAGTAGTTACTAGAGTTTTTTTTCCTGTAATGTGGCAGATTTTGAGGAAGTGGCACACAAACAAACTGATGCTGATTCCACTGTGAACTTAATTTAAAGTACACTTGGAATGGACCAGAAATGAATAATTACCATGCCAGAGAATAATCCATGCTGGACTGCTCTATCAGTTTTCTGAGAACCCCAATGTCATTGGACACTGAATCATCCAGTGCTTGAAGTTCTTTCTGTATCTTCTTCAATTTCACAGCTTCAGCCTGTGTCTGTTTGGACCTGGGAAAGAGGAAGGGACAATGTTTAAAATATCATCTTTGAATTTTCATGCAAGGTTTCATACTCTGGACAGATTGAAATTAATAATGGTTTAAAACCAGATTTTCTTCTTACTTTTCAGCAATGGTCTTTGTAAGAAGAGCTTTTCGTTGTTTATTCTTCTCTTCCATTATCCGTTGTTCCCACTGCAACTGCTGGAGACGGTTCTTCTCTCGGCTGTTATATGAAAAGTTTGGTGGAGTCTTACAATTGAAGTCATTACAATATAAAAATAACACACATAAGATCATCCACAATGATTAATACAGATTCAGTCTATGTTATATTAATATAACCAGTAAAAGATTTGAGTTATGAATATATAAACGCATTGAAATATATACAATATTAGGACAGGCTATTTTTATATTGGATCATATAAAAGGTGACCAATTCCACATAAAAAACAACAACAATAACATGGCAACGTAAATACATGCATGCATAAATACATATTCACGTTATACAGAATACATTTTTCTTCTAATTTTGGTGTGAGATATAATCCAAACATGTTCTTGTATAGTAATAAAATAATATGTAATATTCCATATGAAATATAGAACAAAATATCTTTACATATTCATATCTGAGCTAGTGTTGTGCAAAGGAACTAGACTTACTAACAATTCCACTTCCTGTTTGTCCAGCTCCTTGAAGACTGCTGGTGGTACAGACTCCACAGGTGATTCTCGGTCAACAGGTTCTGCCTCATTCTGCGACTGCGGTTTGGACTCGTCCTGTGATTTTACAGGAGCAGGATGACTGGCGACAGGTGGGTCTGGGGGCTTGGTCAGCTGTTGGTCAGGTGAAAGAGACTGGCTGCCCTCCTTCAGCTTGGCTGTCAGCTGCAGAGCCCTCTCCCGCTGAAGCTGCTGTCTGCTCCGGTTAGTCGGAGCGGGTCTCCGGCCACGACCCAATGTGACCGGGACAGCCTGGTTTACTGGGTAAAGAAGAATAGAGCAGATTTACCAGGATTCACCAAACAATTAAAGTTATGTACTGCGTTCTAAAAACTAGTGGACTGCCGTTTGACATGTTTTGATACACGGCACATTTTCTGTATTTAATAAAATAAGTAAAGTGAAAGTTTTCAAAATTTTTACTCACTGTGATCGCCGCTGTGCTGCAATCTTTGTAGTTCTTCCTCTGAAAATCCAGCCCACGCAGCCATTTTCTTTACCCTATAAATTTACTTGCTAACCGGTTTTATCAAAGACAAATATACGTGGGTTAAAAAGTTATTTTTTAACATACACATACAGAAGTTACCATTAAGCTCTCATCTGGCCGCCATGCTTGTGTATACTGAGTCTGAATGACTGCCACGTTCAAGACCCAGAAAGGCCCCCTTTTGCGTGTGCCCTCGGAATTTGCCTGTTTGTTTGTGGAAAGGTATATTTATTTTAGTATAATGTTGCGAATAAATTATTATTATTTTCTTAGTTTTGTAACGTTTGTATTATGTATTATTTTATAATTACAGGAAATAGATTTAGGTGGCTTAAATTTACAATTTCTTCAGGCACATATCGAAATAAACCTGTTCCTTCCTTGTGCTTAATTCTAATGTAAATAATCCCTGTATGATGTATGCAGTATTCAGAAACGATAAGCAAACAAAAAGATTTACTGATCTGCTGAGATCCAGAAGTGTGGAGCTATGGATGCTTTTCTATTCCATGAGTTGGTGGAGAACTGTAAGCTAAGTAGCTCTTCTTATTTCAAGAAAACTCTTACAAAACGTTTACTATATATATATTTTTTATCAAGTCAATGTCAGCACTGTAAAAAATTAAGACCACATAAAAGGTAACATAAAAGATAACATGGATAACATAAAAAGAGGCCAGTATTAATAATGATGACATAATAATCATGACTTCTTTAAATAGTTTTGCCTGACTTTATTGTATGTAAAATAATGTGAATTAATGCTTGTATATTATTTCTTAGTAAACAGTGACATGGTTTGTTATAAGTTTTAAATAGAATAACAACATTAAAGTCACCATGAAAACAAAATGCTTTTTTTTTATGGAATATTGCAGTATTTAATGATTTATCTGTACACATTTTATGTTAATTCATGTGCCCTCATAATCTTTAATTAAAATAACTTCCCCCTCCCTCTTGTAGTGACTTCTCTGATGATGTGTTTACTGGCTTGAGGGCAGGACAACCTGTTTCTCACATGACATGACATCACAGCAATAGCAAACCACAACCATCCAATCTATATTCAATGGACAAAATCAAATCCCACCCTACACTTTTTCTCTGGTATATGTCACAATAGGGTAAGAAAGACTATCACAGCTTCCGTTTAATGACAACCTTTAAAGGCTATACGCTTATGCATAGGTCAATGGATTAAACAAGTTAAAATGTATTGTGTTGCATAACTATTTAATAAAAGTGTTTAAATATTGTACGAAAATTGTTTGGTTTTTAGTCGTCCTCCAGGAAAGCCATACATCAGACTATTGGAGTCAACGGCTAATTTTGTTTATCCTCCTCTTCTTGCTCCAATTACCCTCTTCACATTCACTGAGCCATCCTGCACTCCTAGAGAGGTCAGAGGTTAATGAAAGAGCATGCTTGGTGATAAAAAGCATGAAATCCACGGAGAAAAAGGAAATGTCAAACAGTTGTATTGAGTTTCACTTTTGCTTTATTGCCAGAAGCACCCATGATTGTGGCAGGAGTAAAGCGCTCTGTGTGGGGCAATGGGAGGCCCTGTAATTTGTTTGGATCAACTGCTTATCTGTGTGATCTGGCATGTGCTGCCAAATTAGTACGAGTTAACTCATGTCTGGTTCTTTTGCTGCAACACTGATGTCGGATTTCCCATTATTACCATTAGCAACAGTGAGACATTCTGGGTATGACCTCCATTTGTGGTGGATGGTTTGGTTGCCTAAGTGTGTTGAGCTGCCAGTGTTGGCAAGTAAGCACTTGGTGGTCAAACACTGTCAAGTGTAATTAAAAAAATGATACATAGTCACTGAAAGATATACAGTAATTCATTTAGATTTAGAGGAAAAACAAGACGACTCTGGCTCTTTATTCAGA
The DNA here is from genome assembly GCA_030578275.1 of Meda fulgida. NCBI lineage: Eukaryota > Metazoa > Chordata > Actinopteri > Cypriniformes > Leuciscidae > Meda > Meda fulgida. The sequence continues at coordinate 10,763,157 of CM060635.1, forward strand.
AAATATCTATTTTTTATTATTTTAATATTATCAAACACGGCATAAAAATAAAAAATGTAGTATACAATATGAAGTGTTATAATACAATATTTATACATCGTGTTCTCCAGAACGATGTGAAAGGCTGATAAAGTCATACAGAAAATGATTACTTAATGACACGTTATTGCTGCTAAAGGTGGCTCTACAAGCAATTCAATAATACTTAGTTTGCCACAAATTTTTGCTTTATTTTTATTTTTATTGTGTCATTTTAAATAAATGACACAATACGTCATGCATTGTTGTTCATCTGAGGTTGTATTTACTTAATTTTAAGATATACCAAGGACCAGAATATTTTTGTATTATGTCTTGATACATAAAAACATATAATTCATAAGGGTATACTTACTTTTTCACAGAGATAATATAGGGAATTGTCTATATTAGTGGAAGGGCAGGATTTTTAGAGGGTTTCCAAACTGCAAAACAAGGCACCTCTGGTCACTGAATGAATGAATGAATGAATATACCGTATTTATATTTTAATTTAAAGTTTTCACATGTATCTGTGTCTGATTCAATGTGGAAATGCTAAACTTTTCCATACAGTATGTCAATATGTCAAACACAACACCATCTAAATGCTTCACATACATTTTTAAATGTCTCTTAGAGTAATTCTTCACAAATATCACCCATTCATTCATTTAAATTGGCAGCCATCTTTGACAAATGTGATGCGTTTGGCCCATTGCCATGACATAACACTTCATCCAGACAGAAAACCATAAATAAAAGACTGGCAGCTAATGGTCACCTTAATTCTCTCTAGTCTATTTCTTTTTTCTTCTGCTCTCTCTGAGCTTTTTTTAAATCTGGGTCTATACGTCAACACGCAGAGCACAAATAAGCTTCTGCCCCCCCAACCATTCCTCAACTGTATTTAGTTAAAAAGTCAAGCACTGTTAATTGCCTTACACAGGGCAACCAAACAATCACTATCACTTTACAGCAGCTTTTTAAAGGCAGACTCACATCTTTGATCCATCTGGAGTTATTTGTGCCCTTTAAAGGAGAAACACCTCAGGAAAGGATAAATGTAGACTTTGAGAAGACAGACTGATGCATGGGCTCCATATGGCAGGGCAAGTGAACGTGAGCTTGTTTTAAATTAAGATGGAAGAGACTTTGGCACAGACCTGACCATATTCCTATTACAAGAAAAGCCTGTGAGGAACGTCCACCGTGACCCAAAAAACAAGGAGCCCGAATTTGTAGTTCATATGTTTAAACTTCAGAGCAAGAATGGCAGTGTTAGACTGTGTGCCATATAGGCAGAACAAACTTGCACTTTATTGTTCAGATGTGTTGAGTGAAACTGTAGAGTCAAAACATTCCTACATCTGAATGAATTAAGTCAGAATAAATATATTTTTATGAGATACAACCTAGTCCTCTCCACAGGATTGAAACAACATAAGAATCTTGGCATGAGTAATATTAACCATGAATGTCCTAAATGGTGTAATTTGTGCAAGTAACATCACCCAACACCTTGGTAACAAGTTCAGCTTGGCTATCTAAAATTAGACAGATAAAATTTATTTTAGATAATATGAATCATATGGAATGATTTGAGAGGGAGAGAGAGAAAGTATTGAATGATTCATTTTGTGTTATAGGCTAGCATAATATTGCTTTCTTTTGGCTGAGAAGGATAAAAAAGGAGGATTTGGGTCTCCATTATTAGAAAACCAGATGAATCATATAAAATTGAACATTTTAAAACCATGTGAATAAAACAAAAAAATTGCAATAAAAATGAATACAGCTTTATCTTTTTAGAGTTACTTAAAGTTAATATTTTTCCAATGATGGTAGATTTTAATTCAGTCAAGACATTTCATGAAAATAATTAATAAAATTAAAATTAACCTGAACAAAAATTCATGAGAACAGCTGTGTTCATTTTTATGCACTTGCAAACCTTTTATTTTTTTTGTTATTATTATTTTTACACCGCTCTTTTTCACGTTACCTTACATATTTACCCCTATACCTACATGATATATTTAACAAAACTATGGCTGTATTCCGTCCAATATGAAGAGCTATTTATTTTTTGAGCCAGATAAATTCTCACATTAGATAAAGTTTGACGTTTCAGACCATGTAAGGGAAACAGGAAGTTTTGCTCGTGTGTCATGGATAGAGCAGATCAGGCTGTATGTGTTTGACGGCTGTGTAACTTATAGGCAATTAAGTAGGAATCAGCGCAGGAACAGCAAGTGCACATTGTGGCCTCGCTGTGACTTTTAGCCATCAATAAAAATGCACTTCCCTTAATCAGTCAGGGAACGGGTCAATAAGACAAACAGCCAATTGATGGTTGACCTCAAGGAAGGTTGAGGTCAATATGGGGATGATTAGGGGTCAAAGCTGTCAAAGCAGGCAGATGTAATGGTTTCAAATCCCACGTTTTGACTCTCCCACATTTGTGTCCGTCACAGAACGGTCCTTTCTGTTTATGCTGCGAGAGTTTCAGTTTCCAGTCGTGGCCATCTGTAAAGAGTTTAGGGGACCAGAGACGGATCTGTGTGATGTCATGCGATGATTTAAAAGGACAGAAATTACCCTGTGATCATTCCCCGACTCTTTCACTATATTTACCATAAAATCTCTGCCATATCTAGAAAGTAAAAAATATTTTGGTCCCACTTTATATTAGTTGTCTTTAACTACTATGTACTTACTTTTAAATAAATAATTTGATACAATGCACTTTTTTGTATACATGATTTGACATTAAAAATACCTGTATATAATTCCATATGTAATTAATTTCTGTAATGACATCTATAATTACACTATTGACCCGTCCCTTACCACCCTTAAATACCCATACCACCAAACATTCCCCGTATCCAACCTCAATAGCAGCATAAGAGTTTTGCAATAAAACATGGACACCTAATGTAAAGTGTGACCATTTTTTTTAGGTAAAGTAAATATTGATTAACTGGTCTTTTTTTTTTTAGGAGAATGTCGAACCAATGAACAATGCAGGTGGGTTGGATTAATGCTGCTTTTTCAAATAGTCTTACACTGGAAGTTTTGTAGTTTTGTTTTCATTCTCTTTATTCTCAGCATGCACTGAATTAATGTCATTGCATTATTTGACCATTTTATTTACTTGATTTTTTTTGTCATGTTAAAGGTACACTATATTACTTTTTCTTTTCACAGACTTCTTTTTTTCCTTTTTCTTTTTCTTCCATTTTTTAAACAGTGCTCTCTTTTCACTTTCCCTAATATATTTAGCCCTACTGGCATGATGTGGCATTGATTGACATATTTAACGTATTACCTGTGAGTTAAGTTACTAGAGGTCACCAGAACAAGAACATTTTGGCACATTTCCTGAATTGTGTCACCTGAAGCTAACTCCACCTATATTTGTGCCAAAACCACTTGAATTAGCAGCTTTGCTATGACCAGTCCAGGCTCTGATCCAGGACTTCTCTGCAAGTCTCCTGTTTAGCCACCCACAGCACATCTGGCAGAAACCTCAAACATACAGCAAAACAAGATGAAACAAGGGTAGTTTTTGTAAGAAATTTGAGACAATAAAGACGGTTCTACAGAAATATTCTCTATGCAGAAATCGGCAAATAGTTGAGAAAGGCATGATTTTATAGGTTTAGGTATACGTTAGTTTAAACATAAACTAGTTCAAATGAAACTACCCCATCCATTGTATTTATGTTCAAATCTGGCTGTCTTTATAAAAAAAAAATTCACCCTATAATAAAAATTCTGTCATCATTTACCTACCTTCAAACCTGTATAATGTAATTTGTATGGAATTCAAAAGAGGATTTGGATGATAATCGCAAGATGGAGAATTCACACACACATTCAGAGAAAATAAACCATTACACATTGTCAGTCTGAAAAACATTCTAATGTGATCATTTAAGTATTTTAAAGTGAAGTCTGATATTGTTTAACGTTAAACAGATGCTGTGAATCATGAGTCATTTACTGTTTGTACATATCTTTTTGGTAGGAATGAGAATTGCAAGGAATTTAATGATTCTGGTTCCTTAACTTTGAATGTCAAGATACTGTAGTTACTTAGGCTACTTCACTGATTTCTCATGAATCATAAGTACAACATAACACAGTATTAATACTTGACAGATATGACATTATTGACTTGCAGACAGTTCAGTGTGTGAGTCAGATTAACCGAGAAACTGATTTTTATGCATTTGTGATTCACAAAAAAAAAAAACTTCAACATTTGACCCATTAATACTAACACTTACTATTTTATTTATAAAAAATAAAAAAATAAAAATTTGCTACGTGTACTCTCCTCATTTGTCGCTTTGGATAAAAGCATCTGCTAAATTATTAAATGTAAACGTACATGTAAAAGAACTGGCTCAAAAGAGTCTTTGCTGGGAATCAGACTTCACTGGTTGCACTGAATAGTTGTGTCCCAAAATGACATACTATGCCCTTTACTGTGTACTCAACCGACTAGTGTTTTGTCATCCAGCAACGGAGTCTGATAGCTCTTCTCCCTCCAGTATGTAATTAAAGCTGTGACAGTTGAGTACTGAAATTGGGATGTTTTTGATTCACTGAAAAGAACCATTTCAAAAGAGTCATTAGCCTGGGAATCGAACATCACTGGTCGTGCTGTATGTTTTGCTCTGCAGAAAACACAGATTTAGTTTGAAGCAATATTTGCTTTTTAAGCAAAATGTTTGAAACACTTAAACAATAACTAGTTCTTACATTTGCTCTCTTTCTCTCCCAGTGGTTTTCTTAAAGCTCATTAATGAACATCTGTTCATAATTTTTTTGAAGTGTACCCATCAGCAAGATGGAATTGGCCCACCCTGAGCCCCCATCAGCAGCCATTCTGTGCCCGCAGCCCACTCAGCCCACCTCAAGATGCACTCAACACCAGCCGCAAGGCCTAGAATAGTTTATATGGGATTTGTAATGTATTTACTACAGGAGAAACTGGCACAGTCACAGCCACCTTCTTCAATACAAGCATGCCACTGTTGTGTGCACCCCACCCAATAGCAGCCCCCTAATGTGAAGAACAGTTACTGTAATGCATTTGTTCTGTTATTATATTAAACACACACAAACACACACACGGCTGGGTGATTTACTGCCTCTATCTTCTTTATGAATGTAATTAAACGTTTACAGTTATTTTGCATTGGAGGAAAGTGCTGCCTGTGTGTTTTGTGGAAGGTTTACAGCAGCGTGAGATGTTGTTGAGTTTTAACAAGAGGCCACAGGATTTCTTTGATGTGTCAGCTTGTCTATCGCAAGACAACAGTGTTGATTATGGGTTTGCTTTTTTTTTCTTTTCTTTTTTACCATCTACAATCATTTAATTATTCTCAGGCCAGTTGGCTTCATTTGGAACCAAACAAAACCATAACAGCCGTAATAAAACACTTGTTTGGTTTAACCTTCAGCAAGGCAAATGAGCTAAACAACAGCTGTGTATGCAGTTTCAAGGCTTACATGTGTGTATGTCAACAGGTTTTCCTCTGTCACTTAGATGTAGTTTATGCTAAAGACTAATATGTTTGACTTAGTACAGAACTGAAGACAGTCCAGTGGCAGAGCCTCTATGCTTTGCCCTATGCGAAAAAACGCACACGAAAACTTCGGACTCAGTGTGCAAGGACCTCAAGAATGAATGGTGCCACAACATTGCAGCTTCTGGTTGTGAAACCGGCAAGATATAGATTTACTTTTACCATGGTAACTTTTTAAGGTTGTGTTAGTTGACGCATTCGTCTTGTTGTATTATGTTAGTTCGGTAAACTCTATTGCAGATATAGGTATTCATACATACGTCTAACTATGGTTGCAGACACAGTCAACTCTCGAATGTTCACGGACTGGCTTTGACTGTTCCAATATGGCGGACAGCTTGCGGTGAACAATTACCATATGAATGGTGAATTTAATCCAAACAAATTTGAAACAACTAATGTTCATTCGTACAGCAGTGTCCTTAAGTGGGTGGCAAGTCATCTAATTATCCAGTCCTGGCAGCCATCTGACATGTTTTCATCAGTGCATATACAGTGTGGAGGATACACGTCAATCTGCCTCCAACCTCTGGCACTTCTCATTACGTACAAAAGCCTGACACTGTCAAGAGACTTTGTGAAGGTAAACTATCCCCCCCCCCCCCCCCCCACACACTTCTTACAGTGAAGAGCTGAAACGACATGCAGCCGGTGAGGGACCCTGAAAATGTGGTTTTGCTTTAGCTCAGCTGAATTCGAAGAGAAGGGAAACGAAAGGCATCTGTCTTTATTTTAGTGTAAGTTATATGTATACAAAACATGCCTAACTTCACCAATTTTTCTGTGACATCCTTAACTGGTTTAATTTGCTACATATTTATGGTGTGGTGTTGTAGCTGTTTGTTTAGGGTATGATGTCTACCAGGACTATAAAAGTACCAGACTCTAGTAAAATCTCTCTGGTGATGACACTATTAATGCTGCTATGGGAGTTTCATACAGTCTAGATTCAAAAAAAGACAAAAAAGTAACATAGGTTAGAAAACATGTGTTAAATATGTAAAAGAAAAACACACTAAACATAAAACTGTCAATCAATTATTTTTATTATATAATTTTTTTCTTATTTATCTAATATTTCATTAATTTATTTTTTCTATTAGAATTCATTTTAAACTACAATTTCAAGATTGAGAGAAAAGAGAAAGAAAGAAATCCTTTTAATCAGATTAACTGCAAATGAATTGTCCCCAATGAGGATAATTCAAAAACAAAAACATTAAATAGACATTGTTAATAAAGACATGATTCATTTCGTTACATTTCTCACACTATTTTCTATAGGCCTGTAATTAATCACACTATTTTGACGTTTTTAACCGATTGTACATCAGTTAAAAAATGTATTACATGCTAGCACCATATTTTCAAACTTATGCTTTGAATTGATTGTTTTATAAGCCTAATATTGCGACATCTGAGCATATTGCAACAGCACAAATATGTCAACACAGAAAAATGGCAAATGAAGCACATTCAGAAACACACATTCCGTAAACACAATTTGACAATAAATAAGTAAATCAATAGGACAGTGTGCCCTGAGGGTCCTGTCTATGACGATTCACTTGGAAAAACTTAATTTAGGCTCTAATGGGAAACAAACCTCTTATGGAGTTAATTAGGTTAAGTCACTATTTTTCCTTGTTCATTCAGTCCAAATGAAAAATAACTGAGAGTGACAGAAACAGATGGAATCAGATCTCAATGGCCTGCTAATGAACTGTCACTCAGGGGGAATAAAAATACATTTTCACTTCCCGCACCTCATTTTTCTTCCCTGATGGAGATCTGTCTGTTTCTAGAGCGTGTCATTCGGGTGTTTTCAGTTACAAGTTAACCAAAGCATGCATGTCCATGGTGCGATATTCAAGAGGAGAGATTTTCTCTTTGTTTGCCATGTGCGATTACATCAACCCAAACTTTAGAGTCACTGAAGAGCTTTGAGGATTTAAAAAAAAAAAAAGTCTGTCCCCTGAGATGTCAGATTGAATAAGATGTCTCCCTGTTGCCTCTCACCACAACAGGAAGAATATACTGTGCTTTTGCTTCATGTTCATGGGAAAATACTAAGAGAGCCCTAGAGCTCCAGCAACCCACGGCTTTCACACTGCATCTCTGTTACAGCTGCATTGTATTAACTGATTGACTCATTATGGTAACCGCAGACACAGGTCTCTGGAATACTTGATTCTGATTGGTCAATCATTCAATCCAGTGTTCTGATATTTCTTATTAATTTCACATTCACCCATGGCAACACTGTATATCAGACCGCTCATCCGGGTAATTGAAACCGGCGCTACTTTTATTTAGTGATGGGAGAATAAAAGCATTTAAAACTCTACATCTGAAATTGCATACAGAAATCGCATATTTTCTAATGAATAAGTAATAACTTCACAGTAATTACTTAACTGTATTATGAATGTCATCTGGATGTACTACATTTGTCATGTTGCAATTGTCATGTGACCTACCAGTGTCAGTTTCATTGCTTCAAGACATGGTTACGGCCAGTTTGTAGAGCAAATAGTTTTACTATTTTTTACTGTTAATTTTGTAGTTATTTACCTAGAGGCTAATGATCCCACACATTCACAGACTTATTATGCATCGCAAATGGTGCATAATGATAAGGACACAGAGGAATGAAAGTCTATCTTTGGAATCACTTTTAGAAATATTTGGTAACACTTTATTTTAAGGTTAGGTTCCTACAAAAACTTACTATAGTAATAACAGTAAATTGTGCATAATTACAAGTAACTAACTCCATTATTAAAGCCTTCAAAGCCTTAAAATAATTGTAACCCTATTTTGTATAGCTTATCCAACAGTAAAACACTGGACTTTAAGCATTTAAAGCAGCATAAGCTATGATAAAAAACTTTATCATCCATCGGTGTGGACACTAATAGTTATAGTAATCTAGTTGTTTTTTGTGTGAACTGGCCATTTTTTACTTTTACCCTAACAATCTCTTTCCCTCAACATGTACTATAGCTCCATTTAACACAGCGTGATATCGTGTAACTCAGATCTGTTCGCTTCTGTCAGCTTTGCTTTGCAGTGATGATGACTCATGAAGGTCTTTGTCATGATTTGCACTCAACAGTACTAAATGATGAGTAATAAAAATATTTTCTCCTAACAAGAGTAGGCTGCCCAGTCGCTGTTTGAAAGGTTTAATATTTTCCAACCCACATGTCCGGCACTTTTTACAGTTGGCGTCAGTGCATGGAGAAGGTCTAAGTGCAGGCACTTTGAAGTGTTTGTGGTGTCGCCACATCTGCCAACAAGATGTGTTTGCGTGGGATATGGAGCTGAGTTAAAGCCAGGGGATTCAGGAGTTGTCGGTATTCTTTAACGTCATGTGACAATGAACAACATGGTGAGAGAGACTCAAAAAATATGACCATTTATGTTAAGAATCTGCAGGGTGTCTGCATTTTAATTTATGCCTATTAAACTATTGGAGTTAAAATGGTCACTGAACAAATGTTTAAGAATAGATAATAAGGATTACATGGAAGTCATTGATGGGAAATGACTACATTCATTTTCCTGACATCGTTTGGATTAGCTTAATACATCCCGAGTAATAAAACTAAAATTGTTCCTGTCAAATTGTCCTAAGACGTGGGCATGGAAAATGCGGTGAGCTGTCATCGCAACTTCTCCAGCCAGTGCATGTCCTAATCCTTTCACACATTCCAAATTTGGTGTAGGAATAGCAAAGAAACTAATTTCCAGGCCGTTTTTAAAACTCCAGGTTCCATTTGGATCTTTAAAAATAGTAACTGCACAAGACCATGTCTGAGGTTCACTAGCGCCAGGCAGAGCCATCTCCATATTTCTGTTAACCTCTGCACCCACAATTATGACTACAACAGAGCCTGTAACACAGTTAAACGATGACAAAGCCACAGAAACTGTAGTTTAATCAGGAGTTTATAGAGCCAGTTTCTGCGGTGCCCATATCTGACACACTGCAAAGCATTTTCACAGTTCATTAGAATGACTTTGCCAAAAAGTGGTTGGCCTTGGGGTGTTATTTTCCTCTACAGCTTCGGTCTCGCTAACATGTGCCAACCCCGACAACAGCTCTGCCATTTGTTACCATTATTAAAGTCATATTTCTCAGCTAGGTTCATAAATCGTACTAGAAATTGATGAGCGAGCTGCCTGCTCTCTCATTAGCCAGGGCTTTGCTGTGGCCGAGAGATGGCTGTTTGCTTAGTAAAATTCAGCATTCTTTGGTTGGAGCCAACCAATGTAAAATGAATGAAAATGAATCAACATGTTGTGAGCTGTATATTGCATTAGGCCTAAATGTATTCAATGATGTTGGTGGTTGTTTAACAGATTTCTTTTGTTGTTTTAAGTGACTTGCAGTACATTACAAGTGCTGCACTGAAGGGCACAGTGGTGAAAGGGCAAGATCTTATTCAAAGTCCCCTTAAGTCAGGTCACTCACTGGCCATCATGTCTAAGTTCTTTTATATGTATATAATTACATATATATTTATAACCAGTAATGTTACCTTGAATTTAAATGTATACATCCAACATATATTTCCATGCTAAACAAATTACAATCAAGATGATGCACAGATCACCAGGCATTTATTTTAAGTCATGTCATTTTTTCCTCCAAACTATTCTCCTCCCAAAGAAAAATGAATAATAGTCTGTTGGCATTATCCCACAAGTTATTATACAAACCAAGCCTGAACCCCCAGTGGGGAAAAATGAGCTCAGCTTCAGAAGATCAAGAAGCAGGAAATACCTGCTGCTTCGTCCACTCTTTTTTTTTTTTTTTTTTGGTCCAGTTAGATTTAATGGCTCTCCTAGGATCTCTCCATATTTTACTCTCTTATTTATTTTCTTTCGCGATGATCTGCTCTCACTAGCCAAGCTGCAGTTCACCACAGAACAATCTGAAATGAAGATGTTGTTCTTAACAACAAAAACATCTTCCCCCCCTTGCTGTGGAAACCAATAGTGAATCATGAACCTGAATGGCTTTGGTGGAAAATGGTTCGGGCAGGCTCATGTGCATGTGAGAGTTATTTTGGCTCATTATAATGTGATCTGAAAGGTTAGTGAATTGAAACCAGCATGAGGAATTATTCTTCCAAAGCCTGAGAGGAAAAGAAAATGCCTACAAGGTGATTATACAAGTTTTTCACAAAGAGCTAAACCAACAGATTACAAGAGACAGATTGTATTATGTCACCCACTCCTTTGATTCAAATTGGGTGGGTTTACAATTAAACTTTGTACAAGGACATTAAATTAGGTGCTAGCTGTAGCTAATTAGCTTGAGTTAGTTAATGGGCTTGCACACATAATTTCCTTCCCTTCTTTGGCATAATTGTGCTGGAAGACCCCTGCAAAGTAGTGAAATAGCAATGTTTTCCTCTCACTTAAACTGGGATACGGCACACAAAACAAGTTTCTGGCTTAGTTGTGGCAGAACTAACACATGTTACTAGTCAGCCTGATAGCTGAGGCTGCGCTAATTCGGAAAACAGGCATCGAATCTAAAGGCAGCTTGTTTACTGTTTATGCCAGTGTGGTCAATTTGAATCCCCTGCACTGTAAAAGCCCAATCCAGTCAGAAGGACAAATGTCTGACCTCGACAAACAATCAACCACATCAGGCTAGGCCAAAGAAGGTCACATGATCGTTGATGGGGCAGCCGTGGTTTGTGGCTGACATTTTAAGGTGACTGTGGCCATAACTGCATTCTCCTCAATAGTACTAGTCTGACCGCATTGATGAACCAGACAGTATATGGTGCTGAACATCTGAACCATCCATTTCAAAACTTGATGATCTAAAACAGGGATTCCCTATCCTTTTTGTCAGCCGAAACCTCTTTAACCTGAAATATTAACTTAAAATACACCCTGAAAATAATATTTTAATAATTCAATAACACATACATGTTCACCGTTCTTGGTAATGGTAAGATGGCATACTGGTGAACCTAAAAATATTTCTTTTTCCCCCCAATGACCCTCAAATATGGAAAATATTCACTTTGCACGGCCTATCTATTTTCTTCAAACTATTATGGTAAAGTTAGATGTATAAATCTTTACAAAAATATTTACAATGACTGTTAGTGGAATATCACAGTACGAAAAAGTAATAATATTGAATTCGCTAAACTTGTTAAAAGAAATTACCGTGGCTGGATTGAATACTAATGGCGCCATCCAGAGTAAGAGTTATGGCCATGAAATCAAAATAGACAATTCTTTTATTTTTTTTAATAAAATCTTATTTTTATGCAATATTAGTTGTAAATGTTTTATCCATGCACATCTTTTTTCCCCTTTAATTGATGTGCCCTCGTACTCTTTAATCAAAATAACTTCCCCTCTCTCAACGTCTCTTCTCTTCTCTGATGATGTGTTTACTGGCCCGAGGGCGGGACTACCTGTCACTCACATGACATCACAGCAATAGCAAACCACAATGATGGACTGTAAATTTTTTCCTATTCCAAAAACCATTTCACTCCAATACATCACAATAATGTCGAAAAAACTATTGCAACTGCCGTTTCATGCTGGCTTTAACAGTTTCCAAAGCATTCACCATTGGTCACCCAACCCGATAGCCCTGTTCCAAGATTTGACAGTGTCACAGTGTTTGCAAATTTGATTCAAACTCATAATAGTTTCTGCATATTAAAACTGTGATACTAAGGCATTTGACATTTTAGTAATTGCATTCATGTTGCTGTAATTTGTCAGAGTTTGGAGATCAAATTGATGTTATCAGCAGGACATGATAGGGGTAGTGCATAATTAACTATTGAATATCAGCATGACCTATAAAAAGTAGGTGTAACTGAGCTCTGGCCTTTGAGCTGACATGTAGAATAAGCTTGAGAGTCCGCACCAGAAAACAAGCTGTGAATGTTTATGGTTGTACTCTGTCACTCTTCTGGCAGAAACCAGCCCCAAATCATCACAATCCATCATAATGATTTAAAGGGAATATTTTGAGATTAAAATACTTTTTTATTATTTTTTCTTTCGCTAAAGCCAAACCATAATATATCAATTGGTTGTATCAGATTTCACCCTGAGGACCAATTTTAAAGTTGAAGTTTAAAGTTAAAACTTCAAATTTTAAAGTCAAAGTTTAAAGTCTAGTTATGAAAAGCATAAATTCTTATAAAATGTGATTAAAAGTAGATTTGAAGCAACTTGCATAAACTTTGACACCACAAATAAGCACTCATCTTTTTGAAAAATGAGAAATAATAATGAAATAAACCTGAATTTTGATGTGGCTGTCCACTGCCAGGTCTAGGCACAAGATCATTTGTCTATAATTACCTGTGTCAGTGCAACACTCCCAGTTGTCTGTCAATGTTATGTTTGACTCTCTGTGCCTGGAGCTTGGCTCAATTCAGCTCTAATGTGACCAAATTTATTAATGTTATTTCTGTTAATACAGACCATTAGTTGCCAGACTGCCTGTGAGGGAAACGAGAAAGATTAGACTTGATAGCAGAAACTGCCAGGTACGCTAACCATTTCTGAATAGGCGAATATACATTTGGCTGTAGAGATTTATGAAAGAAATATGACTGCTGCCTGAGGGTGTTTGGAACCTTGAAAAATCTATTTGCAAAATCCCATGAGTGCAAGGAATTTGCTTGGTAAAGAACCAGCGTAGATCACTCAAAAACAGAACAGACTGCATGCATTGCGTGCTGTGAGTGTTTGTGTTTTTTTTCTTGACAAACCGTCTATTCATGATGAAAAGGACCTGCTTGAATTTTTACACTGCACCGCTCAAGACATCTTTGTGAGGCTTACACACTGAATATTTGAGGTGACTTGGTGATGCTCTTTATGCAGACACGTTCTGACAGATTTGGACAGAACCCAAGGCAGATACAAAAGAGTAGTCTGTCAAAACCTTCGAAGACACCATCTGAGAACCATTTACCTAAACAGTGTGGTTTTTCAATGGTTTGGGGAATACAATGAAGTTTTGAACTTGTTGACATTATTTATCCTTCTTTTTTTAAATATAAGAAGAGAATATTTGCTTCCAGAGACACCAAGAGCATGGAAATATCCAACAAATACTTATCTTATTTTCTGCATTGGAAGCAAGATCCTCTAGGTGCTATAAGTTGTTTTATATTTTGGCTTTGTCCTTTAAAGGAGATGTCTCCCATAATATAAGCATTTGGGAGATATAATGACATCTCTGAATGTGGTTCGGTGACTTATATTATGTCGGTTATGATATGTTGTAATAAAAGAAATGTCACTGTAAAATATAAATTTATTTATTTATTACTCAGAATGATTAACATTTCTGTACAAAAAAATACATAGACAAAAGCATTATTTTTTTGTAAAAAATTAATAAAAATAATTAGTTTTACTTTACTACAGTAAATATACAAAAATGGCAAGACAATTATTTACACCTATCTGCTCCATTTCAACAAAAATGGAAATTATATTTTACAAAATCTTTACTAAAGATTTCTGTCAAACCCAAAATAAAATGTTTGCACTTCTACATGATTTTAAATGGGTAAACACTATATATGTTATATGAGTAAACATATAATAGGAGTAGAAACTACACTGTACAATGACAGCAGTCTGAAAACGGCAAAAGTTACTGGAAAAATAAAACCTCGGGGGTAAAAACAGATGTTCATAAACTGAAATTACTACACTCTGACATGTTAGTTGGTAAAAGGGATAGAACATACTATGTATTTATAATATATAACTACTACTGTACCTAAGTGCATGTACAACACATCCATCTGAAAACACTCTCTGCTTCTAACCCATGTCTTTCATTTAGTGCATGGCGATCATCCATACAGGTACGATGACCTCGGGAAAGCCTTCCTGCTTTTCCACGTCCAGTATGGAAAGGCCTGCTTTCTGAATGATGCTCTTCATGATATCCAGGTGGCGAATGATGCTGCTGTCAATCGGGTCCAGCTTGCAGCCCTGCCGTGCCATGTTATCCTTAATGATAATCACACCGTTGGGCCTCAAGCTCTCCTTAGCACGCATTAAAAATTCCATCAGGTCCTTATCAGTAAGATGACCTGAGAAATGTAAAATGGCTCATGAATTATCTAATTCTTGACAAAAACTGAGTGTGTACATTTCAAATGTCCACAACAGGCACTGATCATGCAAAAGCAACAGCAGTAGATTGTCCAGATTATTCCGGCCACTATAGGTACACCTTTTCAACTGCTTGTTATCGCAAATATGTAGTCAACCAATCACATGGCAGCAACTCAATGCATTTAGGTGTGTAGACATGATCAAGACGTTCTGCTAAAGTTCAAACTGAGCATCAGAATGGGGAAGAAAGATGATTTAAGGGACTTTGAACATTAATTTTTCAAGCACAACCATCTCTAGGGTTTACAGACAATGGTGTTAAAAAGAGAAAATATCAAGTGAGCGGCAGTTCTGTGGGTGAAAATGCCTTGTTGATGCCAGAGGTCAGAGGAGAATAGGAAGAATGGTTTGAGCTGATTGGAAAGGCAACAGTAACTCAAATAACCACTCGTTACAATGAGTTATGTAGAAGAGCATCTCTGAACGCACAACACGTTGAACCTTGAAGCAGAAGGACTACAGCAGCAGAAGAGTCCTGTCAGAACAGGAAACTGAGACTACAATTCCTACTGGCTTACCAAAATTGGACAATAGAAGACCGGAATAACATTGCCTGGTCTGATGAGTCTCGATTTCTGCTGTGACGTTCAGATCGTAGGGTCAGAATTTGGTGTAAACAACATGAAAGCATGGATCCGTCCTGCATCTATCAATGGTTCAGGTGGTGTGATGGTGTGAGGGATATATTCTTGGCACAATTTGGGCCCCTTATTACAAATTGAGCAACGTTTAAATGCCACAGCCTATACCCCAGTATTGTTGCTGACCATGTCCATCCCTTTATGACCACAGTGTACACATCTTCTGATGGCTACTTCCAGCAGGATAACATGCCATGTCACAAAGCTCAAATCATCTCAAACTGGTTTCTTTAATGTGACAATGAGTTCACTAAACTCAAATGGCCTTCACAGTCACCAGATCATCCAATAGAGCACCTTTGGGATGTGGTGAAACAGGAGATTTAGATGATGTACAGCCGACAAATCTGCAGCAACTGCGTGATGCTATCATGTCAATATGGACCAAAATCTCTGAGGAATGATTTCAGCACCTTGTTGAATCGATCCCATAAAGAATTAAGGCAGTTCTGAAGGCAAAAGGGTGCCCAACCTGGTACTAGAAAGGTGTACCTAATAAAGTGGCCATTGAATGTATATGCCACACCTGTCTTTTTTTTTATATATATAAAAATCTGGACAATCTACTGCTGTTGCTTATGTATAATTAATTAATTTATTACTTTTTCTTTTAGAATGGCAATTTGAGTCATATGCTTAATCACAAGGCTACAGTTCCTGGTATAAAATAATACATGTTGATTGTGAGTTGCTTCAGTTCAAAAAAATCTGTCACCACTAGGAGTTCATGTACTATCTCAAGTCTTTATATGGTTTTAAGCAGTTTCATATCTCTGTCACCGGTGTCAAATATATACACATAGGCTGCAGTCAGGGAGATGAAACTGTATACTGCACCAAAAGACCCTGACCAGCATACAGCTGCTCACATTACAGAAAACTGAAAAGGATAGCCTGCAATTACTAAAATAAGATGTAGGCAGGCAGAAAAAAAGGTCAAATTAAAGGAGTAAATGCAGGTAACTCGTTACGGCAAAATATACAGCATGATAGAACAAATGAATGGTCACAAGCAACCCACTCACAGGTAACCCACTGCATCCAGATGACATCGTATCTATTTGTATCTGGGATGAATTCCTGCAGATTGTAAAGGTAGTAGGCCTCCACCCGGTCTGCGTCATCTCCGAGGTAACACTCATGAGCGTGGAGGATGAAATCTTCCATCATGTCAAGCATCTCCATGGATTCAAACACAGGAAACAGAACTCCTTTAGAAACTCTCCCGATTCCACAACCACAGTCTAGTGCTCGCTTGGTGCCAGCCTTTCCTGGACCCTAAAAAAACCCCAGAACATTTTACTTTTTGATGTTCAAAAATAATGAGTACTATAACACAAGATATTAAAGAAATCTAAAGACTTCAAGTCCAGGTTCATGGTCAAAGTTTTAGCGCAACAACTGAACACTATTTATGAAGCTAATGCTATGTCAACTTGGATGTGTTAATTAACCACATTTTCACAAAGTACAAAGTAAAGGTTTTAAAATTATCCACAAAGTAAAGGTGTGTGCTCTTTTGATCTTTATGTTTTGCTATCTAAAGACTATATGTGAGCACACTACAAAGGCAATATGCAATTGAAAATAATTGCGTGCTGTCATACTCTATAAAAAAAAAAAGAAGTAAATAAACTCCATTCGTAATTGGAAAAATTAAGTAATGTGTAATTGTCAAGTTCACATAACTTAAAAAATGTTCAGTACGCATGATGTTTTTATGTTCTAGGCTGTGTCTGATATTTATAAATTGATGTACTACATTCAACTGATTAACAGATTTTGTACTTTTGGACACAACCACAAAAGACTTGAACCAGGAATGACTAGTACATTTCACATGGCAAGTAACATTAAATTAATCATGACATTTTGAAGTAGGAAAACGGAAAAGGTTTCCTGTAAAATGTACTCTAATTATCCCTGTTTTACTTACACTTACAACAAATATTTTTTAGTGTTTTTCAGTATTCTTCTTGTATATACAGCCACTATTGAGTACACAGAATAATAAACATTATGTATCAATGAAAAAGGCAAAATTTCATACAACAAATTTCTTCAGGAACTGTCTTGAGCCTTCAAGGTCAATCTCAGATATCTCCAAAAAATCTCCCATCATGCCCTCTTCTGACGCCGGGACGTCCTTGTAGAAGTTCTGTGCCCTGTAGTAAAACTGCTTCTCCCCTTTAATGTACTCACAAGTCACTGCATAGAGTTTCACTGTAAGGCAACAAACATATAGACAGTCACTTAGTACATAATGCACAACTGTTCTCAGTTTTACATTAACAAGCAAGAGAGAAAAATGAGGCATTAATTTAGTTAGTCGAAATCTAATCTAATAATATTAATATTCAATATTATTATAATATTGCCATTTAAAGGTCATCTGTGCATGGGGTCAAAGCATCTCAAGGAAAGTATACAGTTATGAAAATAAGTTTCAATGCAGTTGTGTCTTCTCATTCACTTCTCACAACAACACCATTTAGTCATAATTAGTTCTTTGAAAGGAAGAATGTTTTCATTCAGTTTATGGTGTAACATCTGAAATTCCAAGTTGCCTGTATAGATACTGTTGATATTGACAGTGTTGTTCTACATACAAGGAATGCTTTGTCGTTGGCACATTTAGGGGTTTAGATGGTTTGAAGCAATTCAACATGCAAAACTCTGTCAGCATCAGTCTAATGCCACATTATTAAGTTCAGCTGGAACATCTGCTCCCTCAAATGGCTGGTCACTTAAAGGACAGACCAGTCAATAAGTCAAAACATGCTTGGAAAGTTCGAGTCAAACATCAGATGATTAGCGGGAAGACCTTGCTGAAGTGAGAGAACTGGAAGATTGTGATCCTGAATTTGTGAGCAGGCCAGAGTTTGTCATGTGAAACGCAAGTTTAGTAGTCCAAAGTCGAAAATAGTAACACTGGCAATGTTTCCTTGTGGACTATTTTATTTTGGTCCAGTATATTTTTTCTTGGTCCTCTATATATACCTTAATCTGCTTTGCCTTATTGGTCAAGAGGCAACAAACAGCTGCTAATTTCAGCTATCAAGTCTAAAACAGACATTTATACTAATTTGTCTTTTAAGCTCTCACAAAATACTTTCTGAGTTAATTTAAAACAGGTCCTTTAAAAGTATGAATGACTGTCTTTCCTTTGGGTCAAACAGCTGATCTCTATGTACTCATTAGTTTTTGCTTCTTGCTCAATTTACATAAAATGATTGAGCAAGATTAATTTATTAAAAGCTTAATTTAGTTATATAAAAGCTATTTTAATTTGTTAAATTCAAGTTTACTTAATCTGTTCGCATTGAGATTTGCATTGATTAATAATTTCCACTTGCATTAATGCAGCTTTGCTGAAAGTTGGCAGGGGATTTATAGTTCCCATCATGCTTTGCATGGGCCAGGGAAAACAAACGTTGAATAATTGTAATTGTAAAGTTTCTTCATTATATGCTTACTAAAAAAATACAAATGTTTAAAAAAAGTTACATTTACCATAATAACAGCAAGCTCTATTGCTAGCTAGTATTTACAGAAGATTCAGTTGGGTTACTGTTTATACCGTTCAAAGTATATAAAGCATATAAGTTTTAAATAAAATAAAAAACTATTTCAAATATTTTGAACTTGAACCATCTTTATTTTAGTTTATTTTTCGTTTATTTTCACCTCAAATATCCCATTGTTCCATTACATGTAATTTAATATCAACTGTCAAGTATATTTGAGGGTTTATCTGAATATTACTTTACCCGTGTGGTCATTCATTTATTAACCTGTGCTGTCTCATATATCTGTTTTCATAACTTAAACGAAGCTCATCAGTAACAATACAAATAATGGATGTGTCTGTTGAAAGAAATCTGGCCTCTCAATCCAACCAACAACTCAGTTACACAGACAGACTGGAATACGTGTTTACACTACCCACCTTATTAAATAAATATGTGAATCAGTGAAAACACAAGCTCACATTCATCAGACAAAGACTTCTGTCAACAACACAAGAAAACAAAATTGTTTATGAACTCCAAATCATTGTATAATATTCACAGTTGCTTAAAGGCGAACATTTGTTTTTCTTAATGTTTCACCAACCTTAAAGAGATAGTTCAAATACCTTTAAATGATAAATCTGTTATCATTTACTCCCCCTCAAGTTCAAAAACTGTATGCATTTATTTGTTCTACAGATCACAAAAGAAGATATTTTGAAGAATGTTTGTAACCAAACAGTTGTGGAGCACCATTGACTTCCATAGTATGGAAAAAATACTGGGCCCATTGACTTTTAGGTTACCCATACTCTTTAAAACATCTTATTTTGTGTTCAACATAAGAAAGAAACTCATACAGGTTTGGAACAAATTGAGGGTGAGTAAATGATGACAATTTTTTTTTTTTTTGGGTGAACTATCCCTTTAACACTTAACCACCATCTCCAAAGCCTGTAAAGTCAGCTGTCATTGCCGCTAACACACAAATCAAGTCTATTTTATATTCAGTGGAATGTAAAGAATACAGCATGCATACGCGTTTATGAAATTATTCTTAAAATAGTAACATGGATCTGTACATTTATTGCATGAATGAACAATATGTAGGCCTATACTGTACAGTGAATATCGGTTGAATATTGAGGTTTAAGCATAGCTGTTCACCAGTATCTGCTAAAATTATCATCAGAAATATGTAAATGTAATTTTGATAGAGACACGCGCCAGTAACATAAATATTAATAGATGCAGATTGAAAAATCTTTGTACGGTGTGGCATTGGGCTGACAAACTTTAAAGGGTCATAATTCACACAAAATTTCAATAGAACTTAATTTTACAGCCCTGTTCTGCATGTAATTAGTTATTAAAGCAATAACAATAACTGGTAACCCTGATCCTATCCCTTAACCTAACCCATGTTGCCTTATATTACTAGTACTTTCTTGGGTAACTTTACAGTAAGTACACGTACTGTAAAATAAAAATCTTACCCAGAGGAATCTTCTCCAGGAGGTACAGGTAGCTGGCGAAGAACTCCTTCCTCAGAGTATTGTGCAAGTGAAAAGACATGCTGTGTTTGCACATCTCATCATCTGTCTTCGACCAGCGGTCTCGAAAGGCTTGATGCGTCCCGCTAAACTCCCTGATGGAGGTGGAATCAGACATTCTGAATCTTCTGCAAAGTGTATGTGGTAACGTGTGACTCAATTGGTGTCTCTGGAAGAAATGCTGAAGACACCACGGTGCTGCTAAATTAGTAGGATACCTCTGACAGAGGAGCTGTAACTGACCAGTTAAGCGTTCTTTTCTCAGCAGAGTGCTTAAAACTACCAGATCTTATCAGATCACCTGCTTTCGGCCTGGGGTGGATGAATGAGTAAGGGACTGGTAAGATTGCCTCAGAATAGGGGTGGTGCCTTCTCCAGTTCTCGAAGAAGCTCCTTCTCCTAAGTTTCACAGACACATCTAGAATGACAAATCAGTGCATACCAACACATGACCCAGAAGGTTGTGCATTCATTCACAGCTAGTGACAAGTGGCTTATGTAGTAGCTATTCTTAGCACCGCCTTCTCATGTTTGTATACACAGTAATGCTGACAAGTTTAAGGTGGTGAGGAAAGATCAAAGACAGATCTGATCTGAACATGCTGTTGCTGCTTACAATCTTGATATTGTAACCATACTGTATGTTACAATAGCAACATACAACTGAGAAAATGCAATGTTTTTTAGTTATACATGCAAATCCTATGAGAAAGCAGAGAGAAAAGGAGAGCGCCAGAGAGAAAAAATATCAATAAGATATCCTATCATATTTAGTCATGTCAACTCATCCATCCATTAATTTGGATAAATTGCCAAATCATCATCACCTTAAGGTGATGATACACAGGGCAGCATTTTGAGCAATGTTGCTGGGCAATATTGCCGTCAATGGCAACCAGATGAGACACAGGGCCCACAACCGATCTAAATTATCCAGATAGAAATTTATTACCAATTTTTAATGGGAAAGTGCCCGAGCAACGATCACTCGGCAAAAGTTCAAGTTGCCCTGTGTATCACCTTTAGTGTACGATATTCAGTGAACCAAAACTGAACCAGTGCTTATATTGGAAATGCTAACTCAATGCAATTAGAGAACACTGTTTATAGATAATGTTGATCCTACAAAGTCAGTCCACAAAACCCAAACCAACATTGTCATAATTAGTTTGACTGCTTTTTAAGATTAGTATTGTAATTAATATTCACTGATCCAAATATTTAAAGTGTAATAAAATAAACACTTAGGCCTAAATATGTATCCTGGATTTTTTCTTTCTACTAGTCTGAGAGGTTAGCCTATAGAGACAAATTAGCCCAGCATTTCTAAATTGAACATTCCATGAAAAAACAATGTGGTGTCCTTGCTTTTTAGCAAGATATTTGTTAGTCCAGCAAATTGTATAAAATTAGGGTGGTGGTAAAAAAAAAAAAAAAAAGTATTATTTGTCTTATTAGAACTGTTCTGACAGCTATACTTCGCACAAGCTAATATGATATAGAGGGTAAGTCAGTTACTCACTTCCAAGCTATGATAATTAAAACTGTGAGCCTCTAATTAATACATTCAGCAAGATGTCCAAAGGTTTCGCATGCACTTATTGCGCCCTGGAAAGTACATCTCCATCGACATATATATATATATATATATATATATATATATATATATATATATATATAAAAAAAAAAACACAAAAGTCTAAAAGGCACATGTAGCCTATATTTCAACTGATCGATACATACCTCCATATATACAGGTGGCGCTAGAGCTTCTTTCGTCTATTTCTACTACATCGCTCTTTCACGAAGAGAACACACCCATAGCAACACAAACATCAGCATCCTGTCAGAGCTGAAACGATGAAGCAGTCCATACATTAGACACGCCAAAAGATCTGACAGAAATCAACAGGACAGGTCTATTTAATTTAATATACGGGCAGCAATGCAAGCGGACGACGCCAGATATTTAAAACGGTGAGTGTTTGTGTGGTGTGCTCGCGAGCTCTCTCTGATACACTCATTAGCTGATACGAGCTTGAGTTTAACACAACATAAAACACCATATGTGCGTGTAAATGTTGGTTTCTAAAATGTAACATGATTTTTTTCTGTGTATATACAGCGGTTAGGCTGTTCTGTCACATTATGGTCGGAAACGAATTTTATTTTATTATGTTCATGATAATTGTGAACATCATCTCTGCCATCATGTCACTAGCTTAGCTTTATTAAATAAAAAAAATACATTATAAACACATTAAATAAATAAGTAAATAAATAAAATGTACTGTTGTGGCACCATGATGATACAGTCCAAAGTACTGTGAAGAAATTTGAACATAACTGGAAAAACATAACAAAAACATGATTGTTTTTACTAGTAAATATTGTGGTAATATTGTTAGCATAATAAGCTTTGTGAATAGAGCATCTTTCACCAGTAACTCAATGTGCTTTACAAACAAGTTGGAAAAAATACATAAGATAAATAATAATCTGTTATGTTTTGTGTTCAGGAAATATAAGGGCGGCAGTTTAGATGTCCACCCCACAGAAAAAGCCCTCGTTGTCCAGTATGAAGTGGAAGCCACGATTCTGGGTGAGATGGGAGACCCAATGCTTGGAGAACGCAAAGAGTGCCAGAAGATGTAAGATTATTCATGGAGTCCGGTGCTTGTGATATTAGGCAAAATCATTGTGTTTATAACAGTTGTAGAATTTCATAATATTTATTTGCAATGTTTTCCTCGGTTTGCAGAATCCGTCTGAAAAGCCTGAATACCAGCACAGACATTGCATCTTTAGCACGGAAGGTAGTGGAGGAATGTAGACTCATTTCCCCTTCCAGACTTCCGGAGGTGGAACAGTTATTGTTCTACCTGCAGAACCGCAAGAAATCTACCGGTCAGAGATGAAAAATTGTGTAAAAATATTATAAATATTGCTTTAGTGCTTTAGATACTGATTCTTTTTTTTTTTTTTTTTTTTTTTACTCAGAAAAGAAAGAGAAACAGATCAAGCCAAGAGACCTGACTCCTTTTGAAGGCATGGAGGTATAATTGTGTCACTCCTGTTATCTTGGCGCTTAATCGTTTTTATTTTTTTAATATTCATTTTGGTTGAAGACTAATTTTTGACTCAATTAATGCCTTATCTTACATGTTATGTCCTGTAGTTGGATGAGGAGGCCAACATTAATAGCATAGATGACTATGTTGAGCTCCTGTATGAGGACATCCCTGAGAAGATCAGAGGGGCTACACTCATCCTCCATCTGGCCCGGAATCCGGACAACCTGGAGGAGTTGCTGCAGAATGGTGCGACACGCACTGGAATGAGTCATTTTTACACATTTTAGGGTTTTATCTTTAAACCTTCCACTAAAGCCATACTTTTAGTGTTCATATGCATTTATATTACCATATAGTTATACAATTTCACAGTGCCTTTGAACAAAGGTTTGATTTGATCTAATTTAAGACTATAATTAATGGATAGTTCACCCAAAATGAAAATTCTGTCATCATTAACCCAGTCTTGTGTTGTTCTTAGCCAGTATGATTTATCAAATCAGCATATTAGAATGATTCCTGAAGGATTACTTGACTCTTAAGTAATGGCTGCTGAAAATTCACCACAGGAATAAATTATGTTTTAAAATGTATTAAAATATAAAAGTTATTGTAACAATATTTCACAATATTACTGTTTTTACTGCATTTTTGAATAATTAAATGCAGCCCTGGTGAACATTAGAGACTTCTTTCAAAACAATTTAAAAAATCTTACCGACCCCAAATTTGTGAACGGTAGTGTACATTTTGTACAATATATTATTTCACACTAAACTTAAAGGGCAGTTCACCCAAAAATGAAATGGTGTCATCATTTACTCACCCTCATGCTGTTCCAAACCTGTATGATTTCTTTCCTCTGTTGAACACAAAAGAAGATATTTTGAAGAATATGGGTTACTAAACAATTTCTGGGCCCTTTTGACTTCCATATTAGGAATAAAAATATTATGGAAGTCAATGGTGCCCCACAACTGTTTGGTTATCGACATTATTCAAAATATCTTATTTTGTGTTCAACAGAGGAAAGAAATTCATAAAGGTTTGGAACAACATGAGGGTGAGTAAATGATGACAGATTTTTTTGGGTGAACTATCCCTTTAGGGGTAGAAACAGGGTCCATTTGGAAAAAAAAGTAAGTCTTTGCCATCTCCACTCTCTCTCATGTGTTAAATTTCTTTAACCCTTTTGGTCTCTGTAACTTTATCCATTTTGCAGTACTACAGCCTGTTTTCCGTCACTTTACTCTAACTATTTGCCCTTTAGCATCTACCGTAGTGCCTTTTGAGTTTACCCATAAGGCTTTTTTTTTTCTTCACAAGTGTGGTCTTTCTTTTCCCATCAGTCCTTACGGATCATAACGTACTCTCCATATTCAAAAGCAGTCACATATTTCAAGCTGTTGTCACTTTGTATTCACAACACGAGTTCTTTTCATGAGCAATGAAAGCATTTAGTGTTTTGTCTGCTCTCCCACAGAGACAGCTCTGGGCGCACTGGCCCGGGTCCTGAGGGAAGACTGGAAGCAGAGTGTCGATTTGGCAACCACCATCATCTATGTCTTCTTCTGCTTCTCCAGGTACACGAGCTACACTCTAGCCAAGACTCACTATTCAGTTTGATGGGTGTTGTGCACTGAGCTGAGATACAATAATGGCAATGTGCCATAAGGAGAACATATTTTCTTTCTTAAGAATCATAAGACTAAATATGCCTATCATATAATATGACACATCAGCTGCTGTCAGAGCTAATTAGAAAAGCGAGGCTGTTGGTCAATGTGAAAGCTGGAATCGTTCTTGAATCTCTGCCCTTCCGATGTTATTTTGCTGAAGTCTGCAATGGTTTGGTTAACTTTCATCATACTTTCGGTGAGCGACCGTGTTTGACATGGGTTGATGCTTTATTTTGGCATGGTTGGACACATGGTGAAGGTTAGACAAACAAGCTTTTTTATCTCCAGTTTCTCCCAGTTCCACGGCCTGATCACTCACTACAAGATCGGCGCGCTGTGCATGAGCATAATCGAACACGAGCTGAAGCGCTATGACCTATGGCAGGATGAACTGCAGAAGAAAAAGAAGACTGATATCCTTTCAGTGTGTGTGTGTGTGTGTGTGTGTGTGTGTGTGTGTGTGTGTGTGTGTGTGTGTGTGTGTGTGTGTGTGGTAGGGGGGGTCGGGGTCATAGGTGAAAGGGCGACTGGATGTCAGAGAAAGGGCAGAGGTAAAGTCAAGCCAAGGGTCAGGGATGTTATGTTTGAATTAAAATGTTGCCCTTTAATTACTGCTCTGAACACAAGGGTTTAATAGAAAAGGTCCTTGACTTTTTGAACGGGACGATGACCCGGACAATCAGAACCTGAAGAAGGAGTTCGAGAAAGCCCTGAAGAAGTACCATGGACTGCTGACCAAACAGGAACAGCTTTTGAGAGGTAGAAGACATTATTACCCAAATATCCACAAATTTTGCTTCTTAAAGAAGTGTTTTGTCTAGACAGGCTCAGATGGACATTTTGGCTAAAACTGATAGCTTAAAATTATTGTTATCGCTGATTTTATAAATTTGCACTCTTCTTTACAATATTAAAAATCTGTTTTTATAGGGGAGGTGTGTAATTTTCTGACGAATGGAGGAACAAGGGGAGTGTTGAGGAAATAATTTTGGAAATATTTATTTTACAGTTCTGTCAGTGCAGAAATTTCAAACTACTCTTTTAAAGAAATTCTTACTTTAAGTTAAATGAGACCTCATTATTATAAGATAAGATGCAGAAGATTAGATGATTTCTCTAATGCTCACCAAGACTGCATTTATTTGATAAAAAATACAGTAAAAACAGTAATATTGTAAAATATTATAACAATATAATTTTTTTTATTGTAATATATTTCGAAATGTAATTTATTCCTGTGATGGCAAAGCAGCCATTCTTCAGTGTCACATTATTCTTCAGAAATCATTAAAAAATGCTGATTTGGTATTCAAGAAACGTTTCTTATTATTATCAATGCTGAAAACAGTTGTGCTGCTTCATTTTTTCTGTGGAATCCATGATGGCTTTTTTTTCAGGATCCTTGATGAATAGAAACAGCAGAACAGCAGCATTTATTTGAAGTAGAAAACTTTTGTAACATTATAATGTCTTTATTTTTGATCAATTGAATGCATTGTTTCTCAATAAAAGCATTTATTTTATTAAAAAAAAACGTATTTACCACAAACTTTTTAACGTTTATATAGAGTTTGAACTGAAGACAAATAAGTATTGTATTTGCTTACAATATTGTCCGCTTGAAATATAGATTTGAAGATGGTTGATCATGCCAAGCTGTTGTGTTTCTATGTCATCAGTGGCTCTGTACCTTCTGCTAAATCTGTCTGAGGACACACGCACAGAGCTGAAGATGAGGAACAAGAACATTGTCCATCTTCTGGTGAAAACGCTGGACAGAGACAGTGAGGAGCTACTGGTGCTGGTGGTGTCCTTCCTCAAGAAGCTCAGTATCTTCTTAGAGAATAAGAATGACATGGTGAGCAATACTTTCATATGCTCTTATCCAAAGTGACTCACTTATTTTGGTAACTTACGGAGTATGCTTGTGCCCTCAATGCCCTCAATGAAATCACTGGACAAAAATAAGCCACAAAACTCCAATTTTGATTTCACGGGGTGTTTAAATGCTGTGCTCAAAACTTGCAACCCAAAAGGTTGCAGGTTCAAACCCCACAAGACTACTACACCACCCCAAGTTGTTACTTTCTTATTATTACTCACTCTTTTCTAAATCAGCCACACCTGTTCTCATAACCCGTTGCTTATATAGTGTTCTGTACTACTTCAAGACAGTTTAGCTGCACTGTTTAGTCGACCACTTATCCCACACTTCCTCCACCTGTAACCAATCACACACTTAACCTTAAAGGTTATCTCGCAATCATTTATTTGGATTCATTAATCAGCTAATTTCTGATCTTGTAAATTAAACATTTGTCACATTTGTCAAGGCAGCCGAGCAAAGATGGTTCTTATTTTGAAAAATGCCATACAATAACACACTCTCGAATGATTAATTTAACACTTTCGATCCATTGATGACGGTTACACAATCTTCCCTCACGTTGTTTGACACTGACTGAATGTAAGGTTGTGGATGTAGGCAGTTATTAACATTGAAGGGTTGATTTGAAAACTGGTTCCAGGCTGTGAACTGTGCCTTTAATGGGGATCACATTTCTGCTGGGCTGTCTGTCTGTGGCTGTGTTTGACCACAGCTGGAGCATGCAGATGTGTTAACAAGCAAAGCCACAGGCACATGACTACGAGAATTAAATGGCTGACCTTACAACAGTCTCTGACATCACTCCATCACAACCATCTCTCTCCCTCTCTTTGATAGGCTGAGGTAGATACAGTAGAGAAGCTGGCGAAACTGGTGCCCTGTGAGCATGAAGATCTTTTGAATGTAACTCTTCGCCTCCTCCTTAATCTCTCCTTTGACACCGGCCTCCGCAGCAAGATGGTGCAGGTGGACCTTCTGCCCAGACTCACCACATTGCTAGGTAAGATTTCTGCAGGTATTTTAGATGTTTATTTTAATTAATTTTTTTTTATTAAAACATGTATTTATTATTTTATCATTTTTTCTTTATATAGATAGTAGAGAGACAAAAATATTTTTTTCTGCTGCTTTTTATTTAAAGCTGTGTTAATCTCTATATATAAAATGATTGACATGGTGATGAAGGGAAGAAATGGGAAATTATATTAGGAAAGTTTGCACACCGGATTCAAACCCGTGTTTGGTCCTTGGCCCTATTTTATCACTTGGTTATGATTTCAAATTATTACCCAGACAAATTAATTGCTATTTGTCAGAATTGCAGAAGCCAAATTACAAGCAATGAGACAGCAGAAGTCATGGTTAGTCTACCAGTCGTTTATGTTGTGTTTGAGGATGCAAGCGTTTCTCAGCCTCATAAAGCAGTTACACTCTGGCTTTCTCCTGTCTTTCAAAGACCACTTCCTGAGATGAAACAAAACACACGATTTGTGCGTGGACTACATATACAGGCGTGGTTGGCTTTGGCACCAACAATGTGTTTTTTGCAAGGCCTCAGGGGGGTGTCGTGTGTCCTATGCAATTAAAGTAATATATTTGTAAAAAAAACAGCTTCAGTTCTAAAGTAAATGTTGTTCTTCCAGCACGAGGGAAGTCCACATTTAGCAGCTTATGGAGATTTTTCTCTCTCCGTCAGACACATACAACTACTCATTCTTTATGACCTCTTTTGACTGGCTGCCAACAGCTAATGGTTCTTTGCACTAGTGTGGATGATATAATATTTTTGTAAGGTTTTTTTGAAGAAGAAGAAGGTATGTGTAACCTCTGCTTTTATCTGGTCTGCTTTGTAAGAATGCAACGTCCAGTCCTGTCAGAATATTGCAGATGCCTCATGAATCTTCAAAATGCACAGAGGAAAGCTCCTATCTGCTCTTCCCAGAAGACCCTTTGAGGGTCATGGCCTTGCTGAAAAGATGAAAGCGAAGCTTGGAATTATCTCGAATATCTTTGATGATTTATTTCAAAACCAGAACCCACTAATCGACAACTCACTCCACACTCTTGTTTGTCTTGTTTTCCAGTACAAATATCTAAATATTCTTAAATCAAGATGCATTTACTTGTGAAGCAAAATTACTGAAGATATTAAGTCTTGTTTTCCGAAAAAGAATTATTAAAATGAAGTGAGTTTATGCTTAAAACAAAACAAAAAATAAGCTAAGAAAATGTTTAATTCACATTATTTTTTCTTATATCATTTGCATATATTTTTCTTGTTTTAAGCAAAAACTCACTTAATATCGCATATTACTTAATTTTTGCCGTGTTTTGCATTCTAAATCCAAGAGCAGAGAAGAAATCATCATATGGGTGTTCACACAGCACACTGCTGCTGAAACAACTCTTATATTTTACACTTTGGTTTTAATTTCAATTTAATTGTAAACATACAAATGCCGCGTACTGCCACATTTATGCTTCGCAAAATTAAAGCTAGGGTGTGCAATTTTAAATAGGCTAGCAATAGCAAGCTAGCTTCGAAAGCATAACATCCCATCCTCTTTTCAGAGATCTCTCTTCAAAAAGCCACGCCTCCTCCAAAACACAAAACGTGCACAGCAGAGTCTGCAAAGAGAAGACGTTAAATTTCCTCATGTCTCAAAGCACATAACATTACAATAATAATGAACATAAACAACTTAAAGAGCTCTAGTTGTACCACCTGACTGCTGCAGTGCAAATTAATTTCACCGTTGATAGTGTTGCCAAAGAAACGCATAAATCCGAGGACATGAACAGCTCTGAGTAGAGTCCATCCAGAGTCCAACATCCAGTTAGGATGAACATTTTTGGTCCTGGTATGTATATATACAATTCAACCTTACTAATCAGTTCTTGGATGACTGCCTGGTGGACCATCTTGACCCAACCCTACTGTTTACCATTACAGTGTGCTCAATGTCTCGATCAACTACGAAGGACATTGGCGTTTAGGGTTGTAGTGGTCGCCTGAAGGCCTGGCTGCTGTGGCTTTTATGGCAGTTGGGTGTTTTAAATCTTACTGGGGTGTAATTGAAGTTTAGCTCTCCTGCTCTCCCACTAAACGCACCCTGAACAGGATAATGAATTTTTAATGGGATTTTTTCTCCCAGGCTCCAGGGCTGTTTTGAACATTTTTACAGGCCCTTCTCCTCCATCCTCATAAAGGATCCCCCGTTTTCCTCTCCCAACGTGCAGACCGAGGCGTTAACTCAGGGTGTGCGTGTGTGTGCGCTTGACCTCTGAGTGTGCGCTTGAGCTCGTTTGTGTGCTCGTGTGTGTCTTTCACTAATGAGAAGCACATGTTGGGCCAATCGTGGTGCTAGTGGTGCAGAGCAGCTTGGCTTGAAGTTATTAATGGCAGTAAAATTTATGCTTCCTCCTTTTTTTCCCCAATTAAATGGAGAAGCCCTTCTCTTTTCAGGGGTCTCTAGGAGCACATCTGGCTCCAATAGGCTGAGATAACCTTGCCTAAAGGGTGCGTGGCCGGCTCCGACCCGTCCCCGCCCCCTCTTCCCTCTCTCGGGGTCTGTGTCTGTCTGTTTGATTAAGTCGGAGGCTCAGGTTCTTACCAGGTCCAGGTTTCGGTCTGCTTTGTAAAGGAAAACTGTGCTCTCTCAGGGTCAGAATTACTCAGGTCTGAAATACATCTTTCAAAACATCCAGAGAT
Source organism: Meda fulgida (assembly GCA_030578275.1). Lineage (NCBI taxonomy): Eukaryota > Metazoa > Chordata > Actinopteri > Cypriniformes > Leuciscidae > Meda > Meda fulgida. The sequence goes on from CM060635.1 coordinate 10,794,047, forward strand.
TAACAAAAAAAGTAATTTTTTTCTTGCAGTAATTTGCTTTCACTATATATACACTGCCATTTAAAGTTTAAGGTTGGTTTTCGATGTTTTTGAAAGAAGTCTCTTCTTATGCTCACCAAGGCTGCATTTATTTGATAAAAATAACAGTAATATTGTGCAATATAATTACATTTTAAAATAACTGTTTTCTATTTTAATTTGTATTTTACTTGTAATATATTTTATATGTAATTAATTCCTGTGGTGGCAAAGTTGAATTTTCAGCATCATTACTCCAGTCTTCAGTTTCTCATGATTCTTCAGAAATCATGCTCAAGAAACATTTCTTATTATTATCTATGTTGAAAACAGGAAATACTTAATCTTTTTGTAGAAACCGTAATTCAGTTTTTCAGGATTCTTTGAGTAATAGGAAGTTCAAAAGATTTAATACTTTTAACGCTTGTGTAGGTCCACAGTAATGGCCAAAAATACTCTATGGTTGTGTGTCTTTCCACTCTTTAGTTCCCTATGACATGAATCAGTGAATCTTGAACAAAAATTATGGCACTAGCAAGGATTTGACATGATTAGCCCCAATCCACTAAATATTAGGATTCTCGTGACTCAAATCAAAAATCAAATACTCCAGAGAGCATGATCAGCATCCTTCTGCTGTCCTGTCCTGCTACGTCTTTCTATTAAAGAAGGAGGTGTAATTCTGGCTACCTTGAATACTCAAGAGTTTGTGTCTGTCCATTCATGGCTTGCGTGTGTTTGTATTTCAGGAGACGAAGCACAGAGACAGATTGCCATGTGCATTCTGTACCACATCAGCATGGACGATCGTTTCAAGTCCATGTTTGCCTACACGGACTGCATTCCACAGGTGAGAGATCAGCCTGCATTAGCATGAGCTTATAGCAGGGGACAGGAGAGCTCTTTACCCGCTCCATCACACAGTGTCTACACCTTTGTTCCTCTGTGCCACACCATTCCGCAACAGCTCGAGGCTGTGGACGTTGAACACATCAAAGCGAAAGTTACAAATCCACTGTTGTCGGAAGAAACGCAAGAGTACGTCAGAAATAGAACAAGGTGTCAGTTTACTCTCTGTGTCTCATTGTGATGCGTCGCGTTCAATGTAGATAGTTACGCTGCTTATAATTTGATTGCGTTGAAACACGATGCATCGCTCGCATACGGTGTAGACATGGCGTCTCATTTCATCGGTCCTTTTAACATTTCCTGTGACTCTGGTCACTGTAATTAATATAATTCGTATACTGTAGGTGTGAAAAATCTAAATTTCCTGCTACTTTTCGCTGTTAATTTCAATAAATCAGATTATTAATGGTAATGCTTGTTGACAGTTTTTTTTTCTGATAAGACAAAAATATGCATCATGACTGACAGTAATGAAACGATTTTCATTTTAATACTGTTGATGAGAATTTAGATTTTTTTTTTTTTTTGCCAAATCAAACGTTATAATTTTTGTAAACTAAAGTTATATGCCATGTCAAGAATTTAAAAAGGACTGCAATTAACAATAAAACAAAATTATTAACACTGATTGATAAGGTTTTTTGAATCAAGGATTTGAATCAGTATTTTCTTTTCCAAACCTGAGAAAGTTATGGAAATTTCTATCCATCGATCACAAATAACTGGGAAAGTCATGAAAAGTCATTTTTCAAAAGGTGTGAGAACCCTGTACAGTAGAGTTTTTTTCCTTGTCACTTTCAACCTTGACTTTCTAATAGAATTCTGCTTTGTATTGAGTATGTATTGTGAAAAAAACTTTAAACAAATCAATTACCTTTTCAAATTTAAAGCAGGTTACTGAGGCAGGTTTGAGATGAGTTATCATTCAGTTATACAGAAAAGGAAGCAATAGACATTAAAGTTTAAGTAAAGATGAAAATAGGGCCCTTCATGGACAAATTGGGTGACTAGAGAAATGGAAATATGGTAACTGCAGGCTGGGGGTTACCAAGGTTTTGGTGGGGCGACTGGATGTTGCATGTGAAAGCAGGGCAGGTGCCAGTAAGTCTAGCCACAGTGATTTAGGCTGCAGGGTGGCTGCTATGTGATACTCAGTATGGGACTGTATGCTTTGCATACTCACCGCTGCCTCCTCACGGACCAAGCTTTCTCTCCTGGCCTCCTGCTTATCGTTAACGTCAGGGGGCGATGTTGACAACCCTTGACCACTTTAACCCAGGCCTGGACTTCTGCCCATTCCCTTCCCCCCTACACTCCCTTCCTGGACCCCTACCGTCCCCTCAGGTAGCAGAGTCCGGTACTCTGTTCCGCCCAGGGTGTGGTGACGTTAGCCGAGCAAATGCAGAGTGACATGTAAGGTTTGTGTCTAAAGTTAGGATCTGCTTGAGAAAATCAGGAGCCCCTGGACGTCTTGGAAACTTACAAATTGGGTGCGGGAGTTTGGAAATAATGTTTCAGGCCTGTCAGCTTTTTTGTGGGACAAAAGCAGATTTGATTAAAGTTCTAGACGGGTCAGAACTTCTAGCTGTTTGCTGACTTTGTTGAGTCTTGGGATCTTTTAGGAAAGAAGGGCACACTTGGACTTGAAGCTTTTAAGTGGGTAATGAGGTAACTGGACTGAAACTTGTAAACTGTCTTGGAAGATTGTGATGCCTGCAACCAAAATAAAGTACTTCTCTTTACCATCTGAACACATGCAAGCGCAATATTAGATTTTAAAATGTAAAAATAAATTAGTTTTGACTGTATTTTTGATCAAATAAATGTTCAGTTTGCATGTTAACAATAGAACAAGTTCATTCCTATAAATTATCTTCCATTTAGGTTAGTCTTAGACGGTAGACATAACTATCTAGGTTATGTCTACTGTCCACTGCTATTTTACGGTATATTGTTTGGCAGGTAATGAAGATGCTGTTTGATTGTGGTGAGGAGAGGATTGACGCTGAGCTCATTTCCTTCTGCATTAACCTTGCTGCCAACAAAAGGAATGCTCAGATTATGTGTGAAGGTAAGAACACATACAAATGCTCAACCGAATTTTTTTTTTTTTTAAAGCGAAGAGCAGACTTTGTGCTTATGTTAATCATCCTTTTCAAGGCAATGGTCTGAAGATGCTGATGAAGAGAGCACTGAAGCTAAAAGATCCTCTAATGATGAAGATGATCCGGAATATATCTCAGCATGATGGACCATCTAAAAATCTTTTCATTGTGAGTTTCAGAGAAAAAAAGAATACACACCCATACAAATAATGTTTGCTAATTTGTTGTAAATGCATACATTGATGCTTACTTAATTGAAGACTAATAAGCATGTGATGTGTTTGAGGACTATGTTGGGGACCTGGCAGCTCAGATCGGACTGAAGGAAGAGGAGGAGTTTGTGATTGAGTGCTTGGGCACTCTTTCCAATCTTACCATTCCTGATCTAGACTGGGAACTTGTGCTAAAGGAGTACAACCTGGTGCCTTATCTCAAAGACCACCTCAAACCAGGTCTATCTCATTCCACTTTACTTTTCTACATAACAACGGAAAATACATGAGAATTTTAGTTTCAAGATCTTGTGATTTGTGACTTCCCCATGTTTACTTCCTGTAGGCTCTGCAGAGGATGACCTCATTTTGGAGGTGGTGATTATGATTGGCACTGTCTCCATGGACGACTCCTGTGCCGTAATGTTGGCCAAATCAGGCATCATTCCTGCTCTAATAGAACTACTGAATGGTAAAAAAACGTTTAGATGCTTGGAATGCTTTTAAAGTGCCTGTTTCAAAAAAAATTTGTGTGTGACATGTTTGTGGAAGTAGAAAAATGGGAATCTCTTTCTTCTTTCTATCTTCAGCCCAGCAAGAAGATGATGAGTTTGTCTGTCAGATTGTGTACGTCTTTTACCAAATGGTGTTTCACCAGGCCACACGAGATGTAATTATAAAAGAAACGCGTATCCTTCATCTTGTAAAACCTGCAGTTGCAGGATGATGATGGTGTTGTTCAGTCAACAGGTTTCTCTTTCAGAGTTTTTCTCTTTGACTGTTATCTTATCAGAGGCTCCAGCATATCTCATTGACCTTATGCATGACAAAAATGCAGAAATACGCAAAGTGTGTGACAATACATTGGACATCATTGCTGTGAGTATAAATCTGCTGTACCTTAAAGTAGTGATCTGCTGTTTTCTTTTCACCAATTTCAAGCTACTTGTGTCCTTTGCATAAACTTTTTACATAACCCTGTTTACATCCAATTTATGTTGAAGAACCAGTATAATTTTTCATATAATTTATAAATGATTTTAGTATTTATTATTATTGCAAATTAGATTTTATTTTTATATTTACTGTATTCATTTAATTTTTTGTTGAAATTTTTGTAATTCAGTTAAGTGCTTTTGTCATTTTATTATTTTTTGAAAAATATATCTATTTATCTTTATTTAATTTATATTTATTTTAGTTTTAAACAATTTTAGCTTAAACTTTCAACTTAAACTTATTTTATTTCCAGGGCAACATTTCTCTTTTTTGTTAATTTGTAAAAAGTTTTTAATCTAATATTTATGATTTTTCTTTTTCAAATAACAAAAATGATTATTATAAGTTTTAGGCACATCTTCCTCGTTTCTTTTGTTTTGAGTAAGTGCACTTCGTTGTTAATGATGAATATGGCACATATAGTTATAGTCATAGTCATTATAGTCAGGGTCAGTTGACATGAAAGACGATTGGGTGAACATCGTGGCTAGCGGGTTAAATGTATAAGCTTTTCTGAAGCTGCTCTGTCATGTGTGATCTGTCCCAGGCCTCAGATTAATGTAATTAGGGCTGGTCTTGAGGCCAAGGGAAGTGTTCCATACATCTGATCGGAAAGGGCCATTAAAGCAAGGAGCCACATCAAAGAGAGAGGAGGAGACGGCTGCTTAGTGTCGCATGGGGATGGTGGACAGAACACAGATCTGCTGAATACCACAAATTCATATACACGTTGCTGATCATCTTCCCCTGATACAAATATGAAAATCTGTTTCTGTGATGAATATTGCTTTTAAAAAAAACTCTTTTTCTAATTTTGCCCTAGCTTTTTGCTTTTGTAGCAGTGGTTTTTTACCCGGACCAGTGAAGTCATTCATAATTCATTTTTACATGCTATTTCTGGATACGCTTAAAGATTTTTGCACCACATTTATTTATAAAACACCCAAATCTGCCTCCGGATCCAAATGTTCAGTAACGCCATGAGCTCAGCTACTTGAAGATTGATTAGCCAAGGTATCAGACCACATTCATTGCTCTGATTGGCCATGGGAATGCAGCATGTGGTGCCTTTAATGCTTAACAATGATGAATTTGTGCCCTGGCAAAAAGTGTCACCGTGCATGCCGGTGGGGCCGGACCAGTGACAATGAGGCCTGTTGATTTCCACCCCGTGTGGGAATGATTAATCAGAGGGCCGGGTTGCTTAGCTTTGCTATTTCCACCAACCTCAAAGAGGTTTTATTACACTCAGTCCCTGTAGAGTTAAAATAAACAGCTACTATGTTATCCGTCTGCCAAGCAACACAGCACACCTGATTCCTCCTACATCGACGGTATGGCACATGCAGGGAGGCAATACAGGCAGAGCCTTTCTATGTCCTGCTCTAATACTCTGGCTGTTCTCTCTGTCTCCGTCTGCAGGAATATGATGTAGAGTGGGGCAAGAAGATCCAGAGCGAGAAGTTCCGCTGGCATAACTCTCAGTGGCTAGAGATGGTGGAGAACCGGCAAATGGATGAGGCAGAGCCTTTCATGTATGGAGACGATGGAGAACCTTTCCTCCAAAATGGTGACATCCTGGAACGGCCAGACCTCTTCTACAGTGCAGGTTACATTGGGAAGGGGTTTTAAGAAATATTGCTGCATTTAAGGAGTAGTTGTTATGAATAGGGTTTTTTTTTTTTTTACCATTAAAAATTTCAGGCTCCATTTTTTTTTTTTTTTTTAAGAGATCTTATTCATCAAAGATTAACTAAAACACATTAAAGACAAAAAAATGTTTTTTTTTTTCAAATAAATGCCGTTCTTTTAAACTTTCTATTCATAAAGAAATACTGAAAAATACATATCACAGAAATATTAAGCAGCACAACTGTTTTCAACATTGATTACAATAAGTAATGTTTCTGGAGCACCACATTAGCATATTAAAATGATTTCTAAAGGATCATGTGACACGAGTAATCATGCTGAAATTTTTTACATATATTACATATATTAAAAACATACTTTTATTTACTTTTTATTTTTTATAATAATGTTAATAATTATAAATTAATTATAATCTATCATTATAATATAATTAGATATTTAATATAATATATATATATATATTTAATTCTAATTGTATTTTTTATTTTATAAAAACTGCAGATGACTGAGAAATTGAAATAGTAATGATTTATCTTTGTATTTTCCTGGCTCTAATGCATTAGCACAAAAGTGCCAATGATAACCGGTTTCTTTGTGATTCCTGCAGATGGAATAATCCCAGCAGATGGTGCCATTAGTCCAGAGTTCTTCACAGACTTCCAGAATGGAGACCTGTTAGGACCACAGGGTTTCCTCGGCAGGTACATTTAAATATGATGAATCGGCCAGACTTACTGCAGCGGATCTGTTGGTTTTGTTATTACTGCGTCACACACACACATCCTTGTCTGCCAGTTTTGTTGCTTTTAGCAGGGAATGGCCCAAAAGTACTGCGCCAAAGGGTCCTACGGCATCCCAGAAGGCCGTAGCACTCCTCCAACAGTAATACCCTTAGCTTTGAGAGTAAACACAGCTCCCTCTATTCAGCTTTTTACAAATCTGGTTCAGTTGCCATATACCTACTGTTTAGGGGTTTCAGAAAAACATTTGTGTGATGATTTGATGCGATGATTTATGGTGTAGGCCACTTTGTGTTATGGGACTGTGCAAAATATCAGAGCACTTTTCCAAATATTCAAATCATCGATGGCAGAGGGGATTATTTGATATGGGGCCATTAATACTATAATTCAATGCCCTCTTTAAATGATTAGACACACTTTTAGAATGACTTCATTGAAACATCTTATTTAGGATTATGTGTCTTTACTCATAGGTTGCCAGTGATAAAAAAGAAAAGAGATGGGTCCAACAACAGAGAGAGCGCTCTAAATTATACATCAGTCTGTGAGAAAAAGGTGGTTGTCTTGAAGTCAGAAAAGAGGCGCTGAAAAATAAGGAGCAAGTGAATACGAGTGGGAGGGGGGCGGCAGAGGAAGCTATGTTTTTTTTCACAGTTCTTTGTAAGCGATACCTGTAGAATACACTGAGAGTGCACAGGGAATTGGGCGGCCTGCAAGTGTGGTTTTCATTTTGTCCGTGTGTTGTTTGAGATCCAGGTTAACACAATAATGAAATCCAGCCTCAGTTCCCCTGCGCCGAGCCAGGAGCCAGACACACTGGGAACGGCTCTTTTAAAAGCCCTTTAATAGAATCACATTTATTTATAGAATAGCACAGAGCAATCTTTCATTTAGCTCATAAAAATGCTTTATTCCAGATGAAAAAAAAAATTCTTGGCTGCATTTGCTTGGAATAAAAGGGAGTTTCTCATTTTGAATGTTCAAAAATCACATTAAGGTAATTAATAAAATATTATAAAGTAAAATTAAATGATTTCAAAGCAGTTAAGTGCAACAATTTTATCTGAACACGTACTGTATAACATTATTGTCAGGACCAAACTGGAAATGTACAGTGGCCCCAAAAAGTATTTTGACTCTTAAGCCACGCAAAATGTTTAAATGTCACAAAGTTAGAAAGTGTTAAACCAAGTGGCATTTATTTATTTGACTTTCTTTGGATAATTTCAGTTCGCAAACGTTATGTAACACGTCCACAGTTAATGTGATGAACTACACCTGTGGTTACTCTGCTGAGACACCTGTGTGAACTTGAGGGGAACTGACTTCATATATTCACTAATATAGACCAGTTGGTTTAAAGTAATAGAACAAATGGCTAAATAATTAAAGTCAGCTCTGAGAAAACGTCTAGCATCATTAGTTTGCAGATAACACTTGGTTTGATAAACTATTATTCACATTTTGGGGTCAATATTTATTTTTGAAAGTAAGGAGACATTTTTTTTAAATATATTCAAAAATAAAACTGTTATTCTAAATTGTAATAATATTTCAGAATAAAACTGTTTTTTACTGTATTTTCTATTAAATAATTGCAGCCTTGGTGAGCATAAGATATTTTTAAAAATGAAAAATCATACTGATGCCAAACTTTTGAACAGTAGAGTAAGTTGTATCTAATGTAATGAAATTGAATACATTTTTACATATTTCAAACCTTCTCAAAAGAGGAAATACTTTCAAAATAACTTTTGGGGCTTTACATATTTTTCGTGTGCTCATTCATTCATTCATTGTAATTTCATGGAAAAAAGCATCTTTTATCCCGTTGTGTTTCATAAAAGAAAGTCAGTCAAATTTGGCATGCCTTGAGGGTGAGTAAATTTAACAGAATTATTGTTTTTTGGCACCAGAGGAAGGAAAGGTGAAATTCTGGTAACATTGACTGTTTCCTGTTTAGAGGTTTCTGAGTGTTTTTTACAGGATCTCACCTCTGTGTTAACTCTCAGGGGCCCCTGGGGCCAGACGTTGGGATCTTTTTCCAGCCTCAGATCTCCAGATTATCACCAAGTGCACTGTGTTTGTGGCCCAACAGTGAGTGTAAAGGGCCAACGGCTGTGTTTCATAAGAAAGTAGAAGAATAAACAGTTTCTCCATCTCAAATGATTTGGTTTAGATTAAATGATTAGACAAATGGAAAAAAAGGTTGGTTTGAGTCTTTTGTAACATCATTCTTTGCGAAACCTTACAGAAAATGCATCATTTTTACTTTCCTGGAAAGGATGACAGCATTCCTTTTGGGATGAATTATTCACTGCAAGAATGATCGTAACACACACAAACACACACTTTTTAGGCCAGTCTCTTACCTGGACACCTACAACACACAGCCTTATCCTTCCCATCAACCCTTTTCAGTTGAACCTATTCTGATAGTTATAAGCTACGGTTTCGCCCAAACTCTTTGACATCAACTTTTTTTTCTCTTCAAGCCTTTTAACAAAGTCTGAAATGTCCCCAGACAGCAGTGGTGTCCCTCAGAGGATAAAGACAGGCATGATGCCCGGAGAGGGAGGGTGTTCTGGGAGTTAAGAGGGTAACGCATGTAACCGATCACTGGAAGTTTTTTAGTCTAAAAACAACTCCGCATTATGGGAGCTGGAAGGGGCAAAGCAAACAACCCATTTTTTAAGAGGACAGGCCAGAGACGGGTTGGTGTTGTTAATTAAGAGGCAGATTATACTAGTCCACATAAAACATAACATAACGCATAACACAACATAATAAATTGAATATAACGTGACATGATCCCATTGGTACGGAAGCCCATTTCTGCCACCTAAAAAAATCAATAATAATCATGCTCCGGTAAGTCATAATTATGACATAAAATTACAAATGATGACTTAAATTTTAATTGAGATTAAAAAGTCAAAGTTATGATTTAAAAAATAGAAATTATGATAAAAAAATAAAAATTGACACTAATTCAAATAATGACATACTTATTCGAAATTGACAAATCATAATCAGAAAGTCATATTATTTTCTCATTATTTAGATTTTGAAATCATAATTTAAAATTTTCATCACATAATAACTTATTCTCATAATTTAGATTTTTTTTATGTCATAAATTATGACTTTCCAGAGCATGTTTTTTTTATGTGGTGGGAATGGGTTTCCATACATTGGCCATTTCCCTTGAAGAATTAATATAATTGTACGGGTTTAAAAATCAAAAGTTTAATTTATGAACACTCCTGGTGTGAATAATTAGTAAGCAGTTCTGTATTAATCTCGGTAGCTCTGTTTTGCAGAATCAGAGCGCCATCTAGTGATACTTATAACCTTTATCTAACCTTTAAATAAGTAATTGCCTCATAAAATGCAAATTAACATGATTTATTTAATCTTTTTGTGATTAATCGAAACTCTCACGTATTTCAGCAGTTATATGACTGGCTGACAGATGGCTGTCTCTCTTTTCCGGCAGTTCTTTGACAGACGGATACGTCCAGACGGGTGTGACTCCAGCACGTCCTGCCACGGCTTACGGCTTTCGGCCTGATGAGCAGTTTTATTACGGTTACACAGCATCACGGTAGGAGAGTATCAAGGAAGCCCTTCGAAAACCTTCGTAAACTCTGAAAACCGATTAAATGGAACTCAAATACTGTTAGTTAGGTATGGTCTCTTTATCATTTCACATGAAAGCAACACTACTGACTTTTTTCATTGTCAGTATTTCTTTCTATATTTATTACATTCCACGTGAATCTCAGTCTGAATGTGTTTTGAGCAGAATGTTTTCAATGAAGCTTTGATTTTAGGCTAGATCATGTAGTTTCAGTGTATACTTTAGCCTACTGTGTATTGCTTGTCAACATTGAAGAAACTAATGGCACCACATTGCCTTTTCTGTGCAATATAGAAAAAGTAGGCGTTTAGTTGCATGCTATTTCAGTGGTGTAGGTGAGTTTTGAGGGATGAAAACACCCACTCTTTATACATTACAACAATGTCAGTTTAACTGCATCATAGTGGTTCAGATTTAGGTTTCTGGAAACAAAATATTGTAAAGCTCTGCAACTCATGTCAATTATTGTTGTTCATTATAGGTTTTCAATCAATGTTGCATGTTTACATAAAGCAACTGACTGTAGGGGTCATTTTAAAGATTGTGGTGCCCCCCTGTGGACTCGCTTATGAAATGATATATTATGTTCAAATGCATTACATAGATGACTGCTTTTTACAGCACAGTGCCCATGGTAACAATAATGTCATTTTGCAGTCTTAATATCTTCACTACTCACTAATGTTGCCTCTTACTTTGCCTTTGATACTGTAGTAGTACAAATACAACACAGCTTTCCTTTTTATGGTGCACTGTTAACAAATTCTTATGTATTTTGTAATGTAGCCAAACTTAAATGTTATTTTAAAAATAATACTGGTCTATTGATGTGCGTTTTAGTAACTTCATTGGTGCCTGGGGATTGTCTTAATGACTGTTTGATATAAAATGCCTTTTTATTTAATTGTGGTGCAATATGAAATACAAAAATTGATGTGCAAAAGGTTTCCTTGTGTTTACTTTGATATAAATGTTTTGTATCTTTTAGAGTTTTAGAACAGCAGAACCTCAGCAAATGTCTAGTTTACTCTCACTTTAATGTGATGAAATGCCATGCGTGCCATACATATTTAATCATTCAATCTATCATTCCAACATTCCTTTAAAGGGTGGTCATGCTTATTCAAAGATGTATTGATGGACTGTATTATTGTTTATGTGGATCTTAAATAGATAGACAAGTGTCCAAATCAGAATCTGTAGTAATGACTGTCTCCATATATAGACAGATCTCAGTGGTTCTGCGAATCTGCAGTGCATATGTGTCAAATCTTTTTGTGTCACTCAATACAGATTCATGACTTAAAACGGCTCTGTGCTGTCGGTATGTCACAGAGCTAGATTCCATGGCAAACAAACCCGACAGGCCTGCATTGCATTGTGGGTCCAAAGTAAACAGCCGTAAACAACTCTGTTTTGAATGTCGTCTGAAGGTTGGAAACCACCTTGTTCCTTACTAAAGGATTCCTTAAAGTTTCACAAAGGATATCATTTCCAAATACAATATTTATGTTACAATTTAGACTTCATATATTATTCAAATGCTAACATAGCAATTCATTTGTACAGATTAGCTTGAAACAATATTGAAATAAGGTTATCTATATGACATTCTTAAAATAGTCCTTATAAGATTAAAAAACATGTTATCTTCTTGAACTAATTTTAAACAACACTATATATGCCACCATTCAAAATGGGGATTGGTATGATTTTTATTTACATTTTAAATGTAATGTTAATATTCTGAAATGTTACTACAATTTAAATAATTTTACAGTTTAATAACTCCTTTCCTTTCTCAGGATTCTTTGATGAATTGAAAGTTGAATAGAACAACATTTATTTTAAATAGAATTTTTATAAATGTTGTTAATCACTTTTTATAAGTATAATGCATCCTTGCTGAATAAAGTATTAATTTATTTGATATATACTGTACATACAGTAAATTATAATTACCTCCTGCACTATGAAGAAACCAAGTTCAAAATGTACAATTTGTCTCTTTACACAGAAAAATGAAGGTGTGAACAAGTTGAGTAAAGTACTGACACGGTCATTAAATCTTAAACTATAGCTTCTGGTTCCTCGAACATTTGAACTTTTTCTCCATTGTCTTTGCAAGTCTGAAGCCTCTCCTCGACTTCAATAACCTCCATTACCAGGTCACGGATCTCCTTCACACAGCCCAGGGGGCTGGGTTCCTCCTCTAGGTGTGGTGAAGACTGGGTTTCGGAAGCTTTTTCTGGAAGATCCATGATTTGTTTGTCTGTGAACGCTTTATAGATATCTCCAGCTTCTGCATCTTCAATAGATAAGCAAACGGCTATTGGATATGTGCTTTCATCACGTATAGGTGCTGTAATCTGGGCTGGATCATCTGTGGGCTTATTAGCAAAGTCTGAAAAAATTGCATCATCTCCTTTTGGTGAACTAGAAGTACCAGCACTTTCTGTGGCTTCTGTTACCGTAATAACAGGGGTGGGAATGACATCCGTGGCGATTGTGGTTGTTATGAGTTCTGGTTTAGTCTCGGCTGACGTAATGGAGGTTGACGTTTCAGCAGTGGCAAATCCATCATCACTGCTCTCCTCTAAGAGTGTCTTGTTCTCTCCATCACCGATTTTTCCCATGACAGGCAGAGCTTGGCTCAGTGTGCTACTTTCTGACTTTAGCGAGTGAACAGTCACGGATTTGTTTGCTGTCATGCCGTTGCCCAGCAGCGGGGAGGGCGTTAGGGACGTACGCAGGCTCGGGGAGGTATTTAAGTGTCCTGGGCTGCTGGGTGCAGATACCGGGGGAGTGGAGGACAGGCTGGACACACTGAAGTTGTATCTGCTCTCTTTCAACAGGTTGAATTTCTTCAAGCTGGCTGCCTCCTTGACCACTGCCAATCACAAGCACAAATCAGATTCCAGAATGTTTTAGGCAAATCTAAATGAGTTATCATTTCTTGTTCTGTGGGATTTTTACATATGTGACCCTAAAATGTATTAGGAGTCGGACACTCTTCTGAGCAACTTTTGAAATATATTTTAACCACTGGGCTCTAATAGAGATTTTATAGTGGATTAACAGTACACTGCCATTCAAAAGTTGTGATTTTTATTTTATTTTATATATTTCACCAAGACTACATTTGCTACATCAATTTTTAAATATCATTACAATTTAAAATAATTGTTTTCTATTTGATTATATTTTAAATGTACCTGTATATTATTCATGTGATGGTAAAGTAAATATTACTCCAGTCTTCAGTGTCACATGATCCTTCAGAAATCATTCTAATATGCTGATTTGGTGGTCAAGAAACATTTATTATTATTATCAATGTTGAAAACCGCTGTGCTGCCCAATATTTTTGTGGAAACCATCATAAATTTTTTTTTTTGTCAGAATTATTTGATAAATAGTGAGTTCATTTCAAAGCATTTATTCAAAATATAAATATATTTTTTAATAATGTAAAAGTCTTTACTGTCACTTTTGATCAAGTTAATGCATTCTTGCTGAATCAAAAGATTCATTTCATTTTTAAAAATCTTAAAGATCCCAGTTTTTTTAAAACTATTTCTTGAAAAATGCATGAATTTTATTTTAATACTTTTAAAACTGCTTTGTACTAAATAATGCCTAACAATCAATAACGTCTTTGCGAGAAAACTTGTAGTAATGTTGTGATCATGTGACATACCCATGCTGATGTCCTTTTCCAGTATCTGGTGGATAATGTCCTCATACAAGTTTTCCACACTGATGAAGTTTGAATAGTCGGCGAATATGTATTGCTCAAATTTAGGTAGTTCCTAAAGGTACATTTTAAGAAAATACATGTCTATTAGGAAATATCAAACATGTATGGTTTGTATATTTAAGCTGTTAGTGCTTGTATTTCTGTCATTATGCGACTGATCTGAAATGTACCTCTTTGAAGGATGGGGCCAGATGCTTCTTGGTGCTGGGTAGAGTGATGTTGATCAAAGCTTCATGGAGGATCCTCTTTCTCACTGTGCTGCTGTCGTAGTCAAATTGCTGTAGAGCAAAGATAAATGAAGCTAAGGAATCTGACACAGCCATTTGTGTTTGTAAATGAAAAGTTAGATGCTTACCTTCAGAACCCTGTTTGAAGCCTTTTGCATAGACATCATGAGGTTGATAGATGGGTCCTCCAAAGGCTTTTGCACGAGCAACTCAAAGGTGTACTCTACATTCTCCATCAGCTAAAACCATCACACAACAGACACGTCTGAAACCCTAATCGATCACAGTAAGACTATAGAGTGTATGCAAGCAGTTCCGAAAGGAGTTGGCTTCTTGGTTGTAGTTTTGGTTACCTGTTTTAAGTCGATCTCTATGCTGTTCGCCAAACCTTTGACGCAATAGTTGAAGCTTTGCTGTAGCTCTTGGATGTGATCTGCGAGTCCACTCACTTTGTCATAACAGCTCTGTAAATTAGCCCAACTCATCTTAAACAGAGCCTTAAGAAAGAGAGACAGCAGAAGAGTTGTTTTAATATAAAGGCTAATATTAATATTAAAAATATATATATAATACTTTGGCTCAAGAAATGGAATATAATGCACGATGTATGGACTGTTTATGCTGCTTAATCATAAATTTTGAGCTCCTCTCACCTGTCGGAGTTCCTCCCTCTGGTCAGCATCCTCGAAGTCCTGACAAAGCTGTTCCATCATGCCCTCGATCAAGTCCCGGAGCTCTGTGAAGCCCAGGTTGATGGGCCCCATCACTTCCTCCAAGATGGCGGGCAGGTAAGGCAGCACCTGCTCAGTGCAGTATTTGGTTGCTGGCTCAGCTACCATAGCTACCCAGATTGAAAGAGTAAAAATATGGTACAGTACATAGACTCAGATATGGTAAACACCCACATTTTTACAACAGAGTAACTGAGGCCAAAAGACATCTTGCGGGTAACACTTTCTTGCTACATAGGTTACATTACTGTTGTAATAACAGTAAATTATGCATAATTACATGCAACTAACCATTAACCAAACCATATTCCTAACCCTATAGTAAGTACATGTTAATGTAAGTTAATTAATGTTAATTAATTTTACTCCGTACTTAAAATAAAGTGTAAACCAACTTGCTTTACTGATGGCCATTCAAATGAAATATACATTTTGTGAGATATTTATATTACATTATATTTAATATATTTTTTTTATATATACATACACTACCGTTCAAAATTTGGGGGTTGATAAGATCTCGTAAGCTCACATTAAAATTTCTTTAAAACGTACTAATATTTATTAAAGTTTATATTTTCAATTTTTATATATTTAGAAATATATAATGTTTGAAATGTATCCATCCATTGGAAATCCATTACCCCAGTCTTCAGTGTCACATGATCCTTTCTAATATGCTGGTTTGGCACTCGAGAAACATTTCTTATTATTATCGATGCTGACAACATTTGTTCTTCTTTATATTTTTGTGGGATTCATCTTTTTTAGGATTCATTTATGATTATAAAGTGAATTGCCTCATAAAAGTATACTTTTTTTTAATGTGAAAGATAGTGTACGGCAAGTGACAGTTTTCAGTTTCAAAGCTGTAAATTGACACATTTTTAGTGTGATCATGTACCTCTGAGTTTACTCTCCAGGAAAGCTCTTGAGCTGGTGATCTGGTCCATGTCAGAGCGCATGCGTGCCTCCTGCTCTTTCGCCATATCTTTGCACTCCTCCTTCAGTGTGGTCAGCCTTTGCATTAGATGATTTTGCAGCAGAAAATAAGCAGCTTCAACTGTCTATAAGACAAATGGCAGGGATCAATTCATTAATAACTGTTACATACGTTTTTGTAACGTCCATAATCACAGCTATGGAATGTAATGTGTTTCTGGTATGTTTCTGGTTTGTCCCACCCTTTAGGAAACACCAAAGGGACATTTCTGGCCTCCCTGGCCTAAAGCTTTTTGGGTGTACATCCTACATGTATGCCAACATCACACACCCAAGTTTCAAGTATAAAGGACAGGTTCTGGAGAAACCCAATGCCATAATGGGAAACAATTTGTACAATCACTAGGACAGGATAGAGACGCACTGCAAACCACACTCTTCTCTTGTCTGCCCTCTTGCTCTTCATACATGGCTGCAGTTCTTTCTCCAGATAGGGCATTAAGTCCTCCATGAACAGATTAGCAAGACCCTAAACACACAAACAAACAAACACAAATTCAGAAATATTACACATACATCTAAACAAGACTTGATAAACATTGAGCGCAAACACTGCAGTGCTAAACCCCCATGTGGCACAATTCATGTAAACTTAAACCACAGACTAGACTGATATGTTTACCTAAAACTACAAAATCAATCCTTGATCTGCCTTCATTTCTCAAACACGATCCAAATCAAAGTATTTAAATGAACAGACTAATGTGACAACAGTTAACAATATTAATAATGAAATACTAAAGTAATAAGCCAATCAAAACCAAGTTTTACAATGATTTTCCCCCCTTATCCATGATTCAAGCACAGAAAAGTATCAAATAGTTTTAGGAAACTGCAGAAAAAGTATAAAATAAACATAAAATAAACCAAAGAATTAATTGTTAAATGTATTATAAATATAGAGAATGTATATTCTATTAATGATGTTATAAAGTAAGTGTGTGTGTGTGTGTGTGTGTGTGTGTGTGTGTGTGTGTGTGTGTGTGTGTGTGTGTGTGTGTGTGTGTGTGTGTGTGTGTGTGTGTGTGTGTGTGTGTGTGTGTGTGTGTGTGTGTGTGTGTGTGTTCGTATTTCTCATACTGTGAGCTTCAGGACCCTTCATGGCACATGTTGCTCTTTCAGAACTACTTTCTTCTAACAGAAAGTTAAAATAATATGTGCTGTGAGATGCACTGACAAACGTGATGTCCCGTTGGCTTTAACAGGTGAAACTACAGTGAAACTGCCTGTGTGCAGCATTACTCAGATTCCACACATGCTCTGATGTAACAGCGTGTGACTCGGGGTTTTGGAGACTGAGTACAGATAACACATGCAAGACTTTATGTATATATACAAAGGGAAAAAACTCTAATTATATTCAAATCTACCATTTAGTGAGGAAAACTAATTATTTTGGGAAAAAAGCAGAATTATACCAAATATGGAAATATGTTTTGCAACTTGGTTCCGGCCATTTATAAATGATAAAGACTGTCATAACTGTCACAGAAAATTACAAAACATTTCAAAAGCTAGAACATTCCATAGAAGAACAAAAGCTATCTTGTTTATTTAAAAAAAAAATGGTTTAAGTTTCTGTGCTGTCAATGTGAACCTGCACAAATGTGGAAGGACACCTACCCGCACATCACTGCCTATGAGCATATCCCATGATTCATACTGGCCATTCTCCTGCCTATAGAGCTGAAAGGCTTTGAGGAAAGCTTTAACCTCACACGTCTTCTTCTTGAGAAAATCTGTTGAATAGACCAAATGTTTTCCCTTTAATATAAGCTGATATATTTCTTTACACCACAACTTCCACTGGCACTGGTTTTATATCAGTGAAAGTCATACCTTTGTTCTGGTGGCGAATGCAGTTAGATAAGACCGATATGAATTCATCTTGAGAGTGTTCATCTCGGAAACAGAAATAGGAATCTCTGCGGTACGGAAGTCTAAGATAAACTGGGTACTCCCCCGGCATGTCCGCCACAGGGGGCGCGAAATCCTCCTGGACATCTGCATCATAACACACACAATCACATTTTACTCCATCATCTTAATTAATTCACCATTATGTTTACTGTATGTATAACAATTAGTGTATATTATATATTATGTTCTTCATAAATCTTTTCAGTAAATAAATAATGATGATTTATAGAAAACAAAAACAGAATTCTAAAGTAATGCATGGATGAATCGTTCACAATAATACCATAAGGTATTACTGTACACATAAAGAAATTAAATGGGGTCAATTTTGATTTTATGCCAAATTTAAATTAAGTCATGTTTCTATTAGAAACAAAATAACATTTATCATTAGCTCAGTAATGAATGGGTTTTAAAAGACAATATTCAGTAATATTCTAGGTTCAACCGCTCTGAGTTTGGATATGAATTCATATGAATTGAGCTGAGCTGGATAATATTAATAACACTAACTTAGTAACATTGACACTATTATTGAACTGAACTGAATCAACACTGATGCTTAATAATAATTCTGTAGAGATGCTTTTCAGCTGAAACTGAATTTGTTTCATAATTGATGAATTCTACAACATTAACACTGTTATTTTTCTGTTTATTACTGTGAATCTGCTTTGACATAATGGCTACATAAATAAATTCCTGTTTCTGCTATAAATAATTGTGACTTGACTTACTGTAAAGGGATAGTTCAACCAAAAACGAAAATTCTGTCAACATTTACTCACCTTCAAGTTGTTCCAAACCTGTATACATTTCTTTCTTCTGCTGAACACTAAAGAAGATATTTTGAAGAAAATGGGTAACCAAACATTTGATCGGCCCTGTTGACTTCCATAGTAAGGAGGTGAAAACAATTATATGGAAGTCATTGGGGCCCATCAACTATTTGGTTACCAACATTCTTCAAAATATCTTCTTTTGTGTGTCAATTTATGCTACATGTGTACCCAACAGGGAACACTCTCAGAACTTTGGCTAACATTGTAGCTCTCAAAGTTATGAACAAATGTTCTTCCAGTAACATTAATAGAATGTTTGTTCAAAGTTACCTGGTCTTTAATAATTGCTGAATAAGTGTAAAATTAGCTCACTTAAAATGTATGTATGGGTACTCTAAATGAATTGTACTCACTGTTGGTGCCAGGGCAGGCCTGGTCAATCATTTCCATATATTTTGCTTCTGTAGTCAGAATGGTGCCCCCTGTAGGCATCAGTCTCTGTGTTGGAGGGGCACCTTTCACAAACGCCTGCAGGAAAGCAGGTTAGGAAATGTTATCAGTACCTCAGTTAGCAAATGTTCATTCTCAGATGGTGAATAATGGCTGATACCTTGTAGCTCTCGTGGATCTCCAGGACGTGACAGGCACGGATCACAACAAATCTCTGCTTCCACTTCCTGCCGTCATCAAAGTACCAAACAATTTCCTCGTACATTACCTTTCCTGACTCTGGATGGGCCTGGATAATTACATTTAATGTGTCGATTTCATAAGAATAAATGAATACAGATATGTCTTTTAAATCCATATCTGAGATATCTGATTCCTACCCGTTGTTTGAGGAACTGTGTGCGTTCCTCTTTGCGTTGTTCAAGTTCATCTTGGATCTGGGACAGGTAAGCCAGAAAATATTGTTTCCTATAAATCGGTGCAAACTTCTTAAATTTCTCATCCACTTGTCCTGCAAGACAACACAATGCTGAGGTCATTACAGTATTAAAATGACTAGAAGTCTTCTCAAATAATTATGCTACAAACAACTGCCTACTTGCTCAGCACGAATTCATATGGTATGCATTGATCTAACATTTACTTGATCATACTTTACTATGTATCATAATAAAAATAGCATGTAACATCAGCTCATGCCCTGAGATTGGGGCCAAGTAAACAGTCATTTTCCAAATTCAGAGGTGATGCTAGTGCTGCAAAAATTACACTTCACCTTTATTTAACGAAACCCAACTTTGCCTCGTATTCGTACATATGTTTTTTTATTTTTCATAAATCAGTTAAATGATGACATGCTATATTACAGCTGAAAGAATCAAAATACCATAATACTGAATAGACAATATTTAGCTGTTTTTCTCTGTCATACAGTATGTTGTGTTAATTATTAAAACTTTACAATAAGGTCCCACTTAATGTTCATTTATGCATTAACTATCATTAACTAACAATGAGCAATACATTTAATACAGTATTTATTCATATTTGTTAACTGTTTATTATTATTCATATATAGGTCCATTAAATAATTTTAACAGTTAGGCCTTCTAGTACATCTTTTTTAAACAATGTATTAGAAAATGCTGAAATTATCATGAACTAAGATTATAAGAAAAGGCTTTAAAAATATTTTCATTGTTAGTTCACGTTAACTAATGTAGTTTATAATCTTAAAAAATGAAACCACATTGTAAAGTGTTACCTTAGAACGCACCATCAATGTGTCCAACGTGTAAAAACAGATGGCAGTACATCATCCAAAATAGGCACAGACCAAAGGTGAGTGGAGAGGATATTCACAGCGGATTGTCTAAATTAGTTAATTGTGTTTTTCCCAGTACCACATTCAAATTTACCTGAACAATACTGTAGTGAACAGATAATATTAATGTGTGTTTACAGCCAATCAGACTGCTTATTCCTGCCTGAACATTTCAACATTCTTGTCAGTACCCTACTTTCAAACCTCATAGATCTAATGTAGAATCATACATGTTTAAATTAGGATTTAACTCACAAACCAGAATGACCACTTGTAGTGGGTGTTTCTACTTTTTTAATTTCCTCATTTTAAATTTTTATACGATTTTAGAGCCTTACATTACGTAACAGCTAAATTTAGACAACAGGTGAGAGCTATGGCATTCACTTCCATCATATCTCACAATGGAGTGAAAGTAATGAGCCGCTCTGTCATTATTTTCACTCTCTTGCCAGTGTGCATTTCTTCACGCAGTCTTCATAAAACTATTGGGTAATACTTTATTCAGAATACGGTTCCTTCATTAATGAATAACTACACAGGAACAAATGAGTAACACAATTTTAAGAATCTAGTAACTACTATTAACTAACAAGAAACTCTGATTAACGAATTAGTAAGTAATAGCACACACATGAAAGTGGTAGTTCACTATTAACTAATCAATAACTACTATTTTTTTATGCTTCCCAGAAAACTACTGAAAAAGTTTCATATTCAGGCAAAACTAATTAATAACTAATGCAGGACAAATGACTAACTGTAAACAACACAAGGTTGTTTACATCATCAATATGTTATAGCATAGCAGACTGATTTGGGAAAACTTTTAATAGTTAGCCTATGCTATCTCCTAGAGAACTATTTATCAACTGAATAATTTTAAAGAAATGGATTTTTAAATGCAGTTGTCGCGACCTTACTTGTCCTGTGGCCAATTTTCCGGCATTCCTCTGGACTCGCACTTGTGAATGATTAGAAAATTCTACACTTTAGGATTGGCTTTTCATTAGTTACTACTGTAAGAATCATGGTAACTAGCTAGTAATGACTCAAGTGTTGCTACATACTTCCAAAGGAATTACTAAATATTTGGATCCGTATTCTAAAGTGAAGATCGTAACTAGCTAGTAATGTATGTAGTAACAATTTTATGTAGTGTTGTAGTGTATGTAGTGTATGTAGTAACACTTGAATCATTACTAGTTAGTTACCATGATCTTCACTTTAGAATACGGATCCAAATATTTAGTAATTCCGTTAGAAGTATGTAACACTTGAGCCATATGTCTAGTAATTTGTCCTGCATTAGTTATTGATTAGTTTTGCATGAATTATGAAACTTTTTCAGTAGTTATCTGGGAAGCATAAAAAACAGTAGTTATTGATTAGTTAATAGTGAACTACCACTTTCATGTGTGTGCTACTTACTAATTTGTTAATCAGAGTTTCTTGTTAGTTAGTAGTTACTAGATTCTTAATATTGTGTTACTCATTTGTACCTGTGTAGTTATTCATTAACGAAGGAACCGTATTCTAAAGTGTTACCAACTATTGTTTTGTTTGAGAGAGAGATTCATTTTTTTGGAAGGAAATTTAGTTTGAGATGTCTTGCATTCTTGAGCTCTGACATGTGAGATACTTTGCCTACAGTAGACGTTTGTGACGTGGCATCACCTGCAAAGCCAGTTCTGTATGAACATACCTCAACACAGACATCACACTTTAACCCACACTTCAGCAAGAGGACACGGTTGACAAGGGAATGTTCGTAAACACCTCTATGTGTGTGTGAGTAAAAAAAAGAAAAGCTCATTGACAATGAGCAGCTGTTGACAACACACTCTCTTTTAACCTTAGGTGTGAAATGACAGCACTTGAATTTACTGTCAGCTCATTCTCAGGAAGTGATCCCATTTGTTTCCCATGTCTTTTAATGACATAATTAGCACGATACTAAACCTAGAGTCACATTATCTGACAGATTTAAAGGGATAGTTCACCCAAAAAAGAAAATTCTGTCATTTCCTCGCCCTCAAGTTGTTCCAAACCTGTATGAATTTATTTCTTCTTCTGAACACAAAAGAAGATATTTTGAAGAATGTTGGTAACCAAACATTTGAAGGGACCCAATTGACTTCCATAGTATTTGTTTTCCATGTTTTTTTGTAAGTCGCTTTGGATAAAAATACAAATTATAACATATAATATATAATATATAATATATAGCATTAACATTAGGTTATGCACATCAAAATACAATTAGTACTTTGCAAGTCTGTAACTACATATTCAGAAGCTATAGAAGGGTTGTAGTTTCAAAATCAGCCAATGAATAGTCCTTACATATATTGAATACTTAATATAATATTTGGGAGTCATGCCCCCTATAGTGGTTACAATCTTTGGAAGCTGACAGTTCAGCAGTAACCTTTTCGAATTAAATGATCACCTGTCAATTTTTAGGCTCATATGTTCCCGTTTCCGGACAATGAGCTTTTCATTAAAAATCAAACTGAGTTCTGTGAATGAAATGGGGTATAAAAAAACACATTCTGAGAATACACTCAGTGCTGTTGAGTTGCACGTTTTGTCTACTAACATCACTCTTTCTTTACAAACTGCAGATGTTAATTGCAAACACTGGGTGTTTGTCCATTTGAGCAAATAGCAGAGCTGATTTGAATCCTTTAATCTCTGACACTCACTAAAAATCTCCACCCATATAGTTTGAAATGGCAAGAAGAAGAAAACAAACAGGTTTCTGCCTCTCACTTTTCAGGTGAGAGGATAGAGTGACTACAGTGATCTAATGGACACTAATGATAGTCATTTAACAAATTCAACAATTTTTCTAACACTAAATGATCATGTAATTTAGGACAAATGAAAACATCTCATGCATTTCAATCTGCAATTTCAGAAACATCCACCATCTTTCTCTGCCCATATCCCTGCAATATAAATGTTTCAGCAACCTATTATTATTTAAGAGCATCAGAAAACATAAACAAATACTGCTATTTCCACACTCATAAACTATGCCAAACCACTTAGTGACTTAGAATGACCACATAAAGTTCCTATACACATACCTTTTATGTAGTTGGATTTATTTTCATCCAGTAAACTGGATGATGTTCCCATACTGCTCTGCTTAGTTCTCTCTCTCTTCTGCTCTGGTGAAGTTGATTCAATGTCTCTGAATTCACAACTGAGGGAGAATCTGAAAGCAGGTGTTATATTTCAGGACTGTGGGAGTGGCATGAAGAAAGCTGTTGCATCAGGACAATCAAGGGCTGTCTTTTAAAAGGAGCTGTCTCCCTAGACAACCTGTGATGCCCAAAATGCTGTCTAGGGAGGCAGCTCACTAAGTTTTGACACAGTGACAGCCTAATTTCATGAAAATAACATGCTATATGATATGATTTATAAATCAGGCTTCTCTGTGAATATGCAAGAGTATCTGAGCTGTGATCAAAGCTACCAGAGTAACAGTGAAGGTACTCAAGGAAGAACCATGGTATGTTTTGTTACATCTTTGTTTGTGAAATACAATGTGTGACATACTAGACAGACTTGATTCCATTTATCACCACGAACAGATTCTATTCAAACTGCATTTCAGGGAGGTCTAGACATGTACTATGCAAATAAAGCTGGCGTGGCTCTAATTTATGACAAACATAATTTTCAAGCAGATGAATCATATCAAATCTGAACACATTCAAGTCTTATTTCACACCAAACATAACAGAAAAAGTATTTGTACTATGATTTGTTTTTGCATTGTGACATTTGGAAAACAAAGCACATTTCTGTGAATTCTAATTGCTGTAAAAAAAAACAATTCTAATATACTACACACTGAATAAAAAGCTCAAAAGTTAATTATTAATAATGGGAATTCTAGAGGGAAAATTGGCTTAAATGTTATAAAAATAATAAATTAATGTTCAATCAAAAAATGTATAAAAATATGCTAAATATTCTGTTGTTTTTAAGGTAAAATGTGGCCCGGACATGTTTTTGTTTTAGTTTTTTTTATTCACCCAAGCACTTTATAATTTTCATATTATATTTAAATATAAATTATAATATACACATATAATGTAACATGTTTATATATTTATGTTATACAGCACAACTGTTTGTAATCTGGAAAAAAAATTAAGCAGAAGTGAAATAGAAAACCAGATCAGGTAAGTTAAATATAAACCTTTGACAGAGTCTTTATAAATATTTTTAAAAATTAAAAAAACAAAGAATAAAAGTCAATACTGCATCCGTCAACACAGACTGATTATTCAAACACTATAAAGCCTTTTATTGGGTCAAAGCCTCAGTGCAATCCACAGAAAACATCAACAAAATTGAAACAACCCTTTTAATTCAGATCAAAATGGTGTTTCTTATCCAGAACTTACTCAAGTTATCATTGACAATTTCTAAAATAAACATGAAAACACATCGATAAAAATAGCCACAGTTGACCTCTATACTGTCCAAACTCTCAAAAGTCAGAGAGTTAGACGTCGGTCTGAGCTGACAGCGTTGCTTTGAGGGGCGGATGAGTAGGTAGGCACGCTGTATTTTGTAAGCACTTCCTTAAACTGTGCCAGGGTGGCGTCGGTCCGCACACCTGTTGGGTCAAAGTGTGTCCGGCTCACTCTAAACCCGGCCTCCGTGAGATACTGCAGGAACTTATTCAGCCTGAGAGAGACGAACAAACCTCAGTGTCAGATTCTGTATTATGTATATAATGTATTATGACAGTGTATGGAGAAGTCTGCGCTGACTAACTTAGGCATGTTCATGCCGCGGATGCTGTGCCGATGAATGCTGTAGTAGAATGCTGGATGCTCCAAAGATGTATCTGATTTGACTTTCTTCAGCACATTCCCACAGTCCTCCCCTGTGGGCTTTCTTTTCCCTGAACACAAAAAAGTAAAATAAAATACACTTTATTGTCTATGCAATCAATCCATTTCAGCTTTTATTCTACCATAAACCCTACTTAATCTGGGATAACCTAGGAACAGTTAAATCCCCGAGAACAGCAGATAAAAGACATTGATAAAGCAACAAATACCTGACTGGTCAGATGTATCCGCCTCTTCAACCTTCTGTAAAGTTTTTATGACCACACCACACTCCACTAGACAAAAATGTGTCAAATTAATTGAAAAATACAAGGCAAAAATCAAGTTAGGCTGAAAAAACAAGTTCAAAACAACTTTATCATCTCCATGTTGTATTTAACGATGAATAACCAGAAGATTACTGAAAAAAAAGTGATGGGCAAAAACTTGCACACCCAAACACACCTTGGTTGGAGAAGGCAGAGAATCCCGGGACAGGGAAAGGTTTGAGAGTGGTGCAGTCAGCTTCACAAATGAGTGTCTTCACCAGAGGCTGGATGTCTTCCATATTGTGCTGCACTGTTGCCACCAACATCCGCCTCAGAAATCCAGTGTTAAACAGAGGACCAGCCCTGGTGGATGGAAAGGGTAAAAAAGAAAAAAAAAATATTAATGGCATTAATGAAGGAATTAAGCATTATTATTATAAGTGTTTTAAACAAAACAAAAAAAAAGTATGAATGACATCATCTCACCAAAGTGGTCCAAGCTCTACTGCCGTTTTTCCTGGCATACTCCCATGGCACTGGCAGGGCAGCTGTCTGTACAGGTTTTCTGTATATACCATAAGCAGGAACATGTTTTTACATTTATGGATTTGGCAGTTATACATTTGATCAGTTCATGCATTCTATGGGAATAAAACCCATGACCTTGCCATTACTGTTGCCACGCTTGACTATTTTGGCTACAGGGACACTATCAGGATGCAGCTGTTTGTTTGTACAAGTGCTTTCTCACCTTCCACCATGCTTCCTGGCTTGAAGAACACCCTTTCTTCACACCACTGGCAGTGCAACAGCTGCCGCAGTTTCTTAGAGGACTCGTCTGCCTGGGTGGGCCCTCTAAGAACTCGCACCACCACGAGGACAAAGTGCTCAAGAGCTACGGCCAACAGCACTTCAATCCCTTTGTTGCAGCGTGCAGCCGCCCTGAAACGACATTAACCGCATTAACAAGACGGTTTACAAACTGTCTAATAAAATAAATAGGTGTATGCTGATTCATTTCAGAAAGACCTGCCCACCTGGCCACTGATGCCAATACCATACGTGCTGCGAGTTCCCTGTAATACTCTGTTCGGACTATCTGGCAACCGTAATGTCGAAGCGTCACATTCAGGGATTTAGAGTAAAGCGAACCGGTGTCTGTCGACGTCACAGAGACAATGCCCAGGTTCCGAACGTTACGAAAAGCAGCATCCAGATAGTTTACAGTCGTTCCAAATGGGTCAAGGTGTCTGATTTAAAAACAAGAATGCAATGTTTGGTACAATGAATGGTACAATATTTTTAGTACTTAAAAACAACCGTTCATCAGTCTCTCACTCACATGTAGTCGAAGGGTCTCAGGTGCATGATGACATTGGCGTCCATCTTCACCACCTCCACGGAGGCAATGGGCGAGTCTGCATCTCCCGTTCCGTCGAGCTGCCGGCCCGTACGAGTGCCCTCTACTCGGATGTGGTTTAGATGACAATTCTCCTTAATCATATTCACGCAAGCTTCGCTTAAGTCATTTATAGTAACCTTTACGGAGTTGCGCAGATGCTTTGCCCACTGCAAACCCATGATACCTACAAAAAGGATCAATATGTTGAAAATGTATTCAAGTATATATATATATATATATATATATATATATATAATGACCCTTTCATTTTTATCAAATCATTCGGAGCAAAAACTGAGCAGTGCTATTTATCATCATGAGATGTTAGCTCTTTCTGTACAGTAAATTTCCTACCAGTCGCTCCAAAGGCATCGAGACATTCGAGTGGATTTCTCTCCTCAGCAAGAACAGCAAGAGAGCAGAACACCAACTGCCTACAACAATCACATTTTAGTGTGACACAATCATCAAATAATCAGCACAATGAGAGTACGAAGGATTTTTTCGGCTTTTTGTATTTGTTTATTTAATTATTAAAAGTGCTGAACGTTTGTCCTTCCCATAACATCTAACCTTGTTACAATTATATATTTAAATAAACAGAAATAAAATATTAAGTATATAATTAAGTATATTAAGCATAGCTTCAGCCAAAGTTACATTTAACATGCTATAGTACAAATAATTATTTTATTGTAATGTGGGCTTACACATTAATCTTTTACGAGATAACACATTTAAATCTCATAACGAGTCGTTCGTCAAATACAAAAAATTCTCCAACCTGTTTGTCTTCATCTTGCGGTTGAAGTAGGTGTCGGTCTTCTGGGGCGTGGTGTGGTTGGGCAGGAGCTGGACATTGGTGCCCAGTTCTTTCATAATCTCATAAGCCTGGCCACCTGGGACTGAGAAAGAAAGAGAATCAATGCGGACAAATAATTTGGTAAATATTGACCAAATGCAGAGGAATAGCATCCTTAAAAATCAGTAAAAAGGCTGAGGAGTGCAACGCTCTTCAGATGCTGTCTACATAAATACCCTAATGAGTGGATTTAATATGCAATTGAATTAATGAATTGCTTAGTGCTTTAGCGAATTAAAGCATTTTATTGTTAAAACCACCTCCTGTGAGACTTACTTTAAACTAAAAAGCAAAGGCCAAGGCCTGAACATGAACCACAAAGGGATCATTCATATCACTCCTGAAGAACTTCTTCCAGTGAGCGGCTGACAGGACATACCACAAAAAAATTGAACTATTATTTTTATGAAAACAATCCCATCATCTACATTATTCCACATCAACAAACTTGCATTCTGTTCATGTGGTTCTCTTTTAATGGCTATTGTCTGACCCTCTGAGGCGCTGCAAATCAAACGAGGAAGCATATAAAACATTTTAAACAGCAATAGAGTAAAGGCTCACCAGGTTGTTCAAATGGTACATCTGAGCAGCCAGAATAGCTGGCCTCTGTCTCACCCTTATTGAAGTGGCGTTTGAGATGACTGATCATGTCTGTCTTGCGAGCAATAGTGACAGAGCAAACCACACAGTGGTAGTGAGCCACAAGTCTGCTTTGAGTCTGGAGATGAGGGGAACAAATACATAAATATATTAATTCAAGAGGATGTCATTTAATTTTTCCTGATAAACTGGCACAGATAAAAGTTTTTCGATCTATCTGTACTGTCCAACTACAGGCAAACAGGGCTACGGCTGGATATTTATATTTACGGCTGGGGTCAGCACGATATTCTTCTTTTAATCAGCATGGGTCCATTATATTAATCAAAAGAGACAGTAAAGATATTTATAATTATATCTATTTCAAATAAAATGCTGTTCTTTTGAACTTTCTATTCATCAAAGAGTCCTAAAAAAAAATTCTAAGTTCCCACAAAATATTAAGCAAAAAAAACTGTTTTCAACATTGAAAACTATAAGAAAGTTTTTTTTGAGCACCAATTCAGCACATTAGAATGAGTTCTGAAGGATCATGTGACGCTGAAGACTGGTGTAATGATAATGAAAACTCAGATTTGCCATCACAGGAATAAATAACATTTCAACAGTTATTTTAAAATGTAAGAATCTATCTATCTATCTATCTATCTATCTATCTATCTATCTATCTATCTATCTATCTATCTATCTCTATAGTAATGAGGTTCAATCATTGTAAACGAACAGGTTTCGCAAAACTAAGAATAACAATTATAAATTCTAAATAAAGCTAATCAGCATCTCTATGCTCACTTTAGAATAGAAAGGCTTTTTTGTCAATATAATTACAGCCATGGGATGTGTATGGGAAGAAACACTTCATAACACACATCATCTTACCTGGTCAGAGCCTAGACTGGACTTGAGTTGTCTGCAAGGCAGATGACAGATGCACATCCTTTGGCCTGCAGGAGAGGAAACAAAGTTCATTTACCCAAGCAAAATGTTCACGCATGAATTAGCTGCTAACCCGAAGCAACAGCTTTTAAATGTGTGTTTGAAAAGAAAATTAGCTGGCAAAGGGAACCATTTACTTTCAAATTCCACGTAAACTTTCCAGTGCAAGTTCTGCAGGTGTCGTCTAAGTTTATGACTGTAACAGGCCTTAAATTTCTCTTCTGGACACAATGGACAAGACTTCCTCCCGGCTGTCAAAATCAATGAACAGAGATATTTAGTAGCTTCAGATTCAAGTAGTCTGCTGGTGGTCGTAATAAACGGACAGAATAAACAGGCACTTCTGGTTTAAATACCTCCGTTTAAATCCACAAGCATTTCGAGCCCTTCCAGTGTGGTTTGAATAGACACATGTCTCTCTGAAACAGAGACAGATGATTTCAATTCAGTGATTTAACAATGCTGAGAGACATCCTGTCTGAGGAGTATGATAATCATCATATACTGTTGAATATTTACCTGACACGACAGTGGAGGATGTTTGTCCATTTTTGTCCTCTGTTTTCACTGGAGTATTAGTTGATGCTGATTGAGTTGGCATTTGCTCACGCTCCACAGATTCAGCGAGGATCTCACTGGTATCAGTCCCAGTGTCTATAAATACAAACAAATTCACACTTCAGCAAAATACTGTATATTGAAGCAAACTTAAAGACGAAAGAGTTTTCCTTCATGAAAATATCATTAGTTAATTAAATATTTAATAAAAATATTATATATTTGGCATTGATGAAAATTACAGTTGCATTCAACTGGTCTTACTGTATAATCACAATCAATTGTTTTTTTTTTTTCTTCGACTAACAATCATTTGTATGTCCTTTTTATTAAAACAACTTATTTTGTTGTTATATGAATACCACTTTAAAATTGCCTTAGCACAATGTCTTATGTTTTTAAAAAGCCTTTATATAGAGAGAGACTTTATTGTTTCACCCTTGTTCCAGGCCAAGACTTTCGATGTTAAAATTGGAAAATACATCTGGAAAATAATTCACATTAAACATTTTGATATTTTAAATGAGGAAATTATTAATTTCAGGATAATAATAATTTTAGGATTTATTGTTTGAACGATTTTGATTGGTTAGATTTGGTCACATGAGAAAAATAAATCATGCTTTGATAAATCATAATTATAAAAAGTAAACATAATGAGATAAAGTTAAAATGATTACATAAACTCATTACGACTCAAAATATATATGTCATATAAATATATTTTTTTCATAATCACTTTTATCACATAATTATGACAGCCAAGGCAATGGGAGAACTTAACGTTAAACTTTTAAACAATACAATTTTTTTTTCAAATACTATGATAAATTCGTAGAATTTTCAACAAAACGAAGTTTGAATGGATTATGTTTAGCTACGTAGAGGTTGAGTTTTGCAGAAAAGTCTCAGGACGTATGACAGATTACAGTGCATCGCTCTCATTGCAGACACTGTGAAGAAAACTATATATTTTTTAAAACCACAACAACAATACTGGAGCGCCCTCATATGTTAACCCATGTACATTTCCATGGAGTAACCAATCCCGCTTTCTGAGGCTGATGTTTCCAAGCAGAACGGCCCTAGTGCGGAGCTCCGCGGTAAGACCATTGCTACAATTATACATTACCGTTATTCACAATTTATTGTTTAACTCAGATAATACATCGATTGATTTAAAGGTTTTGCGACCTAGTGACATGTCAGTTGTTTGTCGATATGCGCAGAGAATATTTGCGTTTTGAACATTTACATTATTTACTAGGTCCTATGGTGGAGCTCCATGAGGAGGCCTATATTTACTTCAGCAGTTTTGAAGTCGCATTAGGGATAAATTGCATAAAATACAAAATGTCAAAATGCTGAGTGTTATTTAAGGAACCTACAAAACAGGGTTGAATAAATTTATCATTATTAATTCAAATTATTTTGCCTTTTATATTGGCGTCCTCCTGGTGAAGTTGCTCAGCGTCCCCTTCCTTGAGCTCCGCCATTTTCCCAAACTAGCTTAAGAAGAATTCTTATCCGTACGCATTGAGCGTTGTGGGGCCACACCAATCGTGTTCCCGTAAACTACGCAAACTGAAAGGGCGGAAGTGAATTCATCAGCGAGGCAAATGTAAGCAAGTGGTGAAGTTAACAGCTCTTATTGCTTGAAGAATTCTTTACCTTTTGTCATTCGGTG
Organism: Meda fulgida; assembly: GCA_030578275.1. NCBI lineage: Eukaryota > Metazoa > Chordata > Actinopteri > Cypriniformes > Leuciscidae > Meda > Meda fulgida. Next base: position 10,825,704 of record CM060635.1, read on the forward strand.
TCGTATTCAACAACATTCCTCCCGCTTGTGATAGGTAAACCTCTTTCTCACTGAAGCTGTAGAAAATAAAACAAAAACCGTATAGACTCTTGTAACTTAGACGCTTGAATTCCATTATTCTTAGTATACAATTTTAAGTTGTAGAGATTTAGGAAGGTCAGAAAATATGTGCTGCAATGTTAGTATTCATTTGACATCCCTGTCGCAGTTGTATTTCTGTATGACCTAAAAAGTTACCACATATTTACTAGTACTTACACACTCTCTAACGAGATTTCATTGAGAGCTTTATGTTCACTTGGTTTACATGGACAGACAGTTAACGTTATCTGTTTTTCAAGGATGAACAGGATTTTTGTTTGGGATTTGCTGAGATGCACCTCTTGGGAGAAACACGTTTCTTTGTACTTAGTACTGACTATAAATGCTCTCTTAAGTACTACATTCTTGTATGAAAAGAACTATATAAAAAGTTATACTGTTATTATCGTAGGATAAATCTATATGTAAACAATAAAATCTAAAGCTAGATGTCCTTGACTTCCCATGTTTTTTTCCTAAATCGTTTTAGTAATTTTGTTATGTGCTTTTATTTATATAAATTCTCTATTAATTCTTTTATTTATTTTTATTTCAGTCTTAGTCATTTTTGTAGCTCAACTTGACTTACTTTATTTAGTTACAGCCATATCTAATTTTGGTTTACACGTTTTAAGTGAAAGTGTTTCTTATAATATTTTTATTACAATTTATTTAAGCTTTATTTTAATAAGAGAAAATTATTTTTTAATAACAATTACAACACTGGTGCATTTCAAGCCATGCTGTCCTGTTAAAAGTAACAATCAACTAACCTGTGGATTTTTTTTTAATTTAATGTAAGGGACTGAAATCGATTTCCAAAAAAATGTCTGTTCTTTCGCAGGGTTTTGAGGATGTCTAGCAAGAAATCAAAGAAGAAGAAACACAAAAAGGATGAAAGAATGTCATCAAGCTCTTTGCGTGAGGATGAGAAAAAGGTGAGGATTCTGCAACATAATCATTGTTGGAATGTGCAGTTTTTAATCTAGTCATTCCTAACATCTGAGTTATTCTATTTTTTTTTATCATTTCTTTTTTGCATTGGTCATTCTCATTCATATTAGGATTAAATTATTAACATTAATTCTTGTTTGTACATAAATTATCTTGGATAAAAGCATTTGGTAAAAGATTAATTGGTTTTGGTCACAGGAGAAAGGCACAAAGAGATTCAGCAGCCCAAAGAGCAAACACAAACATCATCATCGGTATGTAAGGTGGGTCTTGGGGTGTAAAATATTAGTAGAATCTAGAATTTTATTTTTGAGTGTTTGTACATACTTGTTTTATATAGTTGTACATATTGTGTTTACAATATAATATAATGTATAATGTTTACAATATAACTGACAGTGTGTAAGAAAAACATTCTGCCATCTTTACCTTCTGCAAAGTTTTTTAATTTATTCAAGGGTCAATGACAGATAAGAATGTGCTAGATCATAAAACCTTTTAAAAATGTATGTAGTTTACGAAATCAGGATACAATAAAAGTTGTAGATAAAGATAGTTATATTAAAGATAGAAGAACTTACTCAAGGCACCTAATGTAAAGAAAGTAAATAAAGAAAACATTCTTTTCCAAAATTTCCTTGTATACCATTTCCTCACGAAATATTTATTGTGAGTTGTTATTTATTCAATAAAAACGTTTCATTGATTTACAGTTCTGACAAAGATGAAGCTAAATGGAGGAGGGCTATTGACTCACCATCAGCAAGAGGATTTGATACAAAATTAAAGAAGACCGATGCTGCAGACAGCAAGAGGAAGAAAAAAAGATCCAGAGAAAGCAAAGCAACTGAGAATTCCAAGCCAGTTTTCAAGTCACCTGTCACACATGATAAAGAGCTAGTGAATCTCAAAGGGAAGAATGAAATTGCAAGCACTCATGTATCAGGAAAAAGCTCCAGCAGGCATGCAGGATCAAACCAGCCTTCTTCAAAGGATTTGGAGAAGAAGAGACATGAGCTAGTCTCGAGGAGATCTGCAACAGAGGATTTCAGGAGGATGCCTGCAAAGGATGATTGTTCCACTGAGAAACTCCAGGAGAAAAAGAGGAAACCCATGAAGAGGACTTTATCACCAGAACTTCATGCTGAACCCAAACGAAGACATGTCAATAACATGACCAAAGTAGCACATGCAGACTGTAATTCTGAAGTTCAAAAAGAAATGTTGGTGGGCAGGAGTTCCAAGAAGTTTGACCAAACTGTTGGTGCACAGAGTTCTCGTGGTAAAACTGTGCATGACAACTCCAAAGAAGCTTTGCCAGTAGTGAAACATGTAAATTCTGGATCTAAACTGAAATTACTAGAAGATATTTCACCCAAGAAGCAAGACCATGTACAGTTGGGTAATGTACCTGGTGAAATCTTAAAAGAAAAAAGGCATTCCTTTGGTGCTCCCACAGCAAAAGTCAGTTTCAAGATCCCAATGAAAGCCAATGCTGTTAAAGTTCAGACAAACACAAATATGTTTAATGTGTATTCTTCAGATAGCAGTACTCAGTGTTCTACTCAGCCTTCTCTTCCTGGTTCTACTCCATCTAAACACAGATATTTTATCGCACAGCAGCAAGTACAGAGGCCTAAAACCTCTCATAAACTCTCTTCTTTTTGCCGATCACGTCCTTTGTATGTTTCTCCCCAAGTCCAGCAAGTGCACACAGACAAAACAAGAGAGGTCTCGATTCAAAGCAATACTTCCTGTAAGCCACAAAATGTAAGTGTCTTGTGTTTGGGCCATCTTCATCTGAATCAGCGGTACAAGACATTTCTCTTTTTTATATAAATATATATAATTGTCACAAATCTGTAGTTTAACATAAGGCAGCGACATAACAAAATGTGAAAAACAAGACATTTAATTTATATATATAAGAGGAAACAGCAGTGAATTAGTAAATTCCATTAAAATAGTATTATTAATTCCATTGAATTAAACACAACTTTAACAGTTGTTTTGTACCATCTCAGATAACTCCCCAAGTAGCTGAAGAGACCTTTGACTGTGACCATGAGGTAGGTTGACAATCTGCCTCTTTTTCAGAATAAAATCTTGTGTGTTTGTGTGTTTCTCATTCTGTTTTATTCATTATTTAGATGCAGCTGGTGGAGGAACTTCATCTGGCACGTTCTGAGAGAAGACTGGAGGTGAACTTGGTGGAGAACTGTGGAGAGCTCACCTGCATGGACATTGACCCTCCAGAAGAGGGTGCCAGCACCATGCTAAGTAAGGTCACCTGTGAAATGTTCAAAATAACTAATTATTACTGGAATGACTAAGTAATGTCCTACAGTAGGCACCTTTTGTATTTGAATCATGGTCTTTTTGATGGATAGTTGTGCTTTGTGTGTGTGTGTGTTTACATTTGAAGATCAACATAAACAGGCCCTCCTTATAGTCCTGGATACCAATGTGCTGCTCAGCCACCTTGAGTTTGTGAAGAAGATCAGGTCACATGGTCTCAATGGTAAGGAAGGCACTAGCTTTCAGTACTTTCATACATTTGGAGAATGATGTTGGTATAGCCTTTCACTCTGAGCACCCCTCATCCCAGGACTGGGGTTTCCCACTTTGCTGATCCCATGGGTGGTGCTGCAGGAGTTGGACTATCTGAAGAGTGGTAAACTCTCCAGCAAGGTGGAGGACAAAGCCAGGCCAGCTGTCCACTACATCTACAGCTGCCTGAAAAACCAGGAGCATAGACTCATGGGCCAGTCAATGCAGCAAGCCTCCCAAGCTGCCTGTGAGTTATTCCTATCCTGAGATGCAAGTTATGTGCCTCTACTGTATGTTTACTTTGTAATACATGTAAAAAGAAGCACACTTTGTCAGTTGGCAATAAAATAAACTTGCAGGTATGTAACAAGGTTAGATGTTATGGGAAGGAGGAGGCCGGAACCGGCGTTCAACACCTTTAATAATAAAATAAACCAATGCAAAAACAAAAGTATAAGCCATTAGCACCTCACGGACGACTGCTGGCCACACAAAACAGAAACAAAACTCAAGTTCAGGCCTGTTCCTCTCTCGATCTTCACTGTTGTCGCTCCTCCTTTATGCTTCTGCTCCTCCGTGAGAGATACGAGACCGGTGCATCTCGCAGGTGTTGCTCATTATCAATCATGCCACCGGCCTCGCGCCGTTCTCACGTCCCTTGACCTCGTCCTGCTCGCCACAAGGTACATTTAAATTTGAATAATAATAATAATGAAAAAGTTATTAAATTGAATAATAATAGAAAATGTTATTGAATACTAATAGTAAAAAAATCTTAATTCCCACAATCAACCTAACACACTGTAATAATTATTTTCTTTCTAATTTCATATTATTATAATGATAATAAAAATGTGCTACTTTTTTGAGCCTGACAAATATTACCACTCAGCTACATTATGGAAGTGTCGTTATTGTTGACTAAAACGAAAACTATTTTAAAAATTCTTAATTGAATGAAAGCTGAAATAAAATAAATATTAGATTAAAAACTGTAAAATATTATATTAATATTAGAATTGTTGCAACAAATTGAAATAAAACAAGTTGAAGTTGAATTGCTAATATTACTCAAATTTAATAAAAATTAACTAAAATTAAAATGAAAAAAAAGCTAATTAAATATATGAAAAATATATTAAACAAATATTAAGAAAGTCTATAATAGTGTATAAATAATACTAAAATACCACTGCATTGTTGAGCAATGACATATATTCATGCTCTAAGAAACTTTAAATGTAAAATAATTTAATATTAAGATCATATGTACGATTTCAAAGTAAAGTTGCAACACATCACCAATAAATGAGTAATGCAGTGCAGCAATAAATGCTGCATTACTGTAAACTGTGGTTGAGTCCCAAACTGAAGTTATGTACTAAACTGCATTATTTTATGGTAAGCTCTAGAGCTGTCACTTTTGTGAAAAATTCCTGTTCGATTTTTGAGACATAAGTGTTCATTGAATTGATTGTAAAATCGATTTTCCATGTCTAAAGACGTTTCTATTTTTAAAAACAAATATAAGCAAATCCACGGACAACTAACCGGCTTTCGGACGAACGTAAAGAGAGAAACGCTGTCAAATCACGAGCCAATTTGGCGTGTTTCTGTTTTACTAATTTTTCTGGGGGAGTTCGTGTAGCCAAATCTGCGCGGTAGGGATGGGCGATACCACACTTTTAGGATTCGATACGATACCGATACTTTTTCTTGCATTTTCATCGATATCGATACCGTTCGTTTCATATTGACAATTTTTGTAATTAAAAATATTATTACATTTAAGACAAATCACAAGACAAATACAGACCATTTAAACTAAATTTATTATGGTCAATACATAATAAAATAAAATTTTAAATAACATAAATATGAATGAAATAAACTAAATTAAATATGAATAATAGACATTTCCACTTTTCTTATTTCTCAAAAAATAAAGAAAAAAGACCAATCTTGGTAGAAAAAGCTAAAAGGGACAAAAAATGGGGGGAAAACAACTAATACATCAACACCATGGTTCGTTTTTTGTCTGCCATAATATTATACTCTTGTAACTCTTCTTTCCCTCGGACTCCTGCTTTCGTACTGGACTGTGTGTGTGTGTGTGTGTGTGTAATCGTCGGCTGTGTCACTCATTCGCTCGTCTCCTGTCACGTGACATGGGCCAGCTCAATACGCCGCCAGGTACAGCCAAGGGTGTCGCGGCACATAGCAATTTAAGGAAGTAATCTAAAACAGCTGAAAGTGATACATACACCCCGAATTATATATATATGTATATATTAGTTTATATCGATATTTTCTTAAGGAAATCGATGCCAAATGAGTAGCGTGAGCATATCGATCTATCGATACCACAGGATCGATCCGCCCATCCCTACTGCGCGGATTTAGCGCAAATATGCAACTCGTGAGTCATCATGATATTTTAAATACAGCGTATTGCGCAGAATCTGCGCATTTCTGGCTTACTTGAACACACACGTCAACAAATAATGGCGCGCTTGTTCACTTGCATTGAAGTAATAGCGAATATTAAAAAGCATTTGGTTAACAGAAAAGACATTGTTATTTTCCAACATCCTACATGTTCGGTGTACTGTATTGATCTGTCCACCTAAAACACATTTTTGGAAGAAAAAAAAAGTTGTTAAAATCGATTCCCTGTTTTCGAAACTTGTGTTGGTTGGTCCAATCGTTTGTGCAATCGATTTTTGAACTTAAAGTGACAGCCCTAGTAAGCTCTTTGAAAACTCAAGCTCTTCCGACAAGCATGTATGAATGCATACTTCAAAAATGGAAACATTATCCAATACAGACTCCTGTGCCATTGTATTTCTGGCTGCATAACTCCTAATCTGGCATACTACAGTGTATAACTTTGTCTTTTCTCTCTCTTAGGTGGGCCTGGTGTTGTGAACAATGATGACAGAGTGCTGGAGTGCTGTCTGCAGTACCAGGCTCTGTACCCAGAGGGAGCGCTAGTTCTTTGCACGTGAGTACATTCACTCATACCTCTGTTTCACCTCTAGGCATGTCTGCATTACATTAAGGACATTCCCATTTGTTTGATGTCTTGTCATTTGACAGCTAGCTAATTAAATGCAAGGAGGCCATGTGTTTGCTTTATGAATGAACATTATGTGATTTAATGATTATATTTCAGCCATTAGTGTCACCCTAAAGAATGTTCATTTTGAAGGTAGAGGAAAATACTTCTTACTGCTTACATTTATATTCTCTCTCTCACTTTCTGGAATCTTTTTGTAGCAATGATAAGAACTTGTGCAGCAAGGCTTTGCTCAGTGGGGTGAAGGCCCTGAGTAAGGCAGACTTGGTAAAAGAGGTGGAGGGAACAAGATCTACAATCCTAAACTACTTTCATGCTCACCCTGCTGTGCCGCCCACAACTGGACCTGTAGATAAAGGTCTGCTACTGACACTTGCTTTATCAATATCACTGTTTTTGCTTCTTGAGTTGTGTTTTTCTTAATGCTTTAGTTACAAAGGCCTTAGTAAAGTCATTTTGCTCCCACCTCCCTATGTGAACGAAGCAGAGAAGGAAGGAACGCGAAAGAATTGGAGCAGCAATGCAGCAGAGGAGCGACAGTTGAGTGAGTGTGTGTCTTTGCTGGAGTCCTGCCTACAGGGGGTGCTCTCTGAGGTGCTTGAGGAGGAGATGAAGGCAGCTTATGGAGACCTGTGGACTGAGGTACCACTGCACTCTCTGTGGCCATTGATGGTTCATTCATCTATAAATGTTATATGAAGCTTAATATTTAAAACTGCTTCTCATTCATGTAAATGTATTAGTCTCCTCTAAAGTGTGATTCAGGGCTCAGATTCTTTATTTGACGTTCATCTGCTGTAGCCCCATTTTCTGTGACGTGATCTGTTTGTGAACGCAGATCGTGTACGTGAAGCCTCCGTGGAGTCTGGATGGGCTGCTCAAGTGTTTTAAGAAGCACTGGATCGCTGTCTTCGGAAGCATTATAAAGAGGAGCCTGCTCAGCTCTGTGGAGATGCTGAGTGACTGTCTCTGTTCAGGTAGGTACAGTATGTCTCATTACTTTAGTGTCATAGTTTGTAACTTCAATTTGATTGCATTTAAATAAAATAATAATGTATAATAATTGTATTCTAATTTTAGAATTATTTTGTGTCTTATAATTGTGTTCTGTCACATTTTAGAATTGGTTCTATTTATTCTGTTCCGTTCAAAAGTTTGGGTCTGTAATTTGTCCGTAAGACTTTTTTCAGCAAGGATGCAAAAAAATGAATCAAACGTGACAGTAAAGACATTCATAGTGTTACAAAAGATTTTTATTTCAAATAAATGCTGATCTTTTGAATTTTCTGTTAATCAAGGGATCCTGCAGAACAACTGCAGAAATAATATTATTTCAACATTGATAATAATAAGAAATGTTTTTTTTATCAGCATATTATAATGATTTCTGAAGGATCATGTGACACTGAAGACTGGAGGAATCATGCTGAAAATTCAGCTTTGCTTTCACAGGAATAAATTACATTTTAAATATATTAAATTAGAAAACTAATTTTAAATTCTAATAATATTTATTTCAAAATATTAATGTTTTACAGTATTTTTGATTAAAAAATGCAGCCTTGGTGAGCACAAGAGACTTCTTTTAAAAACTTTTTAAAAATCTTAATCTACTTTTTTTTTAACTCATAATTACGAGTTTAATCAAAATCTCTTGAGTTGTCACCTTTCAAAAATTAGAAAAATCAGAAATTCAAAAATTATGTGAATATAGCAGTGGAATTCCATTCTATTCTGTACTGTTCTATTCTGTCACACTCTGTGTAGTTATTATCTCTTTCACATAAACTAGGCTAATTTCTACGTGACAAAGGACAAAACATATATTTTAGGGCTGCTCTACCTGCTCTTTTCTATGCCCTTCTGTTGCTCATTATGTCTTTAAATGTGTAATTTAACACCAGTATAATTGGTGTTTGTGTGTATGTGTATGCATCTCTGTTTGTGGTTTTGATCCACACTCGTGCGCACTCTCTTCTCATGCAGTGTGTGTAGTTATGAGTTTGACCTCATTCTGCCAATCACTGCAGCAGGAGTATGACTGTGCCTTTCTTCTCTGCTGCCTTTGGCCATGAGCCCAGCCCAGGGTGGAAAAGTACCAGGGGCCTTCTGTTCTCACCTAAATGTGATTTACTGCACTTTATGGTGTTGAGGGAGTGTCCTTCACTCATTTTGTGACTTTTGTGTTGGTGATGTGGCCAGAGGCGATGACCTTTTATAATCAGGTCTCCTCCCACTCCTGCTGTGGACACATTTGTGAACCTTTGTTTTCTGCCTAGTTCTGTCTTTTTAAGCTGCTATCCTCACTTCTATCTATATTCTATTATGCTGTATCTGTGTGTAGACAGGTCCATAGAGCACAGATCTGTTCACAGTGCTGTGAGATTGGCTGCAGAACTGCTGTCAGCACTGGCCGGCAGATCTCAGTACAACGGTCATGTAGCTCATGCTCTCTCAACCCTTCATATGCTACAGCAAAGACTACAGGTCAGTCTCATTAAGATTTAAAGGAACACTCCACTTTTTTTGGAAACAGGCTCATTTTCCAACTCCCCTAGATTTAAACAGTTGAGTTTTACCATTTTCAAATCCATTCAGCCGATATCCGGGTCTGGCGGTAGCACTTTTAGCATAGCTTAACTTTAACTATACTCTCATTCCTGCGTAATAATCAAGGAGCTTTGCTGCCGTACCATGGGTGCTGCAGGCGCAAAGATATTACGCAGCGCATGAAACTTAGTGCCGGTCACGTTGGAAGTTATATAGCTGGAAGTTATAAACTATTTTCAGACGCTGCGTAATATCAATGAGAGTATAGTTCCTAGACATATCGGCCTAGAAAATCGCAACTTTTCATTTTCCGTCGGTCTTAGTTCATGCTGTAATTACAGAAGAGGCAAGTTTTAAATAGGAAAAATATCTAAACTCTTTGGTCATTTTTTGAGAGAGATGCTAACAGTCTAATCAGATTCAATGATCTATGCTAAAAGTGCTTCCGCCAGACCCGGAGATCGGATGAATGGATTCAAAAACAGTAAAACTCACCTCTTTAACTCTAGGGGAGTTGGAAAATGAGCCTATTTGTGCCTATGAAGTTGAGTGTTCCTTTAACTATGGTTACTTTTGTAATTCTGATTACTCATAAATTGTGTGTGTGTGTGTGTGTGACAGTCTCTGAAAGCTCCAGCAGAGGATGATGACTCTAAAAATGAGGACTCTCTAATGACAGAGATAGAGGAAGATGTTGCTACACCTCCTCTGACATCTCATCAGGAAGTTTGGCCATTCTTTGAGAGCATCTGGAACAATGTGTGTCAGATAAGGTGAGAGAGACCATGACAAAGAGAGACTTGTATTTATTTCTCAACATACACTACCATTCAAAAGTTGGAGGTTCTTTTTTTTTAAAGATATAAAAAGTTTTATTCTGCATGAATGCATTAAATTGAATCAAAATTGACAGTAAAGCCAATAATGTTTCAAAATATTTCAATTTGAAATAAATGCTGTTCTTTTGAACTGTCTTTAAAAAAAATCAACACAAATATAAAGCAATATAAAACTGTTTTCAACATTGATAATTAAAAAAATAGTACTTGAGCTGGTGCATATCAGCATTAGAATGATTTCTGAAGGATCATGTGACACTGAAGACTGGAGTCTAAAAAATCAGATTTGCCATTACAGGGATAAATTACATTTAAAAAAAATGTAAAAAAAATATATAAATGGTTGTTTGTTTAAAATTGTAATAATATTTCAAAACATTACTGTTTTTTATTCAAATTTTGATTCAAGCCTTTTTTGACTTCTTTCAAAACCATTAGAAAACTATTTTACACATTTTTATTTTATTATCTTTTTATTAACTGTTTTATTCACATCCTGTGAATGTGTGTTTTGTATTCAATATAGGTTTCATAAATATGCTCTGCTAAAATATTAAACTTTTTAAAGAAATGCTGATCAGGTTTTATACTGTCTACTGAGGCTATACCAACAAAAAAACAAAACAGAAACTTTACTGCGTTGCTTGTTTCTCTCTCTTCAGTTCGGCTTTGTTCTCAGCACTCCACTACACTCCAGGAACCACTGAGACCAGCCTGCGATCTACCTCACCCCTGCCTCAGGATGCCCTCTCCTGCCTGCAAAGGCTCTCTACTGCATTGAAACAGCTACTGGAGGCTCTTCAGAGGTACACACATGCTAGTAAACACACACAGAACTGTGCAGTCTTACCAGGGTCTATTACCATTCCAGTCATGTGCCTCCCAAAAGAATTTGCTCAGTGTGTGTCCTTAGTCTCCTGAGCATGTAAAGGACAGAAGTAGGTGTGTGTCACACGTGAAGGGGTGGGGGGGGGGGGCGTCTTTATTCTCATAATCGTCAGTATATACTCTAATCAAACCCTCCCCTGATCCTTTGTGACTCACTTCCGTTGCTCACTATTCCTTTACAACTCATAGCAATAGGCAGACGGATTGTACTGTGACATGGCAATTTTTCCTCTAAATTAAGATCTCTGCATCTCACGAGCAGAGACTATAATGCGTGTCATAGCTGTTACACAGAGACAGCTCTTTATGTTGGAGTGTAATAGCAGACTTGACTTGCCTCGCTGGCATATTAAACTGCCTGTTCATATTATTCACGGCCTCTTAATGACTAAATCTCGAATAAATAATAAGGTATCTAATAAATCTAAACTCTGGGAATGTGGCATGCATGAAGATCTTATTTTTGGGTTGTCAGAAAGCTCAGTTCTAGTTGTCAAATGAAGTGAATTATTGCTTTTACACTATAAATTATTTTGTCTCAGTTCTAGAAATGCTGTTCTGTGAGATTTTTGTTCTACAGAGAGAGGAGTTGAAGTGCTGCATACACTTCATTCAGCTCTGCAAATTAATGATTTGTCATGTGAAACTTGTGCTGCATTGTCTGTCTAATTGATTATATGTTCCTTTATTCTCACACAAAACACCACGCTTTTGCATCAGTGCATTAAAATTGATTTACACTCATTTTATTCAAGACATTGACTTTAATTATGACAGAGAATTGTTATATAGTTTGCGTTTCGAGGATGATGCGAAATAAAAGAACTTCCAAACTTTAGTGTGAGTTATTTAATAATGCCTGGGTCAATGTCCTGCCTAAATGAAGTCAAGCACTTTAAACTTTTTAAGTGTTCTCCTTCCCAGTTACATGATCAGATATAGCCATGTGCCTTTCCACTCTATTAGTCATCTGTTTGACAGTATTCACCCTTTACCCATCAACCCTATATACTTTATTCACCCTTATTCACTCAAGTTGATGACCCCACTAACTGACGGTGTTTACTCAATGTCAGTGTTCATTTGAGATTCAGGTTCATTTTGGGTTTGTTTTGACCATTTTTACTTCTTTTTTTTTTGTGTGTGTGTGTTTGAGTCCACTCTGGTTCTCCATTGATTGTTTCTGAGAAGGCAGGATGACAAGGTTTAAAGGCAGATAAGGTGCTGTCTCCACGGATACAGCTAGACTCATTTTATGTGCAGAAAGCAGACAGATGAGTCATCAGAGCTAACACATGAACAAATGCGCTGCTCTACTCCTTTCCATCCCCCTGCGCCCCTGAATGAGGAAAAGCATGCATAATTCAGGCTTTCTTGCTGAAATAGCTTTTTTTTCCTGCTCCCTACTTTGTCTTGCCCCTTGAATTACACTACATTTCTTCCCCCCCCCCCCCCCCACATCCCTTTAGAGGCAATGCTGTTTAATCCTTGCGTTGAAGGGATAGTTCACCCAAAAATGTAAATAAGTCATCTTCTCAAGTTGCTCTGTGTTCTGTTAAACACAAAAGAAGATATTTTGAAGTATGTTGGTAACCAAACAGTTTGATGGGACCCCATTTACTTCCATAGTATTTTTTTTTCCATACTTGAGCACCAAATGAACATATTAGAATGATTTCTGAAGGATCATGTGAAACTAAAGAGTAATGATGCTGAAAATTCAGATTTGCCATTTCTGAAATAGATTACATTTTGAAATATATTAAAATAGACAGTTATTTTTAATTGTAATAATATTTTACAATATTATTGTTTTTACTGTATGTTTGATCAAATAAATGCAGCCTTGGTGAGCATAAGAAATTTTAAAACATTAAAAAAATCTTACAGAGCCTCAACTTTTGAAGGTTTGTGCACGTGTAGCACAGCTTTATGTAGCTATATTATGTACCAAAAACGTCTTCTGCTGTTGCAGTTATCCTGTGTCCTTGTCGCTTATGTGCTGTAGAAACAGGCTTTAGTCTTGGACATGTTTCTGCCATGATCAAACATGTCAATTCTATCAGACACTCTGTCTAAATTTAGAACTTTTGTGTCTGTACACATTTCCTTGTTTTCTAACATCACACAGATGTTAATGAGTAAATGTGGTGATTACTAATTTACAATTTTTGTGATCCAAACACAATTACAGGCTCAGTAAACACTAGTAAACACTACCCTGCAGATGATTGTCTGATAGATTTAATGATTCATCTTATACATTTATTCATTGTAATCTTAAGCTGTCTCTTTACTTGTGGTTCATATTAATTGTAGAAGCGTGCTCTGGTTGACTGATGCATTTTAAAATCCACAGGATTCTTAATTGCATATCAGGCAATACCAACAGATATTATACACAGTTGATGTTCTAGTAATTGCACAGGTGGGATGTCATACCTGTTATAATGTGATTGAAAAATGAATGTTTTCCCCTCCCACAGACTCTTATCTGCGGACAGCAGTGTTCAGGATGCACAGTCACTTCTCTCCTTCATTCAGTCCAGTGAGGTGAGAACAAAACGGCCACTAAAGGTCATATCCACCTTTTTGACTAGTCATGCCCCATATTAAACAATAGTTAATAAAAAAAATTCTGTCATTATTAAGCTGAATTTTCAGCAGCCATTACACCAGTCTTCAGTGTCACATGATCCTTCAGAAATCATTCTAATTTTTATTAAATGCATTAACAATGAGCAATACATTTGTTTCCGTATTTATTCATCTTTGTTAACAATAGTCAATAAAAACACAACTGTTCATGTTAGCCCAGGACAGGTCAATTAAATAATATGAACAGATATATCCTTTGATTTTAATAATGTATTTCTTAATGTTAAAATGAACATTAACTATTATTAATAAAGTATTTTTCAATGTTAGTTCATGTTAACTAATGTAGTTTTCTAATGTTAAGAAATTAAACCTCATTGTAAAGGAATACCAAAAGTATTGATTTAAAAAAAATCTTACAGACTATTAAGTTATGAACTGTAGTAGTGTATATATATTTTGTTTAAGACATGAAGAATTACCATTTATCTCGTTTAGGTCAGATCAAATAACCACCAAGAGGTCTAAGATCAACAATATGTGCAGCAATACATGTCCTACAGTGATTCTGCAGTCTACATTGTGTACTTTACATTAACAGATGTGCTTTTTGCTTTCAGATTACTGCTATGGAGCCACGTTTCACTGCCAGGGACCTTTTTGATTGCGTGTCTCAACAGGAATACCGGTTAGTTAAGAGTTATGAGAGATAGTGAGACTCATTAGCTTATCTTCAAGTCATACTCACAGCTTGTATTGCTTTCATTTACCAAGCTACGTGCATGATGCTGTTTGTTCTGTTGGAATGGTTTTAACACCGCCCACCTTCAGCTGACAGGCATTTCAGCCGGAGCTTAGCATACTGTTCTCAGGTCAGCTCTCGCTTAGGCAGGCCTCAGCAGCTATCTGCTGTCTCGTAGGGCCATTGAGTTTCTGCCTTAAGGGTGCTATTGCATCATAAGCCCATCCCAACCTCAGAAGACAGTTCTGTGAATCCTCGACATCATGCCTGCCATGGTTAAATGGCAAAGTGAATCATTCATTGTTTATATGCTGCATTAGAACTCTATTTGGTGATCTGTTCAAAAGTCTGGGGCCATTAAGTTTTAAAAAAAAATCAACTAAAACTTTTATTCAGCAAGGAAGCATTAAATTGATCAAAAATAACAGCAATGACTTCCATATTTACAAAAATCTTTAGCTTATTCAACTGTTTTCAACTGATAATAATAAATGTTTCTTGAGCACCAAATCATCATATTAGAATGATTTCTGAAGGATCATGTGACACTGAAGACTCGAGTAATGATGCTGAAAATTCAAATTTGCCATCACAGGAATAAAATACATTAAAAATATCTTAAAACAGAAAACAGTTATTCTAAATTGTAATGTTATTTCATAATTGTATTGTTTTACAGTATTTTTAATCAAATAAATGCAGCCTTGATGAGCATAAGAGACTTGAAAAATGTTACTGACCCTGAACATTTGCAATGTAGGGTGTTTTGATCAGATTTTGATGGAAGTATATGGATATAAATGCAGTATTCCATAGTAGATTTTGATTCAAAAATTGATTGTATTATAATTAATTCTGGCATATGTCCAGTTAAAATTGTAATTTCATATAAAAGAAATTCTCTTTCAGCTACTCAAATGATACAGGGAGCTATAGTCCAGAAACATAAAATGTCAGCATTTATAAGCTGTTACTTATAAGCTTTTACATTTTAATCTCACCACCAATGTCACACCTCAAGTGCATTTTAGTCAAGCTTCTGTACTAACTAAACTCACATAATCTTTCATTGCAGTCCTGTCACAGAAGTCCTGTGCGATCTTGTGTATGTATGTGTATTGAGTTTAGATCCTTATGTTGAATAGATTCTAGATCGCTCACATTGCGTTGCAATCTGTGCAATAACTCTCACTAATGTGCCACCTGTGTAATAACAGGTTATGCTATCAACTGTCCTCTTGTGCTTTCTAAATCACACTTTTGCACTGAGGAAGGCATTAATGATACATCACCGCTCCCCCCTGAGTCGTTTGCCAGAACACACATTCCTGGTAAATATATTTTGCCGTTTATTCCCAGCGGTGTACAAAGGTGTTTGTGAAACTTGCCCCAACTGGAAACTAAAACGTACGCATATTTTATCTTGTCTCAAAGATTTTCACACTGCCAATGTGCTGATTTTGATGATGTTGATTAAGCCCCAGACTAATGAGGAGTGCTGAATATAATGCTACAAATTATAAATTATAAAGACTCTGATATGATTGTTTTTAAATATTTAGATTTACAGTAGGATGTGTTTGTGCTTTTAAAAATTTAGATTGGATGTGGTTTTATGTTGTGTTACTGAAGGAGAGACTCTAAAAGGGGCGGAGCTTAAGACCTCAGGCTATTTGATACGGTTTCTTGATAACCATAAAATTGTTGATGATACAGACAAATTCTTTTGAATGAATTGTTCCTAGGATAGTGTGGGAAAGGGATCAAATAACAGTTGACATTGCAATATGATATAATTTATTAAAACAATTATTTTATTTTTTAAAACATAGTAGGCCTAAATTATTTGCTAGAACCTATTGGGGTGTGTACTAAATAATCAACTCACTAACTACTAATCCTACTATGGTGAAAGAACAGTTTATGAATATGTAAGTTAAGTTATTTAACTGGATGCTCCAAAACAAAGTCTTACTTATTATTTTTCACTAATTTAATGATTAATATTTGCATAGTATAATTTTTTTTTTTATTGGGCCGTATTTGCACGTTTAAAAAAATGTATGCATGAATTTCATCATGTGTCATGTTCACTGTCATTTCCTGTTTCTTAATGTGTCTCTCATTTGTAATGATTTATTGAGCAGGATTGCCATTTGCAAAGTGCTTGTCAAGGCTTTGCTAAGATGTGTCTTCAGGTCTGGAGTAAACATTCATTGATTAACCTTATCAGTCAAGTGTGGCACACACATTTGTGGAGCGGTTGACGGCTGATCTTTAGCTCACTTACCTCAGCGAGGTCAATGAGCCGTGACACCCAAGACTTCAGTGTCCTCATTTCACGCACTTATCCACGTGTGTCAAATGCATGCTTAAATCAGTACTGTCAGGTAGCCTACTGCATGCTAATGCACAGAGACAATAATCTGATCATGTACCCAAACTGAATAACACCCATCAGTTGCTAAAATGTGACCTGTTACATAACACACTGGTCTCAGTTAGTTGCTGTATCAGGCTTTGCTTCGGCTACCTTGAACATTTTATAACTTTAGAAACATTTCAGTTGGGCTGTCATTCCATGAGATATTGATTTGTAGGCTAAAAGATTCCTTAAAGGGATAGGTCACCCAGAAATGACAATTATTTCATTAATGGTCACACTTTAGATTAGGGTCCAATTCTCACTATTAACTAACTATTATATGCCACTTTTGCCTTTATAAATTCCTAATTACTCCATAAAAATAGTTAGTAAGATATTGTTAAGTTAAGGTAATTTGTAGGATTAATGGATGTAGAAAATGGGCATGCAGAATAAGGCATTAATATGTGCTTTATAAGTACTAATAAACAGCCAGAATCCTAGTAATATGCTAATAAGCAACTAGTTGATAGTGAGAATTGGACCCTAAACTAAAGTGTTACCTCATTCATTACTCACCCTCATGTTGTTCCAAACCTGTAAGTCATTCATCTTCAGAACACAAATTAAGATCTTTTTGATGAAATCTGAGAGCTTTTTTGGATCAGTTTTACGATATCTTTATGAACATTTTGAAGCGTCAAATAAGTGGTAGTTGCGTAGCTGTCAATGGAGGGACAGAAATCGCTCAGATTTCCTCATAAAGATTTTCATTTGTGTTTCGAAGATGAACGAAAGTCTTGCGGCTTTGGAACGACATGAGGTGAGTAAATAATGACAATTAAAATTGAGTGAACTAACCCTTTAATAATCTGAAACAGTATATGTTTTGTGAAACAAGAAAGACTGTTATTCATTGAATTCATTCATGAACATTTTGTCTCTAGGTGCTGAATCTCAGCAGGGATTGATATCTAAGCAACCAGGCGCTGCACTGACGCTGTCAACTCACAATGGCTGTGACGCTGCTGCAGCTTTTGTCAGATGTTCAGTGTTGCGTACTTGTTTTCGAGCGAGCACCATCACTGTGGTGTTATGTTCTGTTTAGTTGATTTAAGGATTGGCTTCATAAAGCATTGATTCTGCTGTCTGGTGAAGGGGAGCTGCCCACATGTTGTACGGTTGCCATGGCAGCACTGTTGTGAAGCGTATAATTGCAAGGCTGGAGGAATGGAGTCTTTTATGTTTTCACTACAAACGGCAACTGAGCCAACACTTTGTAGTGCATGATATATATTTTTTATAATATATTTTTTGGGGGGAAGATTTATAAAAATCGTTTGAGAAAGCAAGGTTATATCCTAAACAATTAGCATACTAGAATGATTTCTGAAGGATCACGTGACACGGAAGACTGGATTAATGGCTGCTGAAAATTCAGCTTTGCATCACAGGAATAAATTATATTTTAAAATACATTGTGATTTTATAATGGTTTTTCTATTTTAATATATGAATAAGCTTAATGTATACATATATATGTATTAGGTACACCTTGCTAGTATCCCATTTTCCCTTCAGAACTGCCTTAATTCTTCCATGAAAACATTCCTCAGAGATTTTGGTCCATATTGACATGATAGCATCACGCAGTTGCTGCAGATTTGTCGGCTGCACATCCATAATCTAAATCTCCTGTTCCACCACATCCCAAAGGTGCTCTATTGGATGATCTGGTGACTGTGAAGGCCATTTGAGACACATTCAAGAAACCAGTTTGAGATGATTTGAGCTTTGTGACATGGCGTGTTATCCTGCTGGAAGTAGCCATCAGAAGATGTGTACACTGTGGTCATAAAGGGCTGGACATGGTCAGCAACAATACTTGGGTATAGGCTGTGGCATTTAAACGTTGCTCAATTTGTAATAAGGGGCCCAAATTGTGCCAAGAATATATCCCTCACACCATCACACCACCTG
Organism: Meda fulgida; assembly: GCA_030578275.1. NCBI lineage: Eukaryota > Metazoa > Chordata > Actinopteri > Cypriniformes > Leuciscidae > Meda > Meda fulgida. The sequence goes on from CM060635.1 coordinate 10,844,330, forward strand.
AACCATTGATAGATGCAGGACGGATCCATGCTTTCATGTTATTATTCCGGTCTTCTATTGTCCAATTTTGGTAAGCCAGTAGGAATTGTAGTCTCAGTTTCCTGTTCTGACAGGACTCTTCTGCTGCTGTAGTCCTTCTGCTTCAAGGTTCAACGTGTTGTGCGTTCAGAGATGCTCTTCTTCATAACTCATTGTAACGAGTGGTTATTTGAGTTACTGTTGCCTTTCCAATTAGCTCAAACCATTCTTCCCATTCTCCTCTGACCTCTGGCATCAAAAGTGAGTGCATCCACCTTTTTTCTACGCCCCATGACGCTTCACGCGAATTATGTGAATAACTTGTTAAACTGTAAACAATCAGCGAATGGCTCAATCTATGAACGCAATAATAAGCATTTTCAAAAACTGTGAATGAAGTGACATTATTCTACTCACCCTTTAACCATCGAACATTATTTAAAAGTCTAAAAGCATTAACAAATTACTAACAAAGACCATGAATAACCCCCTATTATTTCTTCAGCAATATTATGGACTTGGTAAATATCACTGTAGTAATGTGTATTATTCCTTACACGTTGCCTTAATGAAAAAAGTTCATAAACTGGAACATTGATAATATTTTGAATTCATTTTGGCAGACAATAAATATTACATTTACCTGCTTTAGAAACATTCCAGTAAACACTACTAATAGGCATTCGAAAATTGGAGACAATTATTTTAAGCATCTGTGTGAAAACAAGCCCGGAAAGAGACGCAAGGATTTGGGGAGAAAAACGAGATTCTTTATGCATTCCAGTAAATTATTAATGGGATATATTGTAAATAAATCAGGAGAGCTGACCACAAATGAGCAGTATATGTTGTCCTTTTTCAGACTTTTACAGCCGAAAAGAAAAAAGAAAATAATCAGGTGGAAAAGAATGCAGCGACTGAAAAGAGCTCATCATAGATGCAGTATTCTTGTTATGCCACATTGCATTCAAATACCAAGCGTTTTGTTATTCTCTTGAAGTCTGAACATGAAGGAAATTTTACAGCTCATTCAGTTAAACTGATAGATCAGGATTATTTGTAGCGCAACCTTATGATTTGAAATCTTTTTGAGTGGAGCTTCCCCAAACCGGAAGTGCCTCCCACAATCTAAAACGCAATAGGCTTGTAAGGAAAAAGGTGGATATATAACCTAGCTTTTATATATATATATATATATATATAACCTTGGTCCTAACTGCATTGTCAGAATTGTAATTTATGAAAAAATTAGCAAAGACAATATTCGAAGTCCAGACCAGGGGGCGGTTACCTAAACCGCTTAGACTAGTCTTACAAGTTAGTCATCGAAATTTCTTCTAAGACTGTTCATTTCTTGTGAAAGCTGCAGTCGGCAAGTCTGGCAGATTGAGTGGACCTAGGCAAAATTTTGAATGTTTACAACTCTCGTGCCCCTCCCCCATTATCAACGAATACCCTCCCACCGAGTTCGTGCTCGTCAGTGCGTGTGCACCACGAAGCTTCCCCACAAGTGCTAACGTTAGCTATCCATACCAACACATTTGGGCAAACATACTTAGATTACTAACATAGCACTGTTATTACACAGATATTACTTCTGAATAGGATGTCTACTTCATAAATCGTATGAAAATTGTGATAATAATGGTTCATATCACTCAAAACACATATGGAAATGGAGGCGCCCTTATATGGGCAGTAATGGAGTCTGGTTGTGACCTAGTGAAAAAGTTTGGTTCTGCGCCCAGACAAAATCTTACTGAAAGCTAATTTTTTGAGATATCAACCTAAAATTTGAAACACAACTTGTTCAGATTTTTGGCTTTGATTTTTGTGTAGTTTTAGAGTCGCCCAGGTTTTGAAAATATATATTTTATATAAAATATGAATAATTAATTTTTTACATTTGTACATTTTCATAAACTCAAACTTCTATAACTTTTTTTCTGTTTCACTTTCTTAATTTATTTCACTTCTACAAAAATCTGCCAAATGTCTTCTTTAAAACGAGACCAATCTTATTCTATATTCTATCTATATTCCAAAGCATTCTTGAATTACATCCATTTAATGTGCATTTTCATGTATATTCAAAAGGGGGGTGACAGTTAACAGGTTTTTAAGTCAGTTACATAAAAATGTACATTTACCTAATTTGATACCGAAAAGTAAGACTAACTATGCCTTGATTAACTGCTAGTGGGTCATGCTAGATCTTAAGACACTGTTGTATGAAAGTTGCATAGCCATTATGTTAAGACAGTTTATGCAACTGGCCCCTGCTCTTCTTTTACACCATACCCTTCATTACCTAAATCAGCTCAGTGAGGGTGTGCACTGGGAATGAACAAGTGCCTTCGTTTTTTTCTTTCTTTCTTTCTTTCTTTCTTTCTTTCTTTCTTTCTTTCTTTCTTTCTTTCTTTCTTTCTTTCTTTCTTTCTTTCTTTCTTTCTTTCTTTCTTTCTTTCTTTCTTTCTTTCTTTCTTTCTTTCTTTCTTTCTTTCTTTCTTTCTTTCTTTCTTTCTTTCTTTCTTTCTTTCTTTCTTTCTTTCTTTCTTTCTTTCTTTCTTTCTTTCTTTCTTTCTTTCTTTCTTTCTTTCTTTCTTTCTTTCTTTCATTTTTTTGGTATTTAGTTATGTAACATCCATTGGGGAACACAAGATACGAACAAACTAAGGCAACAGGTAGCAAGAAAGAAAGGGAGGAGATAGAGAATTAAAGAGAGATGAGAAGTCAGTCATGAACCACAGTACCAGGGAAAGACAGCGGGCGGGGTATGACTGACTCAGAGATTTCTGCAATTGTTTAAATCCTTTTCCTTTCCCATGAACCACGCTAGAATTAAACATTGAGAATAACTTTTAGTCAGACAAGTATTTTGTGTAGATATATGAAGTTCGTGGCACACTAAGATTGCCTTGTGTTAAAGAGGTCATGAATTGCTTTTTTTTTATTCTATAATGTTGTTTATTCTGCAAAGTAATTTTTTCAGCCACCTTTTCTTGACCTCTTTCACTTCCTGCATACGAGACATCCACTTCCTGTTTGGAACTTTAGGCAATGTAGTGGAAGTTATCCCGTGTGAAGTGAAACACCAGGGAGAATCAGGAACACTTCACTACTGTTTATGCTGACCAAATCTTTATCGCTTTCTCTTCTAACCATTCTATCAAAAAGAGAACAATGAAGAATGCTTTCCACTGTTATCCTTAAAGGAATAGTAAACTGTCATCTCTTACTCACCTTCATGTCATTCCAAATGCTATTATTTAAGTGAACAAAAGTTATATATATATATATATATATACAAAGATGTTCATTAAATACTTTGTCATGTTGCTCCAAACCTGAATTTTTCCAAAACAAAATATATATGTCATAGAAAAATGTACAAACAAGACAGAGAAGACTTATGTGTGTCTGTTTGTCCTCAGGGAGAAGCTGTGTGTGGGTGGTGCTCAGCTGTCTGAGCTGTATGCAAATCTAGACCACTGTGCTGCTGCTCTGAGCTCTTCGCCCTGATTTAACACCACACTTTCCATGTTTGGACCCAGCCAACTGTCTACTTGCTATTGGTCCGGACTCCTTTGGACCGACCTAGTTTTTGGTAGCTGAGTCATAATCTGCTGGAACCAAAGCTGTACTTACCTACTGATTCTCTGTCCTTGTAACATTCTGTAGCAGAGTCAGTGCATCAGTCATGTGACCCTGACATGTTATGCAAAAGTAACTTGGAATCAAGGGCTAACAGTCTATATAGACAAGAATTCATCAAGTTCCGCCGTGTTCTAGTTCATGTTTTATTTAAGCTTCAATATATTTTTAATTGTATTCAACTATTTGGATTATTTATTGATTATTTTACCTTACTTTTTAGATTATGTGTTCCCTTCTTGAAAAAATAAACTCTTTTAGTGATGATAACATTTTTTTTATAGGTCTGTTGGTGGTTTTGGTGTTTTATACCGCATAGAAGAAGGTAGAATTGCCATATGTTCAAATTCTGATGTGCCACTTTCTAACGTCCACAAGCCGTTGTGGTAACCGGTTATTATGTGTTCAGAGAGAAACGGAGGTGTTACTTCATAACACTGTCTGACACAACATTCATTGCTCTCAGTAATTAGTGAGTGCAACATCGAGCCATGTCATGAAAGCCAATATTCTTGGGCATCAGTCTAGGCACCCTTCTGGAAACTATTCTGAAATCCACTCATTTGTTCCATGATTCTAAGGAGGTACATTTTGTTACAAAATCAATGAATTGTGACATTTAGACTGTTTAGGTCTGATAAGCTGCTATATTTTTTTATTCTCATTATAAATCTTTAGTTCTGCATATGCAATACCAGCACCAACATGAACCTCAGTAGTATAATTTATGACAGAATTTGTATTATTAATATACTCTGGTTTTATTTGGTGTAAGTTTTGATATTGTACTATTTGTATTATATTGTGAATAGTTCAAAAAGATTAATTTCCTTTACATATATTTGCATTTTGATTAAAGAATTTGATCATTAATGATGTGTCATCCTTTTTTATCACATATAAATCTGATTTGTAAGGCAGAACGATGACATCACATCTTGCGAGGCCTTACAGGATTATGGGAACTGATAATATCCGCCTTGAGATTACACCAACGTTCAATGACGTAAGCAAGATAATGGCTGTGTGTTCATAGGTAACAGAGTTCAAAAGACGATTACAATATGGGCAAGAAAAAAGATTGGTAAAACTTTACTTAAAGCCTTTATGCATAATGCATTATAAAGATATTCATAATTTACGTTATAATAATCTTTGCAGATACATCTGAAATTGGTTGTTTGTCATGTGTTTTAAAAGTATAATACGTTCTAAAGGAGTAACATGAGAATTATAATTTATTATAGCTGTGGTTAGTTATTCATGAGACCATACAATGCATTATAAGGTGCATTACAAGGCATAATACATTTAAAAAAAACTTTTATAAAGCATTATATATAAAGGCTTTAAGTAGTAAAGTGTTACCAAAAGATTAAAGAGTCCTAATCCTACTGAAAATGCTTGCAGACTACCAACTCCTGTACAGTTCCATTCACAGCACAGATCTGCCAAAATTACAGTTGTGCTTCCTAAAAATCTATGAGTGTGAGTTTGGTTATAGAATGTGTGTGTCACTCCAGTATACAACCGAATGGTGTGTGAACGTAATTGTATATAGGACTCAAATACAGGGATCACAACCCTATTATGCTGCTGTTTGAACGCCAAATTAGGGGGCGTTCACGTACGCAGTTTTCAAAACACGAGACAGGAAAATTAAATAAATAAAAAAAACCTCTAAACAAGGTTTAGAGATATGTTTTTAAAAGATACAATTTGTTTTACCTTTAACCTTATTGAGACACTCCGTACAGAGTTCGTTTTTTCAATCCTCATCTCAGTAGAAACCACAGGCAAGTACCAGAGGGTTATTGCAGTGACTTCATGACTGACCTGAGTATAAAGTGCCAGAAAAGACTTATAATCCCTCTTGTAAACCTTGTGATTTTAGCCTACTTCCTGCCAGCACGACTAATGTGATTTGTAAATGGAGTGTGGAAGTTGGATTACTGGATAAGAAGAGAAATAAATGGTCTGATAATAAATTATCCCATTTTCTTTTGCCTCGTTTCCCTTCGTTTATTCCTAAGCCCATTTATAAACTAAACACTAGTGTAATCCTACCAGAATCATGTAACACACTAACCAAAATAATTTCACAGGCTGAAATGGTTTTATTAGTAAGGAAATATCAGCTTATAACAAATGTAGTACAGAATTTTATCCACCAAATAAATGAGGGAAAAAAACAAAACCATGGAACCAAAAAAAACTCTTTTTAAAAACTCTCAACTATTGTTGCTTCCAATTGCTAAACACAGAAAATATTAAAAAGAGAAGATATCAAGAAGGAAATGAGCATTGTCTTACTTGTTTGAATCAGTCAAACAAAAGAAATAGTAACAAAAGATCTAATGAGCAAGAGCACTGAAGCGTGGTTGACTATACGCATGTGAGTAACTAAACTGGCACTGGTTAGAGTTCATAACCTCATGGGTGTTTTGTGCCTGCTAGGCTACGTTGCAGTGTATCAAAAATATAAAAAAGGCAATCTTTAAAGATTGGTACAGTAATCCTACGTCATGGCTAATGATACAAAAAGGAAAGCCATGTGTTTGAATGTTTTGTAAAATAAGGCTTTGTATAAGCATGGAGCTTCAAATGAAGTGAGCAAAAAAAGAAAAAAAAAAAAATCACTTCCTTAATGGTTCAACCAATCAATCCTGTCTTCAACTCGCTAAAAATTATTGAGAAATTCAAAACTACTCAACTCAAAAAGGTACACTCAGTGTGCAATAAATGTTGGCATTCTTCTTAAAATGAAAAAAAAAAAAAAGAAAGAACAATATTTACAACAACAAATAATAAAGTATGCAATATGCAAAGGCTTAATGTTGCTTTCAGCAACCCCCAACAGACCTCCCCCACCCAAACACTGTAAGAAAAATCAGCCTCATGGGTGACTCCTGTGAAGAAGAACCCAACGCGACCACCCTCACGCCTCAGAAACCCACCCACCCGCATACATACAGGACATCACAAAGCACGATTACGTCACTAAGCCTGTTAGTTTGAGTGAGATAACCCCCCGTCCCCATTTCGTTCCCCGGCCCCTGGCTCTTAGGAATTGGTGAAGGCATCGGCACAGGGGCTCCACTGGTCTGTTTTAGGGTTGTAGGCCTCAACTGAGTTAAGGAAGTCGTTTCCATCGAAGCCGCCAACGGCGTAGATGACATCATTGAGCACAGCCGCACCAGCATTGCTGCGTGGCGAGTTCATGCTCCCCAGCATCCTCCATTCGTTGCGGGCGGGGTCATACATTTCAACAGAACGCAGGGCGTGAGAGCCATCGAAGCCGCCCACCACAAAGAGTTTACCTGAGAGAGACAACAACAAAAAATAAAAACCTGTCACCATATGCTAGCTTAATGGTCATGTACTGGCAATTTGTCCTTTGCTTACCTTCATAGACAGCCACTCCAGCTCCTCTGCGGGCTATGTTCATTGGGGCAATAAGGGTCCAAGTGTTGTTTTCCGAGTTGTAGCGTTCCACACTGTTCAGACAGTTCCATGATTCTGCTCCTCCGATCACGTACATGAAGCCATCCAACTCACACACGGCAGCCTGATGCCTCCCTGTAGATGCATGAAAATAACAATGAGAACCATTTCTGCAGATCCATCTGTTTTTTTTATCAGTGTAATCCCTTCTGTACACTTAAGCTGTGATCTCTTAAGTGCCAGAAACCCCTGTGGAAGCAATTATAGGGATATTTTTGACGTCAACATGTCTTACTGATGTTTAAAGGGGCACAGCTGGTCCAGGCCTTGCTCACAGGGTCAAAAACATCACAGTTCTTCAGACCTTTCTGTCCGCAAGGATCTGATCCCCCAACAACGTACAGCTTGTTGTTCAGAGAGCAGACACCTGAAGATAGAAAACAATAATTGATGTATCTAAACCTACTGTATTCTCTGTGTTAAATGGACAAATTCAAAATCTCTTGAAGGGATGCATGCACAGATTCTGGCTAAAACCAATAGATAATTTTTTTGTTTAATGGTATGACCAATAAGCTATAGTATTTTATTGAAATAAATGGAAAACATTTTAAATGCTACAAAAGTGAAGTTTTTACCTGCATTGCAGCGATTGGTCCTGAGCTCTGGCACTTGAGTCCACTCATCAGCACTGGGGTTGTACGTCTCCCCACAACTCAGTTCATCAGAATGACCGTTGGATCCACCCATCACGTAAAGCTGACCCTGATTGGAGAAAAACAAGCTATTTCACAGCACTTTCAAATACTACTTCATACACATTTGACCATGTACACACCATGAGCACGGCCATCTGAAACCGAGCACGTGGAGTCCTCATTGGAGCAATGAAAGTCCAGCTGTCAGTCTTCATGTCATAACATTCTACAGTCCTCAAGCACTCCTCCCGATTGTAGCCTCCTGAATAACAGATCAGAGTTGCTTAACGAAGGCAAGACAGACATTCAGAAGTTTCTTTGTGCCGTCCACTAACCTGCGGCGATGAGTCGGTCGCTCAAAGCAGCGATGCCCAGGCCGGAGCGAGCATATCGCATGGGTGCCATCAGCTTTTCAGGTTCCTCTTCCAGTGGCTGGCCCTCGAAACTCAGACTCTTGGTTAGGCAAGGTGTGGACGAGGGCGAGGCCTGGGGACTGCTGCGCCCATGCAGAAATATCACGCACAGCATGCCGTTCAACACAGCCAGACACAGGTATGTATTGTCTGTGGGGAAAGGAAAAGATAACTTGAAGGGGCCGCAGAGAAGTCTCAACGATCTGATGAACACATCAAAGATGCAAACTTACTGGTTGTCTTCTCAGAAGCTATGTATTTCCACTCTTGCTTGCAGGAATGTTTGGCAGATCCGGGGGAGAGGCTGCCAGAGGAGCTGGTGCTCAGCTGTCGGTGTACGTTCTCACGTAGGGGCTTCTTCTGCAAAGGCACAGTGCAGCTACAGACTCCGAGCCCATGGTCCACACACATACAACCTCACACAGTCCCAGACCCGTCTAGGCGTAAACCCGACTCAACTTATCAGATGCAGGCTACATTAGGTTAAAGGAATATTCCCGGTTCTATGAAAGTTAAGCGCAGTCGATAGCATTTGCGGCATAATGTTGATTACCACAAAAATTATTTTGGTTTCGGTAAGGTACTAACAATTGTAGTGAATGGGGCCCATTTTAAAAGGATTTAAAACAAATATGAAGCTTATCACTTTTAGACATACATTGATTCTTCTGTTACACCATGTATAATTTGATCTGCAAGGCGGTTTAAATCCTAATTTTTAGGCATTTGACAGGCATTTTAGCCATTACTTTGTAATGGCAACAGAGTTGGATATAACTCGAAGAAGATTATCATTTAGAATAGGACGTTTAAAGATTAGTCATTTTCTTGTCACATTAAAATCATGTTAACATGCATAATGTTACAATTTTTTGACTATACTAAAAGAAGTGAGTATTTTAAAATTTACAAATTGGCCTCATTCACCTCCATTTTCACTTCTCTTTTTGGGGAAATAAGTGGAAATCAGTTTTTGTGATAATCAACATCATGTCACAAATGCTTTTGACTGAGCTTGTACTGAACCTTGGAATATTCCTTTGACCTTATATCTACATGAATCTAATCTCAATGTAAAGCCACACTATAAGCAGCACTAAAACTCAATCAACACACTCATCACGGACACACCGTGATCTCTTCAGCCTTAAAACGCTTAGACTCAACAGCCCAGCACAACAAAGCAGCTGCTCTGCTAGCATTACACTTAAATCCTGCATTCGCTACGGGTCTGCTGCGGTCCAGCCTGAGAAGAGCTCGGTGCTGGTTGTGTACCTGCACAAACTGGATGTGGTCATCCTCAGTGCCAAACACCTCAGCCTGCCCGTCAAGCAGGCTCCCATCAAGCAGCTTGTGATCGGCCGAATAGTACAGCGTTTGCACCTGCAAAACACACAGCGACAACAAAACCCATGTGGCTGTCTCCATGACAACAGAACACCCAACTACGTGGGTCAGGGAAGGAAGAAAAGTTAAGAAGGGGAGGGCCATAGCGCTCGTTCGCTGCAAGATGCTGGTAAAAAAAGAGCTTCTTTAAGAATATGAACACACTGTTGCTGTGGATCATTTCACAAGATCTTCGGGACTTTTCACTGCACTGAAAACAGCAGAATGTGGATCACAATACTTTCGCCACAAAGCATCTTGGGAACCTTCATTTAAGTTTGGAGAAGGAAACAAACAAGCTTCATCAGTGCATGTTCAGGGGGTCATCCTGCAGCCATCTTCTCAGCTGAGGGGGTTAGTCAAATCAGACGTCATCACATAAACTCCAGGTCAACACTGGTTAGCTGTTTTCAACCTTAACAGCTCAAAAAATTTGTCCCTCATTTAAAAAAAGAAAAAAAGTCTTGGATCGTCTTCAAGCTTAAAGAAAAGTGAATTCAAAACCAAATTAAATACAAAATTCCGTTCAAATAACTGAAAAAAAAATCCACTGAAATTAAAGTAGTACAATAAATTGAAATAAGTAAAAAAAGAAAAAAAAAATCAGTGCATCAGTGTTGATAAGGGATGGGCATTTCGGTATTTTTGTCTATGGGTACTCGACAGATATATTAAGTGAGTACAGTACAGTTGCAGTTTTTAAGTGTCTTGCACCATGAGTATCACATTTTTAAGGAGCTGCCCTTGACCTTGGTCTACAGTGCTGACGCCAACTGATTAGGACCAGTAGGTAACGCTGAAAATCAAAAAAAATTACAAATGAGGCCATTTGTGTATAGCTACAATAGCTTCTTGTAGTTTACTGAATACTGATTGCAATGAGAAAAAAAGTCATGTAATACAATTATTGCAGCTGTCACTTTTGAGTACTTGTGCCCATCCCTACAGGGAATGTAGGTTAAAGCAGATTAAAAGGAACTAGGAACTGAGAACTGAGAGCGACTTGAGAACATCCCTCTAAGCTGCACTCAGTTTCCACTTCCTTTATTTAGAAGAAAAGACATTGTAGGTGCCATTATGAAGCCGATGGCTCTCTTCCTTTACTTTCATCGGTAGGTAATCAGTATTCAAATGTATACTGTGTAAATGTAAAATGCCCTAGTGGCACAAACCATTCATTTTAGTCAGTTATCTGAATATCCTGTAAGTGTGAGCATGAACGAATGTGTAACATGCTTTGATTTACTTTGCAATGCATGCATATGCGAGTTGACTTCTGTTGTGTGAGGTGTCGTATGTGAGGTGGACTTAATATGTGAATGTCTTGAAGTGTTCAACGCATTGATACTTGGAGTCTTGAAGTTTCATTTTAAATGAACTGTGTACTGTTGATGAGTGCATTTGATTAACAGACAGGAGCCTAGCACTTGATTCACCATGGCTCCCTCTCGTTCTTTTGTTATTTTCTTTCATTCACTGACTCATTACCCTGGAGGCCCCCAGTCTTGGTTTCTTCAGTCTTGTGAGAATCCTGCTGATGTTTGCTCTAATAAACCTAAGGAGAGATAAATCAGTGGGGAGGAAGAATTGTTAGTGCTGGTTCCCAAAGAACGCACACTCACTCACACACTCACACACCTGCTTAAAGAAGAGAGAGATGTCATTGGGACGGCAACATGCCATGTCACTCTCTGCGAGCAGACAAGAGTAGCTGCAGTTACTGCACAGCACTGAACATTCAGGAGGCTTTTAGATTGGCTCACCTGGACTACCCACTCGCCTTTGCGGAGGGTGTAACAGCCCCATTCTGTACCTAAACGTATATTCTTAAAGGCGCGGGGTGATTTGTGGGTAAAGGGGGAGAGCAAACAAAAAAATATATATATGGAAGCCAAAGAGAACAAACCCAACCGACCTCTACCGTTAAGATGGCTGGTGTGAACGGACCTGTTAAATCTGTGAATGGGATGAATTACGAGGGGGAAGAAGTGAGGGAGGAGAGAGAGGAGCTCACAGTGGAGCGCAGTACTGACCTCCTCCATCAGTCGCTCCAGGGGTTCGCCATTTTCCCACAGGCTGCGTTGCACCCAGCCGATGACCTTGGAGTACAGCTTGCCGTTACTAGGCAAGGTCAAGTTATCCTCCAGAATCACCTCCAACTATAAAGCGGACCAAAAGAAAGTACGTAGTTAGCATAAGCATGCAATCAAGAATAGTACATGACCCAAAAGGTCAAAGGCCAGCTCACTTTAAGGCGTGGAAGCTTGAGGAAATCCTCTTGCTCAGACACGTCTAGAAGGTGCTCCTGAATATAGCTGTCGATCTTGCCCAGCAGACGCCCGTCTCCCATACAGCTGGCAAAATTGCGATAGGAGATGGCACTCTGGGAATCCATCTTGGAGAGAAGGTAGTCACCACAGATCTGGTAGCAGGTACAAAAGAGTAGGTTAGGGCTTCATCTCAAGTAAACCTGTAACAAATACACAAAAACATGCTTAATATGCCTACCTGTTTCACTCTGTCCATTTTGAGCCGTTTAGCTGCAGAGTAAACCTCCTTAACCAGCTCTTTATCTGCCTTCAACCTGCAGAAAGCAAAATTAAATATCAGAAATCATTGATCGTCACAAATGGGAAGCCATTAGTATGGTAAAAAAGTGCCCTATGATGGCCCTGACTGGTTGATTGCATGCTGTGGGTCTCTTACTGGGCAGTGTAAGCATAGTTGAGAAGGATCTCCACAGCCTCAGGGTCCAGATCCTCAAACTTCACATGGGAGATTCCGTGAGGTTCCAGGTCGCTGTTAAAGATCTCAAACAGGTACGGACTGCAACAAGCCAGCACTGCCCGGTGAGCCATCAATTCATGGCCGCACACCTGCAGAGATAAAAAGGGCAACGGTTAAGTCTATGATGGCATTGTAACAAAGAAATAGGCACCATTTGTTTTAATTTACAAACAGAAAGTAAATTAACTGAAGTAAATCTGGATTTTAAGATATGATATTTGGCCATACAAATGTTGCTAAGGTGTTCTGAGTGGGTTTTAGTATGTTGCTATGCAGTTTCTAAGGTGTTCTGTGTGGTTTTTATGTTGCTATACAAATTTGAATAAATGCAAAATATTAAGTATTAGCAATAGTAATAGCTTGGCAGCATCATTAAAGGGATGTTTCACCCAAAAATTAAAATTCTTTCATCATTTACAAAAGAAGATATTTTGAAGAATGTTGGTAGCCAGACAGCTGACATTGTGATAGACATTGACTTTCATAGTAGGAAAAATAAAACATACTTTGGAAGTCAATGGTTCCTGTCAATTCTTCAAAATATCTTTTGTGTTCAGCAGAAGAAAGAAACTCATACATGTTTGGAACAACTTGAGGCTGAGTAAATGACAGAATTTAAAATTTTGGGTGAAATACCCCTTTAAATAGGCCTACCAAAACATATCTAGATCCAACTTACAATATTTCTATTTGGAACAAGAGAGTCTTTTAGGAAATCAATCTTGATAATTAACTATTGAATCTCTTGTTAAAGGAACACTCATTTATAATATTTTTCCTATTTAAAACTTGCCTCTTCTGTAGTTACATCGTGTACCAAGACCGACGGAAAATGAAAAGTTGCGATTTTCAGGGACAATATGGCTAGGAACTATACTCTCATTCCTGCGTAATAATCAAGGAACTTTGCTGCAGTACCATGGGTGCAGCAGGCGCAATGATATTACGCAGCGCCTGAAACTTAGTGCCGGTCACATTGGAAGTTATATAGCTGGGGACTATTTTCAGGCGCTGCGTAATATCATTGCGCCTGCTGTACCCTTTCGCAACTTTTAATTTTCTGTCAGTCTTAGTTCACGATGTAACAAAAGAGGCAAGTTTTAAAAAGGAAAAAAAAAAAAATCGAAAACTCTTTAGTAATTTTTTTTGCGAGAGATGCTAACGGTCTAATCAGATTCAATGATCTATTGATCTATACTAAGCTGTGCTAAAAGTACTACCGACAGACCCGGAGATCGGCTGAATGGATTCAAAAACGGTAAAACTCTTCTGTTTAACTCTAGGGGAGTTGGAAAATGAGCCTATTCCCTTAAAAGCTTCCAAGCATTCTTTGAAATATTCTGAACACAGAGGGTTTGGCTTTGTCTGTTAATGAACGTCACACAGCTAAAGGCCATTCAAAGATCCAGGACCTGCGTCAAATGAAACACACTCTTCTTCCCTGACTCATGTTTCAGCCTTCTCGTAGTGACACCTAGAATAATAAGGTTAAAAAAAGGGTGTGTTACCTGAAGTCTCACATCACAGAATTGTCCATTCTTTCTAAGGGCGTTCATTTTGGCCACGGTGGAATCCAGGAAACTTTCGTCCTCAAAGATCAAATATCCGTTGGGAATCATTTTTGGAAATTAAGCCTTTGCAAAAGTAAAAAAAAAATTAAAAACAATCTTGAGTCAATTTTATGATTTTACCTCAAAATAGCTTTCCCACACAGTGCATCTTACATAAACATCACCCACGCACACAAAAAAGATACAATGTATCACTCATTTTAGCTGCTGGTTAAAAAGCTGATAGTCTATAATCACTATAAAATCATATACATGAGACTTAATGTTATGTAGAAGTCATGCGCTTACCTAATACCGAATGACGTTTGTCTGGGAGAGATAGATTACTTGGGAAAGCCGTAAAAAGGCACGAGTGAAGAAGAACCAGGAATGGGAGTGCCTAAGTCTTCCTTCGCTGAAAGTGGATGGAAAAGGCAATGCCAGGCAACCAGAGGGCACAGCAGGGGGTCAGAGGTGACTCAAACTCTCAGGCTTAGAGTGACTGCAATCAAGTCCTCGGGTATCCCGTTGGCTATAGACTCAAACCTTTTCTGTGTTGATCGTGCATTATAACCTGCAGGACAAATAACAAACAAGAGGTGGTTATGACGCCACATAGCAGGATTTTATCAGGAACACTGATCACATCAATTGCAATTTTTAGAACGTCAATGGCCACAACATCTATTACTGATGTGAAAAGAACCAATGGAATTTAAAGGTTCATGTGTCGCTCAAGGGCAGAAACGCTGTAGATCATAGACTAACCCAGCTTTGCACTACTGATTGCTTTCATGGCGTTAAACAAGTGCCTTATTCGAGATCAGCCTTCACTTCTGCTGCACAGACAGTTCAAATTAATCTGGACAGAATCGGTCTCATACAGACTTAATTGAAGCTGCCTAAATCTCAGGACATGCTTTTCCAACCTTCCCATCAAGCCTCCCTTGGTCAGACCGTTTCTACAACACCCAAACACAAATTCTCTCCATGTCCTTCCCCCGTTAACCACATCTACCACACCCGCAATTCTGGAAATTTCCACAGTTCTTTCAATGCTTTTTCAGCCAGCAGATGGCCCAATTCTAGGGGCGGAGGATGGTCACAAAAGCAAGAACTCACTCGGTCAGGAATTTTGATGGATTTATCACATTCCCACAATGATGTGGCTTCAGCTGTGTGGGGATGGAAAAATGCTAAGCGAAAAACAAATGAGCTCCAGTGTGTGGAATCCTTGTGTTTTGCATGAAAACCTGCTGGTATTTTTCCACTCACATCCTTTTATTCACTTCATTCAGCGTAAATGCAGGCAGTGGAGGTCTTTGGATAATCTGCTCATCCTCTCTTGCTCTTTCTTATGCAGGGGCTGATTATTGAAAACAGTAATCGGAAAAATCTAGGCCTTAATTTACCTCCTCATAGAGATGCTTCCTCTTGAAGATAAGTGGCATTGAAGAAACCCTTTCAAGCACAAGGATGAGTAAAAAGATGGAAGCATTAAATTATGATTCATTATAAGTTCTCGCCAAAACCTTTCTAATTTCAACTGTCTGATCTTCAAAACTGAAGTTTATTCCACTTCTCAGATCTAAAGTTAATCCAAATTCTTTCTTACTTAAAAAAAAAAAAAAAAAAAAAAAAAGTCAAAAGATGTTAATAAAATCAAGGGTCATAATTTAAGATTATCTGAAAGGAAAGCTCCCCTTTAAATAAAAAAATTAAAAAAAATATAACCCGTTAAGTGAATGTGTTCAAACAAATAAAAGTTTACATTTTAATAAAATGACCCATTGAACATATGCCAGTATTTTAAAAATGTTTTAATTTATTTATATATACACTATTTAATTTTCATAATTTTTTCTTAGTTTTGGGGGAGTACCAACATATTTTACAACCTGAATTAACCATGTCCTGTGTCAGCAAAAGGTCAAATTATCTGATATTTTAAGATATGTATTGATCTTGACAATATAAACAATTTTTTAGGTAAAAAAAAAAATAAACTAATGTCATTGACCCTTAAAACATGAAACTTTCCACTCAATAAGTCTGAACTGTTCAGTGTCAAGATAGTTACCTTAATCTGAGAGCTGTTGGTCCACTTGAAGTGGAATAAGGAACTGACACTTTAAACCAGGGCACTTACGGGTTAGACAACAGATGAAGCCTATTGTGACTTCGCAGCTTCAGATGGACTCACAAATCTGTTCATTGTGTGCTGACAACCACAGCATCCTCATACAATTACTGACAAAGCAGAGGGTGAAAAGACAAAAAGATGGACATATATTGAAATGCGTGGTGGCAGAAAAACAATTTGAAAGACCATTTTGTGCATATAATCTTTTTTGTCCCCTCTGGCATGCAGAGAACAGCCCACTCAGTCAGTAAGCGTGGGACAGACAGCGAGGCGAGGGAGAAAGATGAGAATGGGTTGAAACAAACAGCAACAGTTGTTCTATTGCAGCAGTACTCAAAAGATAACCCAGATTGAGCAACAACTTAATGCAATACCTATGGCCATGCTAAAAAATAAAACTGAGGCTAAAGAGGACATTGTGCTCCTTGCATGCAATTTTAGATAGTTCAACCCGCTTATAGTGTGCCCATGACCACAAGCGACATATACAATTATATTGGTCTTCATCATGAGACCCCTTTTTTGCAAGTCACGCTTTTTCTCTGGGAGCTCCGGCAGCTCTGAGAAAAAGTTGAACTACATTACTCAGTGTCCGAAACACACAGGCTTGCTAACATTTAGATTTAATCACTGGCCAGATTTCTTCTATGCAAATTGATTCACAGCAAATTTTACCAGGAATCAAGTCCTCATGATATGAGTCATGACCTTGGCATTGTTAATGCTTTACAAATAATAATAATAATGATTTTAATGAATGGCCCTGGACGTCTATAGTAACTAATAAGCTCCAACATACTTTTTTTTACTGAGTTGACAAATCCCCCGATGTACCTTTAAGCTCATGAATGGCTTGCACAACGGTGATAAACTTATGTAGAGTCAGCATAAAATGGGTAGGAAGGGCATTGGGTGTGCAACAAAAAATAACATTCTGGTCAAATGGTTGTGCAAGATCATGAGAGGCTATGGATGCATGGTGAAAAATCATATCATAAAATCATATTCAGATGTGAACTAAAGACTGAGCTGCATTTCCATGGGTTAGATAACACCTGACAAAATCTCTCAGCCTAAACTAAAACACACGGCTACTCTTTCCATAAGCACACAGGCAGCAGAAGAGCTTATGAAATTTAAACTCGTAATTACAAAGATGGAAAGGAAACACCTTATGACTGCTCCATCATAATAATTACAATAATTGCTTTTGTAGAATTTGTTTTTTATTTAGATTTTATTTATTTAATTACTTTGTGAATGATCAGATTACATTCTGAGGGCAAAGGGCAGCAAAGCTACTGGTATCTTTGCTTCTTTATTTATATCTGCCCCTCTCTAATGAAACGATAACCTTTATGGAAAAAGGTTAATAGGAGAACACAATTTAAGGAGTGAGGTAACAGAGCGACCAGGTGATCTCACACATGAGAACAGGCCGGAAAATTGCATAATCCTTCACCACGTATGGAAAGAATGTTTGAAAATTGCGAGACAGAACACTGATTTTACTGTGGCTGTAATAGAAAATGTCCCCGTGTGATTCACATTAACCACAACATGCAATGGAGGAAAGGCAGTTAAACAGCCAAGTAATTCTCTGAAAATAAATACAAAAAGCACCCTTTTATTTCTACTCTCTAAGAATCTATGTTTAAAAATGCACAAGGAAAGGTTGTAGTTTAGGAAGCACAGCATTTGCTGCATATATTTCCCTTACAAATGAAGCATTGCAGTGACAATTTGGTCATCCATATGCAGATGTGGAGTTAAGGAACGGAAATGGCTTTATGAGAAGTGAAACTGCTTCCTGTGACTTGTAAATGGGATTGTTAAATATGACTGGAAATTTGATGTGTACAACACATTAAATGGGATGTGCTGTGGGAGTGGGAACATAGGTTGTGAAAATTATTACAGGTATGTAGAGAGAACAACAAGATAGATAGATAGATAGATAGATAGATAGATAGATAGATAGATAGATAGATAGATAGATAGATAGATAGATAGATAGATGAAGAAGAAGCAAATAATAATATTAATAATAATAATAACACCTATAACCAGATAGGGAATTTCCACAGCATTTGCCAAACCTACACATTTTTCCAAATATCACTAAACAAATAGGTACCTTAAGAGATAGTTCACCCAGTTTTGCCTAACATCATCTTCCACAAAAGAAAGAAGTCAGGTTTGGAAAAACTTAAGATGATTTTAGAGAAATGCAGCTTAATAAAACGCAGAATAATGTGTCTACAAAAATACTCTACAAATATACATAGTTTACATATATTTCCAAATATCTACTAAATGCATGAGACCATACGTTAAGGTAATTCCAATCAAATATCATCGATGCTAAGTGCAAACGATAAAACATGCAGGGACACATTTCTGTGGTTACCACCCATTACATCCACGAATCCTGATAGGCCAGAACGTATGATTCCGAGCGATACAATTGGCCAGATAACGTGTCCATCAACACGCCTCGTATTCACGTTCCCTGCAAAATGAAGCTTGCGTCATGCAGAACCTAGAACGTTTCTGAACCCCTCGACCAAGCCTACAGTAAAATCCAAAACTAGGTCAGTAGGACCTGGTCGTAATTTTAACATATTTCTGAATAATGATCAACGATGAGGTAAAATGTATGTTCTGCGTCAAAATACACGAGCACTGCTTGAACCACACCGGTCAGTCTTTTTTAACCTTGACAAATCGTCCCGTTCCTATTTTTCATTAATTTCATTCGTGTGTTCGTCAGCATTTACTGTTATTTTTAATGATGATGAAGGATAACTAATTATTTCATTTTAAGAATGGAAAAATTGTTCAACTGTGAGCAGAACAACAGTATAACCATGCACAATCAAATTTTACAAGGCAAAGCAGCTAAATGTGTGTATGAAGCTTTATAATGAAACGAAAATTAACATGAGTGCAGTGGGTGTAGAGCTGATTCCCAGATGTAGCTATAATGAATTGAATGTGCATATTTCAGTACCCGCAATAATACGTTAAATACCAGTTGGTGACGTTAACGTTACACTAGCTACTGTAGCTAACTGTAAACCCCCCGTTTATTTTGTAGGAAAATATTACTTACTTTATATCGTTCATTTAAAATACAAATAAAAATTACAAATAAAAAATAAAAAAAGTTTGGAAAAAAAAAATCACGGTTCGCTGCACTCTGCAAACGTTGATCTCACGCGAGCGGTTCTATCTATTGATGATTGAACAGAAGATTACAACGCACCATATGGCAATCGCGTGAGTACATACAAGTGTGTGTATGTGTACCACAAAAAAACAACGTAGAAGCAAAACAAATTCAGTTGTAGATCTTTAAAAATAAACACGTAGTATGAGAGAATCCTGGGAGGACAGGAGATATGAAGCTTCAGTCATTACTGATAAGATTGATTCTTACCTGATCTGTTTGACGGTAGACGATGGTAGACATATTTAAGGTCAATTAAAAGCTGTTGGTTGGGGATATTGCAAAAGCAATAACGTTAGATATGGCACGTTTCTGCGTCCGTACAACCCGTCGTTCCGGGTATCGAGATTATCAGATCGGTGAGCGAGGGAGCTTTGGCAGCGACTCTGGAGCACGCGCTTAACAAAAGCCACAGAGCTGTATCGCGCGTGACGTCACGGTAGAGCTCCGCCTGCGGAAAAGTACCGACGGACAGTGAGGTGAGGTCAGGCCCTGGAAGTCGGGGGAAAACGGCTAGTAAAACTAGTCTGGGTTTATACAACTGTGTTGTTTTTTAACCTTTGGCATAAATTACATGCGTTCTCTGCATATATCTCATTTGCTTTATGCATTTCATGCTCAGTCAGTTTTAGTTCTCAAAATGAATCTTGGTCCACTAGGCGGCCTCAGTAAGCGACTTAAATTAGATAAAATAGTTTATATTAAAATACTTAACTTCTAATATTTTTTTTCTTTCGTGGACATTTTTGAACATACCGTTTTAAATTATGAAATTAATTATTATTATTTATTTTCATTTATTGACACTACTAGTTTCAGAGTAGTCTTAAAGGCAAATAGTTTGAGAACCGGATTCTTTTTCACTGGCATTTTTATCACTGATTGTCAGGTGATTTTAATCTTTGCATGTGGTGACTGGTCCAGTAGCACCTCATTGATCTGGATCCAACTCCTCCCCCTGGATTTCATGTTCTGCAGTGAGGCATATTGTCACAAATGAGAGAATGATGAGTGTCCTGATTATGGCTTTTAGATGTCGAGACCTCCAATACCCATATCCGATAATGCATTCCTTTACCTCGCCATGTGTAAAGAAGCTTAGCTTCTTCTGTGATGCAGGAGTGCATGATGTCAGAGCCAAATTTGACAAATGATCCTCTCTCTCCTGCACAGGTAAGACTCTCTGCCTTAGCCAGCATTGTAAATCATAATTGGATAAATGGATCAGCGGCACGACTATAGACACATGAGCCCAAGGTAGTGCTAAGCTGCCCATTCTGTAACTGCCAGTCAGTGTAATGCACTGACCGCACAATGCCAGTAACAGAAGTTCGAGAAACATCCTGGCCTTTGTTAGAAAATCCACGCCTACAACTGAACTGACAAGCGATTGTCGACATGCGGATCAGGTTTTTTAAAAACAAAGTTGTAGGCATAACTGAAGGACATAACTGGAGATCCTGTTTACACACGAAGCCAATGTGGCCAGATAAGTGTCCATCCAGTGGGCCAGAGATTGGGCTTGTTCTCTTTGTTGAGATGTAATTATTGTAATTTGTGGCTATTTAAAGTGTTGACCAATGAGTGGACCATTCCTAACCAGCATGACTGCTCATTAGTCCAAAATAATAATAGTAATGCTGTTTTGCAAGTGGATCTATTATATAATAAAACAAAATAAATTGTTTATATTATATTATTTCAGATGCACACTGTAATAGAAGTAATTGAATAGTTTTATATTGTTATATATTTTATATTTGCAATATATCAAAAAGTTCAGATCAGATACCTATATGTTATATGTGAATTTGGAAGAATAAATCTAATCACAAATATAGCATTACATAACACATCTATTTTGTACATAGTTTAAGAGAGCAGATATGAAGCATATGTAGCACCCTCCAGAACTTTATGAGACTGATGAGATTTGTAGTGTCAGTTTTGACCCAGCGCCATGTTCCTGTCCCCTTGAGTTAAAAACGGACACACGGCCAATCTGAATCCTCATGCATAGTTAGATCTTTAATCACAATGTTTGTGTGTGTGTGTGTGTGTGTATGTGTGTGTGATGTGCGTGCATGTGGTAGTTGTGTGGTTAGCTTGTCTGAAATCCTCAGGCTCAGTCTACTGGCACAGATGCGTTCTGACAGCAGCAGCATTAATGTTGCAGTTGAGAGGCAATTTCTCATAACTGCAACTAACGTGTGAGTCTTGGAATGTTTGAATTAGCTCAGAAAAACAAACAAACAAACAAACAAAAAAACTGTTTAGCAGAAGGAATGCTCTAAAAGGGAATATGACTAGAATAGAAAACCAATGCAGCTCATTGTCACTATAGCATGTTAGATATTTGAGTTTGATTTTTTTATTTCCATTTAAATAACAATTAATATTGGTTTTATGAACCATTACTTGTTTTTTGTGAATGAAACCCATTGAATTTCAGTGCCATTAGTGCCACCATTTGGATTTGCCATAATGATTGCTGTTTCAAACACTTTTCCAGAACACTCCCTCTGTCTTCCTTTTAGTCGGAAAAACATGGATTTGGCACGTTGGGCTTGTTGTGATGCTCAAACAAATAGCAGTGTTTGATAGCGCCACAAAGCCAGTGTTAATACTTTTTTGGGAAATCAACCCACGAGTCAATTTGTTTTTGTTGTCTCTGCATATCAATGGGAGAAAATGTTAAAATAATTATTATATTTAATTTTTTCTAGATTTTATTTAAAAAATACTTATTAGATGTTAAGTGAGTGCAGATACAAAAATGGATATGATCATATATATTTTAACTTGAAAACTAGGTCACGGTGTACAGTATGAAGACGTATGCTACATAATTAACGCATGCTTACATACTCACTGTATACTGCATTGTTCTTTAAGAAACTGGCTTGTCTTTTTTTGTGAAAGGTAATGATAATAAAAACATTTAAAACACTATCAGGTTGACTTAAAGAGCATCCTGATGAATTAAAGGATGTCTTTATGAGTCATAAAGAATCACCTCCATGTGTTTCTCACAGGCTCATGGTTCATTATTGTAATTTTGTCTCCATTAAAGTTTTTTTTTTTCTTGGAACATATTAACTTTCCAGGGTGGATTAAAGATATCATCCATGTCTGTAATGTCCCTATGGATATAAAAGCAGTACATAACGTAACCTCGGTTCCCTGAGAGTAGGGAACGAGTATTGCGTAGCTATACGCAGTGGGAGAATTCCTTTTCTCTAGAATATTGCAGCCATTATTTTAAAACGCAGTGCAGCTGCACATCGAGCACAGAGCAGAGCATCTAGGCCGCTCATTGGCTGTGCTGCAGCAACTGCACTAACCTATGGTGAGGCGGCTGAGGCACATGAACCAAGCGCCCAGGGCGCGTCAGAACCCACCAGAATGGGTGTGGCTTATGCCTATATAAGCAGACCTTTTCTCCATAGAGTCAGATTAAATCGACTGATGCAACAGCATCTGAGCCAAGCGTAATAGCACGGCAGGCTAGGCAATACTCGTTCCCTACCCTCAGGGAATCGATGTTACTCTAGTGGAATGAGCTCTAACACTTACGGGCATTGAAGGCCCATGGAGGTGTAGGCTAAATAGATAGCATCTACTATCCATCTAAAAAGTCTCTGTTTTGTGACCGGCAGACCTTTAGTGCGGCCACCAAAACACACAAAGAGCTGTTCCGACTGCTTGAATGTTGCAGAGCGCTCCAGATAGATTCTGAGAGCCCTGACAGGGTAGACCAGATTCAAATTATTATCATCTTCCGACGGGAGAAGAGCTGATAGCGATGTCACCTGGGCTCTGAACGGTGTTGAGAGCACCTTAGGAACATAGCCGTGTCTTGGTCTGAGCACGACTCTGGAGTCGCCAGGCCCGAACTCAAGGCATGCAGCGCTTATGGAAAGCATTTTGCAGGTCGCATACTCTTTTGACCGACGCCAGCGCTAGCAGGAGTGTGGTTTTTAGTGTCAGGCCATCTGGAGTGGCTCAAACGGGGGTCCCCTAAGGGCCCTGAGGACCATGGATAGGTCCCAGGAAGGAACAGAGGGGGGCCGAGGTGGGTTGAGCCTCTTGGCCCCCTTGAGGAAACGAATGACCAGGTCACTTTTCCACATGGAATGGCCTGCCACAGGGGCGTGAAAAGCCGCTATGGCTGCCACATATACTTTGAGCGTGGAGGGGGTCCTGCCTGTGCCCACCAGCTCCTGAAGAAAGGAAAGTTCTAGAGGTACTTCACAAACATGTGGGTCTACGTTTCGTGCTGCACACCAGCTTGCGAACGCTGACCACTTGACAGCATAGAAGCTTCTGGTAGACGGTGCTCTAGCTTCAATTATGGTATTTTGGACTCCCTCTGGAAGGGTCCCTGGGTACCCATTGAGGGGCCATACATGTAGGGCCCACGGATCTGGGCGTGGGTGCCAGATTGACCCATTCGCCTGCATAAGAAGGTCCTTCCTCAGCAGTATGGGCGAGGGAGCTGCCTTCAGCAGTTTTGCCAGGTCTGGAAACCAAATTTTGGATCTCCAGTGGGGGCTATGAGGAGGACTGTGCACTTGCTCTCCCTTATCCATTCGATGACCTGTTGGAGTATCGAGACCGGAGGGAACGCATAAAGGGGGTGGCTGGGCAGGTATTTGTGGGCCAGCGCGTCCTTTTTCTTGGAAAAGAATATTGGGCAGTGAGCATTGTCTTCTGAGGCAAAGGGGTCAACCTCTGCCTTGCCGAAGGTGCTCCATATCATGTGAACCATCTGAGGGTGGAGAGACCATTCCCCTGGGGGGACTTTGTCTCTGGATAACATATCCACGCTCTAGTTCAGAATGCCCGGTATTCTGCACCGCCCTTAGTGAGCGCATGTTGGCATGTGCCCAAAGGAAGAGGAGTCTGGCCATCGCGTTCAGGCTGGCCGATCTGAGGCCGCCCTGGTGATTTATGTAGGCCACCACAGACATGTTGTCCATGCAGACCAGGACGTGGTTTCCCGCCTGATCTGCGAGGAAGGTTTTCAGGGCTAAATGAACCGCTCTCATTTCGAGGCAGTTGATATGTAGGCATTTCTCCGGGGTCGACCAGAGGCCGGAGATTGGCCTGCCCTCGCACAGTGCCCCCCAACCCAGGTTGGAGGCATCTGTTGAAACCACTTTCCTTCTCGAGACCAATCCCAGGTCTACACCTGACTGGTACGAGTCGGTGCGCTTCCAAGGGTTTAGGGCTTTGACACAGCCGTGATCCACCCTGGTGCGTAAGTGACCGGAGCACCACTCATGAGCTGGCACTCAGCGTTTCAGCCATCGCTGTAGGGGACACATGCGCAATAGGCCTAGTTGGAATACTGACGACGCGGAGGTCATAAGGCCCAAAACCCTTTGAAACGTTCTGAGTGGCCCGTGAGAGCCCGCTTTGAACAATGTCGCTAGCTGCTGAATATTAAGGGGTCTGGCGAGAGCCGCGCTTTGATTTGTCTCGAGTCTATAACTTTTCCTCAGCGCCGTCAATAGTTGAGAGCGATGCGGAGGTTGAAGTTTTTAAGCTTAAGCGTGCCGAGTAAGGGGCGCGCCATGATTTGGTCAGCTCGTTGTGCACCTGGGGGAAGCAGGGTGCTGGTCTTTGAAACCACCCGTCGAGGCGACTTCTAGTGGGCTCCTGAGGCGGAGACCACTCAATGTCGAGGCCATTGACGGCTTTTGTGAGGACTCGAATAAGTTCAGCGTCCCTGCTCGATCTAACTCCGTCTCTGCTGGCTTGGGATTGAGGGACGGAGTCAATTGTCAAACCCAGCCAATCTTCTCCCTCAGATGCAACCAGATACAGGCTGTCGTCGCCATTTTCCTCAGATGCTCCAAACGAAACGAGTCTTGCCTCTTAAGAGGAGGGGCATTGATCCGTTTGCAAGAAAAGCATCGGCGAGGGGGTCTCGCGAGAGGCTCTGCATGAAGTGCACCCAGAACGCGACATTTGAAACAACGTTATTTAGAAAATTTGCTCTTTCAGCTTCTAGAGTGTCGCGACGGCGAACACTTAGAATTACAGTGAAGAAAATAAGTATTTGAACACCCTGCTATTTTGCAAGTTCTCCCACTTAGAATTCATGGAGGGGTCTGAAATTGTCATTGTAGGTGCATGTCCACTATGAGAGACATAATCTAAAAAAAATATCCAGAAATCAAAATATATGATTTTTTAACTATTTATTTGTATGATACAGCGGCAAATAAGTATTTGAACACCTGTCTATCAGCTAGAATTCTCACCCTCAAAGACCTGTTAGTCTGCCTTTAAAATGTCCACCTCCACTCCATTTATTATCCTAAATTAGATGCACCTGTTTGAGGTCGTTAGCTGCATAAAGACACCTGTCCACCCCATACTATCAGTAAGAATCCAACTACTAACATGGCCAAGACCAAAGAGCTGTCCAAAGACACTAGAGACAAAATTGTACACCTCCACAAGGCTGGAAAGGGCTACGGGGAAATTGCCAAGCAGCTTGGTGAAAAAGGTCCACTGTTGGAGCAATCATTATAAAATGGAAGAAGCTAAACATGACTGTCAATCTCCCTCGGACTGGGGCTCCATGCAAGATCTCACCTCGTGGGGTCTCAATGATCCTAAGAAAGGTGAGAAATCAGCCCAGAACTACACGGGAGGAGCTGGTCAATGACCTGAAAAGAGCTGGGACCACCGTTTCCAAGGTTACTGTTAGTAATACACTAAGACGTCATGGTTTGAAATCATGCATGGCACGGAAGGTTCCCCTGCTTAAACCAGCACATGTGAAGTCCCGTCTTAAGTTTGCCAATGACCATTTGGATGATCCAGAGGAGTCACGGGAGAAAGTCATGTGGTCAGATGAGACTAAAATAGAACTTTTTGGTCATAATTCCACTCGCCGTGTTTGGAGGAAGAAGAAAGATGAGTGCCATCCCAAGAACACCATCCCTACTGAGAAGCATAGGGGTGGTAGCATCATGCTTTCGGAGTGTTTTTCTGCACATGGGACAGGGCGACTGCACTGTATTAAGGAGAGGATGACCGGGGCCATGTATTGCCAGATTTTGGGGAACAACCTCCTTCCCTCAGTTAGAGCGTTGAAGATGGGTCGAGGCTGGGTCTTCCAACATGACAATGACCCGAAGCACACAGCCAGGATAACCAAGGAGTGGCTCTGTAAGAAGCACATCAAGGTTCTGGTGTGGCCTAGACCTAAACCCAATAGAGAATCTTTGGCGGGAGCTCAAACTCCGTGTTTCTCAGCGACAGCCCAGAAACCTGACTGATCTAGAGAAGATCTGTGTGGAGGAGTGGGCCAAAATCCCTCCTGCAGTGTGTGCAAACCTGGTGAAAAACAACAGGAAACGTTTGACCTCTGTAATTGCAAACAAAGGCTACTGTACCAAATATTAACATTGATTTTCTCAGGTGTTCAAATACTTATTTGCAGCTGTATCATACAAATAAATAGATAAAAAATCATACATTGTTACATGTTAACAGCGATTCAGGGCAAGGCGGCGCCGAGTTGAAGGTGCCACGTCCGCTGATCAGGTCGCTCGTTCCGCTGCAGGGGCTCATCGATGGCGAAGGCTCGGAAAAAACCCCCAGAAAAGCCTTGCAGGTTCTGACGCGTCCTGGGTGCGAAGCGATCGGTATATTTAGAAAGGTTGCAGTGATGAGCATTGGAGCCGATCACAGGCATGTTCAGAAATGAACCGAATACAAGTATGCTCAACTGAGACATTCATATTGTTGAAAATAAATAAAATAACCACATTCCTAGTATTAGGATCTTTTGGAAGTTATTTGTGGTCCATCCTGTATCTCCTCTCATCTCAGTCTCAACAAGTCAGTGGGTGGGGCCAAAGTTGTGACGATGAAGTAGGTGTTGATTTTCTTCTGCAGTTCCTTATTACGTCATAAAGAGGAACATTCATGAACGAGTCGTTCGCTGGGCTTGGTAACAATAAAAGTTGTTTTTGGAATAACAAGGAAGTTTTACATTTTTTTAACTTACTGGATATTCTTAGTATGATGATGCCCTCTTATATTTAAATAACTCAAGGAAAATTAGATTTCTCAGTACATGACCCCTTTAAGTATCATCATAATACACAAACTGAATGAGCTATACCCATGTGTTCATTTAAAACACTACCAATTGACACTAAAACCACGAACAAATCAGCGATGACTAAAGAACTTTCCCTATTGTTTTACACCTTAAAATGGCTCATTAGACTTATGAGTTGCAGGCATCCTGCCTGCTTGCATTTAAGACTGCAGCCTGCGCATTAATTCGGCAGCGATCATAATCTGACACATATTGTTTATATTGAGCAGTTGAATGTAGCGCATCTAATTTTATTACTACATGTAATTTTTACAGTGCCCCTTCTTCCGAAGTTCAGAGAGCTCTGATAGACCCTTTTCACATTTCTGGGTTTCTCAGAAGCGGAAGTCGTTATAGTTGGGTAAACTTCTATAGCGGTGAATGAGAGACTACATGAAATATATATTTTTGTGT
This sequence comes from Meda fulgida, assembly GCA_030578275.1. NCBI lineage: Eukaryota > Metazoa > Chordata > Actinopteri > Cypriniformes > Leuciscidae > Meda > Meda fulgida. The sequence goes on from CM060635.1 coordinate 10,872,197, forward strand.
TCCCATTTGCTCAAATAGCAAAAGAAAAACTCCCCAATAGTGTTTTCACAACTTTCAAAAAGAGTAAAAAGCAGAGAGAGATTGATAACGGCAGTCAGAGGAGAGAAAGAGGTTATCTTTACTGTCACTCCCACAGCTGCTGTATTAGAAACAGCATTCTAACAAAAGTGTTTTGTAATTTGATGCCAAGTATAGTGTTATAAATGTACATACATTTAAAAAATATATACATATAAAAACGTATATATCTTATGTCTCTTTTGTCCACTGTCAACCACTTCTGTCCTGATTTCTTCGAGGGGAGGGTCTATGGGCTTTTCCAGATCTTTCGATCTAACGGACAAAATAATCTCACTCAATTTACATATGAACGCGGCTGGAGATGACAGCTTCCAGGTTCAGGAGGAACCAAGTGCACAAGGAAACTTTTGGGTTGTACTTCTCAGGAAAAGCTTAATAACTAAACCTCTGATTAACCTCTGAGAGCATAAGCAGTTTCCCATCCAAACACACAGCCTCTCGGCGACATGACAAGAACAATTCAATTGATTTAAACCTGGCCTTCTTTCTTTTCATATGGCTTTGGGTGGGAATTATGCTAATATTTCACATTGTGACGGGGACGTTTAAAGAAGTAATGTCTGGACATTGATCAAGGCCCTTTAGGCAGCTCTGGATCAGTGTTATAATAAATCGGATTTGTGGGAGATTCATACAGATACTAGCATCATACAGTATGACCCCTTTAATATTAAGTCCAAAAGAGGGGGGGCAAAAGGTGGCTTAGAAGGAGGACGCAGAGCTGGCAGAGGGGACAACCAAAGACGATGGAGGAGACAACGGCAGGAGGAGCCAAAAGTGACCCACAACTCCCGCTCCGCCTGGGTCTTTACCACCCTCGTCTCCATCTCAGTCGGTCGGGTTCCTGGCTTCCCCATGGCTCCTCCTCCCTCCTTCGTTTCCACCTTGGACCAGCTGATAAAATAGATGTGCGTCCCACCCCAGCATGTTACCTGCACATGATTGAATCAGTAATGAAAATGTTTGAAAGAGAACCACAATTCCAAAACAAGCTGAAAATTCATGAACACCGTAAGCTTACCATGAATGACGTACTTCAACTCCAAGCCCTGACTGAGGTGCTATTTCCTCTGGCAGAACTTACAACTGCTATGCAAAAAGATCTTGGAAACCTTGGCATCATTATTCTAGCTGTAATGAAAATTAAACAGCTTTTGTCCTGTGTGCATGAGAATCTCTCCTCATTCATGGATTTGTGGAGAGACTGTCAGATTATGTCTCTACTCGTTTTAACATATTCTATTCTGATTAGCACCTTGTGTTGGCGGCTTTATTGGATCCACGTTTAAACTGAATGGATCATTAGGGATGGTATAGTGAGCAATCAACTCGCAGTGATTCGTGAATCGTTGGTGAAGGAGGCAGAATGCAGTGGTGTGGATACTATGGACACAGTGATTGAGGCTAGAAGTGCTTCCAAGAAGGCCTGCATTTTTGGCTCATATGAGAGCAACTTGGTCTAGTGCGGTAGCTGACAGTGCCAGAGGTGAGATGGAGGAGTACCTGGGCTCAATGAGAAATGGTCTCATGGGTTTCTATGGGCATGATAATCCAGATGTGTTTTTGTGAAGTTCTACATGCATTTCATCTTGTGTGTATGTTTTTTGAATGTGCCTGTTTTGCAACTGCAGTTATGTTTACGGAAATAATATAACAAAATTCAAATATATTATTTTAGTTATTGCATTTTATAGGCAAGTTTGCCAAAGTTCTAGACACGTTTTTTAATTAATAAAGTTAATTTAAAGTATTCAAATTAATTTAATGCATTTAAATTAATAAAAAGTACAGACTGTAATGTCACAGAATGTCACCCCTAAATATCATAACTGCTATTTATAATCCTACTACTGTAATTTATACATTTATTCAAGAAATTCATTACAAACGTGAAGCAATTAGGCTACTAAAGAGAAATTTCATGTCAGAGTGGGATCTGAGCGGATTTGTTTTACTGATGAGCATGAGATGTACATGCTCTGCTGCTCACGCACCTGGTCAGACTTGGCTCTCACTGGGTCTGCAGTGGGCTCTGGCTTTACATTCTCGTCTTCGACTAAGTTGTCGTGGCGGGCTCAGGCTCGAGGTAGAGCAGGTCTAAGAAGTCCAGTGTGTGTTCCTCGAGGGAAAATCCTTCTGTGAGAGGATGAGAGTTTGTACTGCTGCTAGATCCATTTTCTTCAGTTCCATCTTTCTGTCACGGTTGGCTGACACAGTCAATAAAATCAGCACCTCTGCTTTAATATGGTACATTTTCTGCGTTTGCAGAATGCAGATCTAAAGCCTTTGTGTGTTTCCACTCGACAAAAAGAAAGGGACCATTACAAAGGTAGCATTAAATCATATGAGTAACCTGCAGTAGTACTGAAAACATGCAATTTTAAGGCTAAGTTGATTTGATTGCACTATGGAGAATTCAGTCTGCAGCTACTGCTGCTCTCTCTCAAGACAATACCTTCCCCTTCAGGAATACTGCAGTGAAAGATACTGTGAGTGTTTGTGTGTCTGTGCTGAGTTTAGTCTCTCCGCTCTCTCCTTTTCTGTCTCACTATTGCAGGAAATGATTGTGCCATATTACATTTGCTTTCTCACTTGAGGTGATTCTGCATTGCTGAAATTGTAGAAACTCGTTATGTGTAGAAATTTTTGGCTTCACAGGCAGTATAGAGTTTGGAAGATATATACTGTTTTAATAAATGACTTTGATCTTGGTTGGAGTTTGTAGGCAGGATAGTAGATGGTTGGTACAAAAATGTTTGGTACAAATTTTGATTAAATTTCTTTAGCAAAATGAGCATTGTAATCTCTAAAAAAAAAATTACTAGGTTGTTTCTAAAGCTGAAATTTGTTTGGGGTTATTAGAAATGAAGTTGTGGTGACTTGTAAGTCTATTTGCAATGTCTTTTTAATTATAGCCACTGAGCCACTGGCGGCAGTTGGTGGAAGGTTGGTGGTTCAATCCCCGATTTCACCTGACCAAGTGTCGAGGTGTCCATGAGCAAGACACCTAACCCCAGCTGCTCCCGACAAGCTAGATGGCGCCTTGCATGGCTGACACCGCCGTCGGTGTATAAATGAGTGAGTGAATGGGTGAATGTGAGGCAATATGTAAAGCGCTTTGGTGGCCATTGGGTCTGTGAAAGTGCTATATAAATGCAGTCCATTTACCATAGTCTAAAACAATCCAGTAATATAATTTATAATTTAAGTGATGTTAAAACAGTTATATATATACGTTTGGTCACTACTTTGCTAATCGTTAGGAAAAATGTTGCTTGTTACATGATACTGTAGAGGTGCTGAAAATTTAAGTTTGACTTAATATTCCTCAACCTCCATAGCCTACAGGTTTGGCCATACTACCTACATTTTTCCATGGTCATTAAGCCCACTTTTTTTTTAAGGAATAACCTAAAGTACCGTCCCACTTTACTTAACATACACATAAATTGTTAGAATATGACTAATACCGATAATACCGTACTAATACCGTAGGCATATAAGGTAAGGCTATTAAATAGCAGTCCCAAACTACTTTTTGTTAATACAATAAAGTTGGTAAGTTGGTATGTTTCTTAGTTTCTTTTGCGCTTCATTTATAATCAAGTTATATACGTGTACACTGCCGCATTTGTGCTTGGAATTGAAGTGCGCGCGCTATGAGCACAGTATAACGTCTGATAGGACACGAACATTTGTTTTTCTGAGGTGGGAGACTTTTTATTTCGTGATAACAAGATATGAATATAACGTTTGAATAGTGACACTGACATATAGCCTGACAACATTTCATCTGACCGCAAATACTGAATCAGGACAACACGTTTTTCTCAGGCACTCTTTACTTTAACTTTCATGCTCGTCTTTCAAAGTTTTGCATCAGAAAAACATTTAGAATAACGTTTTTGTTGATGATGTTTCTTTGACGACCACTTTGAACAGTCTTGTGGCCCACTTTTGGGTTGCGACCCACCATTTGAGAAACACTGGCCTACATAAAACACTGTCTGTTGAGTCATTCACTAACTGGGAAGCAGTTCAGCTGCCTTAGGGTTCAGACAGAGCCTGTGCCTGTTTTTCTCCATCTACTGTGGTTATTTGTGGTTATTGTGTCCACTTTCCCACAGATGCCCTTAGTCCAGTCAGCATCCTTATTCTACTCAACCCCTCTCTTTTCCATTGACCGTGGTAAGTAGGTCAGAAATTTGCTCACACACTTTAGAACTAAATCTAAATTGTGTGCTGGCTTAAGGCGAACTACATGTTTACTTTACCAGACCACTATAGTAGTATTTGAGAATCTTTACTCACAGAAAAACATTGAGGCAATTAATGTCTGATCCTTAACAAGAGCTCCATATCTCCATGACGAGAGAACTTTCTTTTTTGCTATTTAGATTTAGTTCTTGTCATTAAATCAGAGAACGCACACAGCCACCCAGCTTTTAATTCAATTACAAACTCTCTCGTCTCCATTCTTTATTCTCTGCTTACTTTCTCCCTCTCTTTCTTCCCACATTAACTCACTCACCCCTTTTGTGGATGTTCCCTGTTGTTTTTGAACTACTTGAACTTGAAATTCATTAACGTTATGACAGTATCATTAATGCTCATCATGGTATTTTTCAAAGGATTTGTTATTCATTTAACTCGTAGCCTATTACATTTCTCCATTCACATGTCCCAACATCACAGGATTTTGGATTAGAATAGATTTTGTTGACAATTATGTATTTTCATATTTAGGACAGATACAATGAAATTAGGTTGGTGCGGAATTATCTCTTTGTTTCAGCCAGTGTTAATGTTTTGCAGTTTTTCTTGTTTTATTCAGTTATATATAGTCTTTTGTATATATATATTTCTCAATATTTTATGTTATATTCATTAATTTTGCATAAAATGGCATCTAATTTTAGTAAACAAGACATTTAACATTTTAATTAACTAAAATTGCTAAATTAAACCAAATATTCAAATCATCCTTCGATAATAAACATTTTGGTCAATCATTTTGTTACAAATTTAACACCAGTCTCCGAAACGGCAGTGATTGGGAAAACAATACGTGACATTTGGCTATAGTGACATGCTTCATCCTTAAGGAACAAATGTAACGTTATACAATCTTTACACAAACTTTATTGTCCCTTTTCTAAATTGCTAAAAGACTGGCAAAGCCTTTGATTATTGTTTATACATTTGTTTGTCCAAATCTTACTAGTTTGTTCAGATTTCATGTCCAATTGAACAGTGTCTAAATCAGTGTTCAGAGCAATTCTTAAGACCAAATTGACTATCCTGTGTTTTAAACAAACTGTGATAAGTCAATCAAACCAAGGCTGATTGTAGAAATTGCACACTCAGGGAAACTAGGAATCAACTGCCCATCCATTGGACACATTTGCCCTTGTGATCAGGCATTTACGCAATATGTTAGAGCATTGGCCTCGTCCTATTCAACCAAATAAATCAATTTTCAATAGGAGGAACAGCCATTTCTATGGTTACCCAATATAGATGTCATTCCCTGAGAGGGTCATCTCTGAGAGGTTGAGGTTAGATCATGTGGTGAGTGGTTATGTAATTCAGGATGCCATGTGCACAAACACAGGAAATGCTTTATCAAATGTGGATTTGCATTCCATTGCCTGGAGTACATTCATTTAGCACATTTATTCAAAGATGCTGTATATTTCATAAGCACGTTTTATTAAGCTAAATCCACCACATTGTGTCAGATTCAGCATTCATTTTTAAACACTGAAAGAGCAATAACACCATAAATGCAATCATAATTCTAGCGAAATATAATATAGCAAATGGAGATGGGCTATATTCAACAGACAGACACCTATTGCTAAAGGCCTAAACGCTAATGTAAATACTGTATAATCATTTTCTGCTTTCCCATCATGTGGCAGTTAGCAGGCACTTCTCTCAAAGTAGCCTACTTTCACCACCTCTTCATCCTTCTCTCCTTTAATGAATCCTATTCCTGAACATTCACTTGATATGAGAGCCTCTAAATTAGCTTGTGTCAGTGAATAAGTCTAGTTTAGTGAGTTGAAAATGGAGAAGGAAATAATAGCTGTACTCTTCAATAGCACTGAATTTTGATGAAGAGCGAGGCTACACTCAAATGCCTTCTGCTCTTTACTGTTATTATTCAGGACCTGTTCAATTGTAGACCATTGCAGAACAATTTGGTAGTTGAAACCAACTGCTTGCTGGTGTGACAGATCAGCCTAATCACCATCCTCTGCTCTTCATCTCCCATCACTCTCCTGTTCCCACCTGCACGTCATTTCTAATAATCACACACACCTGCACATTATCATCACCCTGATCACTGCCTCTATTTAGGCCACATCCACACGAAGCCAGAGCTTTCCCTGCCATCTATCCTGCTCCTCATATATAAATTAAACATCAAATATTTTCTGACTGGCTGTGGTTGTGTAACTTTGAACAGCAGTTTGCAATAATAAATTGCTGCTTGTCTCCTGGTTAGGACATGGTATTCTAATAAGTATAATAATAATAACTAGAATGTACATTTCCTGAAGAAAATGTGAAGTGGTGCTTGCAGTGGCAAAACTCACCACTCGGTTGCTAGAGTGTGGTACGTGATTGCATACAAGCCAACAAACATGTCTGTACGATGCTCTGGTGCTGAGATATGGCTTATTCATGTTGTTCAGGTGGTTTCTAGGGCATTTCAAGGGTGTTCTAGGTGGTTGCTATGGTATTGCTAAGGAGTTGCTAGAGTTTTCTGGGTGGTTGCTAGGGCGTTGCTAGGTGGTTGCTAGGGTGTTCTGGGTGGTTGCTAGGCAGTTGTTAGGGTGTTCTAGGTGGTTGCTATGGTGTTGCTTGGCAGTTGCTAGGATATTCTGGGTGGTTGCTAGGGCGTTGCTAGGCGGTTGCTAGGGTATTGTGGGTGGTTGCTAGGGCATTGCTAGGAAGTTGCTAGGGTGTTGTGGGTGGTTGATAGGGTGTTGCTAGTGTGTTCTGGGTGGTTGTTATGGTGTTGCTAGGCGGTTGCTAGTGTGTTCTGGGTGGTTGCTAGGGTATTCTGGGTGGTTGCTAGGGCGTTGCTAAGCAGTTGCTAGGGTATTCTGGTTGGTTGTAGGGTGTTCTGGGTGGTTGCTATGGTGTTGCTAGGGTATTCTGGGTGGTTGCTAGGGTGTTTTGGGTGGTTGTTATGATGCTACCAGGTGGTTGGTAGTTGTCACATATGGTTACTATGGAGTTTTTATAGAGTTCTTAGCATGTTCTAGGCACGGTTTAAAACGTAACTAATCGCTTTTAGCATGTAGCTATTCACTGCTAGCATGTGTAGCATGTTGGAAGTGCTGTTTGCTAGCATGAGTCAAAAGAGCCACCCCCCATGTTTCTACGATGTTCTGATGCAGAGATATAGGTATTGCTAAACAGTTGCTAGGGTACTCTGTTTAGTTGATAGGGAGTGGCTTGGCAGCTGCCAATCATGAAACTCCAAAGGCTGCTTGTCAGTGTGAATGATATAAACCAACCCCCATCTCTATACAATGTTCTGATGCAGAGATAGGTCTTGTAAAATGGTTGCTTGGGTACTCTGTTTGGCTGCTAGGGAGTCGCTTGGCAGCTGCCAATCATGAAACTCCAAAGGCTCCTTGTCAGTGTGCATGACTCCCATGCCTCTGTGACATTCAGAATGGAAGATATCCCTCTATGGATTTTGGTTGCTAAGGTGCTCGACAATGGTTGCTAGGGAGGGGCTAGGAAGTGCTGAGGTGATTCATGATTGGCTGTTTGCTGCCCTGAGTCAAACGAGACCACCCTAATGTTTTTATGACAATTAAGCCCGGATATATCCCTTTGATCTCTTTCAATGGAAGTCTATGGAACCGGTTGCTAAGGTGCTCTAAATGGTTTCTAGGGCGTGGCTTGATAGCTTCACATTGATCCTGAGAGACTGATTGGTCGTCTGAGTAAAATGACCCCTTGTCTCTATGACACTGTGATCCAGAGCTATGTTCAATACAAAATCACTATGCAATTTACCATAGTAGGAAAAACACATGCATTTCATGGGCTGTCCTTCACCATAGTAAGTCAATGGGGCAGCTTTGGGCAGCTCCTGCCCCCCAGGGGTGCAACTTTTACCCCATTTTGAGGTATGCTCTTACAGAGCCTGCCAGCCTCTTCAAATGTGGCAAATCACACGTTTCTTCGAAATCCTCGCTTGGAGCTGTGACTCGTCAAATTTTTTCACAATGTTAAGTCTATGCGCTTTTTTTGGTCGCTTTTTCGCCCCTGGGGCGAACACCGTACCCCCGATCGCTTAGAAAAGTCATAGCACACCTCTCCTCAATAGGCCGCTCGATTTGACGCCTCACTCAGGGGTCTGTGATGTCAGCATGTATTTATTTACATAATTTATGTAATTTATTACCTATTTATTCTAAAAATCTTTATTAAACAAGTGCATTTAGTGCACCTGCGGCCGAGTGCCTATGGCCTGTGGTTGCTAGGGTGCTGTAACTGGTTGCTATCATGTGGCTATGAAGATTTTAGGCCAGTGCTTATTGGCTGCTGGCTAATATAAATCCTTCGAGGGAGAGAGAGGGGGAGGGACTGAAGGGCTGTCAGGCCCTTTGTGTCTGTGTGTGTGAAAATGTCGGTTGGGATTTAAATTTCGGAACATTCCGCAATGTTAAGTCAATGGGACGTTTTTTGGCCGCTTCTTCGTCCGCTGTGCGAACATCGTACTCCCCATCGCTTAGAAAAGTCATAGCACACCTCTCCTCAATGAGCCGTTCGATTTGACGCCTCACTCAGGGGTATGTGATAAACGGTGTGGGACGAGTCACGCGCCAAACTTTGTGTGGAATAATTTTTGCAAGATAACACTATAGTGTTGCCTTGCCTTTGTCAAGCACCCCTAATTATGTTTGCCTTTATAAAACCCACAAATTACTTACAATACAACAGAGTTTTTAATGGTACTTTCTGACTACTTCTGTAATAATATATATGTGGCCTTCATACACAACCCAGCATTCAAGGGCGGCAGGTGATCTCATACAGGTATAATGTAAACATTTAACAGCAATCAGCAAAGTTATGAATGAGACCTAAAGTCTGGAAGTTATTGAAACCTGCGGCTCAGAGTAATCTCTGTAACATGTGAGTCCCTTTGACTGACCCGGCTCCAGACTTGACAGCAAATAGTGGCCGCTGTATCAATAAATTGTCCGACCAGTTGCGGGGGCTGCCACATATCCTTATATCTCTTGTCGATTCAGGGGAACTTCTGAGTTTGATAGATTCATGCACTGATGGCAAGAGGCCAGCCTGGGTTTGGCCAAACTACCCGTGATTGGATGAGTGCTGTGGAACAAATTAAGCAATGGAAAAGCCTGTTCATTTGCTCAAAGGCTTTGTGAATATGTAAAGCTACTGCTTTGAAAAAGGACCAGAAAAAATGGAGCAGTCTGGCCCTCGTATGAATGTCCGTTCTCCTGTTTATGAATGCACTGCTTATTGTAGTGATAGAAGTGATATCGGATACCTGAACAAGATAACTTCTAATGCTCCCATGATCATATCATGTGCTTTCTGAGAACCGAATGTCTAGTGAGTAACACATTATGAATAACTAGAGATGACATATTATTTTTCTTATTTTTATTGACATAGTAGACTATATATACAGTATGGGGTCAAAAGTTTACATTTAAAATCTACAATAAAACAACTAAACCTGGAAATAAACATAATTTTTTTATTTGGATTTTGAAAAAATGTAAGACAAAGAAATATTAAGCTAAATACATTTTTCAATTTGTTTTGTATTTGTAATGTCCACCTTCAGTGGCTTAGAACTAGTAAAAAATCTGAAAATATTTAACTTTCTCTCTCAATGGAGTTCATTTTGTCAGATGTTAAAGTACTGTTTAAATGTAATTTCACGCAGATGAGGAAATTTTAGTCACTGTACATTTATACAGCGGCCTCCTTTGACCATGATTAACCCAAATCTTGTTCAGTGCTTTGTTATGTCTACCTCCACTCTCTGTGTTGCAAAAACACAGCATATTTCTTGGAAGACTGACTAGGCTCACGTCTCCCACTGTTGTTGCCTCAGAATGCTGGTGTAGGTGTTATCTGTTGTTGTTTTGCAGTGCTGATACTGTATGTGAATGTCTCCCCTCAGCTTCTTCATGGTCTTGTTGCCCTTTACCTCAGCTGCACATGCACTTCAAGGTGCCATTGTGACTTCCTCACAAGTTCAGACTAAGCATGGGTTCAGTTCTTGCCCTCAGGAAGGAATCACATGGTGGAGCTCTTGAAGGCCACGTGCTGACTGCTGCTCACACTCAGAATACAAATACAGCACACATAAAATTCACAGACACGGACACAAAGTCACTTTGCCAAGGACACAGAGGATAGGCCAGAAATTAGTTATGAATGGTTAGATATTTACATGTAATTATAAAATTACAGCATTCCCTGAAATTTTACGGTGGAGATTCAGCTGTATTGAAAGTATTAACTTGGAGAGTCTATGAATTATGTCCTGTTTACACTGTATTCTAGGGAATTGCATTAAGTGGTTACAGGAAAGTCAACTGGATCTCCAATGTAAAATTTCAGAGAATGCTGTGATTATATTTACATGTAAATATCTCTTCATGTCAAGCAGATCCAAAGAAAAACAGGAAATTAAATAGGGAAAGATAAACAAAAGATTGAGAGAGTTCTTTTAAAGAATTGTGGGCTTAACCAAAAAGGAGAGGGAGAAAGTGCCTAAAAAAAAGTATATTCAAGGACACATGAGAAGAGAAATGAAGAGGTTATGTTAATCAATGTCAGTCGTCTCTTTTGTCAAGATGTTCAGCTTGGACCCGGTTTTGAGCTCTATTTGTTCTATTAAACATTAAGCTAATTCATGCTGTGAGAATCTCAACCTGTTGTTTGTATTTCGGGCATATAGTGCTGCCAGAGGACTTCTGCACCAAATCTGCTCAGTCTCACACATACACACAGCTCCCAGTACTTCTTGGACTTAAGATACTGAGACATTATGTAGTCTTGAATTAACAATTAAGGTAAATTATCTTATTTTGGGTTGAGAAAACAAAGAAGTTTAGGGCTTATAAAAGCAAATTAATGAACGTTCACTACAGAACCAGTAAATATCAGTAGATTTAAAGCAAAGTTATTAGGGGAGCTTTTCCGGTGATGCGAAATGCTTTAAATGTACTCACAAGTCAGATTTCAATTTGATCTTCAAGTACAGAAAAGCCTTAAACTTTTCTGTCATTAGAAGGTATATGTAGTTGAACAGGGTTTCAAAAGAAGTAATTCTGTCTAAAGACATTTCACATGATTTCTATTTACTCTGATAATGAATGACCTCAATTTGATAAAGACTTTTTATCCAAACACATCGTCTCTGGTTACAGTATAAACGTGTGACTCTAATCTATAAAAAAAGAGTTAATCAGAGAAGATTATCATGTTCTGTATGCTTGTGTTGAAATGACTACCGTGTGACCCACAGACACTTGTTATGAAGGAAACGGTATCTCTTTCCCAGGTTGTTTGTACCTTGTGCTCCATCCCTTGTTGTCATGGATAGTTTGAGTCTGATAGAAACAGTGTTGTTCCCACATATGCAGTGTTCCTGTTTGACATTCCAGTCATTCATGGTCACCCAATCAGCTGAACCTGGAGTCCTATGCAATGTATGAGCCTGGAAAAGATACATGGGATATGGGGAAGTATTTTATAGCAGGATATGCTAATCAGTTAGCACCTTCACTATGATCACCAAAGAAGGGGGATTCTCAAAATTTTGTTTGCTTTGTCCTTTGACCTAAAATATTTACTTGAAATGTAAATAGTAATGTAATAGCTAATTTAACAACCATTCACACGTTCATCGTTTCTCTGATGCCAGTTAATATTTGGATGACATGCAGGTAGAAACAAATATTTTCATTGTAAAATGCTAGTCTTGTGACAACTTTTTGCAACACTACCAAAAGTAGTTGTGTACATACTGCTGAATTCACCCTATGCACCCTATAAACAGTTATACATTTTATTCAGCTGAAAAAGGCCTCAGCCAATCTTTGCTCATCCATTCCCCCCACTCACTTTGTAAATCAGAACATCACTCTTCCTCACACCACATCCCAGTTATGTAACACTGTTTCCTAGTTACCCTGAAGACAGAGGCTGCCCCTCTGTTCACCTCCGTGCCAGCCGTCTCCTGTCGGAACGGGAGAGTAGACGGCGGGAATTCATAAGGAGATTGGTTGTTGTATTAGCAAGTGTGTTGGAGGAGGCATACAGATGAGCAGATAGTATTATGAATAAGAATTATCATTGTACAATGGCAGTGCGATTAGGCTTTTGTGCAATTGAAAGGACACATTTCCCTTGAAACACAGTTATTATAAACACAAAGAAGCAGCAGGCATACGATAACAACCGTGACTGTTTGAGGATGTTGTTGCCTTCCTAGATAAAGATTGTGGAATTGGTTTGCGTCTGTTAGCCAGATTATATGCCAATTCGATCTTTGTTTATTTGGGTATATTATGGACCATGGAAATTTGATCGATCTTCCTCCAACATTAAAGCTAAACAAAATAAGCATTTATAATTTACAAAATGCCCAGTTGCTGCCATAAATCCTTCTGTTGGTCTCTGCTTACTTAATTCACTCTAATGAGCTCATTTCATTACAGTGCCTCAGAAGGATAATATACCAGCCATAATGTTTTATTCATCACTAACAGTTCATTATGTATAACCACAGCACTGATTGCAATTTGCAGCTGTTTATGGCTTGCTATTAAAACATTTATGCAATTTTCCACATATTAGTTTTTAACCTTTTAAATTCCACTTTGATTCTTCCTGGTATCTGTGTGAAAATAAATAAATTAAAAAAGAATAAATAATTGAAATAAAAGTCTTTTGGTTACAAATGTTTTTTTTGTAAACTATAAAACAAAAGCCTGAACCCTGGTAAGGGAACGTCTCGGTTACGTATGTAACCCTCGTTCCATGAGTAGGGAACGGAGACGTTACGTCGGATTGACGAGTGGGGTTTCGCTTAGAACACCTAATGACTTCGAGTATACAAAAACGAACCAATGGCAAAGAAATGCCATGGGTCTGCGGAATTTGCATGACGTAACTCCGCCCCACCTCGTGGGTATAAAAGGAGGAGGCCGGCAACATGCAGTTATGTTTCTTCGCTGAGGAGCCAAGACTGAGCTCAGGCGATCCCCGCGGTTCAGCGGAAGTGGCAGGAAGACGTAACGTCTCCGTTCCCTACTCAGGGAACGAGGGTTACATACGTAACCGAGACGTTCCCTTTCGTGGTCACTCCGAGTTACGTCGGATTGACGACAAATAGGGTTATCAGTCTAATCACGCCACCTTCACAGCTGTCTTCCAGTGCCCTGCGTAAATCTGAGATCCTTGTGTGAGACTAGCACGGACGAAAGACTCCTATTTAACACAGGAATACCAAGGTACACTGGGAAGCATATCCCATAGTTTAGAGGAAATATGCAATTAACACCAACCCAAAGGGGGGGGGGCATTTAGAAAATACACACATGACCCGAAGGATGCATATAGAGAACACTGGGGTGTCCAGCCGCAGGTGGAATATTTCAACCCCAGGGGTGGCAAGGTGGCTTCCCAAGGGAAAGACACATGCTCAGAGAGGCTTACACTGGAATACACGTGTGGGGGTAGCTCCAGAGAGGGACCATGCACACGGGAGGCACCTAGCCTCCTCCTAGCATCAGGGGTGCTGGAGGAACTCAGGGCTTGCGGAGAAGCTCACCTGTGGAGAATATCGCACATATCCAGTCCGTGGAGTGGAATGGCGAGCAAGTGAAGACACCTGAGCGGGTCCAGTACTAGCTAGTTGAAGCGAGTACATGAGAGGACACTGGCTCCACTCGGAGATTATAGAATCTGGCGAATGTGTTAGGTGTCGCCCAGCCTGCAGCTCTGCAGATGTCTGTTAGCGAGGCGCCATGCGCTAGAGCCCAAGAGGATGCCGCACTCCGGGTGGAGTGGGCAGTCACACCAAGGGGGCACGGTCGACCTTGCTGCTGGTATGCCAAAGCAATGGTGTCGACTATCAAGTGAGACAACCTCTGCTTGGAGAGAGCCTTTCCCTTCAGCTTCCCACCATAACAGACAAAGAGCTGGTCTGAGGTCCTGAAACACTGCGTCCTGTCTACATAGGCGCGGAGAGCGCGTACTGGACAGAGCAGTGCCAAGGCTGGGTCTGCCTCCTCCAGGGGCAGCGCTTGCAGGTTCACCACCTGGTCCCGGAAGGGAGTGGTAGGAACCTTGGGCACATATCCAGGCCGGGGTCTCAGGATCACATGACAGTAAGCCGGCCCGAATTCCAGGCACGCTTCGTCAACGGAGAATGCTTGCAGGTCCCCTACCCTCTTGACAGAGGCCAATGCAACCAAGAGCGCTGTCTTCATTGACAGGAACTTAAGCTCCACTGATTGCATAGGCTCAAGGGAGCACTCTGCAGGGTAGTTAGAACCACTGCAAGGTCCCAAGAGGGAACGAGAGGAGAGTGAGGGGGATTCAGTCTCCTCGCTCCCCTCAAGAACCTGATGACCAGGTCGTGCACTCCTAAGGATTTACCTTCCACCAAGTCATGGTGTGCGGCAATAGCGGCAACATAAACTTTGAGGGTGGAGGGAGACAGCCTTCGCTCCAACCCATCTTGAAGGAAGGAAAGCACGACACTGACCGAACACCTCCGGGGGTCTTCTCGGCGAGAAGAGCACCAGTTGACGAAGAGGTTCCACTTCAACGCATAGGCGTGTCTCGTGGACGACGCTCTAGCGGAAGTGATGGTAGCCACCACCGCTGGTGGTAGGGTACTCAAACCTGCCTCGTCCCGTCCAGGAGCCACACGTGGAGGTTCCAAAGATCGGGACGAGGGTGCCACAGGGTGCCCCGTCCCTGAGAAAGGAGGTCCTTCCTCAGAGGAATTGGCCAAGGAGGTGCTGTCGCGAGGAGCACCAGTTCAGAGAACCAAGTCCGGGTGGGCCAGTACGGCGCAACTAGAAGGACCTGCTCCTCGACCTCCTTGACCTGCGCTAGAAGGCTCACTGGGGGAAACGCATTTTTGCGGCCTCGCGGCCAGCTGTGCGCCAGTGCATCCGTGCCGAGCGTGCCCTCGGTCAGGGAATAATACTGGTCGCAAAGGGTCGAGTCGTGAGAGGCAAACATATCTATCTGTGCGTCCCCGAACTGGTCCCAAATCAGCTGAACCGACTGGGGATGGAGTCGCCATTCTCCAGGGAGGGGCTGAAGCCGTGAGAGCTCGTAGGCTGCACAGTTCAGGGCTCCGGAAAATAAATGGCTCGAAGCGACCTCAGATGCTTCTGACTCCATAAGAGGAGGTGGCGAGCGAGTTGCGACATACGACGGGAGCGTAGACCACCTTAATGGTTGATGTACGCTACAGTGGCGGTATTGTCTGATCGGACTAGTACGTGTTGACCCTTGAGCAACGCCCGAAAGCGGTGCAGGGCAAGGCGTACTGCCAGCAACTCGAGGCAATTGACATGCCATAGGCGCTGGGGTCCTGTCCAGGAGTCCGCGGCAGCATGTCCATTGCACATGGCGCCCCAGCCCGTGGTGGAGGCATCTGTTGAGACAACAACATGCCGGGAAACTCGTTCCAGGGGGACACCTGCCCTGAGAAAACTGAGGTTCGACCACGGGGTGAAGGTCTGACGGCAGGTTGGAGTAACTGATACCCGGAGCGTGCCTTGTTGCCATGCCCACTCGGTCGCGAAGCCAAGACTGAAACGGTCTCATATGAAGCAATCCGAGCGCCGTTACCGCGGCTGCAGATGCCATATGCCCCAGGAGCCTCTGAAAATATTTCAGTGGAACCGCACTCTTGCCCTGAAATTGTCTCAGACAAGTCAGCAGTGACTGTGCGCGCTCGCTCGTAAGCTGCGCGGACATGGCGACCGAGTCGATGTCCATACCGAGAAAAGAGATCCTCTGCACGGGGCAAAGTTTGCTGTTCTCCCAGTTGACCCGAAGGCCCAGACGAGCAAGGTGCCGGTAGCACAAGGTTCCTGTGTTCGCAAACCTGGTCTCGAGAGTGAGCTAGGACAGTCAGTCACCGAGATAGTTCAGGATGCGAATCCCGTGTTCCTATGGAGGAACAAGGGCTGCCTCGACAACCTTTGAGAAGGCGCGAGGAGACAGGGCTAGCCCGAATGGGAGAACAGTGTACTGATATGCACGCGTCCTGACAGCAAACCGTAGGTATGGTCTGAGTCGAACGGAGACATAAAAGTAGGCGTCCTTCAGGTCGATCGCTGCAAACCAATCCTGTGGCCGCACACATCCGGAATGCGTTTGGCCAGGAGCATCTTGAACGGCCGCCTGTGAAGGGGCGGTTCAGATGTGTAGGTCCATGATTGGCCATAACCCACCAGATTTCTCCGTAACAATGAGGTTGGGGCCGAAACCCCGGACCTCATTTCGGCTGGAGGGACAGTCTCAATCTTACCCTTCGCCAGTAGGGTAGGAACCTCCGGTCTCATGATAGGGGATTAGTCACCGACCATAGTGAAGCGGACTCCCCTGAAGCGGGGAGGAGACCGTGCAAACTGAATCGCAAGCCGAGCTGATGGTTCGCGCGACTCAGCGGAACAGACAGGGAAGCTCTATGCAAGCTCCCAAGAACTGTGCCAGCGGAGTCAACGAACCACCGACGTCCCCTCGGTGGTGCAGTGGACGGCATAGCGGTCCAGAGTGGGGGCACGGTCATAACCGCACCCTGACAGAGGAGGCCAGGGAAGGACCAGCGTTCCGCGGGGGCCTACTCTGCCAGGGGTCTGGCGACAGAGGGGGATGAGCGCGGTACGGTCCAGGGACGGCACACACCGTCATCCGGCTTTGAGACAAAGGGGGACGAGGGGTGCACGGCTCGGAGGCGGCGCACCGTGTCGTCCGAAACTCTGTATGCTCAGAGATGAGAGAGTCAGTTCTTTCTGAATAAGGATTCTTCCCCAGCCCTCCACCGGGGAAAGGAGTGGCCCTGCTACCAACTCCTGGAAAGAACTGAGTCCCATCTCTGAGTAGCCCATCTCAAATGTGCCGCTTAATCCGGCGTTTAGCGGGGGGCGGGGCTGGAGAGGGCTGAGGCATCCCCCCACGGTCTTACAAAGCCAGCCCGGGTGAACGGGCGGGGTTGGAACCGTGGGAGGGCGCCTTCGGCGGTTGGCAGGACTGAGGGATCTGAGCGGACGGCGGGGCCGTCGGCAGAATAACCTAAATCTGCTCACGGGCAGTTGAGAACTGTTGGGCAGAAGTACTCAACCGCACCGCCGAAGAGGCCGACCTGGGATATGGGGGCGTCGAGCAGACGAGTCCGCCGACATCCTGCACATCAGACCGGTCAGCCCCAGAGAGGTAAACATCACCTGACTCAGGAAAGCATGGCCGTCATCTCCGGATCAGACTCAGGCACAGCCATAGCACACCAGAATGTGGCAGCTGTGACGAGTCGTCACTTCCAGAAGAATAAAGCCCACCTAGTGATGCTGCTACAGACATAGCACCATCCTCTGTAGCTTCAAATGAAAACACACGGGCCACCCGAAGGTAGACTCATGGAATCACCTGATCGCTAGCGCACCTGATCGATCCCGGCACTGTCATTGAAGAGGGGGGCTGGGGTCACGGACACAGAGTCGGCGCCTTCTTCCAGACCATCACCCTCAGGTCACCCTGGCCACAAGCCGAAAATCGGGGGGTGGATGTGGGGACTCTCACTCTTGCGAGTTCACCGAGTCTCGACCTAAATGACGCGATGATCATGTTCCCACAGAGAGAACCTAAATCAAGCACGAGCACTGTTCAAGCATGATCAAAGCCCAAACACACTAGACAGCGCTCGTGCCCATCAGAGTCCGATACCAATCTACCGCAACCAGAAATGCACGGGCGAGCCGTCTTTAAAAAGACGTGCCGCGTGCGAGCTCTTTTGTGAGAGGAGAAAAAACTCTGCGATGTTGAGGCGAGCAGGGAGAAAACACACTCACTGGCAGATCACTGCACAGATCAGCAGGCAATGTGAACTCGCGGCAGATCGCCGTCACACCAACACCGGAGAGAATGGCTCGTCTCGTAGAGCGAAGTCAGAAATGGCTGTGGAGTGAAGAGATACTCTTGGCTCCGAAGCGAAAACATAACTGCATGTTGCCGGCGTCCTCCTTTTATACCCATGAGGTGGGGCGGAGTTACGTCATGCAAATTCCGCAGACCCATGGCATTTCTTTGCCATTGGCTCGTTTTTGTATACTCGATGTCGATAGGTGTTCTAAGCGAAACCCCATTCGTCGTCAATCCGACGTAACTCGGAGTGACCACGAAAGGGAACAGATTCTTCTCGTATATGGGTTTAGGTGGGCGCTACAGGGCTCCCCCTGCTGTGTTACATCCAGCCAGTATTGCTCGCTTCATTATCCAGTGGCCCGTGCACTCTGCGTACCTCTTTCAGTGCCAAACAAAGCATAGGGTACGTCATTACTGGACTGAAAAATGTGCAGTCCGCACAGAATGGCACTTCCAGAAAAAAACAGCAGAGACCATTCACATGGCAGCTACTCAACATTCCTGTGGGCTTCATTAGGGTGCCACTTGTACCTGTCTTGTATCTTATGCCTCTTTACCTTCATTTGTGTTGATCTGTTGTGTACTTGTCCCTGAGCCAATCCTCATAGTGTCTTCATTTCATAATCAATAAAACTTCATAAATGTTCTCAGTTGATCTTATCAGCATTCTCAAAAACCTGCTGTAAAATTAAGATTACGTGTTTATATCAGTGTATTTCGGTGAGCTTTAGGGCAGGTGCAGTGGACGGGATTGATTCATAGTAGTAGGACACAAAGAGGGTCTCTGTGAAGATTAGGTTCCAGTATAATTCCAGGGATTAGACCTATTGAATTACAGAGCTGAGGGGGGTTCTTTACTGTTCAGTTTGTGTTGGGATGTGGGGAAGGATGGGACGAGATGTCACGTGTGCTGTTTTCAGGAAAAAAGCACATGCTTTGAAAAAGCTTGATGCCCATTGCTGATATCCGTCACATGGGTGGCGACAGTTTTTAATGTATAAAGAGCAAACTTGTGTAACTGTGGAGCATAAAAAAATACATAAATCACGACAGAGCTTCAGATTTGCCCAAATCCCAGATATCAGACCATTGGCCTGGGTTTCAGACAAAACGTATGTTCTCTTACATGGGATGGTTGGACAGACGGATAGATAGCAGAAAAACAAGTGAGCATTGTACGTATGGTGGTGCAACACACATTATAATAAATACAAAAGTTCTGTGTCATTTATTTTACCATAGATGTAGTTATGTGTATGGTAGGTTGCATAAAATTGGAAAGTTCATTGCAAAGACTCAAACTTTCTCTTGAGTTTGGCCGAGAACTGGTTTGCTTTAGTATCCAGTTCCCATTTGGCATTTAGGCTTTGCACAATATTTCATTTCCCTGGTTCCTGCTTGTACAAACAGCATTTATTGTGGTTGGCACCTCACTGTTGGAATTCCCAACTAGTTTGGTGTAAAGCTGGTGTAAGGTCGGTCACGTTTAGGTGAACACATTCTGCATTAACTATGTACAGATGTGTGTATTTTTCTTGTACTTAAACAGAATGATATAGAATTAGAACGAACATTTAACTGCAGTAATTTCAGGTGCATGATTTAATTTAATCTTTTGATTATACTCATAACCCTTAATAGTAGATTGCAGCAGTAATATCCGTTACCCTTAAGTAGTGTGTGTACAAGTTTGGATGTCAGGGAAGTGATGTGTAGCTGGTACAATTTTTGTTTTGGTCATATTTTCCTACCATCGTGATTCGTGTGTCTTTGACTTTTGGCATCCACCAACACGGGCAGCCTTCTGGTTTTCGGCCCTGATTCAAAGCCACAACCAGCAGATCGGTGGGCATATCCAACATAAACACCCTGCCTTGAATCCATACCACCAGCTCAAGCCAAAGAAGACTCAAGATCAACACACGGGTGCCAACATGGAAAAAGTTTTGAGAGTTGATTATCGGTCAATTCCAGGTAGTCCAGTATGTAAAGGTGCCAAGGCTGTGACTGTTAGAATTGTTTACTGATATTATCATCTAATGCAGATTAGAATTTGTCATTAATTGGTCAGTGGTGTATTTTTAGCATTTGCCTGCTCAATTTATTTATAAAGAATAATTAAAATAATGGAAATATAACTATAAATTAAAACATTGCTATTTGTTGTGTTTTCTTTGTTGTGATTTGTTTTTTTTATTTACAATTTGTGCTATTGCATTATTTTCAACAAAAGTTCATAGGATTTTATGCAATGCTACTTTTGCATGTGATGTGGTGCACTCTAGTGGACAAAATGTCTAGTTTTTTGTTTTGTGGGGAGTTCTGTCGATTGGGAGTGTGGGAGAGAATAAGTCACCCTTGTAATCACTCAAGCCCTTAACAGCCCTGCTTTGAGCTACCATTTACATGGAGATTGAGGTTTCGATTAGTCTTGACTTGGATTAATGTACCAAAGTCCAAAGGAAATTGGGTGCTAATTGGGTTAAAATAATCCCCCCCCCCCCCCCCTTTCCTTTTAGCAATTGTAAAGTATCAGGTGATTCAAGTAAGAACGTGGAATGAATTAAGTGAATATCCTGGCATTGGCTTTAAAGAGATTTGAGTTTTTTTTTTTTTTTTTTATAAAGTTGAAGCATGTTCAGTAGCCTATCATTTGTTGTTATAATTCCATGCTTGCTTTCGAATGCCATGTATTATATATTTTTGTAAACTGTGTTAAAAAAAGTGGATAAGATCCTTCAAACAAAGATGCATACTTTGGAAGAAAGATCGGAGAAGACTTTTTTTTTTTACCAAGTATTTTGATTTTGGAGGTAGAAAAATCACGACGATACTGCAAAACACACTTTTAAATGTTTTAAAAAGAAAAACTCATTTACTTCATGGTCTGTGAAAACTATTCCCTTGACCCTTTTTTCCAAATGACTTAATATTACCATCTCATCAACCAAAATGGTATTTATGTGTTGTGGTGTGACAGAGTTCCAACTCAAAACTGTGAACCAGGATATGTTCATTAATTCTTCTACCATGCATTGCCATTTCTTTGGCTCCTCTTTTGCAGATTTTTTTTTTTTTTTTTTTTTTTTTTACCACTCCATTAGGCCTACTCACAAAAATCTGCTGACCCTGATCCTTTTTTTTTTTATACAGTCTTACAAACCAAAATTTTCACTGACTTCAACATTTTACATAAAACATACTGCCAACAAAAATACATGTAATAGCCTATTTTCTGACCTTCCACAATTACATTTCCCTTTTACGTTGGTCGCCTGGCAGGCTATATGATGTTGTAGAAGATGTCTCAGCATCTGTAACTTGCCAATAGGTGGTAGTAAAGGAACAAAAACGACAGAGCTCTGCATTGAACTGTGTATGGAGCATAGACTGTAATGTATAGAGTCTAGAGAACCTGTATTTTATTTCTGGTAAACAATAAATACCACGGGTATTTATTGTTTTATGACTTTTTACAATGTATTGAGTGTTTATTTGTTTAATATCATGATTTTCTGTGGTGTTTTGCATCACATATTATTTTAGTGCATTAATTTTATCATCTGTAAGAGGGACAAGTATATTCAGTTTAATTCTTCATGTTTATTGTGTATTGTGATTAATTTTTTCGTTTTAGCATCTGCTTTTTTTAAATTGGTTTCTTATGTAGAGACCCCATGAAATGTACGCCCATAAATATGTCTGTAAATACGCACGGACCCCCGAGACCCTAAAAGAGCCGTGAACCAATCAGAGTGTAGATTCTTCATACGGCGAGTCAGTGTTTGCCTGAGGTAGCCTACATGTTGTCTCGCGTGACTCGTCTGGTGAAAAGAAGTTAATTGTGGATCAGCGTTTCTAAAGGCGACAGTTTGTTGAGAAACTTCAGAGGAGCAGGACGTGCGCGCGCACTAAAACAAACCCTAAGCATCCTCTCGCAAGCGACTCTCAGGAGAAATCCGACTCTTTTCCTCAAATTTTTTGTCTCCCCAAAGATTCTACTTTTTCCCACAAGTGCCCGTATTGACATTTCGAACCAATGTCTTGTCAATTTCCTTTAGCTCGTCGCTGATTTATTTTTCGGTCGAGGTTATTATTATTCTTTTTTTGCCGAGGAGCAGTTGGAAATCTCAAGATGGACTTTAGACCTTCGCCGTTTTTTCTTGGTCTGATAATAGTTCTTAACGTTTTATCAGCAGCCCAGGACACAAATGAAGAAATCCCTGAGGGAGCGTCTACCTTGGCGTTTGTGTTTGATGTCACAGGCTCCATGTACGATGATTTAGTGCAAGTTATTGAAGGAGCATCGAAGATTTTGGAAACATCCCTCAGCAGACCCCAGAGACCTCTGTACAATTTCGCCTTGGTGCCTTTTCATGACCCAGGTATATCAAAACGCAAATGACCTTTAGTTTTTTTTCGTTATTTTTTTATGTAGGCCACTTTATTCTTAGGGCAGATAGGAAATGTTTTGCTTTATTAAGGATAACCTATTTCTTTCTCCCTATAGAGCACTTTAGCCTAAATCATACATTGTGTTTTCCAGTAAAACATCTACACATCAAACAAGATACATTTACTTGAAAAGCTCAGTTTCGTTAAATATTAAGACTTGTTAGAGAGTATGCTGTATTTAAGAGTAGCCTATATAGTTACATTTTTATTTTCTTGTTTAAGCGTAAATCTAATGCATTTTAGTTTGATTTATTCTTTAAACAAGAAAAATAATAATTTTGATGATGAAGTAGAAAATAACTTAATAGGCCTATTCTCTGAAAATAAAGTACGGTATTGTGCTACACTACTTTGCGTGTCAAGTAAATGTATCTTGTTTTAAGGATGTTTACAAATGTAGCTCGTCTAAAAGAGGGACTTGTTGCCAGAAACATGACAAATCTGATAGTTTGCTGAGAGTTGCTTCATGCTGGAGTATCTCACACCAGGAGGTATCAAAGCATTGTTTGTAGTGCCCAGATGTTCTGTGTGCTGAATTCACTGTCATTATCATTCCATCTATCCAGGCGGAACGACCTGGAAGCATCTGAAAACCTGCTAGTGCAGTCACACTTTAATGACTGTACAGGACAGTTAAATACTCGTAATAGTCTTAATAATTATGCATTTTCTGAGTAGAGAGGTATGGGTTAAGATTCAATATGTTACATGCACATTTGATTTGTCTAAAATATCCCTGATATGTCTAAAATGAGGATGAAATGACACACTATTTCTTATGCGTAATTCAACTTCTGAACACGGTGAGGTCTCTGTCATATGAACAGAGGAGATGGATGTGTTTTGGCTTTGTAATTAGATCAAGTACAAAGGCAAGTTCACTTCTCTAATCTAAACAAAGTCTAAAAGAGAAAATGGCATGATAAAATTGCAGGGTAGGTAACATATTGTGGTTAATATGGTACTAAGGATACAAAACAATGTATCTAGACTCTCCAAACGCCTTCGAAGAGTGAGAGAGAGTCTCAAAAGAAATTATTGTCTCAAGAGATGTAAAGCCTCCCCCTTCTTCGTTCCAACCTGAATCTGACCTAATGTGTCCAAATGCAGCATGCCAAATACATTTTCCATCCACTCCTTAGGGCACTCAGGAATTTCTTTCAAGATGCACTCTGTATCTGGTTATTGCTTCAGAGTGCGCTGTCCACTGTAACTAAACTGAAAGATTTGCAACACAAAAGAAGTCTCTTTGAGAGGGAGCATACGATTGCCTGTTCCTTTGCAAAATCAGTAAATCAGTATTCCAGATGTTTGCAATCATCTACTGAAATCAGGCTGTCGTCTGTTTGTTTGCATTATTGTAGATCGTTTTATGAAGCCTTGCAGATGGGTGATGCGGCCAAAGGAGTGGAATATGCATTATTTAGACAACACACAACATGAGCAGCTTGTTTGTCAAGAAATTGTCAATCTCTGAGTGGCTTTCTGGATAGTGTCCATGTTTTTTATTGCATAAATCAAAAAACAACCCTGGTCCCAGGATAGGAAGGTTTGGATCAAACTCTGTTGACTGCTGGATCTGTGTATATATTTTAATGTATTTAAATTAATATTAAATAGGTCATTTAACACATTTGGCTTCAGATTTAGCCACAATTCTCAAGGAATTTCAAATAAATTAATATCTAACCAACCACCAATTATTTGCTATGGATTAGAATGGAAAGGGAAAAGCCTAGTTGAGTTATGCTACCTGTTAGTCAGACATTTGGGTCCATTTTTTTGTTTGTTTGATTAACCATCCAACCCAAGTAAACATAAAGGTTGGTTGATTTATTTATTCAGGCCATACTAAATGCATAGAGGTTAAAATGCTCTCTTGACTATAACCTGGAAAAGGAAATAGAAAGTCCTTTGGGCACTGAATAAGGGTTAATAGTCAGTGGATGTTTCAATGAGTTTCAGATGTCCAGAGATCTTTTAAAGAGCAGTTGGCCTGTTGAGCAGTGTGTGGCCACAGGCTCCCTATGCTACTGCTTTCCTGAGAGTCCAGTGATGTACTTCCCACACATCACACACATACTGTGCATCAGGGACGTGCGGTCAGGGTAGGCAGTGTTTCACCAAAGGAAATATTGACATAACATTTATTAATTCCAAGAGCTTTAATTCACCACATTATTAATTGCATTCATTTTATTCCAAATATAAATTTTTGTAACAAAAATGTTCAGGAATACACATAATATACTCCTTTTGTCATTGTTTGCTTCTGAAAAACATTGTTTCATGCAGGAAATTCAAGGCCATGGCCATTGAGGCAGAGGTTATCAGTGCCTCTTTGGTCCATAGACCGTAGTTTACGTAGATTAGCGCATGCGCAGTCAGTTCTCATGCTGTCTTGAATTATCAACATTGAGGCAGAGACTAAGCTTGCTTCATGTCACGTGATCCACTCGCTCTCACTCACTCCGCGCTTCCCGATACTTACTTAGCATCTAGCCGTCACCTTTGCCACATTTGTACTGTATGTCTATCTGTGCGATTATGGTGCATTTCGTAAGGGTTAAAATCAGTGGTGTAACTTTGTTTTAAAAAGTGGGTGGGACAGGTGTTTGTGTGTGTGTGTGTGTGTGTGTGTGTGTGTGTGGGTGGGTGTATAAATGAATGAATCACGTGAATAAATACATATATCCGACTGTTTGAAGTGTGTCCTTTAATGGTCCAGTGGTAGAACTTTTGCCGAGCATGTCAGATGTTCTGGGTTTCTGGTTCGAATCCGCACTCGTATAGTTGTTGTTTTTTAATCAGAACTGAACAAGTTCATCAGTGGTTGTATTAGATCAAGCAGGGACACGTTTGTGTGCATTTTTGTTTTGTGATTTCACCGGAACAAACAAAGAGTCACTGAAATGGATTGAAGCGCGCGTGCATGTGAAGACTGTGCGTGAGCCACAAGATAACACTGTAACCGCGCCACCGATCGCCACTTTGATCACTTGATTTAAAAAACTACGTATTTCAGCGCTAGATCGCCTCTTATTTAACAAACAAACGAAATGAAAGCTCTGCCAGCTGGAGATGTTTTATTTATTTCTATTGGTACATCCGTGCCGCCATGAGAGGTTTTAAAAAGTGGTGGGGACAATATCGACCCTGGCAAAAAGCATAGGTGCGGCCAGGGATTTTGGGCCCCATGAAAAAATATGAGGTAAGGCCCCTACTACTGCACCCGTTCAATTAATAAATTCGATCTCTGGGGCGCCTAAAAATGTGTGGGCCCTTAGAATCGTCCTAACTTCCCCCCCCTTAGCGGCGCCCCTGGCAAAAAGTGATAGATGTGTCTATTAATTTGATTAATAGATTTGATTGTGCATTCTTCACATATGACTGACTTTGCTGTATGCAGGCAGCAATGTGATGATGCCTGATATGAACTTGGGTTGCTACATTTACTGAATTAATATATATAGCCTATGCCACATTGATAGGTCACAGCCTACCCATGACAAGATGTCACCGCATGTTACTGCTGTGCATTTACAAGTACACACACATATATGCCTGTAATATCGGTGTAATCTAGTTCCTTAACTTGCATGTATTTGTGATTTTGGGCCAATATAACACTGTCTGTGACTTAATACTAAAACTATTTCTCACACAATTTCTCTTCTCTTTCTCTTTTCAAGGTTTTGCATTTTCATTAGTACTTTTTAAATCATTAGTACTTTTTTCATTAGTACTTTTTAAAAAATATTATTATGAGCACACTTTGAATGTCTAAAGCTTTCAGGAGCTTTAGGGAGCTGGATAGTCAGATCAGAGATCATTACTACAGATGCCAGGCTGTATTTTTCCAGGTTCCTGAAGATCCTAATGATGGATATGAATATCTGTCACCTGTCGCTTCCAAAGCAAATAGTTCCCTTTATTTTTCTGTAGTAAAAGAAAAAAAATCAGCTGTTTTGGTATGAGCTTTATCTCACTATCTTTCTACATCGCATCGCAATTAAAACTAGCTGAACTGACCAAATAGTTTAACAGCGTGCTTTGTGAATGAACACTCACACGCATGGGCTTAGCTTGTGGGGGGGACCAGGGAGCCCAGAAATGGGGTTTGATAAACAAGGTTCGGGAGGAGCAGGTGCAGTTAATTAACCCAATCAGCACAAGTGGAGAGCAATCAGTAATCAATCTAGGACAAGATAAATAACAGCAGAACCCACACTTGTTCCTTGACAGTTTATCAGCATCCCACCTCCACCCCATTCTCCTCTCTTTCAGTTCCATCTCTAGTTCCATCTTCTCTTACCGGGGGCGGGGGGTACTCTGGGTTCGGGCAGAAATTCCGAGCTCGGAGCCCTCCACCCGGACAGCACGCCAAGTACGCATAATCTTTATCATAATAATTACATGTAGATGCGAACTCGTGTTCGAATTAATATTTTCAACTCAAAAGTAATATGCAAATAATGTAGTTATTTTAATATATTATAAATGGTTATTTTGTAATTTAAATTAATCAAATCAACCCCAATGCCTCCCCCAATCTCATTTGCGTAAGAAGTTGTTCTTTACAAATCTGCATTTTGGCGGATAATAGCCTATACCTATCGTATACTGCTGTGTGGCGTGAATGTATATTCAGTGGGTTTTTTTTATAATGTACAACAACTGCAGATAAATCTGGACCTAACCAAAATAAAGTAGGATGCTTTGCTTGATGACTCCAGACCCAGACAATCTTATAAAGGTGATCCACAGGACACACGTTGTAGCGGCTTTTGCATTAATGTCAGGAAAAGGATTTAATTAAAAAAGAACAAAACGTAAACATAGATTTTAGAATATAAACTGCGTAATCGGCCATTTGCAGTAAGATTTAATAAATATGAAGTGTTTGTTATGCATTTAACTTTAATCATGCCCAACAGATATCTGTTTTATATCACTCCTACTTTGAAATTCGGTTCACAAATATGTATGATTATTTTCAATGTGTTTATTGCTAGCCCTGCAAAAATAGATGTACCTCACGAATGCTGCGGCTCTATGTAATCAGTAAACCACTTAAATGGTACACGGAGTGTGAATTTATAAGTTTACTACAGAAAATATAAAATGTATTTAAAAGTGTGACTGACTAAATCGACTGGCTTGGTTTGGCCCCCCCAAGCTCAAATGTCAAGCTATGCCTATGCTGACATGCTTAGAACTTGTTGATAATCACCTAAATAATTTTAAGGAGAATTGCAGCTCACTTCACTTGGTCACATCTGCTCCCTTTAGTTAGACCAGTTACCACTGTTTCAAAACAGGATAGGAGGAACATTGATGCGTGCAATGCTTTTAACATTTTCAAAGCTCATTCCTCAACTAAACAGCTCTTTGACCATTTTGGTGATCGTCTTTAGAAGCATCATTCATCTCGGAATACCCCTAGATTACAAGGGGATTGGCTTGAGCACAGCCCGTAATGATGCCATTAGGCAGGAATTTGTGACGGTGGGTGGGGTGGGTTAAATAGGGTTTCAGAATACGGTGGAGTATGGTGTAATTCTTCTGTTTCATCTCTTCAATGATGAGGAGAGAATAATATTACACTCTCTAATTTGAGAACAGTGCGTGCTCTGATTCCAGTGCCTCAGGTGTTACACAAGGAGCCATTTTCAAAAAAGTTCTACTGTACCCAGTAGTTACTGTTAAGCACTTAAAACTATTCAAACAACCTAATGTTTATGGGGGCTTGACATATATCAAAAAGGTTTTTATTTTTATTTTGCAAGGACATATTAAATTGATGAAAAGTGACTGTAAAAACATTAAAAGTGTATTAACTGTAAAGCACTTAAAACTATTATTATTTTAAATTGTAATAATATTTCACAATAGTACTGTTTTTTACTAGCCTGGTTAAAACCAGACCATTCTCAGTTGTAACTGACTTATGGTCTGGCAAAGCGTCGTAGACAAGAAAATTCCAGAGGGCCGTCACCAACAGACGTCACAGGTAGACCTAAAACCAATCAGAGCGATGAAGGAGATGACGTATGCAGAGCGGCTGAGAAACATCTTATGTTTCTTAATATACAATAAAGAATATTGTTCTTTGCTCGGTTTTTGACAAAAAAGAAACGTTCAAATCGCTTAAAACAGGCGCGATAGCTGATTTGAACGAGTGATGTTCGACGGCGGCATCCATCTTTGCAATTTAGGCTACAAAATCTGCTTCAAAATCCCAGCGCTGTCGTCATCGTGTAAAGCCCGCCCCAAACGTTTCTGATTGGTGCATCGATTTCGATGAGCTCTTTGCCAGACTAACTTTCAGAGCAAATCTAAATTTGCCGGAAGTTGTCTGGGTTTTCCCTGGCTAGTTTTTTACTGCATTTATGTTTAAATAAATGCAGCCTTGGTGAGCAGTAGAGACTTCTTTCAAAAATATTAAAAAAAAATCTTACTGACCCCAAACCTTTGAACGGTAGTAAACTATAAACTATTTGCTGCATTTCTTGGGATTCCAGCTAGATTGTGACCATATATTTGACCGTTGATTGCGCTTTCTTTTGTTTTGATTGGACATGGAGAGATTACGTGACCCTTTGAGACTGGTGCCGTGCAAAGGTCTGCTGGGATACAAAAATGCTGGGATGTTGAACTTGAGATGAGTTTGGAATGAAAGATGATAGGGCAAAAGACAACATTTGGCCCGAGTATGATTTTCAGATGTTTGAGAGACAAACATGGATACCATTAGAGCATAATTGCATTAGAAGCTGCTATAAGCTGCTTTTTCAGATGTTGAGAAGTTTCACTTGCTTCAGGCCATTATGCTTTTTTATTGAAGTACTTTGATATCAACCATACATTTTTGTATTCTTTAAAAAAGACTAGATAAATACCTCATTGAGCCATACTGCCCTACAAAGTCAAAATACACACAGTTACACAAAGTTGATTTATGGATGAAATTGGGGATGTTAGAATATGATGTGACAGATATGTTTGGCTCAATAATGCCAATTTTTTTCTTATAGTTCTACTGTTAGTGGTGCTACTGAGTCTGAGCTTTTTAGGGCATCATAATCTACCAGGTGTTTTAATTGAAAGTTTAGATGTTTAAGTAGGTTATATTACTATTAAATATCAAAGTTTGAGAAATCTTTAAAAGTTATTTTGTCAAATTTTATTTTCAAAATGCATCTCTGAGAACTACAGTACAACCTAAATTGTCTTACAGGTCTAAACTGGTAGATCTACTTTACATAGAGTTCAATTCCTGAGATCTGGAGAGAAGAATCAAGGCAATATTAACATTACATTTGTCATGATGCCGGAAGGACGAAGCAGAGAGAGAATCCAAGTGCCGCATATTTAATAAAAATAACAGGAGAAACAAGGAACACTGAAGCAAGAACAACGACCGACAAACCATAACTAAAACACAGAGGTATAAAAAGACAGGCAAACAAGCTAAACAAGATAACAAGGGGGCGTGGCTAATCAGAAACACATGGGGAGACTAAACAAAACGGAACAGCTGAAACATGAAAGGACAGGGGAACACATGACAGACAAGAACAAGATACACAAACACAAAACCCACACCGTGACATAGCCCCCTCCCTATGGGCGGCTCCCGACGCCCCTAGAAACAAAACACTAAAGTTCAGGAGGGTGGTGAAGTGGAGGCGGTCCTGGGGGAGCGACGGAGGGCCAGGCCCGTGCAGGGAACAGAACCAGGGCCTTGCAATGGCGGGCATGGGCCATGGAACGTGGGCGGAGCATGACGCGCAGGCGGCGGCCAGGGCGGAGACGACCCCTCGGGCGGCCAGGGCGGAGACGACCCCTCGGGCGGCCAGGGCGGAGACGACCCCTCGGGCGGCCAGGGCGGAGGCGACCCCTCGGGCGGCCAGGGCGGAGGCGACCCCTCGGGCGGCCAGGGCGGAGGCGACCCCTCGGGCGGCCAGGGCGGAGGCGACCCCTCGGGCGGCCAGGGCGGAGGCGACCCCTCGGGCGGCCAGGGCGGCGAAGACCCCTCGGGAGGCCAGGGCGGCGACGACACCGGCTCAGGAACAGCAGACACCGGCTCAGGAACAGCAGACACCGGCTCAGGAACAGCAGACACCGGCTCAGGAACAGACAACACACACACTGGCTCGGGAACTGGCTCGGGAACAGACAACACACACACTGGCTCGGGAGCAGACAGCACACACACTGACTCGGGAGCAGACAACACACACACTGGCTCGGGAGCAGACAACACACACACTGGCTCGGGAGCAGACAACACACACACTGGCTCGGGGGCAGACAACACACACACTGGCTCGGGGGCAGACAACACACACACTGGCTCGGGAGCAGACAACACACACACTGGCTTGGGAACAGACACCGGCTCAGGAACGGGAACAGACAGCGGCTCAGCAGCCCCTAGAACAGTAGCGGCCACAAGGACAGACACAAACACAGAAACAAACATTGACTCAGGAATATCAGACACCGGCTCAGGAACAGACAACACACACACTGGCTCGGGAACTGGCTCGGGAACAGACAACACACACACTGGCTCGGGAGCTGACAACACACACACTGGCTCGGGCTCAGGAACAGACAACCCACACACTGGCTCGGGAGCAGACAACACACACACACTGGCTCGGGAGCAGACAACACACACACACTGGCTCGGGAGCAGACAACACACACACACTGGCTCGGGAGCAGACAACACACACACACTGGCTCGGGAGCAGACAACACACACACACTGGCTCGGGGGCAGACAACACACACACACTGGCTCGGGGGCAGACAACACACACACACTGGCTCGGGGGCAGACAACACACACACACTGGCTCGGGGGCAGACAACACACACACTGGCTCGGGGGCAGACAACACACACACTGGCTCGGGGGCAGACAACACACACACTGGCTCGGGGGCAGACAACACACACACTGGCTCGGGAGCAGACACCGGCTCAGGAACAGGAACAGACACCGGCTCAGCAGCCACTAGAACAGTAGCGGCCACAAGGACAGACACAAACACAGAAACAAACATTGACTCAGGAATGTCAGACACTGGCTCAGGAACAGACAACACACACACTGGCTCGGGAACTGGCTCAGGAACCGGCTCGGGAACAGACAACTCACACACTGACTCGGGAGCAGACAGCACACACACTGGCTCGGGAGCAGACAGCACACACACTGGCTCGGGAGCAGACAGCACAGACACTGGCTCGGGAGCTGACAGCACACACACTGGCTCGGGAGCTGACAGCACACACACTGGCTCGGGAGCAGACAGCACACACACTGGCTCGGGAGCAGACAGCACACACACTGGCTCGGGAGCAGACACCTGCTCAGGAACGGGAACAGACACCGGCTCAGCAGCCACTAGAACAGTAGCGGCCACAAGGACAGACACAAACACAGAAACAAACATTGACTCAGGCATATCAGACACTGGGTCTGGAACAGGAACAGACTCTGGCTCGGAAACGGCGATCTTGTCCGTAGACACTGGCTCGGAGGCGGCCATCTTGTCCGTAGACACTGGCTCGGAGGCGGCCATCTTGTCCGTAGACACTGGCTCGGAGGCGGCCATCTTGTCCGTAGACACTGGCTCGGAGGCGGCCATCTTGTCCGTAGACACTGGCTCGGAGGCGGCCATCTTGTCCGTAGACACTGGCTCGGAGGCGGCCATCTTGTCCGTAGACACTGGCTCGGAGGCGGCCATCTTGTCCGTAGACACTGGCTCGGAGGCGGCCATCTTGTCCGTAGACACTGGCTCGGAGGCGGCCATCTTGTCCGTAGACACTGGCTCGGAGGCGGCCATCTTGTCCGTAGACACTGGCTCGGAGGCGGCCATCTTGTCCGTAGACACTGGCTCGGGGGCGGCCATCTTGTCCGTAGACACTGGCTCGGGGGCGGCCATCTTGTCCGTAGACACTGGCTCGGGGGCGGCCATCTTGTCCGTAGACACTGGCTCGGGGGCGGCCCTCTTGTCCGTAGACACTGGCTCGGAAGAAGAGACGTGAAGCGTCTCTGGCTTGGCAGAAGTGACGTGAACAGTGTCTGACATGGCAGACGTGACGTGAACCGTCTCTGGCTCGGCAGAAGTGACGTGAACAGTCTCTGGCTCGGCAGACGTGACGTGAACAGTCTCTGGCTCGGCAGACGTGACGTGAACAGTCTCTGGCTCGGCAGACGTGACGTGAACAGTCTCTGGCTCGGCAGACGTGACGTGAACAGTCTCTGGCTCGGCAGACGTGACGTGAACAGTCTCTGGCTCGGCAGACGTGACGTGAACAGTCTCTGGCTCGGCAGACGTGACGTGAACAGTCTCTGGCTCGGCAGACGTGACGTGAACAGTCTCTGGCTCGGCAGACGTGACGTGAACAGTCTCTGGCTCGGCAGACGTGACGTGAACAGTCTCTGGCTCGGCCGGGACCAGCGGCGAGGAATCTGGGCTGACAGGAAGTACAGGGAGGACTTCCAGGTATTGCGGGACGCGGGAAGTCCTCTTCCTCCTCCGTCTCCGAGAGCGAGAGGGCGCTGGACTGGACGGGACCAGCGGTGAGGGCGCTAGGCTGGACGGGACCAGCGGTGAGGGCGCTAGGCTGGACGGGACCAGCGGTGAGGGTGCTGTGCTGGACGGCGTCAGCGGCGAGGGCTCTGGGCTGGACGGCGTCAGCGGCGAGGGCTCTGGGCTGGACGGCGTCAGCGGCGAGGGCTCTGGGCTGGACGGCGTCAGCGGCGAGGGCTCTGGGCTGGACGGCGTCAGCGGCGAGGGCTCTGGCTTTTGCTCGAAGACTGGCTCTGGCTGGACGTGGCTGACGTGAAGCTCTGGCTGGACGTGGCGGACGCGAAGCTCTGGCTGGACGTGGTTGACGTGAAGCTCTGGCTGGACGTGGCTGACGTGAAGCTCTGGCTGGACGTGGCTGACGTGAAGCTCTGGCTGGACGTGGCTGACGTGAAGCTCTGGCTGGACGTGGCTGACGTGAATCTCTGGGCTGGACGGGACCAGTGGCGAATGGGGCCCTGGGCTGGACATCACCAACCCAGGGTCGAAAAATGGCCAGCGTGGAGAGTGGTGTCGGGGCTCCTCTCGACCACCTCCTCTACTGAGGCCTCCACGTGTCCCACGAAACTTGACCAACCGGGTCCCCTCAAAAGAGTGGCCTCTCCTCCGCTCGGTGGCTGGAGATGAGACACTGGCGAACATGCTGCTGGATTCAGTGTGGTCGGTCGTTCTGTCATGATGCCGGAAGGACGAAGCAGAGAGAGAATCCAAGTTCAGCATATTTAATAAAAATAACAGGAGAAACAAGGAACACTGAAGCAAGAACAACGACCGACAAACCACAACTAAAACACAGAGGTATAAAAAGACAGGCAAACAAGCTAAACAAGATAACAAGGGGGTGTGGCTAATCAGAAACACATGGGGAGACTAATCAACAAAACGGAACAGCTGAAACATGAAAGGACAGGGGAACACATGACAGACAAGAACAAGATACACAAACACAAAACCTACACCGTGACAACATTAGCATGATCATCCTACCATTTAATTCACCTGAGACCCACCAACTCAGTTTTGTTTTCTGTTGAGGACACTTATTTTAAGTGAAGCGGAAGTAGTGTCGTCTTCCGTATTGTGACATATATCCCGATAAAACGGCGTCTCGAACAAGCAAAAATGTAGGGCAGGACTTGATTTTGTCCATGGATACATTTTTGGATCATCGTTGTATCATCATTGGGGTTTGCTGTTGCTGTGATGTCATGTGAGTGACAGGTTGTCCTGCCACGCCATCAGAGAAGAGAAAAGATGAACTAACCAAGAAGCAGGGGAAGTTATCTTGATTAAAGATTATGATATTAATAAAAAAAAATAATGATGTGCACATTGTTCACGGATAAGTCATTTATAATATATACTGCAATATTCCATTAAACAATAAGAATTGTCAATTGTGATTTCATAGTGACTTAAAGGGAATTTAAAGGGAACACCACTGATCTGAGAGTCCTGGGGCCTTGTATATAAAAATTGTGTGCAAACAACGTAAATGCAATTCTATGTCAAAAATAGTCAAATGTGAAAGCATTTCTCAAAACATGCTAGGCTTTAAGGAGTTGATTACTCAGCACTTCACAACTGTTTATTATGATCAAAATTTGAATCTTTGTTCAGTTTTTTTCTCTGAATGGGTGACTCATTTGTTTTGTATTAATGGAGTCTGTTTGTGCCAACCCTGTTTAGTGACATGATTTTGGATGATGTGAGTCTATATTTATCTATTCAAAATAATAACAGGGTTTTTTTCTATCAAGCATGTGAAATGGGTACATTTTTGTTTGAAATGCAGCATGTGGCATTGCTTCTCTTCTGTCGTCAGAGCTCTAAAAAAGGATTAGTTCACCCAAAAAAGAAAATTCTGTCGTGAAGTATACTCACCCTCATGTCGTTCCAAACTCGTAAGACTTTCTTTCATCTTAGGAACACAAATGAAGATATTTTTCTTGAAATCTGAGAGCTTTCTGTCCCTCCATTGGGAGCAACGCAACTACCACATTCAAAGTCCGGAACGATAGGAAAGAAAGTAATCCATGTGACTCCAGTGGTTTAACCTCAAATTTGTGAAGCAACGCAAATGCTTTGTTTGCACAAAAAAACATTCTGATAGGGTTTTAAATTACTTTTGTTTTATGATTATTAGCATACTGTGGGATGTTGGTGATTTCATGTACTGGTTTGGATGGGATTAGAATCTCTGTAATTACGGTATTACTAATAGTGGTTGACCTATAACTTGCAGGTACAATTTTCCTGCTACCCTATATGCTGACAAGTTATACTTATGTCATAGTCCCTAAATTAACGTTGCTCTAAGATATCGGCATCAGCATAGGCTATCAAAATACCTATGCTAGTTGACCACTTATTACTATGGGAGTATGGATGTATACATAAAGAAAACCATTGAAATGATCAAGTCCTATTCATAAGATCAAATTATACAATTATGAATATAATTAAGGGAGGAATTGATTAAGATGAGGATTATACTGTACCTGATGGTGCAACAACAGTGGTCATTCTGAGCAGCCTGTGATTAGGTTATTGATTTAATTGACTGTTTTCAATGGATGTAAAGCCAGCAGTAACTGTTTTTTTTTTGTTGTTTTTTAACTAATAAATTTGGGGGAAAAGTCCAAATCCTTAATGAGATGGAATAAGACATTTAGCTTTAGTTACACTTCGACAAAGGTCAAAATAAATGAGAATTGATAAAATTATATACACAATCACAGACCTTTCTAAATCCGACCATAGTTAGATTTCTCAGAGGAGCTTTAAATTAGTTGAAAATCAGTACGTAATTTGTTTAGTAAATTTTATGGAGGCTGTGTGAGGAAAAACACTGACATGTCCCAATTCGGAATTAAGCATTTATGTTAAAGGCTCATTTACCTGACATCCTCCTCAGGGGAAAACTCCGAATCGAATGAGATCCAGCTTTATACTGCATCTGACATGACATGGGTAGTTTACAAAAGACAACAGCTGAAGTGCTGTCAAGAAGTGAGACCTTCTTGTCTCAAAATGTAACAAAATAAATAATAATAATAATTTGTTTTTACATTATTAAAATGTCTAGTATTTCTAGAAAACCATTTTGAAATATTGGAAGTAGCAAGAGATTTCTTCTTAATGATTTTCTGTCCTTTTCACGGATTTGATTAGCTTTCATGTCTTTTTTCATCTCTCCCCTGCTCTCGACCCCTGATTTGCATTCCTTTCTGGGTCTGTCTATTCCTGTCTTTCTTCATCCCTCTCTGTCTTCCCATTTTTTTCTCCCAGGGGAGTCGCCGTCTGAGTCGCCTTTTCTCCCCACTGAGGAAACATTTCCTGAGCGGCTGAAAAAATGCCACTCAGCTCCCAGTTGGCATGTCAGCATCTGCTGTGTCTGTGTTATGATCTCTGGTCCGACTTTAGGTTTTACAGAGCAAGCAATGGAGACCTTCTGACCTTCAGTTTAGGCTTTTCTTTAGAGGCCAACCTGCTGAAAGTTTTGTGATGTGAGGATGAGAGAAGTGTGAGGAAATGGATGGTTAGACGGAGTCCTGTCTTGGTTTGTGGTTTTGAGTGAGCATGTGTGTTGTTGATTCGGCCATGGTTCCAGGTCTTTGTCTATAAGATATCTGACACAATGAAACAAATGTACTTTACATCAGAGCAACATTTGTTGTGAGTTTATGCACTTTACACCATTCAAGCTGTTTATGCCAATACACTTGGAACAGCCTAGCTTTTCAAAGCTCTCGCATTTTTAACAAAACTTTGTGCAGCTATGTTATCCAGATAGATATCATTACTTTGATCACAATTGTAAACCAACAGCGTTTGCATCTTACAATTGAGTTAAGTCCATTTATGTCATGAGAAAGTTATGCAACCAGTGACTTGGCAAGGCTTAAAAACAAATGTACATCAACCACCACTCTATATGTTAGGGCCAGCAGTCTTACATTGCAGCCAATGATTTTGCTTTTTAAATTATTGTATGTTGAGAGTAATAGAAGCCACATGTTATACCATTCGTATGTTGCTGAGATGAGCTGATGTGAAGAATTGCTCAAGAAAAGGACTAAGAAACTTAATTTTTAAGTATGAACTTTTTTTGGTCTAAACTAACTTTTTTTTTAGCATATGACATAAACTGTGTGTAAAATTTAGTCTCCTCCTATAACTTATTTTAACTCTTCTAAATATGGTCCGTTGAGTCAAATCTTGAGTAAAAAGTCAAGTAAGAGACAGTCAGACATGTCCTAAGGGCTTAGCTCTTACACCCAGCAGCAGTGCATGTTGGGAAGAACGTTTTGCTCAATGTACCTGTGTGAGGTTTACTTGTGTATTTTAAAGACATATCCCGTAAGCAAAGGTTTGTTATTGAGGTAGAAAGACAAAGAAATCATCCTTCAGAAATCATTCTAATATGCTGATTAGGTGTTTAAGAAACATTTCTTATTATTATCAAAGTTGAAAACTTTTGTGCTGCTAAATATTTTGTGGAAACGGTGATACATTTTTTTCAGGATTCTTTGAATAGAAGGTTCAAAAGAACAGCATTTATTTCAAATATAAATCTTTTTCTCATCTTGTATTATAGTTGTATTATGGCTGATTACGTACTTTGGGGGGAATAATGGCTTTTGTAGGGTGGCCTACGGTGGCCGAGAGAGCTCAACACTCTGCAAATGAAGAAAATGCATGCAAATAGAAAAACACCAGCAAATTAAGAAAACATCTACATCAGTTTCACAACACATGTGTGCTCCAAATACTCACAACGCAACCAAATACAGAAACGCGCTGCAAATAGCACTGACCACAACGGAAATGTTTCCACAGGGACCCCAATAAGTGGTGTATTTGTTTGTGTTGTGATTATTTGGAGCACACTTGTGTTGCAAAACTGATGAAGATTCTTAATTTGCGGGTGTTTTTTCTATTTGCATGTGTTTTCTTAAGTTGCAGCGCGTTGAGCTCTCTCGGCCACCGTACCTTTGTCTTATAATAAACTTTAATTATATCCTTTGTTCTTATATCTTAAGTTCTGATTATTTGAAGTTGTTGTGTTGGCGGCAGCTGCAGTCACATACTGAAGGAAACATCTTGACCTGTTTCGACAGTTTTATGGGTTGCTGTCGCATAAACAGCCATTCTAAGGTGTCAATCAAGTTTAGGACACTCCTCTAGAGAGCTCCGAATGGAAACCCTAAGCCTTCCCTAGCCAATGACATACACCCAAGTCCAAACCAATCATGCTACTGGCCTAAATTAGAAACAGATTGGTTTTTAGACCCCTGAATCAAGTGTAGTCCTTTATTTCTGAAGTTGTCAGCAATAGCTTGCTTCTGTTCTATATCATTAAAACACAATTTGTAAATATCTGTGAAGGCTTCGGTGTCAGCTAAATTGCATTTTTTGTCTCCATACTCCATGCTTCAGCATGTATGAATCACTCTAGGGTTTGGAGTTTTGTGATTTTGTCCTGAACACTGGTTGTGGTGATGTGGAGGCAATCCCGGCACATATTGAACTGTTCCTTTTCTTCCTTTCTTACAAAGGCTTACTGTTTTGGTAGTTTCCTGGCAAGATGCTGAATATTTGCTGTCAGCGGATGTTTTAAACATTTTATTACTGTTATTTCATCCACATGTTTAACAGTACATGATATCAATTCCGTTAGTAATTTGGTGTATTCATTATGTTATTTTTGGACTCGAATGCTGACTCATGTAACTACAATTTATAAATATAGCCGCAAGCAGCAATCATCGGGGTCCAAGCACCAATGGCCCATGTGAATGATTAGCGATCCAATTGAATGGGTTTGATCAAAATAGATGTGGTGTATGTGTGGACTCATATTCAACATTTAAATTTAGATTAAATACTTGGACAGGAGCACAGGACATTTTAAAATGAATTTGAAGATTTTCAGCTCAAAACTGTATTTATCTGAAGCATTTGTCTCAAGGCACTTTATTATTATAATTATTATTATTGTGACAAAGACATAAAATGGTCTTTTCATTTTAAATGGACAGCAGTATGCAAATTATACAGTTATACAAATGAATTCTATGATCTATGCATTTATTTCCATTCAGAGGGATGGAAACCGATAGAAAAACATTATGCTTAAAAGAGTCCTTATCCTGTGTTTTCACACAATGTACAAATATATTGATTTTCATAACAGTAGGCCGTTCAGATTTGCTGTTAGCCGCTGAAATGTGATTGGCTGCTGGAGGTCCCCTATTGGCGGAATTTTACTAAACTTTGTGTGTGTCCTCAGAATGTCCAGTTTTCTTTGTGTGTCAAGTTTTGTTAAGCTTGGATATTGCGTTCAGCAGCTATAAGGTCAACTCGTAAAAATAGCCTCACCGATTAATTAACTTCTATCTTTGCAATACTTCAATTAATCAAAGTTCTTTTGATACATCTTTGCCAGCAATGTCCCTGGCTGCTGTGTGCCTATTTTGACAAAGATCAGACTAACAGCCTAGGAGGAGTTTGAGAAAGTAGATTTTCAAGAAAATCTAAAATGGTGTGAAAATGTTATAGGCAGAAATGAAATGGGTGATGTTCATCTTGTAGGGCTGGACTCGAGGGTTCAGGGGAAATAATAATTTTATTTGTAGCCATTAGGGTTCTAAAGATATGATCCAAAACAAAAATGATACCCCTAAATATGGTCATCAAATGTCCCATATTGGATCTACCAAAAAAAAATGAGATGTAAAGGAAATTGCTACAGAAAGACTTCTATGTGAGCATTTAAAAAAAAGAGAGAGGATGATCTCATAAAAGTGCCACAGCAGTGAAATAGTAATTTCAACTATCTAAACTGGCATCATAATATTGTCATTGTGGTTAGTGCCCCGTAATAAATGCAACATGTTTATCCCTGGAGCATAAACAGCATCTGATGCTCTTAATCATTCAATTTCATAGTACATAATGAGCTTGATTCAGATTCTCCTGACTGCTGGAATAAAAGAGATGAAAACAAATGTTCAGGGCTGTTAATATGATTGCTTCCACATCTATATAAACTCTCTGGTCTTTGGCAGGAGAGATGTGGTGGAGGGTTAGTAACTCAACTTCCACAGTGGTTTCCCAGGCTCCATCCATCTCTTTTTAAGCGTTTTCCTTAATTTCTTATTTAGACAGACAAGCTGAAGTAATTTAGCCTTTAGTGCAGTAAACCTTTTATTTTTGAAAATTATATTTGAATAATAATAATAGGAGGCAGAGGGCATAGGGATAGCATTTCTAGGTCTGTTAGTTTAAAATACCATCCTTCTCCTAAATGTCTTCCAAAATTAATTGTCATAAATTGTTTTCCTTTTCAAAGGAAATGCAACTGACATTTAAGAGCCCTCATAGCATGTTACCATTTATATGCTTCTTCTTTTTTATGTTTCCATGTTCTTTTTGCCCCAGCTCCCCTTAACTGTGATGCCGCTCTTAGATCAGAGGGGAGGTAAAAGAAGACCAGTGCCCAGGCTGCTAAGATAAAACTCTGTAATCGAGAGAAACCAGGACTGTGTAAACTTTTCCATTTATGAAAGCATTCACTTGAAAGGCAGTTCAGCATGCACAGCAGTCAAAATTACTATCCTGTTACTCTTAAACACGGCTTTGATCGCCTAATGTTCTTTTTCTACGCTTCAAGGGTTTCTCACACTGCCAAAATATGGTCGCTCTGAAATGATCTCTCTCGAGGGAGATTTTAGAGTTCTGCAAGCATTTGTTTATACAGTGTTTTTCTTTGTTCACCATAAACTATAAGCAAACCATAGAAAAACAGTTTACATTTTTATAAATTTTTTATTTGCTGAAGATGGTAATATATACAAAATCAAAATACACTTCAGAGATACTGAATGCATCAAAAATATATTAGTCTCTCTTGCACAGCCCCTATAATTTTCGGGTCAAGAAATTTGTATTTTTTGGACTCTAATGCGCTTTCTGACTTCTTCACCATAAAATGCTTTTGAATTGATTTAAAGGGGATGTATTTGCTGAGTGGTTTGGGAAAAGCTTCCCTTTTATAGACTATTTGTTTGAAATTCTCCCTGCGTTTAACAAAATAATCATACTAATGTGACTATTTTGTGTTATTAAATATGTGCCTGATTGTAATGTGTATGAATGTTGTGTGTGATTTGTTAAGTTCAGTACAGGCTGTCGTCTTGGCACTACTATAGTTGTCTTTTATGCTTCCTTGGGAAAAAAGCATGTTTAACAGTTTTACAGCTCATCAAACCTTGAACAAAGAAAGAAAGCTGGAAAGCAGAGACAACATGGCTTTAGAAACAGAACACAAAGTCATTGGCCTTGCACATTGACACAGGCAACCACAGCACAATGACCTCACGCCAGACTCTCTCACCGATGACAGAAGAGCATACCTGAGTTATAAGGTCTTTCCTATTATGAATGAGAACAGCTGATGGGAACATAATGAGAACAATCTGGTCAGTCCAGTCAGAACAGAGCCACTGCCAGTTAGACCCAGCGGGGTTACCTACCACAGCATGCTACGCCAATTAATTCTATACTTTGACTGCACAATTAAATAAATTAAAATTTAACTTGTGATATTGCCTTGTCCAATTATTAAACTATTAAAATGTACGCACATAACAGTTTATCTGTACCTTAGTCTGGCCTTTAAGCTTGTAATATGGGCACAAGGGACACAAACTCAAGGTAGTATAAGGTTTAAATAGAAAAAATTGTGTTCTCGCTTTAGGCCACTATGTATGAGATTACTCTGTCACTGCATCTTTGTGACCTTTCTAGGTCTCAGAAAACCTTCTGGCACTGAACAGGAAGCTCCCTGTCACCCCGGTTCAACTGTGACCCTTGATCCTAGACATCCGCCACTGGCTGCCAGCACAAATATTTAGCATCTGTGTGGACAAACCAGAACCCATTTTTATCTTTCAATCTATGAGGTCATTTGACCATGATCCAGCAGCTTATTTTTGCCTCTAACAGCAATCATTGTGTTTCTGCAGAGATTGGACCCATTACAATAACAACAGATCCGAGGAAGTTCCAGGATGAGCTGCGGGAGCTTTACGTCCAGGTGAGTTCATGCACTTTACTTTGGGTTTGTTGACATGTTTGATCACAGCTCTGAATCCATATTCAATCAAAGAATGAGCCTTAACTGCCAAATAAAGCCTGCAAACATGTTGTACTGTAATCAATAGAGAATACTGACTCTGCTGT
This sequence comes from Meda fulgida, assembly GCA_030578275.1. Taxonomy (NCBI): domain Eukaryota; kingdom Metazoa; phylum Chordata; class Actinopteri; order Cypriniformes; family Leuciscidae; genus Meda; species Meda fulgida. The sequence goes on from CM060635.1 coordinate 10,914,796, forward strand.
TGGTATCTTTGGCTTGTATGAGAGTATATCTGGCAGGTACAATGATCTGAATGAGGACCTTTGTAATATGTCAGCAATGTACTTCAAGTGATCCAGATTGTTATCCGGGGTCCAAAGAAATTTTGAGAGAAAAAGAAAAGATTTTACCAAATGCATTTTTAGGGATTTCAAAGTTATGAATTAAAGATCTTTGAACCAATATTTTACGTATTTAACATTCAGTATTTAATTCACTAATTTATGATGTTAATTCAGATTTATAGTGGTTGAGAATCTTAAATCTCGTTATTGAATATTATTAAATTTTATTTAATATTTAATTTTAATTTTATTATAATATTATTAAATATTATTGACAGACCTAGTTTTTAATTGACGTGATTGCGCAGGTGAATTGCCATGCTAACAGTTTGACATGGACTCCCCATTAAGGAAGCAATGTCTGCTCAGAATGAGTCTAAAGTATCCTCTGTGTATTTTTCTCTCTCTCAGCATCTGTCTCAGCTGTTTGGGGCAAAGCAGTGGAAATCCATACTCACTGATTAAGTGCAGTTCTGTATTGGCACAAATACATTTTTTTCTCTCTCTGAGGCAGTTCAAGCAGAGCAGGATTCGGTCTAGTTTGTTTTGAGTTTGTAAAAGGGATTAATTACTTAAATCAATGTTTGCTGGTAATGTCTTTTCCAGTGCTTGAGAACAACCCTCATAACCTTTCGTACAATCTTTTCATTGTTCTATGTTTGGGTTTGCTATCTGCTGTGTGCGTGCGTATATGTGTGTGTGTGTGTTTGTGTAAAGAACAGAGAAGCAAAGATCACTCGCTTCCAGATGTTTCATTTAGACACGTGCCCCCTGGAACGCATGGAGACAAGAATCTTAACCGTCCATGTGAGAAAAGAAAGACATACCTATATCAGATACATTGATGTACACAAACATAAGGAAACGGTACTTATTTCCATGTCGGTTTAAAGGAAGGAACGTTTCTAACAACTCTTGGAAGTCATCCATTTGGGTCCAAGATTGTGCTCTACGTTTCATTCCAAGGTCAACATCAGTTGCAGGCATGACTCCCATGACAAGCTTTACAGCATGCCGTACATTTCTACTTTCATGATTAGGCCAAATCTACTTGCTGTTTGACCTGCTCATTGCCCTTTTCCAACTTGTTGCAATTAAGATGAATATCTGCCTTTGAGGAATCTGAATGTTCCATCGACAGAACACATTGACTGTGTGCTCACATTAATTTTGATTTATTTGTGCAGCACTTTTTACAATACACATTGTTCCAAAGCAGTTTGACAGAGAAGAGAAGATAAATAAAGAAGATAAAAGGCAAAGAAAAATAGGGTTACAATGAGCAAGCCAAGTGTAAGAGGAAATACTGTGGCTCAAACAGATGAGCATGATTCTAGCAACATAAAGGTCTTGGGTTCGATCCCCAGGGAATGTAAAAAAAAAATATTGACCAAATGACCAAACATATACCTTGATTTTAGTTTAGGTTGCTTTACATGGATGCCAGAATGCATAAATGTAAAGAGTGGTAAGGGAAAATTAGAATGTCTACATAAATGAGGAAGAAACCTGACAACATTTGCCATTTACAGCAATGTTAAGAAAATGGACAGATAATTGGAGTAGCTAACTAAAATACAATGGATTAGTTGTACGTTCTAATTAATGTGCCAGAAAATCCCATATATATATATACACTAATGTTTGGGGTCAGTTTAAAAAAAAAGAGAAATGATTACCTATTCAATAATTATTCAATAAATTAATCAAAAGTAACAGACTTATAATGTCACAAAAGATTTCTATTTAATATAAATCCTGTTCTTTTGAACGCTCTATTCATTAGAGAATTCTGTAAAAATGTATTATGGTTTCCAGAAAAACTTTTCAATATTGATAATAATAAGAAATGTTTTTTGAGCACCAAATTATTAGAATGATTTCTGAAGGATCATGTGACCTTCTGTTGGATCAGGGAGTATTGGCAGTTATTTTAAATTGAAATAATTTTGAACAATATTACTGTTTTTACTGTTTAAATAAATTCAGCCTTAGTGAGTATAAGAGACGTGTCCTCCCTAAAAACTCATGTTTTTAAAGACTCTTTGTTTTTTTTTGTTTTTTTCACATAATGAATGTTGATTTCATGACAAATAATTATGGATCGTTTCAGGGAGGTGGAGATTGTCCAGAGATGAGCATTGGAGCCATCAAGATTGCCCTTGAAATCTCCCTACCAGGTTCCTACATTTATGTGTTTACGGATGCGCGATCAAAAGACTACAAGTTGACCCATGATGTTCTTCAGCTCATTCAGCAGAAACAGTCACAGGTCAAATCATTCTCTCGATTTTATTAAAAGATCTTGCCTGTTTTGGTCTGTAAATTCTATATTGCATATTAGCATATTACATATTTATCATTTATAAGTCACTTTGAATAAAAGCATCTGCTAAATGATCAGTGTGTATGTATGTGGACAGGTGGTGTTTGTGTTGACGGGTGACTGTGATGACCGATCACATATCGGCTATAAGGTATATGAGGAGATCGCCTCGACCAGCTCAGGACAGGTATTCCATCTCGACAAGAAACAAGTCAATGAGGTAAGACTGCTTGGCCTTGTTTGACTTACCCAAAGAATGTCAATTTGCTGTTTCTTTGTGTTTCAGGGAATAGCACATTGCTTCTATTGTATATTTCCAAGGAGTAATAATGAAATCTCCTAATATTCTGGTTTGGTTTCCAGGCCAGATTTTTATTTACTAGACTATACCACCATAAGATGACAGAGTGAACAAATTATTAGAAAGGTTAGAAAAGATAATAGAAGTGCTTGAGGTCCAGTGATGCAGTATGCTCATGGCTTTACTTAATTTGAGCATGGTAACATGGACATAAGTCCAGGATACTGTTTTATAGTTCTCTGAAAAGCAAGAATTTATAAGTATGCTCTTTTTTGATGTTCCAAAAAATTCCTATCAATCCTCTTATGCGGTCAAGATGGTGATCCGCCGGAATTTTGACATTAGAATCAAACACAAACTGAAGTATTTGAGAAGACATAAAATACTTTATTTGCAGTTATAATTCCAAAAGCACTGCTTCTCAAAATGTACTGTCATTTTAAAATCTCTAAAATCCTAACCCTTTGCTACAGATTTGTTCAAAGTCTCTGTCCTTAAGCTTAAATTTAACTTTTTTCCGTCCTTTTTTCATAATCCAGAACCCTGCCCAATAATCATAGAAGCATCGAAGTCATAAGCCATCCATAAACGTCATCAAACCATCCAAACTTAATCATTTTAAAAAAATCTTTTCACTGCAGGTGTTGAAATGGGTAGAGGAGGCAGTGCAGTCCTCTAAAGTTCACTTGCTCTCAACTGATCACCAAAACGGGCTTGCTAACACCTGGCGGATCCCCTTTGACCCTAGTCTGAAGGAAGTGACTGTTGCCTTAAGCGGCCCTGCACCGAACATCGAAATCCGAAATTCTCAGGGTAAGGAGAACATCTTTGTCCTCTGTCTGTTTAGAGTCTTGCCAGAACCAATACATAGTGCCGAGTGACGAAGAACTGAAGCATGAACTTCTTGTGCTCCTAGGAAAACTTATCGGGTTGAAGGAAGGTCTGTCTGAGCTCCTTCACATCCCAAACTCTGCCAAAGTCCTCAACCTCAAAGACCCAGCGCCAGGAATGTGGACCATAAAGGTGATGAACTGGTTTATCAGACTAAGATGCACATACACATTTGACAGGTCATAGATGTGTAGATGATTTAACTCTAACTGGTGGCTTTCCAGAAAGGTAAAGTTATTGCTTTAGTCTGTTTTATCTCCTCAGAATAAGAACAGATTGCAGATTGATGGATTGGTACTGAAGGCCAAGGTTGTGTGGTGAAGTCATTTATGTCGTTGCTCTACACATGTTGTGGAATCTGTTGTATGGGCCTTTGATTAGCCCACTGGGTAGGGGGTTGCTTCAGGGTACACAAAGTCCCAAAGAGCGAGTTAAATGAAACGACAACATTTTTGCCTGATTGATTTGTGCCCTGTGGCTCGTGTGCACATAAGGGAACCTCTCAAAAGCTGCTCAATCTGCGGGATGGCTGTTCTTTAAATTTGGAGAGCTTGATGATTTATGTGCAGAGGAATGTAAAGAGAGACCATGTCATCCTCAATTTACTTTAGCGCTGAAGAGAGGGGTGAGATCTTCGTCTGGCATGATCCGTGGAGAGTCCACCCTATATCTGTTAGTTTATTTTCATCTTTCGCACGATTTCTTCTCCTCCCTCCCTTCACAAGTCGTGTAAATAGTATGCGTGCTGAAATTGGCTCTCTTAGACCATGATCTGTCCTGTGACAAACAGGTTCGGTTCATCTATGCTCAGATAAAATGGAGTGTGATAAAAGAATATCCCAGATAAAAAAAAATCCCTTCTTGTATTTATTTTCCCCAGAACAACTTTAATTAATGTGTTTAAATAATGTCAATGTTTGTCAGGAAGCATGCAGATTGTGAGGGCAGCACGGAATAGCAGGGATTATGTTTAAATGACTCGGACTGCTCCATCTGCCAAAAGTGAAGAAAGAAAGAGTAGAGAGTCATTCTTTATGTTCAAGAATTTTAAGCGTCCTGTATCTGTAGATCTTGAGCCGACTGTCAACATAAATTAGTTTTGTTGTGCTTCTTCCATATGAAAAACAAATTATATCATTACAATTGAATGCTGTTATCTTAACAAATACAAATAACTTTTTTATTTGTTTATTTCTTTGTGGTGTTGTCAATTTGACCTCAGACGTTCAGTGAGGGCAGACACTCAGTCCGTATTTCAGGCCTCAGCACCATCGATTTCCGAGCAGGCTTTTCCCGAAAACAAACGTTGGACTTCAAAATGACATCCAGCAGGCCAGTCCAAGGTGAGTTATTTAGAGATTATTTAAAGGTTAGTTAAAGGTGTTTGAAGTCATAAAAGGTACACTACCATTCAATAGTTTTTTTATGAGATTTATTTAATGTTTTTTTAACTCTTTTGGCTCATCAAGGCTGCATTTATTTGATCACAAATACAGTGAAATATTAATACAGTTTAAATGAGTTTTCTATTTTAATGTTTTAAATTTAAAAATGTCAACAGTCATTCCTCCAGTCTTCAGTGTCATGTAATTCTTCAGAAATCATTCTAATATGCTGATGTGGTGCTCAAGAAACATTTCTTATTATTATCAATGTTGAAAACAGTTGTTCTTATAATTCTTTTGGAAACTATTATGAATTTTTTTTCAGGATTCTTTATTTTTTTTATTATTTTTTTACTAGAAATATACATTTTGTGACATAATAGAAGTCTTTACTGTCACTTTTGATCATCCTCCTTGCTGTATATAGAGTATTGATTTCTTAAAAATAAAATTCTGTTTGGACCACACACGCTGTCAAATTTATGAGGTCAACATAGTGGCTGTGTACTTGAGCATTTAAAACATGTTTTGGTTAACCTTTCTAACCTCTGCACTTTTTCACACACACTCAAAGGAATCCCTACCTTCATCCTGCTAAACACCACTGGTCTTTCCCCTCCTGCTCGTGCTGACCGCATGGAACTCTTGAGCAACACTGGTGACGTAATGAAGACGCTGCCCATTCGCTACTTCCCTGAGCGACGCCCTTATGGCATTTGGAACATCACAGAATTTGTTCCGCCCAAAGAGGCCTTTTTTCTGCGTGTCACTGGATATGACAGTGATGGCTTCCTCTTTCAGAGAGTGTCCAGTGTCTCCTACTCCAGCATTGTGCCAGGTCAGATTTGTGTAGACGGATACCACCAAAAGATATTCAATCTAAGTATCATATGGTCGTTTTTCCTGGATTTTACTGTCTGTGTTACTAGTGTGTTTTTTCTTAATTATTTTTTTTAGATGCGCCCAAAGTTAGCATGCCCACTCACACTCCGGGTTACTACCTGCAGAAGGGGGCTATTACGTGTTCTGTGGATAGCCTGATCCCCTATACCTTGCGTTTCACTAGGGAGGGACTACGCGTAGGTGTGGACCAACTTTTCAGGTAATGCTAATCAATGGCAGATGGGTAGTTGACATGTTGTGCAAAGTGACATGCTCTACTGTTCAAAAGTTTGGAGTTGGTAAGATTTTTTAAAATGTTTTTGAAAGAAGTCTCTTATGCTTTTATTTTAAAATAAAAAATACAGTAAAACAAAAAACATGTGAAATATTATTACAATTTAAAATATCTGTTTTCTATCTTAATTCATTTTAAAGTATAATTTATTCCTGTAATGGCAAAGCTGAATTTTAAGCAGCCATCACTCCAATATTCAGTGTCACATGATCTTTCAGATCTAAATTAATACTGTTTTTTTTTTATAGAAAGAAACCTTGACTAACATTATAAGTGGAAAAAATGCTACATAAATGTAGAAAATGGCTTTCAAATGATAGTGTTGAAGTGCCAGTGAACTTTATAGTTACTTGGTTACTAGGTCACTTAGCAGGCACTTTTAACCCTGTGCTCAATGGCCCAGTGCTGATAGTCTAATCATTTAAATCTTTGTAGTTTGTGTCTTTGGGTGTTTATTTGGGAAGGGATTTATTTTATATGGCTTTACATTTTCATTATCTTTTTAGGGAGTCTGCTAATGCATCATGGGGAATCGCTCAGGTGTCCTTGAAGGACGAGGGCTTTTATGAGTGCATCGCCATCAGCAGTGCCGGAACAGGACGGGCTCAAACCTTCCTTGATGTGTCTGGTTAGAATGTCACCTTTCATTTTTAACTACATTATAGCCTGTTATTATCAGTAACATTAAAGCTACAATATGTAATTTTTTTCGCCGCTAGGGGTCGCTAGCTTCTTACAATTACAAAGGCGTAGCTTGATGACACAGTGATAAGCAGAATCATGGAACTTGCCATCATGCGGATGGATCTAATAATGTTTATGGATGAGTGAAAATATTCATGTTTTTTAACATGACTGTGGTATGAAGCAGGGCATGATTGCTAATGAAAGACAGATATCAGCGTCACACGCGAGTCCCGCGAATATTAAGGAATGAGGATTTCATTCTACCGAACTAACCGCAAGTTACTACTCAAACTGGTCAGTTTATTTGACGAATTTAACTTGTGAGGTAACGCAGCGCTGTTTCACTTGGTCTAAAGTTACACTATCATACTAATCAGCATTTGAGTGTGTTGAAAGTTATAATGTTATTCTATGTGTTATTGATGGCTATGAGACTAGCAGTAAGCTAGATCAACATTAGAGTAGCATATTATAACATTTCATCATGTTGTTGAGCTATATAACATTGATTTGTTTTATCTACATTTGCTCACCTGTCTAATAAAGTACATGCAAGGGCAGCGTCTCTGTCAAGTCGAAGTTTGTCGCGGACGTAGAGCTCTCGGTATCTCGAAAACACCACACCGATACTGATTCTCGTTTTAGTTCTCCTTTTGTCCCAAAGTCTGCTTGCCATGGTCCATAATGTTTGAACAAAAAAACAACAGCGTGAGCGTACCGCTAGCAGGGCCGCTAGACGTTACGCAGTTGTCCACATCCGTCGCCATGGTTACTATGGCAGTACAAGCGAAACCAGCGATAATGCTAATATTACGTCATTGACAGGTTACAAGGGACGGGCATTATTTAAAATTGTGAATTTCTCTGAATTCAAATTTTTGGATATTTTGATACAAAATCTTACATATTGTACCTTTAACAGACATGGGCAACACATGGGCATACATATAGGTATACACTATAACAAAGTTGAAAATGAATCATTCAATGTTTGCAAAGATTCAGGGAGATGCCCACCATTAGCAGAGCACTAAAGCATGCTGCCTTTGCTAAACTTTGTGCATGACTGAACGGTCAGGCATTTCAACCTTATACACTGCTGCGTAATAGATAACATATGAGGAATACATATGAGGCAAATTATTGAGATGTCCCACATCTGACATGCCTAGAAGCTCCCGCTCTCATATTTTCTCTTGAGTCCACTTACATGTGTGTGAGTTCAATTCACCCAGCCAGAATCCCAATGTGATCCACTCAGATTTAAGCGTTGTTCCAAAAATCTGCCCTCATTTCACCCAAAGCAGAGAGAGCACTGGATTCCTCAGATGAAATGGCCCATTTTAATCTTTGGTTTACTTCATGCTCTATGTAACACATGTGTTGCCCATGAACAATCTCATGCATGCGAGTGAGTGGTTATGTGTTCAAGAAATTATTTTTGCAATTCAGTTTTGTGATGCTAGTTGAACAAAAATTACACACGTTCAGCTTTAATTTTTTTAAATAAAAGTTATTTGCACTCTAGCAGTAAAGACTAATATACATTTAAACTCCTAAACAGTCTAAATTCTTGTCTGTTTACAGTATATAATCCTTTGCTACCTAGACAGCATTTTTGGGCCTATTAGAATGCGACTCTTAAAATATGTATAGTGCTTTGGGTAACACAAAAATATTTCTGCTTTTCCATAAGTGTCACCTACTGTCAGAAAGTGAATTTTCATTTTCATCCAGCTCGTCTGCCATTTTTTCAGACAAAATCGTATTTGAATATCGGACTGAATTAGATGTCTTGTAGATAGCTCACTAGATTTTTTGAGACACTGCTAATCTCCTCGTGTCACCGCAATCAGATTTTATACTTGGAAGACAGATTAGATTTATATTACTGTTCATTTCAATACAAGAGAAATATTTCAATGTCTGGTTTTGTGTTGAACAAGGACTGCAAAAATAAACAGGACTGTATCCTGATGGCATTGTGGCGTTGTTGGAAACCTGACACCACACTGTCACCGACAGTGCTTACACAAACTCCTTGCACAAATAGCCTCACTTCCTGTCTTCCGGCTCCTTTCTGCTGTCTTGGCTTTATGGTGAGATACACCCTTAATAACACCCGGGGTTACCGTTGAATCTGGGAATCTGACCTTCCCCTTCAGCTGGAATGATCACCTAGAAGTCACATTTTTCTTATAGGTTCATTGTTGACCAAAAGTTTATCAAGACAGACATGTCTCCTTTTCCCTGGCCCATTTTCTGAGCTGTTTCCCCGACTGTGCTGTCGCTGGGCCAGTGACACGATTAGCAGGTGTGACAGAGAAAACCTCCCTTATGAAATTTATGTGTCTTCCTGTATAAATTCCCCACTTATGCCCTAATCCACACATCTGTCAACACCCTCCCCATTTCCCTTCACATTTCAGACTCATTGCACAAACTGTCAGATCTCACAGAGTTCACAGACATCCAAAGACCTTATGAGAACTCAGAGAGGTCTGGAAAATAATTAGTGAATGTGAATGGATTCAAATTAGGCTGTTGAATTCAATTGCCCCAGGATAAAGAGATTGATAATCACATTTCCTTGACTCGTGTCTGTGCAGAGCCTCCTCCTGCTATCACAGCGCCCTCCAATGTGACAGTGTATCCTGGTGCAAATGTCGCTCTGACATGTCTGGTCACCAGCACGGTGCACTTTAACCTGACTTGGCAGAGAGGGGACGTGGATGCAAAATTGGACCATCGCATACATGTCACCGCCAACCTGTCCTTGGAAATCCAGCGAGTCACTCCTGATGATGTCGGCTGGTACACCTGCATCGCAGCCAACGAGGGTGGAGTCTCCGCTTCTCGTGTGTACCTCAATGTGCAAGGTAAGCGTGTTTGTGTTTTTGATAAAGCCACAAAGTTTTACTGTTGAGAGCAGCTTACTTCTTGCATATTCGTTCTGCCAATGCAATCATATAATGAACTTTTTGCTCATTTTACTACATTTTAATACATGCATAGAAAAAGCAATTCCCACTGGGCTTTTGGCAGTTCACTCTCCCGCTTCTCTCTAACACAAGATCTGTTTTCACTGCATCCTTTCTGTAGTATTTCACTGCAATATTTTATAGCACTTGTGAAAGTGATTTATGCTGGGCTTGTTCACTGTTTGCGATCCTGCAGTTTCCATTGAAACAGAACCTGCGCCCCTTTCTTACACAGAATTAAGAAGACTTCCTCTGACAGTATACACCGCTGGCAGATCACTTTGCTTTCTCTCACTGGGTAAAATAACCTAAATAAAATTGACAAATGAGATCACAAATGAAAAGAGAAATTGGCTTTTTAACAGAAGAGAACCGAAGTTTAATTGGTCGTTCACAGAGAATGCGTTTTTGCATTCCACTGTGCTGCTTTTCTTTTGTTTTTCTGTGTAAGCATACTGTAGACAGATAAGTTTGACTGTTGCGCTCACCTCACGTATTTTGCAGCATCTCACACATAATACAATTTTTTATTTTTATTTGTTCTGTCTGAATGGCCTGAATGGTTCTGTCTGAATGCTGTTCTGTCTTTTGCAGCATCTTGTACATGACAGCGTTCTAAATACAATTTTTTTTTTTAATTTGTGTTCTGTCTGAATGGCCCCTGAGAAACCGTCTCATAACACCCAACTAAAGACAAGTGTGATAAAAGACTTAGTTCAGTTGAGCTTCAGATTAGATTAATTATGTGACCTCACTGCCCTTAAGTGTTGCATATTGCTTACAGAGTCAAGGCTTGTTTTCTGTTTCTCATACTGAGCCAATTTTTTATTAGTCATGCTCTGTTGTAATGAATTAAAAATAAGCTGTTTTGATTTGAAAGTATGTGGTTTGGAGGTAATATTGATGGATAGATGTGAATTCAGATTGTCTTTTATGATGATTAAATGTGTCAAGCCCCTGAAGGCCGGGTTTGAGTTTTATTAGCAGGAGAGCGGGAGTGACATTAACTGTATAATTTTACCTCATTGTTGAGTGATGAGTCTCTTAGTTTTCCACAACATTCTTTCCCAAGACCTGAGGAACGAGTTTTCCCTCCATCACACTTTAATTCTCTTTGGCTCTGTCTCGGTTTCCCCTCTCTGTCTCTCATTTATTTTTTCTGCCTCAGTATAATTTTTTGTCTTTATCTCTCGAAATTCAATATTTACGATTCAAGAAGGTTTACTGACACAGTAAAAAATTATTTGCTTGGCCAAATCAATTGTTACATGGAATACACATACATATACACACCATTTTAAAATAATTTAATTACATTTAAATTAAATAGAAATAATAGTAAGCTCTAATTTTGTGTTATATTTATAGAAATATTTCTGTTTCTCTCTGCCTGCTTGTCCCTGTCTATCAGTCTCTGCTTCCTTTTCCCTTACCCCTTTTGTTCTGCTGCTACACTTTAAGCCACTTCATAGTTTTTTTGTGTGTCAGTCTTTCGCTTTTTAAACAGCTGTCACTGTTGGACTGACACAGTGCGTGTGTGTTTGTGTGTGTGTGTGTGTGTGTGCGTGCGTGCGTGCGTGTGTGTGTGTGTGTGTGTGTGCGTGTGTGTGTGTGTGTGTGTGCATGTGTGCGTGTGTGTGTGTAATCACCACCTGCTGGGGTTCCTGTGCTGTCCTAGTCATTAGGGGCCCTTTGAAGTGGGACTGCTGACATAAGCCCCTTTTACACAGAGATTCCGGAAAATACATGGATAAAGTGACCCGGGATTTGACCCGGGTTCGTTTGATTTTGCTTCATTCATACTGCCAGTGATTTGCCGGAATCAGAGAGCGCGTTCACACACAACCCGTGTATGTTCCGGAAAGACTCGTGACGTTGGATGTGACGTGTAAGGTACGCGTCGAAAAGTTTACTAATGATCTGCGCTTTCGATCTCGAGAAACCACGCTCGATCATTTTTTTTCGGATTCGGTCGTACACTAACGCATCACGTAGGCCTACCGTTCCACAAAGCTGGCGAACGATCTCAGCTTCGGCGCGGATTGCAAGGAGCTCTCGGGTCTCTACTTCAGTCCAGTTTGCAGACATTTTTTCGTTCTTTCTTGTATCGATGACGAACACAAACTTTCTTCTTGAGTAACTGAGTCGCACGATAACTACTCATTGCAAAGGCTCGTGCATCATCACTACGACACACCCCTTATACGGCATTGGTTCTGGCTTTTGTTCACACAGCGCCCGTTCCGGGTCTGAACACGGCAATGTTACTAGGTCCCCAACCCGGCATCAATCCCGGGTCGTGTTTGCGTTCACACAGAAGGCACTCTGGCAATTTGTCGGCAACTTGCCGGGTTCAAAGCGCTGTGTGAAAGGGGCTATAGTGATACCTGGTCAGTCCACAGAGTCATCTGGCCTAATCCTTTACACAACATTACTTTGATCTGTACTGTCCACACCGTTTACAACCCCAGTCCCAGTCAGATATACATCTCTGTGTTTAGAGGGTCCAGAGACCCAAAGAATATTTAGCCATTTAATATTGGGTATTCCAACTACTTTTGATACCAAATATTTTGATATTTACTGCAGTTACACTGTACTTAAGTGTGTTTTAAGAGTCCAGATAGACCTTGCTGCCACAGGATTTGCATAATAAAAATGTGTTTTTATTTGCATACATTAGACATTAAATTTACAGAAACATAGTAACTTTTTTAATTATAGTAGCCTCAGGCAAAAAAGCATAGATGACGAGGTGTTAGTGATGCTTAGCGTCAGTGAGTTGTTAAAATTTGGCCTTTAGGCAGACCAAGTCTATTAGAGTACAATTTAGTGACTAAGACTTGGGATAATTACAGCTTTACTACTAGACACAAAGTGACCTCTCAACGGCAATGCTTTAACTGCCTGAGTATGCAACACACAATGGCTCTCCCTTGCACAATAGACTCTTTTTGTCTGCCAGGTCTCGTTTTGGGTCCACTTTAATCATGACAAAGTGGGGCTCTGGAAATTACATCACTCATCCCTGTCAAGCATTCCATTTGAAATACAGTAGAAGACCTGTAAATCTCTGTTACAATATTGTGTAATGTTAGTCGTATTACTGACTTGAAGCAGTGATTTTCTCTGTTCCAAAAACCTAGTGATCTGCCTACAGAAGCAGCGTTTTATCCTGTTCCGAAAGATAGGCAACTTATTCTGCATACTAAGGGCATGTTTACACGACAACCATGTACTTAAAAACGGAAAAGTTTTGCCTTTACGTTTTTGAAAAGTTTAGTATACAGACGACAACATTGTCAAAACGATCCCCGTTCACACGGATCCACGAAAATGACTAAAAACGCTGTATTATGCATGCTAGGCAAGTAGTTGGCGATGTCACTTTGTAAAGAAACACTACATGCTTATAGACTGAACACATAATACTCATCCGCATGACGTCACCATTTTCACAAATTCGCATTTTTGTAGTTTACAGGCGATAATGGTATTGTTCTCAAAAACTTGCACTTTGAAACCCGTTTTCAAAAGTTTGTGTTTTCAGCATAGACTGTAAAAAATATGGGCAAAGCGTCTGTGACGTCACCCATAGACTTTCTGAAGAACGGTTTTGAGGCCGTTTATGTGGGGTATGGGCGGCGCCATCTTGGAAAATCTTGTTCAAAATGTTCAGAAAGGATACAGAGGTGGTATGATGTGTTGTCAGATCATGGCCGAGACGTCAAATTTCAGGAATTCCACTTGGCGCAGCCCGTTATCAGCTGTCATTCAAGCTGTCAATCAAAGTTAACAACGCCCTTATTTGTCATACATTTTATATCTAAATACGATCTAAACTTACAAGTTAGAAAAAAATTCACCCCCCTCACAGTTGTCAAGCACTCGGAACCTATCGAAAAATACAATAAAAGTCCATGGGACCAACCTGTAAAAACATGAATTTATGCTGTGAAAACGGACATTTTAACATGGGGTTCTATGGACATTTGCTCCCTTTCGGGACCTGGATTTTCGATGTATTGCAGTTTTTCGGACTTCCGGGTAGGCTTCATTTTTCAGATTAGAATGTTGCCCCTTGGTTTTCAGGCCCCCAAAACTCCTTTGTTGTGGAAATGAATGGTTAAAACCCAAAACATAAAAATTGTCAGTTTTTTGTGGAAACACCCCCTAAAGTATCTCATTATAGCTAAGATACCTGATATTCTAAGGCAGCATTGCGTGGATTCTTCACAGAGAAGACAATACCAGACTGCACTGTGTCAAGGTCAGTAGGTAGAAGACCAAAGGTCCAATCCAAGGTAGAAGACTAGGTGAGAGAAAGAGAAACTATTTTTATTAATATTTTGGGTCAGGGTTAGCCTATACCTTTCAAGAGTTTATGGTTAGTAAGATTTTTTATGTTTTTGAAAAATATGTGCTATGTTTTTTTATGGTTGTTGCTGCCATATTGCAGCATTATCTTAGCAACATGCTAATGCCAAACTCTATTCAAATCAGTTATAAGTCAAGTCTCCCCTGCGCTATTTGAATGAGACACAGAGTAGCTGTCTATGTAGAGCGTTCTAAATAAAATCACTTATGCGGTTCCATTTCAGTTCCATTTCACTTATGCTGTTTCATTTCTGTTAGCTAGTAAGCTGCCTATATAGGCAGATCACTAGGTTTTGGAACAGAGCTATGATGTGTATTTCTGATCTCTGCCAATGATGTCACATCCTGCTCTGTTGGTATATGGGACAGGCAGAGACTGGAGGTCAGAGAACAGTAGAGACATGCATCAGATTGGCTTCAGAACTGAGAAAACACTTTCATTCAGCAGGGGCTGCACATCATGAATTGACCAAGAGCATGCCTCTGCTTCAGCAGCTCAGCGAATCTGGAACCAATAATCCCACTTTAGTGTTTCTGTAAAAAAGAAGAAATGATAGGAGAATTGCTGTGAAATATGTTTGGCTGGCTTCAGAATCATATCATGGCTGTAAAGCAGGACATTTTTATAATGGTATTGTGGAGACCACATGTGAACATTACTTAGATGCAGTTATGTTCTTTAAAAACACACATCTATAGTTAAGATTGTACTAATGACTATATATTTGTTGGTGAATATAAATATTTTCTAAATGTCTGTAAATCTCATCCAACTGTTTGATAGGTCAAATATTACCTGACAGATTGATAATACATTTACTTTAGTACAGTGATCACTCTTTTTCACTCCAAGACATTGTGATGTTTGCATCACATAACCAGCTCAATATGTATATCTTTTCAAATCAATATACTTGCTCGCTGGCTCAGCTGATATAGCATTACACTTGTGATGGATGCAGAGCTCTCGAGTACGATTCACAATAAAATAGATCAAAGACTTGAAGAAGCAATCTAAAATGGCATGGTTGCTTCAGCAAAGGCATTTTTCAGTTAAGTTTAAAGTAGGGTTTAGTGTAGGTGGTATGTTATTTTTAAATTCGATAGAGCATTAGCCTTTTAGTGCCACTCACCTCCGGACATTTCATTTCCGAACTGCCACGATAAATACATCAACCAACGTGACAAAACGTTGCCAGATTCATATTCATCTGTTTTTGGATAAAACTCTTAACGTGATTTTAGCTCACTAGACATTTCAGTTTTAAAGTTTCCTGAAAAGTGCAAGAAGCGACTACGTTTCATTTAGCAGAACTTGTCTTAGAAACAGCTGGTCCATTTGGTTATGTTATCAAACATCATGATCACCTCATTTTCATACTAGAGCCACCAGTGGTGACGGTTGACCCTCGGAACCAGACATTCCGCACCGGTCAGGAAGTTTGGATCAGGTGTTCGGCCAAAGGCTACCCCTCACCCATGCTGGTGTGGATACACAATGATATGTTCATTATAGGCTCCAGCAGGTAACAAATACAAGTCTTACTTTTGTCTCTATTTGCTAGCCGTAAATGTAGTGTTCCTAGCTTGTTGTGCTTTAC
Source organism: Meda fulgida (assembly GCA_030578275.1). NCBI lineage: Eukaryota > Metazoa > Chordata > Actinopteri > Cypriniformes > Leuciscidae > Meda > Meda fulgida. The sequence continues at coordinate 10,930,603 of CM060635.1, forward strand.
TCACCCAGGCACAGAATGACTACTGATGGCACACTGGTCATCAGGAACACGGGGCCAAAGGATGCTGGGACATACAGATGCTTGGCGAGTAATGTGGCAGGAACTGACACTCAAACTGCTTTTGTCAGCTACGTCGGTCAGTAAAGAGATAAATTGTGTAACACCACTAAATGAAAGCAAAAAATCCCAAACCAAAAGTCTAAAATGTTATTTGGGTTTTTTTTTTTACTGCTAAACTTCTCACAACTCTAAATAAGTGAGACATTTGACTCATTCAGTCCCACCCTATGGTTATACTCTAGTCTTTAATTAAGTTTCCTGTGATCTTTTCCCCTCTGTAGAGTCTCCACAGGTGACAGTCCCTCACTCTGACCTGCTGATTGGTCTAGGACAAACAACCATTATGGAGTGCAGGGTCACGGGAGTTCCACATCCTGACGTCCTGTGGTACAAAGGTCAGCTAGTGTCCTCCTAAACCTCTGGACATCCTACTGTCATTTATGCACACCTTCTGTTTTGGCACTGTCAGCCCTAATGTACTGTATGTTTGACCTTCAGGTGACATGCAGCTGAAGCCATCTCCAGTTTTAAGTATGGACCCTCAGCGCGGCACACTGAGCATTCAGCAGACTCTGGACACACATGCAGGAGAGTACACATGTGTGGCGGTGAACTCAGCTGGATCTGCACAGGGGTATATCACGCTAGATGTGGGATGTAAGGCTATATTACACACCCTTTATTCGAATTAGGGTTCCCCAACCTCCAAAATCCTTTGATTAAATTACATACCAATTCCAGTAATCATTTAAGATGTACAGTGTCAGAAACCTTGGGTTTGACTGAGACATTTAGCTGAACTCATATAGATGGAGGGTGAACCAACTCCAGGGTAAGGCTAAGGAGATGTGCTACCCCTTTAAAAACATTTAGATAAATGTTTTTGAAATTTACTATCTAGTTACATGGCACCACACAACCTACACTTTTTCTTTGTTATGATGAGAGGATTTGTCAACGTGCAGAACTTCAACTCACCACTGGACAAAAACAGAGTGGATTATAACTTAAACACCTCTGATTGGCCATTGTGTTCAAGAAGTCAACAGATATGTTTGTGATTGGCTACATTGCTCAACGCTACAAAAACACATTGTAAATAGAAACCTTTTGATGCTTTCCAGAGCACAAACACAGAAACTCACCAAATTGTTTGGCAAATCTATTTCGCCAGTAAGCTATTATTACGGAGAAAGTTAACTCTTGACCAGGAGTTATGAGCAGCTTTCCCCTCTAAAAGCAATCAGAAGCAGCAGCAGGCAGTGGTTTGAGTAAGAAAATTCCAAGCTAGTCTCAAGTCCGTGGCAAGGGGACGCCTTGGTATGGCTGACGTGTTTTAACTGTCTATTTAAGACCCCTACTGTAAATATAAATGAATCAGACTAGTTTTGTTCTTTATTAAAAGGATCTTTTCACTGTATTCCACAGCTACTCCTCAGTTCACACAAAAACCATCAGATCTGTCTGCTGATATCGGCACGAACGTCACCTTGCCGTGTCATGCAAGAGGCCACCCAGAACCTCAGCTCTCCTGGAGACGAGATGACAATGTCTCACTCTTCTCTCAACACCGCGGTCCCAGTACTGTCACTAAAACAATTGATGGGGGCCTTTTCATCACCAGTCAGTGCCTCTCTTTTCCTTTTCTCTCTCTTGACCTGAGTTTTTATCAACAAATAACTACTATTATTCTTAATTTATATATTATAATATTAATTTATTTAACACAATGTTCTTTTTAAGAAATTCAGCACTGGATGCACTTAAACTGTTAATATTTTTTCTTTCATTTTTTTTTAAATATATATATATATATATATATATATATACATATATATTTATAAAATTGATGACTGAAGAAAGAAATTCAGCATAAGATGCTTTTAAACTGAAATATATTTTTTTGTGTGTTGCATTTAGTTGCATTTCTTAATATTTACTTTTCATTATTTATAAGATACAAGTAGTGTTTTAATGAATTTTACAAATTGCAAAGGTTCATATGATTTTCTGTCCTTTGCCTTTTAGACCTCTGGGTAGAGGATGAGACCACCTATGTGTGTGAAGCTCAAAACCACTTTGGCAAAATCCAGGCCAAGGCCAAACTCACTGTCACTGGACTCGGTATGACATCTGAAATATGCTGCAGTTACGACAGAAGAGTTATGTTTCATGTTTATGCTTATCCTTCTGTCAGCAGCTCACTTGAAGGAAGAAGCTGGTGTGGGATATTAATTGTTTTGCACTTCCTTTATCTTAGTCACATGCACATTTTCTTGGCCTGAGGCCCATAAGCTTTAGTTTGCAATATTTGGGTCCATATGATTTTACAGTAAAAGGCTCAGGGGTACATGTGTTTCTGGTTAAGAGAGAAAAGATGCAATAATAAAAGGCCAACTCCAGACTTAGTTCAAATTCATTCTCTGTGGCGAGGGCTATACCGCACCAGATTTGAACACTAAAACATCCATAATTGCATTCCAGTGTGTGTTATTAGATTACTTTTATGTATTTGTTCAGTTATATTGTAGATGTTAGATGGCCGTGTATTTACATGTGCGTGGCAGCAGAGCTTTTGAGAGTATAGTGGGCCTCTGATTGGCCATTGTGTTCAAGAAGTCAACAGATATGTTTGTGAAAACACATTGTGAATAGAAACCTTTTGATGCTTTCCAGAGCACAAACACAGAAACTCCAGTAAGCCAGTAAGCTATTATTACGGAGAAAGTTAACTCTTGACCAGGAGTTCAAGTGTGTGTTATTTGATTACTTTTATGTATTTGTTCAGTTATATTGTAGATGTTAGATGGGAGTGTATTTACATGTGCGTGGCAGCAGAGCTTTTGAGAGTATAGTGGGCATGTGTCAGCTTTGCCAATAGAGAATCAAAGGAATTCAGGCATCCTTTAATACTTTTGTCAAAGCGCTGGAAACCCAGCATTGGCTCACAGTACATTTCTGGCATCTGTATAAACTGCCCTTATTTACATTTATCTAAGGAAATGGCTCAGTCCAAGGTTTTTGAAGAAAGCAGCATTTTGAACATCATTTCATCATATGGGCTGATTTTAGCTCAAATTAGTAAAACATATGATGGCATTTTGTCAGATTCCCCTGCTCTTATATATATATTATTGGAGTACATGTGGGTGACCTTTAGTAGGTTTAATAAATAATCCTAATGTGTATATTACAAGAGAAGGCATTTTTGATCAATACAGTTTACACTGTGACTTTGATAAAAAGACTGTTGGCTTCTAATGATAAGTATCATACCAAAACTTCATCAAGGATCAGTTGGTTTTGTCATGTTGAAGAACACTATGTGAGATCAGAAGTGTCTCTTGTGTAAGCGTATCTCTGTTTGTGAGGGAGTGACTGCGTTTTTGTGGTCCTGTAAAAACAACATAACATCGAGTTGAAGCTAAAGGTCACTAATGAGGTCTCACAGCATGTCTCAGCCGTCCCATAATTCTGCTCTGCTGAGCCCTAATAACCTGTGACACTTTCTATATGTATTATATAGAGGTATCCATGGAAATTTAACAAGCAAAACAACAGAGGTGCGGCCAGTCCACTGAGTTTTCAGTGCCGTTGTTTCCAGTGGAGACTTAACCATACTCTGTCTAATTGAATTAGAAAAAATCACATTTAATACGATCAGGTTTATTTTTAAAAAAAACATCTTGCTCTTCATGAGGATAAATCATAGAATGCATAATACCTAAGATTTTGGTGTAATGGCTCATTACTGTCAGTGTGGTATGTGTAGCGGGTAAACTTTTTGAAACTACCCTATTGATACTATCTTTAGCATTCTCATATACACTACCGTTGAAAAGTTTGGATTTGGTAGGAGTTTTTTGAAAGTGTTGAAAGTAGTCTCTTATGCTCACTTAAGCTGCATTTATTTGATCAAAAATACAGTAAAACAAATGTGAAATAAAATGTGTATTTTAAAATGTAATTTATTTTAGCTGCTTTTACTCCGGTCGTCAGTTACATGATACTTCTGAAATCCTTCTAATATGCTGATTTGGTGGTAATTGATCATTTTTTAAGGATTTATTGATGAATAAAAAGTTAAAAAAGAACGGCATTTATTTGAAATAAAAATCTTTTGTAACATTACAAATGTCTTCACTGCCACTTTAATCAATTTAATGCAGCCTTTTTGAATAAGAGTATTCATTTCTTTAAAAAAAAAAAAATCTTACCCACCCCAAACTTTTGAATGTATTTGTGTATCTGTAATACTTCCATAGGACCGTATATATTACCATCCTAATATGTGTATTTTGTGTGCAGTGTCTCCTTTGATAGCTCTGAGTCCCACAGTGGTCAGTGTGATAGAGGACCAGCAGGTCACTCTCCCCTGTGTCATACTAGCTGGAAACCCCCTTCCCGAGAGACACTGGCTACATGACAATGGCTTGGTGAGTTAACACATGTGCACACACATATGCCCTGAAGTCTGTGCATTTCATGTAGTCATTAAATATTTTTACAGTCACAATTATTAAACGTGATTTAAATGTGTGCTTGTGTGTGTCAGGTTACATCGAGTCCATATGTGACCGTGAGACGTGATGGTAGTCTACATATAGAACGGGTCAGTCAGCAGGATGGGGGGCAATACACCTGTTTGGCCGAAAACGTGGTGGGATCTAGCAACCGCACCGCCATACTCAACGTCTACGGTAAGACGAAAAACAAATACATACACAAATAATGAAATACACTACCATTCAAAAGTTTGGGGTCAATAACATTGATTAAAGTGACAGTAAAGACATGTATAATGTTACAAAAGAATTATAATAATGCTGAAAATAAATGCTGTTCTTTTGAACATTCTATTCTCAATAATGAATGTAAACTGACAAAAACTCACATTTTTCGAATGCAATCAGTCTTAAGGAAGCAGTCTACATTCACTGATGGAAAGTCTGAGTCTACATTATTATAGGATAGAGTACATGGTTATCCAGTACATTATCCAGTACATATTAGTACAGTACATTATCCTAAAAACTGTTAAAATACCTTCTGTGCAGTGTTGCACAGGTTAGTTTTTTTCTAAATCCCTCCTCATACTAAACCAAGTGTTTCTACATTTTCTCTCCAGTGATGCCCACTATTCAACACGGCCCTCAAGTATTCAGTACCATTGAAGGGACGCCCATTTCTCTGCCATGTCGTGCACATGGAGTCCCCAAACCAGATATCACTTGGTCTAAGGTACATGTGTCTCATTTCTGTTTCTCTTTTCTCTCACATAAACACATCCTCATACAATTAGGATTTGGAAAGAAAATACACTTTTTTAGGATACTGCCTTTTTATGAAATGCTTATATGGTCAGAAAAACAGCGTTTAACGTTTTTGGCACAGAGCCCATCAGTTTTTGCTTAGAGTTCTTTATTTTAAATGTAATTTTTAATTGTAATAATAATAAAAAAAATTGTTAGCATAATAATGTTAGAGGATTAGCAAAATCCTAAAACTTCTGATCACATTATTTTGTTAGGTGCTCATTTGATATTTTGACTTCTCAAATTGTACATGTACATACAAAACCACTAAAATTTCAGGTCAGTCTCACTATTTCAGCCTTACATTACACCTGTATGTTGCTATAAAATGAATGTGTGATGATGTTTTTCAGCGAGGGGAGTTGCTGGATCTGACTGGCAGTGTGTTTTCTCTGTTTGAGGATGGTAGTCTTCACATTTTCTCCCCCAGTGGCGAAGAGTCTGGCGAGTTTGTGTGCACAGCCACGAATGCTGCTGGATACAGCTCCAGAAAGGTCCAGCTCACCATCTACGGTTAGAGCAGCTTTGTCTACTTACTCGTCTGATAAATTTTAGCGATCATCTTAGATTCTGTGATACTGTAAAACGTCTAATGTTTTCTTCAGCTTTGTTTGTTTCCTGTGTATTAGTTCGGTGCATCCTCTGATCTCACCCTGTTGTACTTGCATATTGTATGTCTTTGTAAATGTCTAGTGAAGCCCAGGCCGAGCGGTGTAGAGATGCAGAATAACTCCGACAAGCTGTTGGAGATGTCGGTAACAGTGGGTGAAGATGTCACACTGCCATGTGAGGTGGAGAGCATACCTCCTCCCATCATCACCTGGGCCAAAGACAAGCAGCTCATCTCCCCCTTCTCTCCCAGGTATCAATTTTGCTTATGTCTCTGTGTGTCTTCACAGATTTCAGGAAGAACATTTCAAGGTATATATGAAAAATACACAAATACTTGAGATCTTATTTATAAAGAAATGAGTAGGAAATCAACATACAATAATTTTCTGATTGTTACTTTACATAATTTATGAAATGTGTATGGAAAAGTTTCCTAAATGATTAATAAATAATCTTCAAAAAAGATATAAAGTCTTGCAGACATTCAAAATCTGATCATACATAATCTAAATATAACCACATTCTAAGCATTCAAATGCTCTTGTGCATGTAAACATAGTCAACAATTTATTGCCTAGACTACTGTTCAAAAGTTTGGGGTCTGTTTTTATTTTTATTAAAATAATGAATACTTACTCAGCAAGGATGCATTAAATTGATCAAAAGTCACTGTAAAGACTTGTATCTCGGTTTCCACAAAAATATTTATCAGCAACTTCCAACAGAAGGTCTACTGTGGCACAGGTCAAACTAAATTTTAATGATGGTTATAGAATAAATGTGTCACAACACAACAGTCCATCACACTCTGCTGCATATCAAAGTGCCTATTATGCCACCATCGAAAGCACCTACACTGGACATGCAGAACTGGATCTTGGAGCAGCGGAAGGTCGCCTGTTCCGATGAGTCCTGTTTTTTTTTACATCACGTGGATGGCCATGTACATGTGCGCCGTTTACCTGGGGAAGTGATGGCACCAGGATGCTCTTTGGGACTAGGACGGATGTGGGAGTGTGAATCTCTGGGCAATGTTCTGCTGGAAAACCCTGTGTCCAGTCATTCGTGTGGACGTAAATTGGACACATGCCACCAGCCTATACATTGTTGCAGAACAGGCACATCCCTTCATGACAATGGTGTTCCCTGATGGAAGGGTCCTCTTTCAGCAGGATAATACACCCTGCCGATAACTGCACATATTGTTCAAGAATGGTCTACGGTACATGATGAAGAGGTCAAGGTGTTGCCCTGGCTTCCAAATTCCCCAGATCTCAATCCAACTGAGCATCTATGGGATGTGCTGGACCGAATCTGCTGCTATCATCTTGGTACCAGATACCACAGGACACCTTCATGGGACTTGTAGAATCCATGCCTCATCAATGAGAGAACCAACTGCATATTATGCAGGTGGTCATAATGTTTTGGCTCATCAGTGGATGTTTCAGCAGATGAGAATGATTACGTGACACTAAAGACTGAAGTAATGGGGCATCACATCAATAAATTACATTTTGAAATATACTGAAGTAGTTTTAAATTGTAATAATATTTCACACTATTACTGGTTTTAGTGTATTTTTTATCAAATGAATGCAGCATTGATGAGTATAAGAGACTTCTTTCAAAAACATGGAAAAAATCATACTTCAAACTTTTGAACAGTTGAATAATGCAGTCTGTCACTTAGTTATTCACACTTGCATCATTAGAAGTCATCAGAAAATTAAGTCATTGTGCATGGTATAAATAAGACTCCAGTATCCTATTTTTATACACTATAAATCTTGTATGCAGGTAGCTTGCTTTTCTCTGCATTGTTTTTCAAGGGCTGATGTTTACTTTACAGCCTAGAGGCAGAAAGACTGCGGTCAGATAAAAATAACACAGTAATTAAACTCTCCTTTTTCAGCTCAACATGAAAGTAAACAGAGGTATAATTTCGGAAGCTTCTCTGTTAACTGGGAGCACCTGTGTGGTTTTACACACAGTATGCTAAAGAACAGTTAGTCTCACATTTTAGCCTCTTCTCCTTTCAAATGTAACCTCTTCTCTGATAGACACATTCAGCTGCCAACAGGCTCCTTGAGGATCACAGAAACACGTGTGACTGACAGTGGCATGTACCGGTGTGTGGCTACAAACATAGCTGGAAACTTCACTCAGACAGTCAAACTCAGCGTTCTGGGTAAGAGAAACAGAACACATTTATTTACTTGGATGCTCTCACAATTTATGCTTGCAATTGAAATTTGTTTATCAAAGCAACAACAGTTTTATGTCATGCCATATAAGTTCTTATGAGCACACATCAGCCCGGAGGTGTTAAAAAGCAGGTCTCATCTGTTTACATTAATCACTTTGCCACATTGGTTTTGCGGTGACATCAGGCTTCAATCAGTCTTATTTTAATATACATCATGAGTTGATATCAAGTGCTCTGTTCGTACCCACAACTATAAAATAAATTTTGACTGAAAACCACGTGTAAAACAATGCTGCACGAGCATCATTAAATGAAACAAAAATGATTGCGTATTTGATAGTCAATTACACATCACACACCACATTCATCTCGGTAAGTACTTCCATGTGTTTACGTTTCACACATGGCAATGTGCATTTTCCCAGAAAGGCACATATCTGAGCACTTTCGTAATTTGTTTTTTGCTCCGTGTAGTCCATGCTAAGATAAGTACCATTTGCTAAGTACCATTTTTATCATATATGACACAAATTAGAGTTTAAACATACATGTTTGAAATACGATTTTTGGATTTCAGGTACTAGCTTTTTTACATTTGGGACATGACTTGACTATGTTGTCAAACACAGTGCTTGAAGTGGGGGAAAAAAGTGTCGGTACTCCCAGGCCCACTGGGTGTGTGTGTCCCTCGGTGCGTACCAGCTCACTTCGAGCACAATGTAGAATTGTGTCTGTAGCTTTGTAAATGATCGAGTTGAGACACTCACATGTGGTATTCACTATATACTGAATAATGAAGTAGTGATTGAGCGAACAGTTTCAAACACAACATGACTTTATAAATAGTAGATGATTGTAAATGCTGCAAGTTCCTGTCTCTCCTCTGTTTAAACAAATGATGTAACCCCTTTGATGGGTAATTGATAATGGTAGAATCTTCAGTTCTGTTTCATTCCTACTGACTGCCAGAGGCAGTATAAACACTAGAGGAATACCATAGCGTCGGCCAGATACTGTAGTTAAAGAGAATATACCAACAAAGTCACGAATGTTGAACCATGGGGTGTTATATATTCTCGCCTGGTTTGGAACGAGGTTGTATTTTGATAAGTGATATTCACGCTGTCAAGAGCAGCTTACAAGACCAGCGAGATACTGTCCTCAATAGCTGTTTCAGCGCACTTTCAAGACATTTTCAGCAGATTTGAGGGCTTTTCGTCGGTAACACTCTGTGCCTTTCTGTGCTATCTGGTGGCTGGTGTTTTCCGTGCTTAAAAGTTAGCTGCCTCCTGTTAACGTAATTATCATCCATTCAGTTGTTTCAAGTGTTTGTACATTTGAATCGTATATTCTACTACATATACTGTACATTGTAGATATACAGTATTTGTCTCATTTGTGAGATCTTTGTTGGAATTGCCTGTCAGTTCTACCCGGAGGAATCTTATTATTATTTGTTTTTCTTGCTTCTTTACCATCACTCCACTTTACTTAAAACCTTACGTTATTATTCGAAGGGTTGTTAATGAGTGACAGTGGCTCACAGCTCGATTGCCATTTTTTTCCACTGACTTGTCAGTTGTGTCCTTTTAATCTTCTCCAGTACAATGGTCATGATACTCGCCCGTCGTGTTTGGGCATTAAACATCTGAGAAAGACTCTCACAGACCTGTGTCTGCACTGCAGTCTTTTGCCCATTTCAGATCGATGGCTCTGGCTGTGTGAGTGTCAACCTGTAAGATACATACTTTCATTTCCCGATTGCTGTTCATCACAGAAAGTTACTGCGTTTCAATTTCCTGAGTCAAACCTACCAGTTCAAGGTTCCACCTTTTGGGCCGTTCCTTGCTCCTCACGTTTTCACAAGATATGGGCAAGCATGCAGCTCTGTCCCTACAACTTACTCACAAGAACCTGAAATGGTGTCAGCCGCAACTCACTTCTCTGAGGGCGGCTCATATTTCAGGAGCATGCAACTAGACTACGGATGCTCTTTCCAGGGATCGACTACATCCAGCAGAATGGAGGCTTCATCCGGATGTATTGCAGGAGATCTGGCTATGCTTTGGAAGAGCAGAGGTAGATCTTTTTGCTTTAAAGATGACCACTCACTGTCGCTTATGGTTTGCAAGGACAGAAGCATCCAGTCCCTTGGGGCAGGATGCACTGTCTCAAGACTTGCTGAACTGCCTACTGTATGCGTTTCCACCTGTTTATCTGCTATGGGTGGCATTAAACAGGATCTCCCTGTGCAAGCACAGAATGCTACTCGTGGCACCATGATGGCCAGCCAGACCATGGTTTATTTTGTTGCTGAAACTTCTGACAGGCAAACCTTGGAAGCTTCTCCCCCAGGAAGTACCTTCTCTCCCAGTTGAAGGGCAACATCAGGCATCCATAACCAGTTCACTTACAGCTTTGGGTCTGGCCATTGGGTTGAACATTTCTCAAGAGCATTGCAACCCCGCAGTTCTTCACACCATCTCCAATGCGAGGGCTTCTTCCACACTACAGATTGCATTGGTAGTTGTTTTCTGCATGCTTACAAGGCAGCAGGGAAACCATTTCCCTGGGGTCTAACTTGTCATTCCACTAGGGCCATCTCATCTTCATGGGCTACCTTTAGAGGAGTGTCCTTGGTGGACATCTCCACTCCTGCTACTTGGCCATCTCCATGCACGTTTGCCAGGTTTTATTAAGTCAGTGTTGCTGCTCATCATGTCATGAGTTTGGCAGTTCATCAGGAGTGGCCTTAATTGTTTCAAGTGGGTGGCATTCCAAATGATTATGTTGGTATGTGTCACCCAGTAGTGTTTATTAGTGTTTACTAGTTATGCATGAAACTGTGGTTCTGTTAATTTCGGATGACCGCCAGTGTTCTTTGTCACTCAGAATTTGCGAGAAAGGCGTACCGAGGCAGAGTGCTGTGGCTTTTAAACTCCCCAGGGCTCAGCATCCGTCACTTATGTGGTATATTCTCTCGACCTATCTGGCTGGCGATCCGATTATCCACTGGTGTTTATACTGCCTCAAGCGGTCATCCAAAATTCACAGAACCACAGTTACATGCATAACTAAAGTTTTGTTTCTCTCTTGTGCACACACACACACACACACACACACACACACACACACACACACACACACACACCATTGGTGACAAATGAGAAAACTTTATTTGTGTTGATTTTAATATGATGCATATATAGATATAGTTGCTTATATTTATTACACTGTGCAGTGACTGTGCACATGAGAATGTTTACATTGGTGTTAGTGAGAGTCATTGACCTCCTAACACCCACATTTGAACTTCAGCAGGGCTGATGTGATGTATGAGAAAGCATGGAAGGAGAGATCAGCTATGCCTCAGTCGCTTAAAGCAAAACCTGACAATAATAATTATAGTTTACAAACACAAGCCACTCTGAGCACACTCAGACACATCTGTAAGTGAAAATTTAATAGAGGTATCTATAATGACTACAATTAAACCCTTAGTAATTTTAATCTTGATTACAGTTTTCTGTAAAACTGTGAGCAAATACTTTAGCAGAACTGAGTCTGAGAAATGAAAGCTACAGCAAAGAGGAATGCGCTGTTTGATTTTGATTTATACATTTAGCTACCAAATGTCTCATCAGGAAGATTAACACCCAAAAAAGATGTGAGAAAATTATCAGTAACTTCCAATGGCAAATAAGGACAGGTTGCTATTGTTATGTATAGCCAATGCTTTATGAACAAAAAATCACTTCACATCACATGTTATGCAAGAGTGTGTGTTTTCTACTTCTCTCTACCCTTAATACCACTTTCTATTTTTTTACCCTCTCAGTTCCTCCAAGCATTCGTGCAGGTCCTCGAGCCATGAAAGTTCAGGTGGGACATGCCATAGACCTCCCCTGTGTCGCACAGGGAGTCCCAGAACCCTCTGTGTCCTGGTTGAAGGATGGTGCTACTCTGTTGGACGGGTCTCATTACAAGATATCAGATGGGGCTCTGACTCTGAACCAAGTGGGGCTTATTGATGAGGGCGTCTATACCTGTGTGGCTTCCAACATCGCCGGGCAAGATGAAGCCATCATTCAGCTCCATGTACAAGGTCAGAAAGATATTGGCAATTATTGTTGTGATTACAGCTATTTGGCTTTAAGTGAACTATAAATCTCATGTATAGCCTCCTTCCCTCCACAGTCCCTCCTGTGGTGGAGGTTTCGGAGCCCCCTTTCAACAGCCCTTTACAGGAGAGAGTGGCTAACCAGCAGATTGCCTTCCCCTGTCCTGCCAAAGGTGAACATGCACCTGAGTCATCAGAAATCCCCATTCATACACTAAGATCACTAGATGCTGATATGTCACTATAACTGGGTGATGTAACTAAAATTACAATATTTAATATACTGATATGTGTATATTTGATCTGAAATCGCATAAAAAGTGTTTTGGATATAAAAATGTTTAATACAAAACTAAAACAAATAACCTAGATATTTAATCTAGTTTTTAAAAAAATCAGTGAATGTTTTTCTCTAAATCAAGAATCCTATTCAATAATTTTCATTTATTGGCCAATGCAGTATAGACCTTATGCACCAGAGAAACGAGGGCGCCGCCATCTTTAGAATATTGTCTTTGAACTTCCGTTTTTGCGGTTGCTCTGTATATTTTTATGGCATCGCTGTCGAGGAGTAATTAGCTGGTGAAGTAGATTTATTATTGTAGTTAACGAACGTTATCATGAGCATTGTAATGTTTATCATAAGCATTGTAAAGCAGATGTCTTAAAAAATGCCGACCAGGAATTTTTTTAAACGAGCCGTTCATTCATAACCATGCAAGATCACTGTGAAAATACAGACCGGAAGTCAAAAGACAACGAGCGCTGCGCTGAAAAGGGGTGGGGCTACATAAGGTCTATAACGTAATAAATGGGTGTATTTACCTACGTACAATACTGTAAAAAAGTTTGGGGTCGGTAAGGGTCTGTAAGTACTGTATGTAGGGTCGGTTTTTAAATGATTTTGAAAGAAGTCTCTTGTGGTCACCAAGGCTGCATTAATTTGATCAAAAATACAGTAAAAACAGTGCTATTGTGAATATTTTTCAAGTTTAATGTATTTTAAAATGAGAAAGTTTAATATTATTTGATGGATTGTTCTTGAATGATTTCTGTCTTTCTAGCCCCAAACTTTTGAACGGTTGTGTATATTTTTTACTAAAACATTTTAACATATATAAAAACGCTATGCAGAGACGTCTGTTATTTAGTGATGACACAATCAAATAGTTCAATCAGAGTTTTGAATCAGTTCATTGAGAGTTCTTTAACAGCTTGATGTGGTTCATGGAAATTAATCAAAGAAAAATTAAACATTCCAGTCTTAACATGATGAACTGCAAGACAAGAAAGGATTGCAAATATAGTCTATTTTTGCCTTCTGTAGGAAACATAATGGTCAAAAATCACTGTGATATTCACAATATTGTTTAATTTAATATGTATTTATTAATTGTTACTAAACTCCCTTTGTTCTGTCTGTTGCAGGCACTCCTGAGCCAGTAATAAAGTGGTCTAGGAATGGTCAGGAGTTGACAGGGAATGAGCCAGGTGTGTCTATTTTAGAGGATGGCACACTTCTTATCCTGGCCTCAGTGTCCCCTCTGGATAATGGAGAGTACACTTGCATGGCTGTCAATGATGCTGGTACAACAGAGAAAAAATACCAGCTTAAGGTCAATGGTTAGTGTAACAGTTTGAAACATTTCTTATGTTTGTTTCGCTTTCAGCAAATTTCACAATCTTTCTCTTCTCTTTTGTCCTCTTTCCCCTAAATCCAGTCCCACCTGGTATTCGAGACAATGGCCTGCTGTCCAATATCTCTGTAGTGATGAATCAACCGACCAACCTGGTGTGTGATGTCACAGGCACACCTGTACCTGTCATCACCTGGTACAAAGATGGAGTCGTGGTCAGTGCTGCTGTTTATTAATTCACACCTTGACGCGGGGTCCAGTGTTTATTTTCTTGTGGTGCATAATCCATGCACTTGATTGTTAAAAAAAAAAAAAAACTTTGCTTCTGAGGCAACCTTTTTGCTGACCTAACCAAGAACTATAGTCCTTATTATAGACCTAACCAAGACTATGATTAAATAATAATAATAATGATTTAATAAAAAATATATATTGTAGCCTAAGACGTTCCAATCCAGTCACTTCCCGGTGGATAAAATCAAGTCCAGCCCTACATTATTTCCTGCCGAATATTCTGTTTGGAATTACATCACATTATGGAAGTTAAGCATATTGCAAATGCCATTTCACATTGTTAAATGTGCTTAAAGTTAAACCAGCATAATGAGAAATAAAAGTGGTATTTCCTTCAATGAGGCCAATCACAAATGTGTTCCCTCTGATCACTGGGTTTGAGCTCCAAGAACAGTCATAAAAACCCCAGAGCTTCTCATAAATTTGCTTTTACCAGAATCAATTTCAGAATGAAGTCAACAATTAAGAAATTTCGAATCACACTCCAGGGATAGCCGTCTGAAGGCTGCTGATTCAGATTCATGTTAGAATAGCAGATATTTCTAGGATTTTTTTTTTCACAAAAGATAATCATTATTAATGCCTTTTATTAATATTGGATGTTTTTAAGTTATTTATTCTAATTAATATTTTTAAAATAGGTCAATAAGTAGAGTTAAAAGTCACTTGCAGTGTTTAAGGAATTCTGTTAATATTTGTTGATTTTGTTATTTATAATTTCTCAATAGCTTGTATCATTTAACCAGGTGGTTTCTAGCAGCGATGTGCAGATTCTGCAGAAGGGCAAAACTCTTAAGCTTTTGAAAGCGGCTGTTGCAGATGCCGGACGCTACACCTGCAAGGCCATCAACATTGCTGGAAGCACAGAGAGAGACTTTTACTTAGATGTGTTGGGTAAAATATTCTGCAATAACATCCACTTACTATGTTGTATGACATTAACAGTGTTGTCTTTTTACAAGCTGGTATTATGTCTTATTAAGCTGGTCTTTTCTCTGTTTAGTTCCTCCTACGATCATTGGGACAGTTGAGTCACGTGACCTCTCTGCTGTGCTTAATCAAGAGATAATTCTGGAATGCAGGGTCAAAGGCGATCCCTTTCCCACAATTCAGTGGTACAAAGACAGGAAGTAAGTTACTCCAAAAAGCTTTGTAAAGAAAACTTTGTAAAACTTGTAAAGTGAATTGACTAAAAAGTCCACCACTTTTGTGCTTATTCACTAACCACCCGAAACCCAGTTAAACCAGGTACTAAATGCATTAGTATTTAAATTTGTTGTCAATGTTTGAAGCATAAACATCTTTAGTGTTCAGATTATGCTTATAATAGATTCATAAAACTCCTGCCTGGCATAAATAATGTTGTGCTTTTACAAAATTAATTTTGGTGTTCTCCATAATCCAGCACAGACTTTTGGGAATTGTGTCTTGCAAATTGCATTCTCCAATAGATGTTAGGAATGTTTGTATCCTTATTTGATTTGCTCAATTCCTTTTTCTAATAAGGTGCTAAATCAACACTGTGCAAATAAACACTATCGGGTGCGCAATTCATTTTCAGTGAATTCCCCCCTGATGCTTACATTTTAAAACAATACTAGGGGAATTAGCGTTATCTGGTCTTTTCACTCTGTGTTTTAGGCCAGTGTTTTTGGGTGACCCCAATATTGAAGTTTCAAACAGAGAACAGCAGTTGAAGATAAAGAGTGCTCGCTTAGGTGATCAGGCACGATACCAGTGTAGCGCCACCAACGCTGCAGGAAAGCAGTCCAAAGATTTTAACCTCAGTATCTTTGGTAATTTGGCTCATAATGTCTTGGGTTTCAAATATGGGTTTCACATCGACAGAATGCTAAATTTGCTGCCTTTTCTGTCTGTCCTTCCATTCTACCAACTCAGTGCCACCCAGCATTAAGGGAGGAAACACGTCTTCTGAAGTGACAGTTCTGCTGGGTAATATGGTGACTCTGGAGTGTGAGGTACGGGGTGTGCCACTCCCTGCCATCACATGGTACAAGAACAGAGAGGTCATTCTGTCCAGCAGACAGACCCAGTATGTGGAACGAGGGCAATTCCTTAAGATCTCAAGAGCTCAAATGTCAGATGCTGGACAGTACACATGCAAAGTCACCAGTGTGGCCGGCACCGCTGAGAAAATTTATGAGCTTGATGTCTATGGTGAGTGCTTGCTAAAGAGTTCTTTAATGTTTTTTTTTTTTTTTTTTTATTGTTATAAAGGTAAGTTGGTTGGTTGTTTTTTTAGTCGAAAAGTCATTTTACAAGAAAGGAATAAACAGTAAATAAAAACAAAGTAGCATAGAAGCTTATACTTATATCATTCGGGGGATAAAATTAGTAATTCATATTTTTACATTTGAATTGTATTGTATATTTGTAAAGAAACATATGTAAATAGGTAACATACAGTACAAAGCAATAGAAAAAACTAGGTATTTTTCATTGGTCAGAAAGGTTTTTGTAGAGTAGAAAAGTGTGGTATTGGTGCAAAAAATTACATGCAAATAATTTATTTTACTTTACTTTATTGCCATTTAGTTTTAGCTTTTGGTAACAATTTTTCTTGTTCACTCTTCCTTTTTTGTTCATCATTCAGTTCCCCCCTCCATCACTGCCAGTTCTGATGGTCCCACAGACATGACGGTCGTGCTCAGTAAATCTCTGATTTTGAAATGTGAAGCTGAAGGTCACCCTCCTCCCTCACTGACCTGGCTAAAGGAGGGTTCACCGGTTGCTGCTAGAGAGAACCTGCGTGTTCTAGAGCAGGGTCGCAAAATCGAAATCCTCAGTGCACTTCCATCTGATGCTGGTCGATATGTTTGTGTAGCTACTAGTGTTGCTGGAGCGAGGGAGATCAAATATGACGTCAGTGTCTTAGGTATAATGACACACATTGACATTTTTTTTGTGATCTGTTAAAATTCAAGAAAAAGTCACCTAAACAGGGAGATGAAAAACACAAAATACTTCTAAATCTCTTCAGGCATCTCATCCTTCACTATCCACAGGAATCAGGAACTTAGGTGTCTCGTGTTTTTGTGTTCATGAGCGAGACAGATCATGTCTCGAGCTGCACATTGATCTTCTAAGCATCTGTACACCATTATGGTCCTAATACATGCATCCAGTAGACCGCCATAATCAGTCAGTCCACATTTGTGTTGCATCATTGGAATGATATTGCAGGAAATAAACAGCATAGTGTTTTATGAGCCAGTAAACTGGTTAACAACAAATGAAGGAAATGTATAAAAGATTCAGCAGGATTAAAGGGCAATGGTAGAGTCAGTGTCCATATGACCCAAGCATGTGGCATTTATTAACTATGCGTTTTCATTATGTGAGTTTTTTCACGCATTATTTCAAAGACACGTTTGGTTAACAATTCCGGAGATGCTGTAGTGTTCGACCATAATTTTTGTGTGTGTGTATTTAGTTCCTCCAGTTGTTGATGGGGCAAGCGACACCACAGATGCCACGGTCATCCTCAACAATATCTTAGAGCTGGACTGCTACGCTACAGGCACACCTACTCCAACTATTACGTGAGGACTTCAGTACATCCACACATGACATAATCATACTGTATATGCAGAACTGAAATGTCGCTCATTTGCATCTGTATATCTCTGAAGGTGGCTGAAAGATAGAGTACCGGTGAGGCAGGGTGAAGGGGTGCGGATAACTTCAAACGGCCGTCGATTGGTCATCTCGCGCGCTCAGGTGTCTGATACAGCACGTTTTCACTGTGTAGCGACCAACGAGGCTGGAGAACAAGAGAGAGAGTTTAAAGTGTCTGTACATGGTAATGATCATTATAGATTTTTATTTTACATCTGTCAATTTTTGCTAATATTTTTGTTTGATGTTTACCTTAACTGCTCACAGAGAGGAAGGCCTAAGGTGACTTTTCAGGTTTCTCTAAGTTATAAAGTAAAAGTTGTAAAAACGTTATAAAGTATAAGTTTGAGATACATGTTTGGTAAAATTTCATTGTTTATTTCTTTAATATTTGTCTGTCAGTCTCCCCAGCTATTCGTTCTACTGGTCCAGCTGAGAGGTCAGTGGTCCTCCACACATCAATCAGCCTTCAGTGTGTGGTCAGTGGAATTCCACCTCCCAGCATTACATGGCTCAAAGACAGCCGTCCTGTGGACACGACACAAGACTTTCTGAAGGTCAGGCTTTAAAGCATGACAGAAGCCTTTTAAAGTAAATCAAGTGTTTGAGTAGGTTTACATAACCACATGTACTATCTCCTCTCTCATTATTTTTCCATCTGGCATTTAGCTGGAATCCGCAGGCAGGGTATTGAACATAAAGAAGGCCAGGCTGGAGGATGCTGGGAAATATACGTGTGTGGCAACTAATGCGGCAGGCGAGGCACAACAGCACATTCACCTCAGTGTGCATGGTAGGAAATACTTATAAAAACAGCCAGCACAGGCACATTAACTGTGATTTTCCGAAACACTGTCAAAATGTAAAGAAAAATGTAAGAAATTATATTTTGCATAATGCCTATTTGTAGAACCATTCAACATCTCATCTAAACCTCTAAAACATCTCATTATAATGAATTAAATCAATAAAAAAAGTAAATATACTGTATATTGATTGACTGATTGATTGAAATTCACCTAAATACCCTAACGTGCATCATAGTAAATAAGTTTGTGCATGTTTTATAGAACCTCCCAGCATCCAGTATGCTGGAGAGACACTCAATGAAACCATCCTTGCTGGCTTCCAAATTCAGCTGAAGTGTAAGGCAACAGGAAGTCCTTTGCCAGGTGAGTCATACTTAATTTCCTGTTTTTTGTAACTGGCTAGTAATCGTTTACTAAAGTACAGGTGGTGTAGTTTAGACTAATTTTTTCCCTCATGCCTTTTCTGCTGCAGCTGTGACGTGGTATAAAGACAGTCGTCCATTGACAAACGCTGCAGGTGTTAACATTCTGAGTAGAGGTCAGGTGCTGGAGATTGACCGGGCGCAGGTGTCAGATGCTGGACTCTACAAATGTGTGGCCATCAATGTGGCCGGCAGCAATGAGCTCACATACAGTCTGCAGGTGTATGGTGAGTATGAAACAATCTTTCAGTCAAAAGTTTGACCGTTTCCTGACATATTTCTTGGTTTTGATCTGATGTTATCTGTCTCTTTCCATTAGTTCCCCCCTCCATTTCTAGCAAAGGAGGAATGATAACAGTGGTGGTGAATGAGCCAGTCAGGTTAGAGTGTGAAGCCTCAGGAGTTCCAATGCCCAGCCTCACCTGGCTTAAAGAAGGCAGACCTGTCTCCAGCTTCTCAGATGGCGTCCAGGTCTGTGCGTGTAGGAGTTTGGATGCTGTCATGCGTACTTATACATATTGGTTTGCAGTCAACTTTCTGATTATATACGTTTTCAATTCCCTCTTTTACTAGGTATTGTCAGGTGGCAGGGTGTTGTCATTCGTTAGTGCGCAGGTCAGTGACACAGGTCATTACACCTGTGTGGCTGTGAATGCAGGTGGAGAACAGCACAGAGAATATGACCTACGTGTGTACGGTGAGCTCAGAAAACACTCTAAACCTGATCATTTGTGAATTTCAGGGTAACTCAGCTGTAGATACAAAGTCATTTTCTGTGTTTACACTATTGTTCAAAAGTCAGTAAGTTTTTTATTTTTTTTAAAGATAATAACACTTTTATTCACCAAGGATGAATTTATCTGTGTGTGTGCCTCTGTCCCTCAGTGCCGCCCAACATCATGGGTGAGGAGGTAAACAAAACTGTTCTGATGGGTCAGTCAGTGCAGCTGCATTGTCAGAGCGATGCTATCCCTCCACCAGCATTGAGCTGGCGAAAAGATGGACGACCGCTATATAGAAAACCAGGACTAAGCCTGTCAGAGGACGGCAGCTTTCTGAAGGTACAGTACATTCATCATACCTTAGGAACCATATTACCATACTACACCCTGGAAATTACGACACCCTAGCATCATGAAGCAAGTGAAGTTCATTTTGGATTGATGTTCTTTTAATTTAAAAGGATTAGATGGTATTAATTTGATAATTATTTTGTATTTGCAGATTACCAGTGCTCAGGTCCAGGACACAGGCAGGTACACATGTGAGGCAATCAATGTGGCAGGAAAAACAGACAAGCACTATAACCTAAACGTGTGGGGTGAGTGCTTAAAATATAATATTAACTGAAATTGAGTCAAATGATAATGTACAGGTCCTTCTCAAAAAATTAGCATATTGTGATAAAGTTCATTATTTTCCATAATGTAATGATAAAAATTAAACTTTCATATATTTTAGATTCATTGCACACCAACTGAAATATTTCAGGTCATTTATTGTTTTAATACTGATGATTTTGGCATACAGCTCATGAAAACCCAAAATTCCTGTCTTAAAAAATTAGCATATTTCATCCGACCAATAAAAGAAGTGTTTTTAATACAAAAAAAAAAGCCAACCTTTAAATAATTATGTTCAGTTATGCACTCAATACTCGGTCGGGAATCCTTTTGCAGAAATGACATCTTCAATGCGGCGTGGCATGGAGGCAATCAGCCTGTGGCACTGCTGAGGTGTTATGGAGGCCCAGGATGCTTCGAGAGCGGCCTTAAGCTCATCCAGAGTGTTGGGTCTTGCGTCTCTTAACTTTGAATCTAAAACATATGAAAGTTTAATTTTTATCATTACATTATGGAAAATAATGAACTTTATCACAATATGCAAATTTTTTGAGAAGGACCTGTATAATATAATTGTTTATCTTTCTAATATTTGTTTTTCCCCAGTTCCTCCCAGTATCCGTGGATCTGATGAGGTGTCTTCTCTGACTGTGATTGAGGGCAGCATCATGACACTTGTTTGTGAGTCCAGTGGGATCCCTCCTCCCCATCTCACCTGGAAGAAAAACGGTGAGGCTCATCATGACAGTTTTCATCATAACCATCCTCCAACACATTATAAAACTCCTCATCACTATCCTAATCACGTTTATTGTCATTTTCAACCTCATACTCTCATAATTAGTCACATTTCAACAAGCCCTTACTCTAAGTTTGTGTATTATTTTGTGTGTCTCTTAGGCTCAGAGCTAAAGGGAGATTCACGTGTGCGTGTTCTTTCTGGTGGGCGGCAGCTGCAGATTTCCAGTGCTGAGAAGGCAGACGCTTTCTCTTACACCTGTCTGGCCACCAGTGCAGCTGGCAGTGCGATGAAAGAGTACAATCTGCAAGTCTATGGTACAGCATCTTCTCTCACATTACAGGCACTATCGGTCAATCTTGGTCTTGGCCTAGGTGATAAATCTGTATCAATATCCACAATATCATATTCAATATCATATTGTGTATATTCTGCATGTTTCTACATGAATGAACGAAACACACACTGAGACTCAGAAGTCATACAAACAAGATATTTTTTAATTTATACAGTAAACTTATTTTAATAAAAAATGCCATGTTTCATTCTAAATTGCTATATTTACATTTGATTGCATTTTTTAAAAATGCACACGTTTTTTTATAGTTCATTTCCTTAGATGTCATTTTTGACAGAGGCGTTCCCCCATAGTGTAATCATTCGACGCAGCGTGAGTTCCATCGTAAGGGAAAAGAAAACACAGGATTTGAGGGAAATTTTATTTTAGAATTTTTTTATTTTATTCTTGAGGTCTATCAAACATGTGTTATTTCCTTCTTAGGAGGAATGATCGAATGATATAAAAAAAATTACAATAATTTTTTGGGGCCATATCACTCAGACTTAACTCAAATGCATCTCACAAAGATACAGTAATCCTCTTTATTCCCCCATGTTTCTTCCTTCCTTCACTCCAAACAGTTCGTCCCTCCATCAGCTCCTCAAATCAGGATGAGGAGACAGTGACGCGAGGTGGAGATATCACTCTGAAATGTGAAGCAGATGGGGTGCCCAGACCTGCCATAACATGGATGAAAGACGGTAGACCCCTGAGCACCGGCAGCAGGGCTCAAATACTTAATGAGGCCCAACTTTTACGCATCCAGGATGCTCAAGTGGCTGACACCGGACGATACACCTGTATCGCTGTCAATGTGGCAGGACAGGCTGACAGGAAATATGACGTCAATATTCATGGTAAGAAAAAAGTCAAAGTTTTCTTTGTGTAGTTTCTGAGCCACTTGCATCACCAAATGGATTATGCTGAAAACTTTTCTCAATTTACACTGGTCTTCCAAACGTTTAGGTGATGTTATTATTTTATCATTTTAACTATTTAAAAATATTTTATGATATTATCTTTAATTATTTTAGTGTATCATTTTATTCTATTATTTATTATTATTTTAGTGTTAAATCAATTCAGCTGTAACTGTTGTTTATAATACTACCAATAACTACACTACAATACTACAAATAACTTTTCAAATCACTAGTGAAGTAATGTTACGTATTCCATATGTATAGGTTTTTTGTTGTTGTTGTTGTCATTCACATATACTGACATTTTATGTGCATCATCTATTCAGTTCCTCCCACCATCATCGGTCAGACGCAGATGCCTGAGAATGTGAGTGTTGTTGTGAAGAACCCGGTTGTTCTTACCTGTGAAGCTTCTGGAATGCCACCACCAGCCATCACGTGGCTTAAAGACGGCCAGCGGATCAGCATGTCTAGCTCTGTTCGGGTCATCGCAGGTAGCAACTCCTTTAATGAATGTATTTGTCTTGCTCCAAAATACACCACTGAGTCTGGGTAAGGAGCTCAGTACCAGTTAACAGATTAGGTTAACCAGGTGTAATAACTCAAATAACAAGATAGCTTCAGTATGCAGCCAAACACCACAGATCAGTGGGTAACTGAAAAGAAAAATAGCTAGACAGATGTTCTCATAAACTCTCCATTTTCGGCTTCCAGTGTATACAGAGACCGATCCTCTGCTAGCAGCAAGCATGAGGTACATCCATCACTGTAACCTTAGACATCATAAACTTCCCGAAGGTCACCTGCATAAATGAACCACATTGTAAGTCTGTGCTGGGATATTCTTAGACTGTCCACCAGTATGCCACAAAGACATGGAGCTGGACAGAAAACAGGACCACAATATCTAAGATAGACACATTATTGATCACATGTTCAGTCGGCAATATTGCCACTCCATCAAGGATTAGAAGTGTTGCTTGCCTGTTTGCCTTTATTGCGAAGTAGGAGTGGGACAAAATATCGATAGGGAAACATATCGTTGCCCTTCTCCGTGCAATTCCAGAATCTCGCTACTTCATGGCTCCTCGAGGTGGCGCTTAACACATTAATGAGGGAAACGTGAACATAAGTTAACTAGCCTAAGAAAAATAGTTTTTTAACGGGACAGCGGACAGCATTGTGAGTAAAATCATAGATGCCCCAGCCACGTTTAAGTCCAAAGTCTGGACACACTTCGGCTTTTATCCCATAGATGGGACAAACGAAATCGACAAAGAGTACGCAATATACAAGAACTGCCTGGTAAAAGTAAAGTGCACGGGTAATACCACGAACATGCAAAGCCACTTGCAACACCATCAGCCTGATCTCCTTGAAAATTTTTCATTTACTTAAAATGTTCAATTTCATTTACAGACTGAAAACCTTTTTGTGCTGTTTTCTAACAGTTTGGACTTGAATAAAGAGAGAAAACCTGCACTTAACCTTTTCACTGGCATTTTGTTTTCACAGTTAGACAGATATCGTGATGTATCAATTAAGGATTGTCTAGAAATATATTGATTATCGCAGAATTGCTGTATTATTGGTATTGTGAGCCATATATCGTATCATATCGGGAGTCCCCTGTGATTCCTACCCCTATTGCAAAGATATACTGTATATCATTTCTGCCTGACCACAAACTCCTTTCCTCATTGTAAGAGAAAGGGACACCAGGGAAGGAAAGAGAAAGACATATTTGTTCAGGTGATCAGCTTAGCGCTCTCCTCGGGAGTGATAATTATTCGTTTAAAGAGTGAAAATGGGATGTTTGACTTGTGTTGATGGGTTAAGCTCTGTTTGAACAGCTGTTAACTTGAAGGTCTCCTGTTTCTCACCAAAACAATAGGGACATTTATGAAGCCTGTTTTTTCAGAGACAAAGTGAAACTTGTTATTCGTTCTGCAGATGCATTTCTCCTCCGAGTAAATCTCTGGCTCTTGATTTATAGCTGATTAAGTAATTCCCTAAGAGAAGTATAAATGGCCTATCCTTTTAATTCAATGTGCAGAAATCATTCCATCATTCAGTCACCTGTGCTGTTACCAGTCACCATGGCAACAGATGAGTCTCATATATGTCTATAATAATCTCAGGAGGACGAGGCCTGCGTTTGATGCATGCTGCAAGTGAGGATGCTGGGAGATACACCTGCATCGTGTCCAATTCTGCTGGAGAGGAGCGGAAGAACTTCGACTTAAATGTCCTGGGTAACACAGCACTGTACATGAGTTAGGGTTGTTTTTTGTAGCTGTCTGTCTGCTGTTTACATCTAGCTTCTTGATTTGAAACAATCTTCACAGGCAACAACTCAGCAACAGTAGTACTTCTCACGAAAAACGACTCACAGATTATAATTCCAATAGAGTGCTTAGAGAATGACATATTTTTGTAGGCCGACCCGGAAGTTAGCATTACCCTGGTTCCCTTGAAAAAAGACAATAGAATTTTACCATTGGTATTTGGATTATTGTAGAAAATAAGCTCTCTGACCATCACAAGTTTATGTCATTTAATAAAACATGAAAACATCTTGAGCTTGAATTAACAGTTTGTCTCTAAAGTTTGTGTCTAAAATTGACAACAAAAGAGCATTCGACTCAAAGCTTGCTACCCTAACTAATCAATATATGGAGCAGTTTTTTATTTTTGTTCTGAAAACAGCTATATTTAAACCGTTTTCTGCCTTTCAAATTTTCACTGGTTTCATTCTGGAATTGGCTTTATAGTTTAGTTTAGAGGTTAGCATAGTTTTGTTACTTACCAAGCAAGCTTTCAGTCAGGAGCGCACATGTGACGCTTAACATGTTTTTTTTTTAAGAATATGACTAGACTTTGAAATGTTTATTTTCATCTTTATTCTGTCAACTTCAGTTCCGCCCAGCATTGTGAACGAGGGCACAGTGGAGGATTTGAAGGTGAAGGAAAAACAGAACATCATTTTGGCCTGTGAGGTCACGGGTAAGTGGCACAAATAACAAGATTGGCCTCTGTCCTGATCTCTTACCTCTGATTAACCAATTTTTTGGGTTGTCTAGGTAATCCAGTTCCAGAGATCACGTGGCTGAAGGATGGGCAACCACTGACTAGTGACGCAAGGCTGCAGGTGATGTCAAATGGGCGTTTCCTGCAGATCAGTGGATCGCAAGTCCCCGACACCGGCAGGTATAGCTGTCTGGCCTCTAACAGCGCTGGAGACAGGAGCAGACACTTCAACCTCAATGTGTTAGGTATGTTTGGATGGGGGGAGTTAAAATGTGTTTTAAACACTTGTGTGTGTACTCATTTATGTTTCCGCTCCCAGTTTCTCCCACCATCGCTGATTCTGGTCCAGAAGGTTCAGCTGAAGATGTTACTGTGACACTGAATAGTCCTACATCTCTTGTTTGCGAAGCCCAGTCATACCCCCCTGCCATCATCACCTGGCTAAAAGATGGCACACCCTTTGAATCCAGCCGCAACGTCAGGGTACTTCCAGGTCTGGTATCTTTATGGATCTGTAGCATAAAATAATTCAGATGTTCATATCCAACATTTGTTATGCGACCAGCTCGCTTACTGCTGTATCTTGTGACAGGTGGTCGCACTTTACAGATCTTGAATGCTAAAGAAGAGGATGCTGGGAGATATACATGTGTGGCGACTAATGAGGCTGGAGAGACACTGAAGAACTATGAGGTGAAAGTTTTCGGTGCGTGTGAGAACTGAGCTACATCACTATCTTGTGTTGTAGAGGAATATAACACTCTTTGTGTGTCAGTTATCTGTACCTATTTATATTTGTTCCTTTCTTGTAGTCCCTCCAGTTATCAATAAAAATGACATCCCAGGAGAGAGTCTGGCCCCTAAAGAGGTGAAAATTAAAGTTAACAACACCCTTACACTGGAGTGTGAAGCTCAAGCTATCCCAACACCTACGCTAGTGTGGTACAAGGATGGCCAGGTGAGAAATACATAGATACAGTATATGACAAAACTATGCAGTTTTTCACTTTTCACAAATTTTATTTGGAATTCTGAGTTTTCACTCCACTGTGTTTCTCTCTCTGCAGATCCTGAAAGCAGATGGTCACCTCAGTATCACAGCAAACGGTCGTATAGTTCAGATTAAACACACTCAAGTGTCCGATACAGGTCGTTACACCTGTGTAGCCACCAACATCGCTGGAGAGGATGAGAAGGACTTTGATGTAAATATACAAGGTGAAAAGGGTTTTACAAGTTAAATATTAAATATATACTATATATACACTACCGTTCAAAAGTTTGGGGTCAATATGATTTTTTTTATTCTTCATGCCTTAAAATAGCTTGAATGTAACTCTACACCCTTGCCTCATTTAGTATGTGCGGTTCTATGAATATGAAAATTAGCCAGGTGGCTATGAATGACCAGCTCAGAGATCCACTCGTTGATGATCACATGTTGTCGTAATTGGTTTGTGACGTCAGAAACACCAGCGATTTTAAACCGAGTTTTTGAGACTGTATTTGGTTCAATGCAGTTTGAAGGAGAAAATAATGCAATGGTGTTGACTTATGAATTTGTACATGGTTTGTCTTAAGCCCTATTCGCACGGGATTAGTATTATCTGGGAACCTCGTGTGAATTAGAAAATACCCACCCACATCTGAATTTCGTGTGGGCGAATTCGCACGGGATAAGCGAAGTCTGTGATTTTACTCGAATTTACTGACTTATCTCCCAGATATAATGTCAATAGGCTATTTCTTTGAAATGTCTAGTCGTTATTATAGGTCTAGCTGTATGATATATCATAAACAGAAGAATGTTCCTTATCGCATGCTGCTATACATGTCATTCATCTCCATCTAATCATTCTTTTTGTTTAGCTCTTCTGATGGTTTTCAACTTTTTCTTGATGCAAATTGTATAGTTGTATGGTGTAGCGACATGACCCAGCACCCAAAATACTATCAAAACACTCCAACGCAGCCTCCATTCTTCACGAAAGATGAATAAAAAAGCGCACAGAAAACAAAAAACTTGAAAAAATTATAAACGACCCCGCCAAATCACAGACATGCCGATTCGCCAGGGACTAATGTTATCACAGGACCTCGGTGTTCTGCGAAATATGGTAGGTCATTTGCGGGGGAATTTTTACTTTTCAAATTACAGAGATGGCCAATTCGCAGGGAATTAAGATCACAGACAACCTCCGCAATTATTACAAATGACTAGAGGTCACCAGGTAATACTTATCCTGTGCAAAGAGGGCTATAAAGCATATTAAAAAGACCACACAGACATAAATAACATTAAAAGCTTGATTTTCACACCAGGGGGGGGCTTTAAAATACTTTTTCAGCAATGGTGCATTTAATTCATTAAAAGTGACAGTAAAGACGTAAAATGTTACAAATTTATCTTTCAAATTACTGCTGTTCTTTTGAATGTTCTATTCATCAAAGAATCCTGAATGTTTCTGAATGAGCACCAAATCAGCATATATGATTCCTTAAGGATCATGTGACACTGAAGTCTGAAGTAATGGCTGCTGAAATTTATTAAGTAAAAAGCTTTGCTATCACAGGAATATGAGGAATGATCATAAGAGACTTTTTTCAAAAGAACGTTTGAGAAACACCAACTTTAAGGAGTATGACTGCCCCTAGTGGCTGCTTAATGTATTATGTCTGGATCTCATTTTCAGCTTGTTTTAAAGCTTTTATCTGTGGATTTTGTGCAATTATCTTCAGGCTTTATCCCTGTTTATAATACTTAAATCCTGTCTGTGTCTCAGTTCCCCCAAGTTTCCGAGGCTTTGGAGACTCTGACTCTGGCCCTGGTAATAATGGAGACGTGAAGGATGTGATTCTTAATAATCCCTTCTCCCTGTACTGTGAGACCAATGCTGTCCCCCCTCCTGTACTCACTTGGTACAAAGATGGGCACCTGCTGACCTCTAATGAAAAAATACTAATTCTTCCTGGTGAGAGGCTGCATTGCAAAATCATGGGAAAATAATTTGTTAAATATGTTGATACTTTGGTACTATGCTCCATATGAGTAAACAATAATTTCACTTGTTTTTTTGTTGTTTTTTTTAACATTATTTCTCACACAGGCGGAAGAGTCCTCCAGATCCCTCGAGCTCAAGCAAAGGATTCTGGGAGATACACTTGTGTGGCTATGAATGAGGCAGGAGAAGACTCTATCCAATATGATGTCAGAGTGTTGTGTGAGTCCAACCTGAGTGTTTACCTTTTTTTAACCTTTTTAAATGCTAAACATTATAATGGCAACATGAAAGCATTGTTTGTCTTTTTTTGTCTATGCACTTGGATTTTGATAGTGCCGCCCTCGATTCGTGGAGCTGACGGTGACCTGCCTGATGAGGTCACAGTTCTGGTTAATAAGACCACATTACTGGAGTGTCAGGTGGATGGAAGTCCCACTCCTAAAATTAGCTGGATCAAAGACAGTCAACCCCTCACCCCAGACAACACACACAGACTTCTGTCCAATGGCAGGACACTGCAGGTGAGAGACTAATTAACTGATTGAACAGTGACAGATTTATATATATATATATATATATATATATATATATATATATATATATATATATATATATATATATATATAGTTATTTTTAATATGTATAAAATATTTACATATTTTTTGTGTTTTATAGATTTTGAATGCACAGGTGACAGATACAGGACGCTATGTGTGTGTGGCTCAAAACCTTGCTGGAACAGCAGAGAAATCATTCAACATCCATGTGCATGGTGGGTCAATCTTTGAGTAAGACATTTGTCTTAAGCCTCTGTACTCTTCCTAGGAGTTTACTGCAGTTTGTGTTGCTGTGTTTTAATTTATACTTGCATTTATACATCTGGAAGACACTTTAGTCCAAAGTAACTTGCATTGCATTTAAGTTATGCTTTTTATCAGTTTATGCATTACCTGGAAATTAAACCCATGACGTTGCGGGTGCGAGGGCCATACACTACTGTTTGAGCTTCAATCTTCACTCTTATAACTAATTAATGGTGATATCATGTTTGTTTGTGTTTGTTGTCAGTGTCTCCCTCTATTGTGGGCATCAGAGAGGAGAATGTGACTGTGGTGGTGAATAATTTCATATCTCTAAACTGTGAGGCCACTGGACTCCCACCTCCCACCCTCAGCTGGTTCAAAGACAGGAGACCTGTACAGGCCAGCACCAACGCACTCATAATGCCTGGTAACCATGCTTACTGACACATTATACAGGGACTACATGGTGTTCACTGTATACATATTACACATAAATCTCTCGTTCTCCACTCCACCTCTTACTCTCATTCTCTGTCTAGGTGGTCGTACTCTCCAGATCCTGAAAGCAAAGATGTCTGACGGTGGGAAATACAGTTGTGTGGCCATGAACCCAGCAGGAGAAGCCCAAAAAATAATTTATCTTACAGTATATGGTCAGTATGTACAGTATTTTTAGTGTTTTATATTTGCTTGTTATAAAACTGGAGTAAAGCATGTCTCTGCAAAAAATATTTAGTGAATTATGGCAGAAAATCTTTGTTGTAATATGACGAACAACATTTTTAATATTTCAACATTTCTGGGAAGTCACTGATCTAAATTACTGGTATCTCGTTTCCCAGTCCCCCCCAGTATCAGACACAGCAGTGGGGATCTTCCAGTGGTGTTAAATGTACTGGTGGGCAAATCTGTTACTTTGGAGTGTGAATCTAATGCAGTGCCTCCTCCCATCATTACCTGGTACAAGAATGGACGGCCCATCACTGAGACTGCCAATCTGCGCGTACTGGCTGATGGACAAATGCTGGAACTGAGAGAAACAGAGGTGTGTGTGTGTGTGTGTGTGTGTGTGTGTGTGTGTGTGTGTGTGTGTGTGTGTGTGTGTGTGTGTGTGTGTGTGTGTGTGTGTGTGTGTGTGTGTGTGTGTGTGTGTGTGTGTGTGTGTGTGTGTGTGTGTGTGTGTGTGTGTGTGTGTGTGTGTGTGTGAGAGAAAATTAGCAGGTGCTTTGAATGAAGTGAAGTTTACTTCAAGAAGTTTAAATCACTCTTTGTCTCTCAGTTGTCAGATACTGGGCAGTATGTCTGTAAGGCCACAAATGTAGCAGGTCAAGTGGACAAGAACTTCCATCTCAACATCCATGGTGAGAAACAGGAACTGCAATGTGTGTATATATATATATATATATATATACTTAAAAGTGTGTGTGTGTGTGCGTGCGTGCGTGCGTGCGTGCGTGCGTGCGTGTGTGTGTAAATAAGATTTTAGAAAAACTTTTTTTTTTAGAAAAATATTATCTTATGCTCACCAAGGCTCCATTTATTTGAACAAAAAACATACATTTTGTGAAATATTATTACAATTTAAATTAATGATTAAATATTTGAATATGAATTCAATTGATATTAAAATAAATAAATTAATGATTAAATTATTAAAAATTAATTATATACCAATTTTAATATAACATTTTAAATTGTAATTTATTCCTGTGATGGCAAAGCGGAATTTTCAGCAGCCATTATTCCAGTCTTCAGTGTCGTATGACTCTAATTTGGTGCTCAAGAAACATTTCTTAATATCTTGTTGAAAAGAATTACCTCATGCTGCTTTAAACAAAAAAAAAAAACTCTTATTTATTGTGGGTCATGTTAAAGGTCTGCATGGGATTGTTTTTTTTTGTGTGTCGGCTCCCGCTTAAAATTCACACTATGTTCGCCCGCTATCTGTTTAGAATAAGTTTCTTCCCGACCCGACTGATCCTGCTGAATTTAGATCTCGTTTTTAGAGTCTCGTTTAAATTTCCCCTAAAAATAGAGAGAGGGATTGGGGATAACAAATATGAAATGTTGGCTATACAAGAATTTTATTTGGTATTTTTATTTGCCTTATCATGATACAGAATTATTTTACCATATTTTGCTGTCAACACAGTAAAAAAAAAATGTCAGAGAAAAATAGGCTAAATTAAAAACTAAATTAAAAGCCAAAAATATGAATTAACGAAAACTGTTGGCTTACTAGCAATGATGCAAATAAAAATAAAATAAAAAACATCCATGCTAGAACAGAATGTTGCTGACTGACGACGGTTTCAGTAGCCTACATATGTCCAAAATCTGACCACAAAGGCTAAATTTTCTCTCTGAAGCTGCGCTCGTAGCAGGGATGCAAAGAACACATCCAGCCAGGTTGCTCAGGGCAGGGAACTGGTTACTGTGTGAACACCACCACTGTAAAAATTTGTTACTTTCAAGTGAAGTGCGGACACGCTGTTGTCAAAGGATGTTGGCGGCCGGGCCACCCACTCCCGTCCAAAGTACACCAGTAGAGTTACTGACTGCTACCATCTTTCAGTCGGATATCGGATATATTAATCCCGCGCCCAAGAAATCTGATTGGATCCCGCGTAGACCTCTAGTATTACAGCATAGAGCTACAATTATGGTGTTCTTCACACTTTGACATTATGACATGCAGTTCCCCCACGGCTGGACGGCCCAGCAGTGGAGCGTGTGGTGGAAACCATCAGTAATCCTGTCACCTTCGCCTGTGATGCTTCAGGGATCCCTCCTCCCTCTCTCACCTGGCTGAAGAACGGCAGAGTGATTGGTGAGATAGATGATCTACTGATCACTTAAGCTTTACATTTCACATTTTAAAGTCAAATTATGCTGTTTTTTATTGTATTTCTAGAGAATTCAGAGTCTGTGGATATGCATATCCTGTCCGGGGGCAGTAAGCTGCAGATTGCCCGCTCACAGTTATCTGACAGCGGCACTTACACCTGTTTGGCGTCAAATGTGGAGGGCAAGGCCCGCAAAAATTACCATCTTATAATACAAGGTACTGAAGCATTTATTAAACAAACATGCATCTAGTAGTTTTGCCAAATTACCATCTGTAATGTCTGTTCTTCAGTCCCACCAATCATTGTAGGATCTGAGTTACCTAGTGAGATGAGTGTTCTGCTGAATGACAGCATCCAGCTTGTGTGCCGTGCTGAAGGAACTCCAACCCCTGAGATCCAGTGGCTGAAGGATGGAAAGACACTTAGCAGAACTGCCCAGAAGAACATCAAGTGAGAGCATTGTTAGATTTTTGTGCCATTATTCTGTAAAACTATCCAGTGTATTCTCTGCATAGTACTTTTGCATAATGATTCTCTTGGTAATGAGACAATACATGTCATAAGGGTGAACGTAAGTCAACCTTTCCTCAGAATTAGCACGGATGGCAGCACACTGACTGTGACAGCCATCCACACATCCGACAGTGGAAAATACACATGTGTGGCCACCAATCAGGCCGGAGAGGAAGACCGAATATTCAGCCTGAATGTATATGGTGAGTTGTATCTATACATGAGTGTGAGAAGTGGAACATAATTTTTCACTACACAGCAGTAGTATGTTCCCAGACATTTGATAGCTGCATGTCCTGTTCCCAGTTCCTCCTCTAATCCAGGGGAATAGACCTGCTGCCAAGGAACTGACCACGGTGCTGGACAGCTCAATAAATATAGAGTGTGTAGCTAGTGGTTTTCCACCTCCACAGCTCAACTGGCTAAAGAACAGTCTGCCGCTTCCAATATCGTCTCAGATCCGCCTGCTGTCTGCTGGCCAGGTCCTCCGGTAAGAGATCTAACATGTTTAAATCATGATGATCGCAGGGTGGGAAATATTTTTTTCGCATCCAGGCCACACCTTGCCAAATTTCTTTAAATTTGAGATGAAGGCTTACATTTTACAAGCTATTTTTATTTCAAATATATAAAATTAATGATTTTCTAATTTAATATTTATTTTAGTATTATTTATATAGTATATAAGTATAGTATACATAGTATAGTATATATTAATTGGAGTTACAGAGTAGCTTTTATTTTTTATATTTTCAGGTTTCATTTTCATTTAGAATTTAAGTACTTTTATGTGCTTTTGTCTTTTTTATTTATTTTGTTTACTTTTTTGTTGTTGTATTTTAGTACTACTTAAAGGGATAGTTCACCTACAAATGAAAATTCTGTCATCTTTTAATCACCCTCATGTTGTTCCAAACCTGTAAGACTTTCATTCATCTTTAGAACACAAATGAATTTTTTTTTTCATGCAATCTGAGCCAGTTAAGTTATATGTGAATAAAAGCCTAAATTAAATCTGATCAGTGTATAAAGCGATCGTGTCTCTTCAGAATATTTGGTCAAACGCTCAATTCATCTAGATCAGTTTTACGATCTCTTTATAAACTTTTTTCAGCGTCAAAGTGGTAGTTGCGTAGCTGTCAATGGAGGGACAGGAATCGCTCAGATTTAATTTTAAATATCTTCATTTGTGTTCCGAAGATATATGAAAGTCTTACGGATTTGGAACGACATGAGGGGGAGTAATTCATGACGGAATTTTCATTTGTGGGTGAACTAATGCTTTAACCCTATTTTAAGTTAGTTGCCAAGGCAATATTTTTAGTACAAGTCTACTAAATAAGTTTACGTTTGTTATGTAATATTTATATATGTGTATTTGTGTATATATATATATATATTTTTTTTTTTTCAGCTTTATTTCAGTTAACAAAAATAATTTATTAGTTTTAATTTTTGTTAACAATAAAAACACTGAATTGCACACTTGCACATTGTACCAAAAGTTCAACTGAGTTAAAAAATAACCCATTTCTTTATTTTATTCTTATTGAGTACGTAGTCCAGCTGTAGTTAAGTACAGTGGTAGGTAGATAAGGCACTTTTCGAACATGTACCCACATTTTGCTAGTGGCAGGTGTTCATATCTCACTATGAATGGAGCTGATGGCATGATTCAGAGTATTCAATGCTCGGCATCTGATTGTCATTTTTGGTGTTAGCATTGCTCGTGCACAGGTTTCAGATGGTGGGAGCTATACTTGTGTGGCCTCCAACAGAGCTGGAGTGGACAACAGACACTACAAGCTTCAGGTGTATGGTGAGTTAACTTGCCTGTGCATTTTAAGAGATAAAATGTAGAAATATGATAATGCCATGAAGTATTAAACCCATACATTTACTGTGTCATTCTTCTCAGTTCCTCCCAGTTTGGACGGGGCAGGCAGCACAGAAGAAGTAACAGTTGTGAGAGGAAATACGGCCTCTTTCATCTGCATTTCAGATGGGACGCCTAGTCCAACCATTACTTGGCTAAGAAATGGTGCAGCAGTGCCTAAAGATGCTCACCTGTCACTCCTCAACCAAAATACCACCCTGCAGATTTCCCATGTGAGCGTCAACCACACCGGACGCTACACCTGTACTGCACATAATCAGGCTGGAGACGCAAGCCGCCACTTCAGCCTCAATGTACTGGGTGAGAGAAATTACGACAAAATAATACAAGACCAAAGTGACTCCTTCCGTCATAAACTCATTGACATCTATCCCCTCTCTCAGACCCCCCACAGATCAATGGCTCTGGTGTGCCAGCTGAGGTCTCTGTGGTTGTGAATCATGTCTTGGAGCTAGTCTGTGAGGCTGACGGCATACCTTTACCAACACTGACCTGGCTGAAGGATGGGCGACCGCTGCCTCAGACAGACAGCATACGGCTTCTCAGAGATGGAGAGGTGCTCAGAGTTGCTTCTGCTCAGGTAAAAACTACAAATGTGGTGTCAAAATGGGTAGTAGCATTCCCTTTCCTATCTTTTCTCCCATGCTGCTCATTGTGACACAAGCATGCGTGACATGTTCCTAAATCATGTTGTGTTATCTGCCATCTTTTTACAGGTGGAAAACACTGGAAGATACACCTGTTTGGCCACCAGCCCTGCTGGAGATGATGATAAAGAGTTTCTAGTCAGAGTACATGGTGAGTCTTAAAAGCAATTACAAAGTTTCCCATCATATCAACATAAAATGTCACCTTATTTACAGTAATCTGGCAAACGACAATTTTTTCCAACAGTGCCACCCAACATCGCTGGAGACACAGGTGTGCAAGATGTGTCTGTCCTGCAAAACAGACAGGTGACCCTTGAATGTAAATCAGATGCAGTTCCACCTCCAACTCTCACTTGGCTTAAAGATGGAGCGCCACTGAAGGTATCCAATAGAGGTTTTTTCATTTATTTCTAGAGGTTTTCCTGTTTATACAAGTATTGAATGTGGTTAAGTGAATATTTAGTTTTATAATTTTTTCCCCCATTCTTCTATAGATATAATTTTCAGCTGCCATTACTCCAGTCTTCAGTGTCACATGATACTTCAGAAATCATTGTAACATGCTAATTTGGTCAAGAAACATTTCTTATTATCAATGTTGAAACCAATCGTGCTGTTTCAAAAGAACAGCATATATTTGAAATAGAAATCTTTTGTAACATTATAAATGTTTTTACTGTCACTTTTGATCAATTTAATGCATTCTTGCTAAACAAAAGTATTAATTTCTTCTTCTTTTTTTAATCTGACACAAAATCAGGTATGAATATAAATGTATATAAATTCATGTAGCTAAATAGCTTTTACAATGTTTTCTCCAGATGTCTCCACGAGTGCGTGTTTTGTCCAGCGGTCGTTACCTGCAGATCAACAATGCAGAGCTGAGAGATGGTGCCCAGTACACTTGTGTGGCTAGCAATGTTGCTGGAGAAACCAGACGCCACTTCAACCTTAGTGTCAATGGTGACCAGCAATTTCTATACACGTTAAGGCACCTGTGTTCCTGAGGAAAATATTGTGGGCTTATTTATGTGTATGAGCTAATATGCTAATTTAAACATTCTCTCTTCAGTCCCTCCCACAATAAAGGATGGTCCTCAGTCTGTGTTGGTTCATATTAATCAACCAGTGGTTCTGGAGTGTGTTGTGAATGGAGTACCCACCCCACGCATTACCTGGAGGAAGCATGGATCCATCCTGGCAGGAACCAACCCCAGGTCAGCAGCACACATCACTTCAAAGCATTTCATAACTCTCAATTTTGTTCATGGGAAATAACAAACGCCCTATATCTTTAGATACAGGTTTGGTGAGGATGGTTCACTCCACATCTTCTCAGCCCAGGTGACCGATACGGGCCGCTACCTTTGCATGGCCACCAACCAGGCGGGAACAGAGCGCAAGAGAGTAGATCTTCAGGTTTATGGTAAGTCTTGACATACATGCAATACTGCAGTAGTTCTCAAGGATACTGCGGGGGGGGCGCGGGAGATCAGCACAAAAAAAAAAAAACAGCCATTGCAACGACATTCAAGTGCCTGAATAGCGGTCAGCGCTCTTAATAAAGCGGCATCGAACTGCAATTACACTGAATCGTTCTTCTTCAGACCATTGACTTGTCACCGTTGGATCAAGCCTAACATAAAAGTCTCTTACCGTAAAAAAGCACCTCTTCAGCAGACCGAAACTCAAGCTGCTATTGTGAACACGCCTCTCCCCTACTGTGCGTGTTCTGGTGAAAAGACCAACAAGAAGCTGAGCTCGTGACTGAGGCGCTGTCAAAAGCAGTCATATATTTGCGCTTTTATATATTGTTCATCCAAAGCATCAATGAAATATTTACGTTTTTGTTTATTTAAATGTATTTATTTAAAGGTCTGTATTATTATTCTCTCTTACTGTTATATGAAATAATGACATTACAAAGTGAAACTATTGCAGGTGTTTTTCATTGAAAGGTGTTTTTTTGTTTGTTTTTTATCTTTCCTTTTGGGGGGGGGGCAGAATTTTTTAAAGGTTTAAGGGGGGGGGGGGCGCAACGAAAAAAGTTTGAGAACCATTGCAATACTGTAATTGAACATATATTAAATATGATTTAAAAAAAAGTGTTGTTATTGTAACTCAATATAAAAAATATAAAAATCAGTTTTGATAATCAAAATAAAGCGGAAATAATATAAAATATAAATATTAGATGAAAAACTTTTTTTAAAAACTTAAATTAAAATTTGACTTTTTGCTTTGGCAAAATATATATGAAAAATAAAAATTACAAAACCACATAACAAAATTACTAAAACTTAAACTAAAATTAAAATGAAAACTAAAAAGAGAAATTAGCTAGTTTTGGCTATACTGAAACACAACCCTACAACGTAATTAATCTAGTTCAAATCACAAACAAATTAGTTTTAAACTGGTTGTTTAACACAAGTTAACAGTTAGAACTAATCAACTCACTATATCTACAGCAATAGTTCCTAATCTTTTTGAAAGCATGGCACCCCTTTGTAGCATTTTTTTTCCCACGTCACCCCAGCCCAATTAAACTAAACGTACGTTTAATATTATTATGAAAATAGCATATGGTATTAATGATCAAATTGACTTGTTTTATCAAACAACTTGAGAAAAATAAGAATATTAAAAACATTTAAATTTTTTGTCATTTAACCACTTTTTACACCCACTGAAGTTAGCTGAGCAGCGTGTGCGACAAGCCAAAGTTACATACATCCAATCAAAGAAAATGGTATAAAATGAGAAAAACTAATTTCAAGAGATTTATCATTGTACTTCTATGTGTGTAAATGTTTGTTGATTTATCATAAAACCTCAGAATTTCATTATTTTGCATTATGTTCATGACGGAGTGATTCTGATGAGGACACCAAAGGCACTTTTATCCAAAGCAACTAGCACTGAATTGAAGCTTTACATTTTTATGAGTTCATGCATTCCCTTGGTATTGCTAGCATCATGCTCTACCGTTTGAGCTAGTTTGTTTATCACTGTTTCATATATTGGCTCTTTGTCCAAGGAAATGTCCTAATATACAGTAAGCGCAAATATTCTCTCCTTCTCCAGTGCCACCCTCCATTGCAGAGGGTCCCACTAACATCACTGTGATGGTGAACGTCCAAACCACGCTGTCCTGTGAGGCCACTGGCATCCCCAAACCCTCAGTCAGCTGGACCAAAAACACCCAACCCGTTAACACTGACCAGAACCAGAATATGTACAGGTTCAGCCAGGTTTCCTCCCTCTCCTCTTATCACCTCTTTCTGTATCATCAACCAAATGAGCATTACTCCTGGTTTGGGTCACAATATTACCCTGATGCTCAACACTGCACAGTAAGACACTTGAGATTCATGTTTGTATCCAGTTTATCAGTTTGTAATCTGTCCCCAGGCTGTTGTCTTCAGGCTCTCTGGTTGTCATCGCACCTACAGTAGAGGACACAGCGCTGTACAAGTGTGTTGTATCCAATGAGGCAGGCCAGGAGAGCCGAGAAATTCAGCTGACTGTACATGGTGAATCCCTACTGCCATACATGACATCCATTTACATGTGTGGTTCCATCCGAAATCGCATACTCTTTTAGTATGTACTTATTTTGAATAAGTATTTACTTTGCAGGTGCTAAAAAGTATGTTATAATTCTATATAGTATGATTGTGTATAGTATGACTGTGATCCTGACATACTATATTTAGCTTGTTGTCACTCTCATGTGACCTACCAGTGTCACTTCACTACTATTCACACTACTCTCTTGTGGCCTCATGGGATAGTGAAGGGTCCATCATATGCAAACTTCAGAATCTCGCTGGAAGAAGTAGGTCATTCGGTTACTTTTTGGCTAGTCTTTTATAAGTACTTTTTTTGGTACATACTGTTTTTCATATATAGTAGGGAAGTATGCGATTTCGGACGCAGCCAACATGTGCATTTCAGGAGGAAGTAATATTCATTCCCTTCTACAGTTCCTCCTTCTATTGCTGATGAGGCCACAGAGCTTGTGGTGAGCAGACTGTCCCCGGTGGTCATTGGCTGCACTGCATCCGGAGTGCCTCATCCTGTCCTATACTGGAGCAAAGATGGATTGAGACTAGCTAAAGAGGGAGAGGGCTATACGATACTACCGTCAGGTTAGCTTTGTGTAGTTACAGTGTGAAAAAAAGGAACAATTGATGTTTGAAGTTAATCTAAATGTTAAATTTCTGTTTCCTTGGTTTCTCTCAGGCCCTCTTGAGATCACAGCTGCAGATCTGAGTCACTCAGGCCGTTACTCTTGTGTGGCCAAGAATGCCGCAGGCACCGCACACCGACACGTTCAGCTCACAGTACACGGTATGAGATATGCAGAAACACTGAAACATATCATGCTTTTAAATATGCCTCTTAATTTTATTTTTGTCTAATAAGATCACATATAACAAATGTCCATGTGTGGCTCCATATTCATTTCTCTCTATATCATTTTTGTAATTTGGACATTTATGCAATGAATAATAGTCTGCATTTACATTTTACAGAACTTCCTGTGATACAGTCACACCCATCAACACTGGATGTGATTTTGAACAATCATGTGACCCTGCCCTGCAGAGCAACGGGCTCCCCTCACCCAACTATTACCTGGCAGAAAGAGGGCATCAACATTTTTACCGCAGGTGAAAGCAAAATCTGGCATCCCATGGAGATAAGTGACAAGCTAATCATATATTTAGTACCATGAATATAATGGGGGGGGGGGGTAACCGTGCAAAAGACTTTACTGTCACTTTGAATCAATTTAATGCAAATAAAAGTATTAATTTCTTTCTTTAAAAAAAAAAATCTTACTGACCCTAAACTTTTGAATGGTTGTAATTATTATTAAAAATGTAATGTTTAATTAGGAATTGATTCATTAATTGCCCTTTAAATAATTTGACACCAACTTATACCTTTCATCATCAGGAGGTGGTTTTACAGTGCTCCCCAATGGTGGTCTGCAGATATCTAAAGCCAGAGTTGAGGATTCTGGAACCTACATGTGTGTGGCTCAGAATCCAGCAGGCACTGCACTAGGGAAAACCAAACTCAGAGTGCAAGGTTAGGCTCACACA
Source organism: Meda fulgida (assembly GCA_030578275.1). NCBI lineage: Eukaryota > Metazoa > Chordata > Actinopteri > Cypriniformes > Leuciscidae > Meda > Meda fulgida. Next base: position 10,970,926 of record CM060635.1, read on the forward strand.
TAGGCTGTAAGGAAAATTAAGATGTCTGTAGGAAATGGTCTCTCAAATGTTATAAGTTTCATTTTTCTTGCAGTGCCCCCTGTCATAACATCGGACATAAGGGTGTACACTGTGGGACTAGATGCATCTGTAACTCTGCAATGCCACTCAGAGGGCTTCCCCACTCCTTCGATCACCTGGTACAAGGACGGGCAGCCACTGAGCGAGTCCTTGCACCAGCGGGTCCTCAGCACAGGGGCGCTGCAGATCGCCTTTTCCCAACCTGGAGACACAGGCAGATACACCTGCACTGCTGCTAATGTAGCTGGAACCACCAGTCTTGAGATTAGCCTTACTGTACACAGTGAGTCAGTGGGGTGCCGAAATGGATGGACTGGATTGAATAAATGGCTTCACTGTACAGAGTGATTTAGGGGGGAATTGAAATGGATGGACAAATTTATAAATATTATAATTGACTGATAATATTGTTTAGTGCATTGATCATCTGGTAGAGTAACTTTTATTTTTTATTATAATTTTTTTTTAACATATTGGTCACATTTTTTAAATTATAATCTGTTTATGTTATTAATAATAATAATGATAATAGTAGTTATAATCATAATTTATTTTATGATTTATGTGATAAATAGTAATAATAACAATCATGATTATCTTGAATAACTTGTCAAGTAGAATATTGTTAGAATATTAAGCAGAATGTTGGTAGAATGTCTTTTTTATTTTTAATTAGTTGATGTTATTAGTAATTATAATTTATTTAAGTCTATTTAATTATAATTTTAATAAGGATTTTTTATTTAACTCGTGATTTATGTGAATTATAATTATAATAATAATGTCATACATTTATTTATTTATTTCTTCTCCCTCTCTACCTCAGTTCCTCCTTCCATCCGTGTAGGAGAGTCAGAGGTGTCCGTGGTGGAGAACACCCAAGCTTTGTTGACCTGTGTGGCAGATGGGGTCCCACAGCCCACCATCACTTGGGAAAAAGATGATATTTCACTTATCGAAACCACTGGAGAATACACAATCCTCCCCACAGGAGAGCTGCTCATAGACACTGCACAGGTCAGAGTCCCAATCTTTAAACTGCTTGCATTCAGAGTGTTTACAAATTGTGACAGTTTGTGTATGTAGCCTGAGGATTCTGGGAGTTACACGTGTGTTGGAACCAACTCAGTTGGGCAGGACAGTCGCACCATTGATTTGTCCATCCACACACATCCAGTCTTCACTGAGCTCCTTGGGGATGTGGCTCTCAACAAGGGAGAGCGCCTCCTGCTGACCTGCGGCGTCACCGGCATCCCTTCACCCAAGATCACGTGGGCATTCAACAACAATATCATCCCTGGTATAGATCATCCCTCAAATTGAGCCTACAGATATCCCCAATTTGCATCTCCTGTAGTTCAGCACTATTAGTTATGCTGCATGTGTCAATAGGCTGTTATGTGAGAATCAGGAAAGTATTGTTTCTGCCCACAGCCCAGTATGGTCATATGAATGGCCACAGTGAGCTTGTAATTGAGCGTGTGAGTAAAGACGACTCAGGCACTTATTCCTGCATGGCTGAGAACAGCGTGGGATCCATCAAATCTCTGGGATCTGTCTATGTTAAAGGTATACATCTGCACTTCCATTAAATGATGACCTACTCTGCTTGTCCATTGTGAAAAACTTGAATCTCTTGTCCAATTTCTCCAGAACCACCAATAATAGACGGAGATGTTCATTCAAATCGCATTGAGCCCCTGGGAGGGAATGCCATACTGAACTGTGAGGTGCGAGGAGAACCTCTGCCCACCATCCAGTGGAGCAAAAAGGGCATCAAAGTCCAGATAAGCAATCGAATCCATCAGCTTGACAACGGATCTCTAGCCATCTACGGCACAGTGGTACACAAACACAACAAAACAGTCCTGCCTGCACACTACAGTCGCAGATACAACTGCACAAATGAAAAGCATATAAACTGCTATGCATTTATATGTTTTAAAGGGATGATTCATCCAAAAATTAAGTTTTCATTTTTTACACACCCCAATGTAGTTCCAGAAGATATAATTTCTTTAAATCTTGCAACAGAATGCTAATCATATCAAAGCAAGTGATATACTGAAAAGAAGTGCCTACCTGAGTCTAATATCTGTTTTATTTTTTCTGCTATGTATAAGTTATTTGAATTATTTTTACATTATCTGCATATTTTTCCCATTTTTGTATAGGGAGGCATATAAAATGACAATATTTATTTAAAACAATATTTATTTAATGCCTTACAGATCATGGGGAAATATTGTGACATACAGCAAAGAAAAAAAATAGGAAGATACCAAAATAGGCATTATTTTTACAACTTAATTTCAACGTTCATTGTTTTTGGCATCTCTTTTGCCAAAAAATCCCTTCATTTTCTAGATGTTTTGTATTTCTGTCCTTTTGTAACGTTTATAAATAATGTATGGTATTAATTTGTAATTTTTGTAGAGCGAAGATGCTGGAAATTACATGTGCGTGGCCACAAATGATGCAGGAGTGGTGGAGAGAACAGTCACACTAACCTTACAGAGTAAGTCTACAGTATAAAACAAAAATGAATCCTTTAAAGTTATTAATTTGCAGTAAAAGTTACATAGAATTCTCACACAGAAAATAAAAACCTTAATAAGGATATTAAAAAAAAACTTGCTTGTGTTACTGTAATAACATTAGTGATATTCCATAGGTTCTCCTACCATCACAGTAGAGCCAATAGAGACAGTGGTAGATGCTGGTTCCACCGTGGTGCTAAACTGCCAAGCAGAGGGAGAGCCTGTGCCTGTCATTGAGTGGTCCCGTCAGGGGCGTCCCATGTTGGGTTATGAGCACATCACCACACTGAGTAACGGTTCTCTTCGACTCAGTAGTGCTCAGAAAGAGGACACGGCTGAGTATGAGTGCGTGGCAAGAAATTTGTTAGGCTCCGTGCTGGTACGCGTGACCCTAACAGTGCGAGGTGAGCTTTGGACTTTTGTAAGTATTCGGATTATAATGCAGTTAGATGTATTATAATGGGAGATTGAATTATGTGTGTTTCGTAGTTCATGGAGGTTTCTCTGAATGGATGGAGTGGGGAGCCTGCAGTGTTTCCTGTGGTACAGGAGTTCAGAGGAGACTGAGACAGTGCAATAACCCATTTCCTGCGAACGGAGGACGCCACTGCATTGGTTCAGCAAGAGAAACACGCAGCTGTCAAGGCAAACCTTGCCCAGGTAAATTAGTTTACCTTTTCATTAGGGCTGGGTAAAAAATATATATTTCTCGATATTATTCGATTCTCATTTTTACGAACCAATGTCGATTCTTAAATCTCAAGAATCGATTAGTCATCCTGTTTTCATTTGAATGGAACATTGTAGCGCGCATCCCATCCAATAAATCGCAAAAATCTTTGTGTTTTGTTACTATTGATATAAAATAAAGTCTCAAATTTCAAATTACGTCCATTTTCTAACGAAATTCAAAAACATAAATACCGCTTTGGCACTGTGGCGTGAGATCGTTCTGGCGCAGCTCAGATCAAGAGAAGCAGCAGCGTGGAGCGCACATGATCTCCTCTTCCGCCATAATAATACCAGTTACAGCGCAAAATAAACATAAATGAGCATCTGAAAGTGTGTTAAAAGATAGAGTACAACTTATCGAAATCCTTATCATGTCACATGGAATCGCTCGATCAGTGTTTCAACCATGGAAAGATGTCAGTTAAACAGCTTGTAAACAATGTCATGTAACGTACATTTACCTCAGAAAAACTATATGTGACCATAAACTCGTTAGTCACCTAGATAAATTAACTCTAGAGAGGAGCATTTTGCTAAATATATGCACCATGTTACATAGTCATTATAATTTTTTATGTTCTTCAATATTTAATAGATGTTTGAATAAATCAGGCAAGTTTTTATGACAGCCACCATTTAAATGTTTATATTTCATTTAACTTTCTTATTATAAAAATAAATAAAAGTGTAATTTAAGTGTTTGTGTGGCTACAAATCAGTTAATTTTTACCTTCAGCATTATAGTAGGCTAATGAAGCCTAGTAGGCTACGACTCCCATAGTTTACAGTATTAGTTAAGAGATTTGTTTTCCTTGAGAAAATTTGCCATGTATTGTACCTGATATCCAAAATAATAAATATTGAATCGAATCGGAATCGAAAACGAATCGAATTGCAAGCTTGTGAATCGAAATCGAATCGAATTGTGAAAATTTTGTCTATACCCAGCCCTACTTTTCATCCCTTTTGCTGCTTTTGCAGGGCCCTACATGGTGAGCAATTCACCATTTGTGAGTGAAATTTATACTGTATGCAAAACTGAAAAATTATTTGCAGTAAAAACATTTAATAGTACAAATAATTTTATTTCAACTAAAGTGTGTTCTTTTGAACTTTCTATTAATAAAAGAATGAAAATGTTTCAGGAATAAATTACATTTTAAAATATATCAAAATTGAAAAACAAATATTTTAAATTGTAATAATATTTTACAATTTTACTGTTTTACTGTATTTATGATCGAATAAATTTATCCTTGAGTATAAGAGACTTCTTTCAGAAAACGTAAAACAAATTACCAACTACAATAGTGTATATTTTTGAATATTTATATATTGAATATTTAAGTGCTTATCTGTAAACATTAGTTAAATGTTGTAAAGTACTAGCAATATATTTGGTTTGCTAGATGTTCATAAGGTGTTCAGCTCTTCACTTGAATTTTTGACTGTACTCACCAAGATCTCTCCTAAACAAACAAACAAAAACAAAAAATAGATAAAAGCATGGAGAACAGTATAAACATGGCTCTATGCTGTCTGTTTGTCCCAATAGTGGATGGTAATTGGTCCGAGTGGTCTTCCTGGGAGGAGTGCTCTCGTACCTGTGGTCAGGGTAACAGGACTAGGGTGCGGACTTGTAGTAATCCTCCTGCCCAGCATGGGGGCAGAGCCTGTGAGGGCAAAGCAGTGGAGGCCATTATGTGTAGTATGAGGCCATGCCCAGGTGAGTGGAGGAACATATCTTCTCTTGCTTACACATGAGCATATCTGTCTTTATAAGTCTGATTGGCTTCTTATCTGTCAGTGGCAGGGAACTGGGGTGCCTGGTTGCCTTGGAGCCCTTGTAGTGAAACGTGTGGCAAAGGGATGCAGACAAGACTCAGACTCTGCAACAACCCTCCGCCCTCATTTGAAGGACCATCGTGTGAAGGACCTGACTCACAGACTCAAGTGTGCAATGAGAGGAATTGCCCTGGTAAGCGTTCTGGTGAAAATTATGGTTTGTTTTTTTTTAAAGAGATTTTTCACTCAAAAATGAAAATGTGAAATTAAACAGCTGCCCCAGCTTGGACATTCAGCTAAATATCCTTTTGTGTTTTACGCTAAGTCAAACAAGTTTGGAACGTCATGAGTGTGAATTTAAGAAGACTTATCTTTTCTTCTCTTCTTCAACAGTGGATGGCAAGTGGTCTTCCTGGGTAAGCTGGGGGCCATGTAGTGTTTCTTGTGGAGGCGGTACGAGGCAAAGGACACGTATCTGTGCAAGCCCCGCCCCCCAGCATGGGGGACGGCAGTGTGAGGGAAATGACATCCACATTGATTTCTGCCACAATGAGCCCTGTCCCAGTGAGGAAATACATTTTACATATGGCAAACACACAGGCATGTTGGTGTAATAAAGAAGGCTATAAGTACAAATAATCTCTTTTCATAGTTCATGGTAACTGGGGCCCATGGAACAGCTGGGGCAGTTGTAGCAGGACCTGCAACGGTGGACAAATGCGTCGCTACAGAACATGCGACAATCCTCGACCAGCAAATGGAGGCAGAACGTGTACTGGATCAGACTCTCAAATCCAGAAGTGCAATGCCGCCAACTGCCCTGGTAAAGTACTCATACATACACTACCGTTCAATAGTTTGAGATCAGTGAGATTTTTTATTTCTTTTCTAAGAAGTTTCTCATGCTCTAAATAATAAATAAATAATTTATCTATTTTAATATATTTTAAAATGTAATTTAAAAACTGTGATGGCAAAGCTGATTTTTTATCTGCCAATTCTCTAGCCAGTATTTCAAATCATTCTAATATGCTGATTTGGTGCTCATTTAGCATTTATTTTAGTATAGAAAGTTCAAAAGAAAAGCATTTATTTGAAATAGACTTTGGTTTTGTACCAATGTAAAATTATTTACTGCCCCTTTTGATTAATTTCATGCGCACCCCCCCCCCCCCCCCCCCCCCGAATAAAAGTACGTTTCTTGCACACACAAAAAAATAAAAAAAATGTACTGACCCCAAAACATTTGAACTGTAGTGTATATTGCACAACAAATACCCACACTCTATAGTTGCTATATATTAATAAATATACAAGAGAAGCTACCTAAATTTGGAATTATGATTGACAAAAACTTGAATGGAGGATGCAAACCACATCAGATGTAGAAGACCTTTTTTTTTATTATTAATTTTGACCATATCTGATTACACACCTTTCTGTGCTCTGTCTATGTGTGTGTGAAGTTGATGGTAAGTGGGGTTCATGGGAGTCCTGGGGTGAATGTTCAGCATCCTGTGGAGGTGGAGAACGGACACGTGTTAGACTTTGTAACAATCCATCACCTAGCAACAGCGGCCGACCCTGCCCAGGAGACTCCACCCAGTTATCAAGATGTAACATACAGCCATGTCCAGGTACATTTACTACTAAATATGTATGGTTCTTAATCAAGACGTTCATCAATAATTTATTTAACGATTTAACATGGTCTTGAGGAGTGTCAGAAATTAATTTGTATTAGTTTATTATTATTTTAATTAGTTTTTTTTATTGTTTAATAATTTTTTTATTTTTATAATTATGACTTATCTATAAAATCTAATCAAATACAATTGTAGCTGTAAATAATGCACACAATATCATAATAACACAATAATATTAATAATTGCCTGCTGGCTTATGTAAGAATTTACAGCTCTCTGCTGTCTGTCTTAGTAGGTTGTAATGAATTTAGATGTCAACTGAATGTGAAGAAAACACTCACAGAGTTTTTACATAGCTTATATTAGCTACACATTGAAACATCGAATACCAGTAGCTTTAAAAAGTAATGCATTACAATATTGAGTTACTCCTAAAAAAGTAACTAATTGTGTTACTTGGTTACCTTTTATGGAAAGTAATGCATTATGTTACTTTTTCTCTCCTGGACTGGCCTTGCTTGTTTGGTTTATTTGCTTTTTTTTGGCAAATGTAAAGGCCCTTTCACACATAATGTGAAATTACACAGAAGAAGAATGTTCAACACTCTTACTTCAGCAATAAAACAAAAAATACAACACAAATGTGCTGTTAATGTAAAGTAATTTTGGCATATTAGAATGGTTGATCATCAAAGGTCAGCAGCAAAGACATCGAGACAGTGAGATTAATTACATCAAGTATATTTGTTTTATTTAACATAGGTTTGTGTAAAATTCGGAGTTTGCCTATCCCTGTTTTTATGCGTTTTGAGGAATATTGAATCTATTTTTGTGCTAGTAACTCAGATATTTTGTTGTAAATTTAATAGTAATGCATTACTTTTCTCATTATTTGAATAAAGTAATCTGATTACGTAATTCACTTCATGCGTTACCCCCAACACTGAGGAAAACAGGAGTTTGACAGCTATAGATCACTACAGTGACTTTAGAGGCACAAATCCCTGTTTTGAAAAAAATCTTTATATTGGCCTAGAAAAGAATGAGAGACCTTGACAAAACACGTTCCCCAACCACTGGTTAATTTCTGACCTTGATTTTAAGTTAACTAAATAAGATATGATTGTACTTATTACCTGAACTTTTCCACTTTTCTCTCTTAAGGTGGCCCTCAGAAAGCGAGAGGAAGTATCATTGGGAACATTAATGATGTAGAGTTTGGCATTGCCATCCTCAACGCCACCATCTCTAGCAGTCCCACTGGAGGGAGAGTTATACAGGCCACCATCACTAATGTACCCAGGAGTCTGGGTCAGTATCTGTTGCTTAGTTTTTGTTACGAGCAGCAATGCATCATATTTAATATTCCAAATGTAAAGTATTTGTCAGTATATGACATTTTTTTGTGTGGAAATCTTTATGGGTTGTAGTTGAAGATTATGAATCAAAAACTTGAAAGAAAACTGTAATCATCTGCTAAATCATCCAGGGTCTGCTATGAGGAAGTTGATCTCCATCCTGAACCCCATTTACTGGACCACAGCACAGGAGCTGGGGGAAGCCGTCAATGGCTACTCCCTCACAGATGGCGTCTTCAGACGTGAAACTCAGGTGGAGTTTGCCACAGGTAAGAGGAATCAACTTGATGTGTAGCAATCCTTGTAAACTGCATTTTTCCTCAAAGTTTCTTTGTTTAATTTGTTTGTGTGGACTCTAGGGGAGATTCTCCGAATGACCCATGTGGCACGAGGGCTCGACTCAGATGGAGCGCTTCTGCTGGACATCGTAGTAAACGGACACATCCTGCAACTGCCCTCCAATGCAGACATCAGTCTCAAGGTTGATTCTCCATTACTGAATTCATAAACTGGTTGAAAATAGAATGCTAAACAATGTAAACTTTATCACTCACATTGAAATATATATTTTTAAACTCCAGGACTACACTGAAGACTACATCCAGACTGGTCCTGGTCAGTTGTATGCTCTGTCTACACGTATGTTCAGTATAGACAGGGTCAGCGTGCCTTACTCGTGGAATCACACCATCACATATGGACCCTCCAGAGGAAAGATGCCCTATCTGGTGCAGACACTCCACGCCTCGGCTATCAGTGCTCTGTACCGTCCACTAGAAGAGATGCTGGAGTTTGCCATCCATGCCACTATTGCTAAAGGCACGATACACAAATGCATTAGGAAATAATTTCATTCAGTATCTGGGATATATCAATATATACTGATTGATTTGATTTGATTTGATTTGAAGATATCATATAACATCTATTTGTTTCCAAATCAAGCTTTTTCAATGCTGGACAAACTTTTTTCCATTTTTATTCTCTATATTATGATGTATTAATGCCTGGTTAAAACATTTTAATTTAATGTAATGCAAAATGTAGTTTTGTTTTATTTAGTAGTTTATATGAGTTTTTAAAGAGATCCTTCTTTAATTACAATATATTTTCGTCCTCAGGAGAGCGCAGTAATCAGTGTCCCAGCGGTTTTCAACTGGACCCCACTGGGCCATATTGTGCAGGTACAGTCAGACAGTATTGCTTTTACTGTATAATAAATATAATAGTCTCCATTTGTGAATATACTTGTACATATACAAGTTCACATATAGAACTTTCATTGATGAGATTCTGTGCTTGCTTGTCCTTTTTTTGCTGATGAAGATGAGAATGAGTGTGTGGACGGAAACCCCTGCTCACATGCCTGCCACAATTCTATTGGCACGTACTACTGTTCCTGTCCCAGAGGACTCGCCATCTCAGCTGATGGCAGAACATGCCAGGGTACAGAAGTTATTTTAAACTGTAATAATATTTCACAATATTAGTGTTTTTATTCTATTTTTGATCTAACAAAATGCAGCCTTGGTGAGCATAAGAGACTTCATTTATACGACACTTCTTTAAAAAAAACAGTAATCCCACCCCCAAAATTTTTGAATGGTAGTATGAGATTTGTTATTTATGTAAAGCTGAACAGTTGCTTTAATTTCTGTTTACCGTAGATATTGATGAGTGTTCACAGGGTGGGCACATGTGCCATGATGGACAAGACTGTGAGAACACCATTGGCTCATATCGCTGTGTGAGGCGCTGTGGGAGGGGCTTTAGGAGGACAGCAGATGGGCTGAGCTGCTTAGGTTTACAATTGTCCCTGTTTTTATATGTTTTTTTTTATTTATATTGTTTATATGTGTACTTTTGTATGGCATACTGCATCTTATATTAATTCTCTCTATTCGTTTATCTTCATGCTAGCATGCATTTCAATTGCTTTTATCTTGCTTCTACAGATGTGAATGAGTGTCAGGAATCCAACCCTTGTCATCAGCACTGTCTAAACACCATTGGCAGCTTCCGCTGTGCTTGTGAGCCGGGGTACCAACTCAGGAATCGGCGCTGTATTGGTACATCAAAAACCTGTCTCGTGGTTTATAGCTTAGTCTTGCTGGGTTTGTAAAATTATCCAACTGAAACTAATGTGCTGATTCTTTCTCTTCAGACATAAATGAATGCAAACAGAGAGTGTGTCGCTCAGATCAACAGTGTAAAAACACACGTGGTGGATACACTTGCATTGACCTCTGCCCTACTGGCATGACCAAAGGAGGCAATAGCACATGCATAGGTTTGTGAAGATCTTGTTGCTTATGGTTTGGGCTGAGGGCCATTATGTAAAAAAAAAAAAAATATGTGTGTGTGTGTGTGTGTGTGTGTGTGTGTGTGTGTGTGTGTGTGTGTGTGTGTGTGTGTGTGTGTGTGTGTGTGTGTGTGTGTGTGTGTGTGTGTAAAACTTTCAATTAATAAAACAAGTTTTGTTTATATTTAGTATAAAGATAAATTCTTTGTGTTATTGTTTATAATTATTTTAATTACAGAATTAGATTATTATCAAATCAAATAATAAATGTTTATTCTGCTTGTAGATATTGATGAGTGCCATGACGGCACACATCAGTGCAGGTATAATCAGATCTGCGAAAACACCAGAGGTAGCTACCACTGCACTTGCCCGAGGGGGTACCGCTCTCAGGGTGTGGGCCGCCCCTGCCTTGGTACGTAGTGTCCCCCACACCTAACTCTAATCCTCTCCCAACATCCCGGGCTGCTCTCCTGCCAAACGCCAACCTGCATCCCTCCCTTCATCTTTACCTATCTCATTCTTTTGCTACAGTTCATTTCTGCTTACCAACCCTCACCTAAACTGCATTCAGAACCTGTGATGTCACTTCCTTCCACACAGCTTGCTTATATTGCCACAGTGCTTTTAAACTAACCAACCTATAACCGTAAGTAACAAAGAAAGCACAGTCACTGATACCAAATCAAGGATCCATGTCTCTCTGAGCTGCTACAGATGTAATTGTATGTGATATTAAACTGGTAAGTAGGTTCACACTCACAGCAAGGCCAGCACGACTATAATGACTGTCATTCTCTAATGACTCTATCTGTGTCTATCATCTTTGACCTTAACCTTCAACTTCCTGCTAGGGATTCTCCCCAGAAGTGCAATGCTTTGCTGTGGCAATTTTTTAATGTTCTTTAGTTACAGTTTTGGCATTCAAAGTTTTTCTTCAGTTCTTAATTCAGAAAATGAATCACTGAGTTAACTGAAAATAATGTATTAAAGTCCCCCTGTAGTCAATAATTTTATCCCTTAAAACTCATTTTTGATCACCAAAATGACATTTAAAATAGAAAAAATCCTGTGAAAAAAATGTATTCATGCCTTAAAATAGCTTGAATGTAACTCTACACCCTTGCTTCATTTAGTACCCGTGGATTCATGAATATGCTAATGAACCCCGCCTCCACTCACTCATACATGCTCGCCTTCAAGTTGGAGAATGGTGAATTAGAATCAGAATGATGTAGGCCTGTCACTCTCTACAATGTCAGACACATAAGCCTTTGGCTTGACTACGTTATCAAACAGCTAATGTTACACAAACCATGTTCTCGTTCGCCATCTCAGTCAGACAGCTGCTTTCTAAAAATCAGCATCCTTACAAACACTTTGAGCAACTTAGAACGTCATTGGAGAAAGGCATATAGTTCAACATAACATCGTAATATACATCATATACATAATTCACCCATTATAGGCCTATTGCTAAATGTACCCAATTTTTCATATCAATAGAAAAATATACTTGGATAACCTGGCTTCTCTTGAAACTCCCCAGCTTCGCAGCATAGTAATGATGATATGCTAAATCCCACACGTTGACGTGATTTGTTGCAAGGTAGTTTGTGATGTCAGAAACACCAGCGATTTCAAACCACGTTTTTGAGGGTTTTAATTTAAATAACGAGGAATCACTAAATAGACTTTATCTAATACCATAATATTTTTGCATGAGAAACATGCTTTTGAGGGATATCTACTCATGCCCAGTATTTTTTCTCATCCCCTTATTTTTATTTTTTTATTTTGATCTGCCTATTTTCATTTGAACTGTTTCCTTTTTTTTTTTTTTTTTTTTTTTTTTTTTTTTTTTTTTTTTACTTTTCCCAATTTTTCTATCTCTGTGTTGGCCTTGTGAGAGCAGACATAAACGAGTGCGAGCTGGTACCAGTGCCCTGTGCCTATCAGTGCGTGAACAGCCCTGGCAGCTACAAGTGCCTTTGCCCACCGGAGCTCCACCTGCTGGGTGATGGCAAGTCCTGTGCCGGACTCGAGCGCTTGCCCAACTATGAAAGTTTCTCATATGGGTACAGAACATCACAGTCCTCCTCTGATCGGAGCTCCTACCAGCAGCGCTACCATAGCCTGACTTCCCAGAGTTACCACTCATATGTCCCCATCGGGGGGCGTCACGTGGCCAACAGACCGAACAATGCCCCTTCACGCAGTCGTAGAGATACTAATACCTGCCCCCCTGGTTTTAAGGCAAAAAATGGCCAGTGTTTAGGTAACTACAAGAGTAACTGTTGATCTGTTGTGGAGTTTGGGATTCATGTCAAATGCTACATTTATGTATATGTATGATATGACACGTTATACTGTATTCTTGATCTTTAAACAGTTAGAGTATTGTAAACTGCTACTATTACAGTAACTGATAAACGAATGTATTAAAAAGTATGCAGTGTGTGTGTTTTTATGATATTTTGTGAAAACTGATATATGTGCCAAAAAAGTTTAGGAAGTAATTTTTGATAAAAATTTAGATTTCTAAACTGAGTATTTCTCCGTTTTAATGTGGTTTTTAAGTCACACATTTTAAAAGATATATATATGTTCAATGTCCTATTAGTCATATTAATAGTAAGGCATGGAGACACTTGCATTGCATGATTTCCAGAAAATTGCCCATTAATAATTACCCATCTTGTGTTTGTAGATATTAATGAATGTGAACAGAGGGATACATGTCAACATGAGTGTATGAACACACCAGGCAGCCATAGGTGTTTGTGTCCCAACGGCTATCGTCTTATGAACAATGGCAAAACCTGCCAAGGTAGGAATATTAAGACGTACAATAAAAAACATATAATACATGTGCTAACTTCTCTAGAGAGCAACCTAACAAAATCTAAAGAAAAGTCTAAATATACTAAATATAAGAGTTTTGTATTGCTCATTTTTGGTATTTATATGGACAGACATAGATGAATGCCTGGAGCAGAACATTCAGTGTGGTGCAAACAGGATGTGTTTCAACATGAGAGGGAGTTACCAATGCATCGACACACCTTGCCCTCCAAATTATCAGAGGGAACCAACCACAGGGTGAGACTTCCACTATTTTCTTTGTAATTATCGGTTAGTTGATCATTCTAAATAAAGTGAGTTCTGCTTCACCTCTCAGGTTCTGCCTGAAGAATTGTCCGCCCAATGATCTGGAGTGCGCCCTGAGCCCGTATGCACTGGAGTACAAACTGCTGTCCCTGCCCTTCGGCATCGCCACCAATCAGGACCTGATCCGGCTGGTTGCCTACACCCAGGATGGAGTCGTCCACCCCCGCACTTCCTTCTTAGTGGTCGACGAGGACACAACTCTGCCCTTCGCCCTCCGGGACGAAAACCTCAAAGGTGTTCTGTTCACCACCCGGCCTCTGCGCGAACCTCACACGTACCGCATGAAGGTACGAGCCCTGTCTTACAGCGTCGACGGAGGAATAGAGTACCAGACCACCTTCATTGTCTACATCGCTGTCTCAGCCTATCCGTACTGAGCACTTTACTACATCCCACAGCCTACGAAGAGAGGGAATGATCAGAGGTTGCGCTAAAAAAAAAAAAAGGAAATTTCATGAAATTTTGACGGATAAAAAATAAGGAATCTGGTCTCCTAAATGTCGCTACATTAGAAATATTGCCACATTAAGGGTTTCTTAATAGGATAAGAAAAGGAAAGGAATTTTTGAAGCACCCCAGTGAAATTAAACCAGGACAGAGACATGAGAGAGGATTTTGGGAGAGAAACAAGAGTTTGCCAGTGGAATAATTTGAGATAGTGATCATTAAATCAAGTGACGAGTTCGTGAGACCAAAGTATGTGTGAGAAAAGGCCAAAAAAGACTCTTCTTGTAATATTAGTGGCGTTTCAACAACAACAAAAAAATCAGCCATATCAGTAATTTACTGACAGATAAAACCAGAGCATGATAGAAAATTTACAACCCAGTCCATATGGATAAAATCTTTTAAAGTGCAACCTCCTAGAATGGTGCCGTTTTTGTACAAGGATGACTGAGAACTGTACATCTTTGTATGAGAGTGTTTGTGTGAGTGCAGATCCGCCACTTGAAGAGATTCTCACAGGTCATGTTGACGTGTAAGGCCTTGTAGGCTGGAAGAGCGCTTTTGCAGAGTCCTGCAGACAGATGAAGTTGCTCTCTGGAGTTCATTGGAGAGACTTGAAACCAGTTTTAAGACCGCAGGCGGGTTAACGGTTCAGCCACTCTGCTGGCTGCAAGAATCCTTCATCAGAATATACAGCAAGACTATGGGTGGTGTAATAGAATACATTTGCATATATGTCTTCCTATTAAATTATTGGGAATTGCTTGAATATATGAAAGAAACTCAATTCCCTCCATTGCTTTCTATGAAATGAGATGGGGAAGATTTTATCGGTTTAAATTTGTGTTTGTTAACATGATGATGAGGTTTGGGTTTGAGCCACATCTGCAGTAAAAATGAAAAGGAAGTCCACCTCAGGTAAGCACTACCTTTACTCAAGAAGTGAGTATTGTCATCCAGTAATTATGCACATAATAGCAATGTCTCATTATCATTACAGGTTTATACACATTTGGAGTTATTTTTTTTGTAACTTTGTCAGTAATCAAGGTGTATTCTATTGTCATGATATGTATATAAGTACTTGGGTTTTTATTTGTAATACTATGTTGTATTCCCTTTTTTTTAAAAAGCAATAAAATGTACAATCTATTTTTTTGTTTTGATGATACATTCATTCTAGAGCTTCAAAAGTTCAAGGGGGGGGGTAATATATTGAAAATGTATTCAAATTAAAGTTTATAATATTTCACAGTATTACTGTATTTTTAATAAATAAATGCAGCCTTGGTACAAACATGAAATATAACTACTACTACCCAAACTTTTGAATTGTAGTGTACATTGGAAAGAATATTCTGGGTTAAATGCTATTTAACTGACAATATCAATTATCAGGGAGAATAATCTTACAAACCCAGTTTGTAAAAACAAAGTTGACACATGCATGCTGTCAATAGAGCTTTCACCATAATATTCCAACATACATCAATTAAAAATATACAAGTCAGGTCATCAGATGTATATTTAACAATTTATTATTTAATCACAAAAGCACAAACATAAAAAAGGAATATTTTGTAAGGCAGTCATTATACCTGTTTGGTTTATTGAGTGTCTGCACTGTCGTTGTGTATTACAGCATTGTAGAGGCAGGTCCCTGATCAGACTGGATCAGTAATGATCTGCTTTGAGGCAGTATTCAACACAGTTGGCTTAAAAACACCTCCAGACATACAATGGATACAGACATATGCATTCTGACACATACAACAACAATGGTCCATGTCAATAAGTGCTTTGGAACGCTGAAACAGATACATTAAGACAATACATTGATAACAGCATTAGTGAAATTCATGGATTAGTGAGATGACTACATCTGCTAAGAAAATAAAGATGATGCATAAGATCAGCAATGTAACTTTGTCTTATACGAGAATAAGAGCAAATGTGCTTTGCTTATGAAAATTTAAATTCTATGGGATAACGTCTGCCAATATGGAACAAACGAGAAGGGATCAGTGACGGGAAGGTTTAATGCACCAGAGAGTATTATTCATAATCCGACACAGTCAATGTGGACAGACATAATGCCAGTAAGACACACCGACCAATCTGTGACTTATTTTAGTCAGCATGTGTGTGACAGAGGTTACATGGTGTAAATTAATAATGAACTAAGATTTTATAAAACTTTTTAGAATTGCTGAGTACAATACAGAAGAGCATAGAAAAGTATTCCTGAGAGAAGCTACGGTAAGTCTAACATACTACTGATGGCACGGTAATGCGTTTTTTGACTATGTGAGTGAATAGTGATATAACAGAAGAGGGTGAAAACGCATTGAAATTTGATGAGAGGTCCTCTTCAGTACCCTGTTGGAAAGTCATCGCTTTGTTCTGAGTGTCTCGGCAGGTTGTAGTTGTTGTTTTCTGGGCGCTGGGAAAGTCGTCTTGCAGTTTACACAGTTTTCCTGGCTGTTAGGACCCTCACGATAGAGCCCACTCCACCTGCAGAGAGAGCCTGAGAAGAAGTGAGAATCGAACTACTGACCTCTTTTAACAGCACAACACACCCGCTTTGCTATTAACACATTACTACGTTTAGTACTACTATTAACCCTACCTTTTCATGCCACTGTAGCAGGACAGCGCTGCTGTTCTCGGACGGCCGCTCAAAGCCCTTGTAGATGTATTTCATGAGCAGGTCCACTCCATTCTTATCCAGAGACTGAACTCCCTTCTCTATGTCAGTACTCTTGAAGGAGCTGAGCACCTTCAGCACCAGACCTTCAGCACGATCCTACAAAAGGTCAGGAAAGATCTGGTTCCTATCACTTCACAAGTATGATGCATTAATAGAGAAGTTAGCTGCATGTTCACAGGTGTTGTTTCATATTTATGGAAATAAGCAAAATGTCAAGTTACCTTCATTTAGTGCTTTTAACAATATAGATTGTTTCAAGGCAGATTTACAGTGAAAATAGGAAATTAAAGTAACAGAGATTGTTTTGGCTTTACAGCAGCTCTAAAATAAACACAAATAATGCAACATTTTCTATACAATTTAAAATTCTCAGAATTGAAAAAATGCAATGATTTTCTATAGCTGATCAGAGGAAAATACTTTTTCCTTTTAGGAAAAACTGTGCCATGGCTCACCTTGACGTTCTGATTCTTTGTGTTGATCGGTGGATTTTTTAACACTGCCTGCAGGGCACCCATGAGGTTCCCTCTGGAGAGTGGAGTTAAGAAAAACCCCTATACTGTATAATAACACGATTTCAACATATATGCATGCTGTGGACAGGCTGCACTTGAGGTATCACAAGGCAACCACAAGGACAAAAAAAAACATTAGAAACAGGAAATAAAGCCTCGGGTACTCCGAAATGGGCATATAAGGACATGATTTCAACTTCCTTGTACTAAAATAATGCACCTTTCAAATTACAGAAACGTTTTTATAAACGCCACACAGCCTGCAAAATAATATGTTGTAGATCCGCATCTTTTTGCAGAAACACTTTTATTAAAACAATGTCTGGAATTTCAAGACATGTCTGGACATTTCAGAGATCTGAATTTGAACTACTGCCCGTTCATGATGCAGCACCATAGGACATTGTGACGACCCTCACTTTGTAAACCCTAAAAGGCGGACGTACTGTATAGACCACGCTATCATTGTTGCATCCTCTGGATGGGTGTTCGTCTAGTCACTAGTGAATAAATGTAAATGAGTAGAATAATGCACACAACCCAGTTCTGTGTGTGTCGAGTCTGTGATACAGAAATCTCCAGGCCAGCTGGTCTATCAGGCAACTCATGAATTATGAACAATCAGTGCATGTCCATGACATGATAACGTGCTGAATGAAAACAAAATAATTAAATCGCCTTGCTTCTACTGCTAACTAAGCACTTGGTGGTATTACTTTCAATGATTTATTTATGCACACTTTATGGAGCAAAATATTTAATTAGCCATATTACGCCCATTACTGATGTCATAATTACCCACTCAATAAGCACACAGATTATTTTATGAGCTGGAGGCCCTGAAAATGCAAGACTTTATCAGATCATGCACATGTTGGTGATTAAAGAAGGATATTGTCTGATGAGAGAATCCACCTCTGCCTCATCTGGACCCAGCTGATTTTCTCCCCCCTCTTCCTCGTCTACAAACTTGTTCTCGTCGTATTCATCTACATCCACTTTCCGGAAACGATCGGACACCGTATTCTTTGACATGATGAAGGCAACTTATTCCCCGTCTGATTTTAAGCTAAACGCCTTTGCACGGACACAATGTAACAGTCCTTTATGCTAAACGAGCCTGGCGCTTCCTGCAGCCTATCCTGTCTGTAGTCAGTGATGATGGATCCCATCACTTCCGCATAGCGCGCCCTCTATCGGGTACAGCGCGGAGGTTCCTAAATAATCCAGTGAAGTTCCTAAAAAAGAAAGAAAAAGAAAAAAACGCTAGGGGACCTCAGCAAATTTCTAATGGGTACTGGGTCTGCAAAACGACTTGAAAAAAATGTCTGCTCCTTGCCTCCATCTTATAATTTCAATTTCTGCTACTGCCTATAAATTAAAATATTAATATTAAAAATGTAATGTTACAATATTGCAATAATTTGACTTTAAAATAAAAATATTTTACAATATTAAAATGTATTGTAAAATGTAATTTTAAAATATTGAAATCATTTTCTGCTCCTGGCCTCCAGCCTATAATGTCAATTTCTGCTCCTGCCTGTAAATTAAAATAATAACATTAAACTGCAATGTTAAAATATGATTTAAATTAAATACATTTAAATAAAATGAATTAATTCTGTCTATTTAATAGCAACAGTTATTATGTTAATATGCAGTGGTGGTCAGGTGACGGTAGATGGCGCCAGAACACTTTCGCTGACTTTAAATGTTTTCACACATCAAAATGTTAGTAACCCATTCTAAACGGCGGGTAAACGTCCTCATTCAATCTATTATTGTTTCGTTGTTCAGTAAGTAATTGACCCTACAGGTTTCGAGATTTCACAATGTAAACGTAAACCCTGGGGCCTGGGTTAACCTTATTTTCATATCTGTTAGCTCAATGATATTAACTTAATGAATGATTGAGTGAATGAATACGCTTTCGAATGGTAACTTAACAGTTAACGTTAACTCAACATTGAACTTTTTTCCCTCAGATGAATAGCCTAAACAGAGCGAAAGTTTCTGCAGCCATTTGCGTGGATATTTATTAAGGTAAGCACTGAGGCAGTTTGTTTAACATTCTGGCATCACAATTTATACTGATAACGTTACTGTATTTGACACAAGGTAAAAAAAATAAAAGTGGCCGCCCATTTCTACAAGTGTGAAACGATGCTTAACCTTCTCAGATACACTGTTTGACTGCCCGCCCACAATTGGTTAAAAAAAAAAAGCTTTTGAAGATTCACTCATCCGTATCATATGACTTTTTAGCTTTAAAACGAGTTGAAAGACATTAGGAATTCAATATACTGTTGTGTCTTTTTTTAGAAGCCTATTATATTTAGAGCAATTGACACAAAGAAAGACGTGATGTGTTGGTGATGCAATAACCGTGTAGGCAGCGGATGTTTAAAATGAGAGGTTCATATTTTGCATACCAGTTCGCCTCCAGTCACATTCATAAAGGCATTCCTTATGACGTTCCTCGTTAAGAGAAACCGCAAAGCATCATCAGGTCCAAATAAACAACCTTCATTGTATCTACGCGGTTATGTCTGTGAAGTGTATAAAGTTGAATTACAGTTCAAATAACATTGCTTGTTATATTCTACTTAAAATTAAAGTTAAATTTTTAGTTGTACTTACAAAAGCCATATATTTATGATACATATTTTGTGTATTTGTACATAACATTACATATTATGGTACATGTTTTGAATCTATTAGTTTGATTTTTATGTGATCATGAATGATATCAGTTGTGAGAACATATGTGCATCTGATAAAGTATTCAGATGTTTTTTCTAATATATAAGAGGGTAAAAGACCATTCAGCTGAAAACAGATCCTCTTATAAATGTAGGTCAGAATGCCCCTAGCTTTTGCAAAGGTCTCAAACCTCAGTTATGGTATGGCATTGAAATGCATTATAGGGACAATAACTCATTGTTCACACATTTAAAGTCAGATTTTTTTAATTACACACCATCATAAGATGTTTTATAAAGAGTAAACAATACATAGAAATTCTTTGTAGTAAAATATTCAACTATTTTTAACATAAGTATTAATGGTTATTTGAATAAATAGTGAATACTTAGTCAATGTGAGTCTACACGTACAAACTACCAATAACCTGGTCAATAGCCTAAATCTAATAAGCATCCATTAGGGTATAATGTTAACAAATGTTAAAATATGCTCTATAGTAAGACATCAGAGCGACACTTTACATTCAGTCATCTAAAACAGCCAGTCCTCATTCACTGATGTAGCAGGTATAGTGGAGCAAATATTATAAAGTCAGTGTTTTTTGTGCTACCTGCATGACCTACTGGGATTGACTGCATGGTTGTACTGTGTAAAAAGAATTTATAACATCATCCTGACATTGATTTTCGGTTTGAGGATTAACTAACACTTCCTCTCCTTTCCCTTTCACTCATTTACTAACAGACAATAGTGGTTAAGGGTAAAAGGAAATGACTCAGCTAGAAATAAAAACTATCTCTGCATTTAAACGGAAACTTAAAATAACAAGACAGGGTTAAAAAAACACCTGTTCCATAGACTCGAGCAAGATTGTGGGATGGTAGAATTTCCATGGTTTCATGTTTTGTTTTGTACCTCATGATATTCCTTTTTTTTTTTTTTAGGCACTCCCTTAGTTCATAAAAAATAAATCAGGACTCATATGTTGTTTTAGCAGTTGCCATTAAACGATACACAAACACACCAAATGTCCAAAGGTGCTTTCAGTCACATTCCTGGGATTGATTCAACTTATAATCAGAAGACAATTTTGCAATAAAGGGATAGTTCAACCAAAAATTAGAAATCTGTCATCATTTACTTGTGTCTTTCCAAACATGTATGAATTTCTTCTTTGTCTAAACGATGAAAGTTAAATGCTGTTTGGACCCCAACTGTCTTCAAAATGTCTTTTATATTCTGCAGAAGATGATAAATATACAGGTTTAGAACGTCATGACATGAGGGTGAGTAAATGATGATGGAAGTTTCTTTTGGGGGGAAATACCTTTTTAAGTCTTCGAGACGTAAATCTCTAAGCACTTTAAACTACGTATCATGAAAGAAATAGTTTATTTTGTTTACATTTACTCTGGCATTTCACACCACGCTTTCTGGAATTGCTACATCCGCACAACTTAATGACAACAATTACATTGTAAATGCTGTTTTCATGGTGTCAGTCACAAGTTCTCCCTCCTCCTTTAAAAGGCTACATGAAAACAAGTTCTGGGGACTAAACCAGACCATCTAGTTTCACAGTCTGTTGAGTTATTTTTCAGTTAAAAAAAAAGTTTCCATGATGAGATGTGTGACATCTGTAAACATCCTGTGGCAAGAATGCCATGATACACTGATTCCTTATTGGCATGCTTGTCCTTTGGACTCCCTCTTCAGGAGTTTTTTGTTTTGTATGTCACTGAGAGAAAGAGAGACAGAGCAGCGAGATGGAATCTCCTTCCTATACAAGATACTGTCCTTTATACCTTCTTTGATGACCTAGATAAAGTATGAAAGATTATTTAAAACAGGACTTTCATAAATAAGCCTAAACATGAAGCAAAATGAACATTGAAGTTCAGAACCTGATTCAAACAAGCCTGCACAAGAATATGAATAAGCATGAATCTGAGCTGGACTGACCTCTATGTTGTTAAGTGTGTTAAATTCCATAAGATCATGCAGCTGAGTGAAAGCTTGATTGAAATACTGGAAGTTGAATGTGGAGTAGGGCGTCTCTGGGTCATCGAAGATGTCAAAGTCTGCAAATTCTCTCTCTTTGTCTGTTTCACGTGGAACACCTTCAAAATAAACCACACTTTTGTTTAAAACATCTTGATCTTTTTTTTCTTTTTTTTTAACTAGTTTGAGTGATCTGAAATGACTGATCGATTATCAAGTCCCCAGTCTGTTGATCATTATGATTTTCAATGTTAAAAAAAAACATAAATAATCTTTGTCTTCCAAAACATCTAAATAGATTGAATACATAAATATAGAAACATACCCACATCATGCATTATATAAAATGGAATGTAAATCAGCCAGCTCATAAAAGTGTCAAAAACAGACCTTCCGACACAAACAAATGTGCGAATCACAGGACAGTGTAAACAGATAAGACACAACTGGAAAGATCTGGTTGTTTTTAGAAAGGAGATCCCTGGACTTGACTGTAAATCTGCATAGCTGACATTTCATACATTATTTTAATGTAAATAGACGCTTGCACAAACAAATTAACACACACCTGGGGCTTTAAATGTCCGGAATTCAATATTGACCAGGACGAAATGGATGACAGTTGGGCAGTTCCTTTCTCCTTTTTTGGGCTTAAACACATAACACTCCTTCAGCCCCTCCCGGTCAAACACCTTCGGGTCGATCTTGGGGAACGGAAGTTTGTTCATACGTGCCCATTTCTCAGCTAGCTGAAGTTCCTACAAAGGACCAATCATTTACAAAACCTACATGTAATGCGTGTTGTCTGTGCACGTATGATCAATAAAATAAATCACATTTATCAATATTTACTGTGACATGGTTCTTTACACTAAAAAAATTTATGCATGGATAATCTTTTTTTATATTTTTCTTGCTTTGTTTTTATAATTTATCAGTCTAAATAAAAGTGTTAAACTGACAGCCCTAGTACTAACCTTAAATGGAGGACTTGAGTCACTCGGTCGGGCAGAAAAGTCAAAGGAGATGATGAGGTCAACACCTCTCTGAGGCCTTAGAATCAGAGGATAAGGGAGGTTAAAGGTCAAGCCACTGTCCACCACATGGATCTTCTTGCTCTTTACGTCTAATGGCTCGTAGATACGGTCAAACTCACATGGGTCTGAAAGTGTCCAAAATCAGAAAAGAACATTAAGTCAACACTTGAGGTTAAAGGGTTAGTTCACCAAAAAAATTCAATTCTGTCATTATTTACTCACCCTCATGTCGTTCTAAACCCCTAAGACTTTTGTTCATCTTCGGAACACAAATTAAGATATATTTTATGAGAGCTTTCTGTCCCTCCATTGACAGTCTATGCAACTAAACACTTTCGAAGCACAGAAAGGTAGTAAAGACATCATAAAATAATCCATAATATGACTCCAGTAGTTTAACCTTAATTTTATGAAGCGACACAAGTGCTTTGTTTGCACACAAAAAAAAACAATTTACCACTTTATTTACATAACATTAATCTCCAACTACAGTTCTCGAGAACACAATGATGCATGCGTGTTCTGATGACCCAAGAGCAGACGTTGTTACGTGAGCGCAAGTTGGAGATTTATATTTTGTAAATAAAGTGGTACATTATGTTTGTTTTTTTTGTGCAAACAAAGCACTCGCATCGCTTTATGAAATTTAAGTTAAACCACTGAAGTCACATGGATCGCTTACCTTTCTGGCTCTTGAAAGTGGTAGTTGCGTAGGCTGTCAATGGTGGGACAGAAGGCTCTCAAATTTCATTAAAAATATCTTGATTTGTGTTCCGAAGATGAACGAAAGTCTTGCGTGTTTGGAACGACATGAGGGTGAGTAATAACAGAATTACTCCTTTTTGGTTAAACTAACCCTTTAATTCAGTAAACTTAAATGACCATAACAAACATGAACTCTGACCTGTGACCGCATCAATCTCATCCTCTGTGGGACTGACGGTCTCAGTGAAAGACGAAAATGGCACGTCATTGTTTAGGTTTAAGCCCAGCATGAAGTTGTGTACTTTTCCTGCTCTGCCTTCTCGTGTATTAAAAAAAACGGAGTCACTGAAGAGAGAGCTAACCATGCGCTGCATCCAGCTGGCCCGATACTCGTCCTCTGTACGTGTAAGACAAAAAACAAAATCCATTATATGTAGAGATTTGCATTGATATTCTAATAAGGATTTATCTCATTAAGTAAAAAAAAAATAAAAATAAAAAAATCTAAAACCTAAATGTCTTTGCTGTTAAACAAAAGGTTGCAGTTTTAATCAGGGTTTTCTCTAAAAAACAATGGTATACATGAATTATATTTTCCAGATAATATATTGCACATAATTATATTTTTTATATTTTCCTAAGTACAAATTTGGCCTTTATACATGCAAATACATAGCTGCCTTTATATTTTGAGAAGGAGGTCCCCCGCAGGGACATTTGGACAATGTTTGAAAACCCCTATTCTAACTAAGATACTTACTGTGTAATGTACATGCCATGGTCTAAAATCTCACCTTTATTTGAGTCTTCATCATTATCTAGACTGTCTTCTCCCACAATGTGTTCTGGTTTGATCTGTTCTGTAGAATAAAAGTAAAAACCAGCGTCAAAACCACAGTGATCTCACAAGTCATCTCCAACTGATGTCTAACTGAGATCATCACAATCTCTCAGGTCATCTAAGAATACAGAGTGTGTGTGTGCCAGGATGTTTGCATGTGCACAACTGTAATCCTACTCTGGTGTAGCTGCCTGATAACCATCAGTTTTATGAATCTCATGCTACCATCAGACATGCAAACACTAAAGGCACCATCATTCTGCAACATTTTGACACAACATGAATATTAGTAATACATATAGGTACAGTAAGACACAAGGGACAAAGAATATGGAAAACTTGTGACGGACATTCAAATTCTACATAAATCTATGGAAATGCATGTGGCATGCAGATGAAAAAAGATGATTATGCACATGTAGCTAAAAGGAGAAGAAGAGCAATGTGAAATTGGTCTTGGATCTTTAATAAAGCTGGTGATCGTACCTAGTTCTTCCTCCATGGTGCTGCCTTTCGTCGCATCATTCAATCCCAGGATTCTGTTGAACAGGATGGAGAAGGCACTGCCCCACACACCTGTGCATCATATACAAACACACTGTATCCCATCTACCCGTGGATGATGCTAAATACAGGTGTAAACGGGGTCTAAAACCTTTTTAGCTTGTCCACTTTTGACCA
This sequence comes from Meda fulgida, assembly GCA_030578275.1. NCBI lineage: Eukaryota > Metazoa > Chordata > Actinopteri > Cypriniformes > Leuciscidae > Meda > Meda fulgida. The sequence continues at coordinate 10,996,166 of CM060635.1, forward strand.
CTTCCAGAGGTAGTCGAAAATGCATTCGACCGGATTGCTTTCGTGGTGCAAACGCTCATGTGGTCGAATGTGTTCAAACAGCAAACAGTGTTCAAAGACCGCCTATGCCTAATGACCTAATGCGTAAGGATTTATAGATGCTGGAATTAAACTTTGTTGGCTGAAGACCCAAATTTGGTTTGAAAACGAAAAACGTACCAAGCACTATGTTCTCTCACCATTCCTGATTTCTAACACAAACTCACAGCGTTCGGTGTGTTTTTTTGCCTCAATCATATGTAAATTGCGCAAGCTTATTTTGTCCATTAGTTCGAAAGATCTTTAAAAAAAAGACATTTACACGCCCATAGACCCTCCCATCTAAGAAATCAGGACAGAAGTGATTGAAAGTGGACAAAAGAGATGGATTAAAACACCAGGTGTAAACTGGAATGTGTCTCCCTCGTCTATAAATAAATAATACAAATCCTAATGGTCCTAAAAAGAGGCTTCATAGTGTTCTTATAATAATTTCTTATTAAAATTAGGATGAAATATAATCCAGACATGTATTAATTTGTTTAATCTTTGTCTTTATTTTGCAAGGATGCAAAATTGTAAAATGTGGGAAATTTCAAAAAATACCATTGTTTAGACGATGTGAAGCATGAAACAGGTCTTCACGTCACTGTTTTAAAAATAAAGATTAAATCTGCTGTGAAACTCTTGTGATACACCCTTTGAAGAATGTTTCTTTACGGTCACAGCGGCTATTGTGAATTTAGAGTTTGCGCCACTGAATTACAACAGTAACTTGTCTCGCATTACAATACAGTAAGGATCGGATTATTGCAAATGACTGAACCAACACCCTTAAATCAGATGACATTTGACTCTGACAGTGAAGATTTCAACTATGTGGTGTCACTATTTCCATAAAAACATTGATATTTTCTCTTTCTTATCATGGTTCTCTGCTTACTAGAGAAATTCAGAAAAAAAGCCCATACCCATAAGGAAGTGAAGAGGGTTCTCTTTATGCTTCTTGATCACATTTCCTCTGAAGAACTTGCTTCCAAAAAGGTCAGGGGTCATGAAGGTTCCATATTTAGCCATTCCGATCTCATACGGACTGAACTCCACCCAGTCTGTCAATCAAAACACAATCATAACTAAATCTCTAAATAAAGAAATGTATTCACAATCAACAGAAGTCTGCGAAACATGCCCATGACAACAAATAATCAGTAATAAGTACAGTAAGAATAGGATGTCGAATTATAATTTTGGACAACAGACCAAAACTAGTTTCAAAATAAACACAATGACAAAGAGCAGATTTCAAATAGTTTCTGGGAATGTGCGAAAGAAATGTTTCAGATTCAGTTCCCTGGCAGTGTTGATAACGCATGTCACTTGACGAAGGCAGATGCATGAATCAACTAAACAAAATGCTCACAACACAAAAGCTATTTTGTGTGACAAGGCTTGCAGAAAATTGACTGATGCTTTTAGTCTATTGTAGAGGTAGGAGTGGTTCTGATGTCTTTCTGTTGCATAGGACTATTTTGGAAGCTCAATGACACGTGACGTGAGGGTGATTCCCTTGAGTGTCTCTGTGTCTAAATAGTTGCTTTCATTCAACCGCAGTTAAACTTTACAAACCATATTGATGCACGTTTATAACAAAAACTTGACTGAATTTAGTGGACTTTATTTAAAAACTATTAAAAGCTATTATACCCTATGTAAATAGCTATGTGCATTAAAATGCAGCTCACCTGTGATGTAAATCTTTTCTTACGTAAGATTTATAGTTATAGTAAATTATTTCAGTCTCAAACCAGAAAGAGCAGCCACCAGCTCAAGAGGCATGACCTGCTCAGTCATGTTGGTGAGTGAACAACTAAAACGTCTGGCACTTCAGGGCTTTAGAAAAACAATACAAGTATACTAAAAAAAGATATTCTACATAGGTATTTACATTATTGAACTAATCTTCTGACGTAATCAGGTTCTCCCCAGGCAATTCAAAAGGTCAGACTGCTATAAATGGGATCCCCCTTCATTCATTCAGTGAATACACTGACAACAATGTAGCTGAAAATAATGATCTTTTATGTATTTCCAAGGTATAGTATTACCTTACACAATTAGTTGGCACAATGGAAATGAATTTCTGAAGAAAAAAACACCTATCCTTGACATGGTAATCATAGAAACTGTAGAAATTTGTTATACTAATAATATGGTTTATAATGAAACGTTTTTTATTAAGAAAGACTCATTTATAATAAATAAATGAAAAATCCCTTTCACCTGCAAACTTGAGCTCAGAGACATCTGGTTTTACATGCAGGCAGCTGAACAAGGGCAGAGGAGCCTGAGCTTCATTTATCTTTTCCTGCAATTCACTCAACTTGGTGTCCATCCTCTGTTGAGAGATCAGAAAGAAAAGCCTTTGTATTGCCAGTTGTTCATTGTATATTTTTGATTAAGTAAAGGCAAAAGCAAAGGAAACTCTCCAAAAGATCAGATACTCACAGCGGGAATGAGCGTCTCGCCTATCAACATCCCAAAGATATCTGTGAAGGTAACAGGCTGCCCAGAGGCCTTCTTGCTCCACAAGGCATGTACGTATTTAGTGATGTGTTTGGGAAGGAGTAGTCGGAGAGGGTTACTGTTCACACGGTTCATCAGCTCCCTGTTGATATGCTCTGGGCCCTTAGTGGGGAACTCTGGGTGGGAGTACAAAGTGGACATGTACCTGTGAGAGACAGAAAAGCAAATGTAGGTTTTCACTGGGATTTATTTGAGAAGGAATTAGAAGATGAACAAGTCCTCATACCAGGTGGATCCGGAGAGTCCAGCAACATATGTGACACAGTCCAGAACTCCAGACTCATACAAAGCCTTCATAACCCCAGAGAACCCCACCATTGCCCTGAAACCTCCCCCTGAGCCCAGCACAGCAATCACTGGAACCTGCATGCAAGAAAACAAATATTAGCAGCACAGCAGTATGCAATAGGCTAGCAATTTACCTACTCATAGTTTTTTCAGCCAAAAAGATTTACTGTACAATTACAGTATACAATGTTCAGTAATTTGTGCAGCGTTTATGTCATTGTGGATTTATCGAAAATGCAAAATGAGAACTAGTGTAAAGTTGATTTAAAAGTTTGAAGTTTAATTCACTTCTGCATGCTCTTGCAAAACATTTGACGTCGAAATTAAATTGAATATTTTCTAAATACATGCTATTAATCAGATTGAGATTTTCATGCATGTCGGTGAAAGTGACCAGACTTCTCTCTGGTGATGTACGCCTTTTCCAATCATTTTGTCAGCTTAAAGGGTTAGTTCACCCAAAAATTTCTGTTATTAATTACTCACCCTCATGTCGTTCCAAACCCGTAAGACCTTCGTTCATCTTCGGAACACAAATTAAGATATCTTTAATGAAATCCTAGACCCCCCAACCCCCCATTTAGACTGCAATGTCCTTCTTACCACTTTTAAGGCCCAGAAAGGTAGTAAAGACAATGTTAAAACAGTCCATGTGACTACAGTGGTTCAACCTTTTTGCGCATGCGTGTGATCCGGCCAATACTGAGCTGACGTAGAAACGCTGATCTGTGTTTACAACGTGAACAGCGTCAGAGACTGACACGGAAGAGAAGAAATTGATGAATAAAGTTGTTATTTTTGTGTTTTTTTGCGCACGAAAAGGCTGAGCCACTGTAGTCATGTGGACTATTTTAACGATGTCTTTGCTACCTTTCTCGAATGTAATAAAAATAATCTTAATTTGTGTTCCAAAGATGAACAAAGGTCTTACAGGTTTGGAATGACAAGAGAGTGAGTAATTAGTGACAGAAATGTTGTGTGAATTAACACTTTAAACCCCTTCCCTTTCATACAATCAATTGCAAACTCGCATTCAGATCTGCTTCCATCCAATGAACAACTGATGGACATAATTAATACCCACCCTACATTTTTCTTTTTGTTAATCCATTTCACTCAAATGTACATGACAATACAGAAGAGAAGATCTGTTGCTACTTATGTTACATCGCAACTTTTTCAGAACAAGGAAAGCGCACCAGGAAACACTGGCTTTAATAAATGACACGACACCAAACCGAAATGTGTACAGGTTGACACCAAAGAAATTTTGATTGTCTTTGCCCGGCTAAAAGTCAAGTAAGAGAAGTTAATCATAAGTGTGCTACCAAGATGTGAACGCAGCATCTTTGAGTTTGCTTAGCCATAAGGCTAGAATTTCTAACAGCATTGTAACTGTATTGTAACCAGATTGATTTACATGCAGAAAAGCAGTTCAACTTTTGTAATTTCCTGCCTATGGTTCTTTTCTTTGGGCTTATGAAATCCACCAAGTAATACACCAGTCCTGTGAATTCTCACAAGTCTTAGCTAACACTTCCTCTTTATATTTGGACTATGTCTATTTTCACATGCTGCGCCAAGACTGAACTCTAACTAGCAAAGTCAGAAAAATGCACTAAAGAAAACAGAAACTTGATAATGAAGTTGGCTGTGAAGCTGTGACATATAGAGAATGAAACACAAAAACAAAGTGCTCATTTTTATTATGAGTTTTAGTGGTCAAATATTTAAACATTTAGTCACGTCTGCTTAATGTGGCCAAATATCTTATCTGGTAGATAATGACTTTGCTAAAGTTATGTGGAAATCTGAGCTGTTTGAGGGAGATCTGCGTCAGCAGCTCTACTCAGTCTGTTTTCTTTTCTTACTATGTCATGTATGTCTTGGCTTTCTGTACTTCATTAGGTGTCTCCATCTGCATGACAGTAAGCTGACATCTGCATCAAACACATACTGTACTATTTTTGCAACAGCACGGCCAGTGGAGAAAGTGTAACCGAGGCCAGCTGTGCGAGTAAACCTCACTTCCCTGGCCTCAAGAGGCGCACTAGCGATAGAAACAAGAGTGTCCTTGTTAGTGCGGAAATGCCGGTTTGAATCCCGGTCGGAGTGTGCGAGTAGGATCGGAGGGGTTACAAAAGCAGTTGATTAATAGGTGTTACCTCATGAGGAGAGGAAGGGAGGGAGGAAGGTTTCTCCATGTGCAGTAACTTCTTGATGCCAAGCATGACTCTATCACGCCGGTGTTGTCTGTAGAGCTTTTCTTTAGGGCACAGATCCAGATTGAATCGCAGGTCCATCGTGTAGCTGAGAACAGTTAAAAAGAAAGTCATATTTATGGCGCTTCAACTATAAAAGTTCTTACTATACACAACAGAAGCCAGTTTTGTTCATTGTTATACGTACCACTCCTCCAAGGAAAGCTCTAAGTACACATTGGTCATCTGTGAAAAAACATTAATACCAAGGGATCAAGGGAGGAAGAAAGCAAGGAGGAAAGAAAGAAAGAAAAAGAAATGTGACATCAGCAGAAAAGGAAAGTCGTTTCAGAGGAAGTACATTTTGTTTTAAGATTTCAGATTACAAAGACAAACGTTTTTTTTTCTTTTCTTTGGAGTAACATGAACCGTTGAATTGTTTACAAACTGTCGTGAAGAAAGTGGATGCACTGATTTCAAAATCATTGCTGATAAGCTAATAAGCATATATCAAAAAAATCATAATAAGCTAATTATGAGTTTCATGTTATGGTTAATAACTGAAATATGGTTGACATTACAAATGAAAAATCCATATATAATAAAAAAAGAAAATAATAAAATATAAATGTATAGAAATTAATAGTATGATTGTATGCAACAAGTGAATTCAGGCATGGCAGCATTAAAATATAATATAAAAGTACATTCGATCAGTTTTCCTTTTGAAATCTTTGAAAATATAAGCAACTCATGTGCTCTTAAAGGGAAAGTGCTCCTCAAATAGATATAACTTACTTTTCCTATTAGAAATGACACCAGCACTGTTTGTCCAACTTTGAGTTTAGAGATGTCATATGAGGCCGTACCCAACTTTTCATCAACAACATAGTTAGCATCCATTAATGTCAGCTGGAAACAAGAGACAGAAACCATATAATTGACTGTACATACACTACTAAGTAAGAACAACGAGTTCCAAAAGCCTGATCAGCATAAAACATTCAAAGGAAGGTTCAAAATACTACATGTAGTTGGAAATAGCAAGACATTACTAAAGTAACCCCAATTGTGAATCAAGAAGTGTGTAATTTATTCAGTGTTAAAAAAAAAAACACTTTTCTTGTCTCAGTTTAATACACAAAGACATTTTGAGGTTGATGTCCTCTGACTCTGGTTGGTCTTTTTTTTCATGCCATCTCTTGATCAACAAATGCTGTGAGTTTTAGAGCTACAGTAGACTACCTGCAAACTACTAGACACAGGCAAACCTGTTTGGAAACAGTCATTTAAAACCTGTTTGGAAACAGTCATTTTGCACTTTAATCTGGTGCAACTATTAGGCCAGAAAATACACACTTTCACATCTTTAATGATCATTTATGGTGGAAGATTTCATTACTTTATTTACAATTTTATATTAATTTCTACTCCTTCATTGCACATAATGAATAACAAATTACACTATTATTAAGACTGTGATGTTCAAGAAGAGCTGACTAAGTTTAGATTAGAAGTGGAAGTTAATTTTCAGTTTCTCTTTACTTACCTTTAGCACATTTTCTTGGTAGGGGTCGAGGATGAATTCAAAGGTCTCATTCCACTCTGGATTGATGTCGTTATCTATATGTCGTGTTTTCTTCCTGCTCTCAGGGGCAGTGGGGATGAACAGCTCCACATATGGGTCAGGGGTATCCACTACAAGCATGTTTAGTGTTAGGAGCATTCTCTGAAGTGCTAAAATCAGGTCTCATTACTTTAAGTTTAGTAACTGAAGAAAGCAATGCATGATGCTGTGTAATGTACAATCACTGTTCTGTAAGTACCTAAACTTTTCATTTTAAAAGAATAAAATATAAAGTATACTCACACAGGTCTCCGAGAGCTCCTTTGGTGACATTTTCAGCCCGCAACACTTTCACTTGGAATTTGTGTGAAATTTGCTGTTCAACCTAAGAAATAAACAGTTAATCATCATTATGCGTAGATACAAAAAAAAAATCCACTGACTTTAGAGATGTAGTCTTAATACAGGAAAAAAATGAAGTGCTGATTAATGCGAGCACTGTGTCAGGTTGGTGTGATTAACATGTCTTTTTTTACACCAACACGTACAAGTTTTGAGGCAGTTAGCCAGCAGCATGCAAATATCTATCTTAAACTTAATATATTCACCAGAATTTATGTGGAGGCTGATGTACATGTATGGCTGATAGCATTTGATTTCTCTGTTTCTGTTTATTTAATGCCACAGAATACGTCCAATTTTGCTAATTAATCATGAAACAATCTATATGCACAAAGAGCCTGTCCAAAAATCCTATGTGTGATCATTAGAAAACCAGAGACGTTTCATGACATCAGCATCCCTGGTGAAATACAAGAAGTTCTTGGAAACCAAAATGGTGCATTCCCCAAAATATCTGTGCTGACAAACTGCCTTATGTTTTGGCTCACCACTTTGAAAGCCAGACTCCACTGATTTAGGCTTTTACTGCTATTCGTAGGCATAAATCTAAGATTTTTGTTCTACTCACAAAGATGTGATGATCTGTGAGTGACATGGTGGCTTAACGGCCAAATTAGACAAAACAGGATGGTTATCCTAAGACCTCTTCAAAGAACTTTGCTCCCAGGGAAATCTTCTAGCAATGCTACTGGACATCTAATGCGCTGAAAAAATAAGAAGTAATATCTATAAATAAAAATAAAATCAGAAATAAAATCTTGTTTTTTTTTTTAATAATTGTATTGTTTTACCTTGAGTTCTGGATGTTTTTTACAGGTTCACTATACGTTTCCCTTTTTGGATGAGAGAAAATTATTTTACATCAGAAAATAATAAAAATGTGATTCCTCGTGATCTGAAATGGGGATTAAACTCAAATGTACGAAGAGATTACATGTGATGGAAAGAGAATGTTAAGGTTATACTCACTGTCTAATAACATGCATAGAACATCACATACATTATCATAGTATAACTTAACACAATCCTGACTAGACACATGGTTAAGATGGCAAATGATGTTAAATGTAACCTTCCTTACTTAAAAAAAAAAGTAAAATGCAAAAAAGTACAAGGCAAATACAAGACATGGTACAGTTTAAAGTATGTAAAATGAATAACAACAAATAAAATATAAAATAAACATATTTGTATAATAAATTAAATAATAAAATACTGGGAGAAAAAGTGCTATATAATACTAGGGCAGTTACATTTCAAATTTGTATTGTTTTTAGAAGATTTTTGTTTTGTGATCTCATGTTTGAAAGGGTTTAAAAGTATATTGTGAGATCAGTATTACAAAAGGTAGCCTAATGAGGGTTTATGTGTGTGTGTGTGTGTGTGTGTGTGCGTGCGTGCGTGCGTGCGTGCGTGCGTGCGTGCGTGTGTGTGTGCGTGTGTGTGTGTGTGTGTGTGTGTGTGTGAAAGAAAAAGGAAGAATAGGCAGGCTTTACGGACAGAATGAAAAGACGTGGAAATCGTCATACTAGAAACGGGAAGTGTGCAACCAGTCAACCGAGATAGTGTCTCTGGTAAGGGGAAAATTGTGCAAGTACGACTTTCATAGTCTGAACTGCTTTCTTATACTGACTGAGCAGTAAGTTGCAATGACTTCGACATTAATTACAGCAAAAACATCATCAGAATATGTGCTTTAACTTCAGCATTATATTTGTTTGTATGATGGAGTGAATATTATGGCACAATCCAACATAAGCTAAAATTGCATAACGGAGAATGTCGGGTTCTCTGATCAGCTAAACTATCCCATCCATAAAAAAATGGCGCAAAAAAAAAAAACCAAATACAAATCAGTTGTTACCAAAACTGGCCCTTGAGTGCCACTGTCTGCCACAGAACGCTTTTAATGTTCATCAGCGCGTGTCATTATCACGCTGGGCAGAGCACGTTCACCTCGCTGCTGAATGAACATGGTCACGACATGAAGTCAAATCAATATACCTAACAGTGCCTCAAAACTCTCATTAACATAAACAAACATTATATTATATTGCACTGTGATTAAGCATACCGGTATGTTGGCTACTAGTAACAAAAGGTGTAAGTGATGCTGCTTGTTTAGAAATCTGTTATTTTCCCTAAAAAACGTAAAACTTCAAACACGCTACACTCAGATCTCGTAGGCTAGTCTACATTGTGATCTGCATTATAAACTCGCTAAGTAATTTACGAGTTAATTTGATTGGACCGTATTTTTCTCGCTCCTCAAGACTGAATATCTGAGACAGATATCTGTCAACAGTGCCATGTCTATCTATCGCCAAACTCTCGCAGCGGTCCTTCTGTGTCCCAGATGAACGGAGATGTGATTTTGACATAAACAGCATCTGAACCGAATGGAAACTTCTTAAACATGCAGTCGAACTTAAAACTTTCCACAGATAAGAGCGACGTTTCCCTCGAACTACGCACCGCTATTTTCACGTGACATGGTGTTATATGAAGAACGCAGCTAACCTGCAGTAAACAACTGACTGAGTAATCAACATTTCATCTTACCCTGGGCTGGAGTGCACGCCAAGCCAGAAATCCAGAGAGAGCAAAAACAGTCGTTGTTTTCCTTCTATGCGAGTGCGCTTAAGTCACACTATCATTTTAAAGAGGAAAGGAGGAGGAACTGCAGGCTTATGATGATTAAATCTCATCTTCTTCAGTCTCTTCTCTTTTCCCGCTCTGCGCATGCTTTTCAAAAAATGGGGGGGGGGGGGCACTCACTGTTAAATTTCGTGCAAAACAATCAGTAAGAAAGAGTGATACAATCTAGAGGGAGCAGATAAAAAAAAGTTTCTCTATCTAGCGGACTTGCAGAGCGGTTCAGTCATGTTTCATTTCTTCCACAAGATGGCAGTTTTTGTATTTGGTTTCATACATTTTTGAAAAATGTTTATTAAACATTTTCTACAAATATAGTTAATGCATTAACGATGATTATTTTATACTAATTTAATAGTAGAATGTTTTGTTTTGCTTTCTATTGGTAAGTGACAAAAATGATAAATTAGGAAAACAAAAATAAACGATAAGGTTTATTATCGTATCTCCAAGAGCCTTCGGGATATTAGTTCATGACATTCAATATCCGTAGGTTGGCTACCAACATGATGTCATTCTCATTATTGCAGTAGACGATGAGTCAAGCTTGTTGCGTCACATTTGACTGCTCATATAACTACACCTCTCTCACTCGAAAGATAATTCATTCTCTGATCTGAACTGGCGAGGAAAGACCCAAGACATTTACCAATACACGCCACTGGAATGAATAGTTTGATAGTATTTATTCTTTTGCACCTGGGGTTCATGGTATGCCAAGGAGGTAAGCCATTTCTTCATTAATTTCTATTCATATTCTATTCCTTTTCATCAATTACGATTTTTTTAAATGATTTACTTATGTACAATAAGTCAAGCCGTCTAAAATAGTACATTTTTGGTGATGCAGCCAACCCCTGTTGCTCTCAGCCATGTCAGAATCGCGGTGTCTGTACTGAAATGAGCTCCGACTCGTATGAATGTGACTGTACACGCACTGGATTTTACGGTCAAAACTGCACAACACGTAAGTGAAAACTTCATAGACTTCTGTAAACGAATAAGCTTCCTGTTCTCTGTCAATACCCAACTGACTTTTTTACTTTGATTTCGTTTTTACAGCCGAGTTTCTCACATGGGTTAAAGGTTCTCTGAAGCCTTCTCCCAACACGGTGCATTACATTCTCACACACTTCAAAAGCTTGTGGAGTATTGTCAACAAAGTGTCGTTTTTGAGAAATGGCATAATGCGATACGTGCTAACATGTAAGTTGACACTTTTCATGCCTGAAATAATCTTTTTAATAGAACCTCCAATTTTACTTTAATCTTTGATATAACTGAAATACTTTAAATTATAATTTACATATTTGTATACATTATTTTTTAATTATAATGATTTAAATGATAATGATTTAAATTATAATTTTTATTTATAATTAAAACTTTAACTTTAAAAAATGTAATTCCTCCTGGTCCAGCACGTGCCCATTTGATTGACAGCCCCCCTACATTCAATGCTGACTATGGTTACAAAAGCTGGGAAGCCTATTCCAATCTCTCCTACTACACCCGTACGCTGCCTCCTGTCGCGAATGATTGCCCAACACCAATGGGAGTCGCAGGTGAGTCTCTTTCTCCTCAGACCTGTTTTCTCACATTTCTAGCTTCACAGTTAGACTGGAAGCTTGCGGACTCAACCTGTCCGTCTGCATGTCTTGGGTGTGTGGACGAGAAAAGCGCATATATATATTTCTGTCCATCAATTAAAGTCACTGAGTCCACTTTTAGGGTGGTGTATATCACTCAAAAATGAAGATGTAAATATACAGTGGAGGGTCTTTTACTAATTTGTTGTTCTGTCTTTTGCAGGCAAGAAAGAGCTGCCAGATGTGAAGCTGCTGGCTGAGAAACTGCTTCTCAGGAGGAAGTTCATCCCAGACCCTCAACGCACCAGTCTTATGTTCGCTTTCTTTGCCCAACATTTTACTCACCAGTTCTTCAAAACTGACATTAAGAAAGGTCCAGCTTTCACAAGAGCCCTGAATCATGGGGTGAGTATCTTATACATACTGTTTGACCTCCAAGTGGCACTTATTGCCATCAAGTGCATGGAACTTATTAATGGTCCTCTCACATTCACTTTGGTATCTGACTGACTTTGCTTGGTGTCTTTAGGTTGACTTGGGTCACATATATGGACAGGAGCTTGAACGCCAACACAAGCTGAGACTTTTCAAGGACGGAAAACTGAGATATAAGGTAAGGAATGTTCCTACCCCAGAATTAACTAAAATAACCTCCTCCAGTTCACTGAACTCAGTCACCACGTCCTCCCTCCCCATTAGGCAATTTTGACATTTCTCCTATTTTGTTACTTACCTCTTTCACACAAGCCTGGTCATCTGAAAATGTGACTAGATTCGTATTCATTGCTTTAACCAGATTCTGGATGGTGAGGTTTATCCTCCGACAGTCAGTGAGGTTCAAGTAGACATGCACTACCCTCCTCATATACCTGAGTCCCGACGTTTTGCTGTGGGTCACGAGGCCTTTGGACTGGTTCCTGGACTCATGATGTATGCCACCATATGGCTACGTGAACACAACCGAGTGTGTGATATACTAAAGCAGGAGCATCCTGACTGGGATGACGAGAGGCTGTTTCAGACCGCAAGGCTCATCCTTATTGGTAAGTGTCCTGTAGAGAAGGACATTTAGATTCAGGTCAATATTTAAAGTGCACATTTTGAAGGATGTGTTAATGAATGTACCTCAAAATACATTTACAAGATGGTTCTATGGTTTTAACGTTTGTTCTGTATTCTGACTTTACAGGTGAGACGATCAAAATTGTGATTGAAGATTATGTCCAGCACCTTAGTGGTTACAATTTTAAGCTCAAGTTTGATCCTGAACTTCTCTTCAACGAGCGTTTCCAGTACCAGAACAGGATCTCCTCTGAGTTCAACACCCTTTACCACTGGCACCCCCTTATGCCTGATGAATTTCACATCCAGGACGAAGTCTACAATTACAAGCAGTTTCTCTTTAACACATCTATAATGACAGACCATGGCATCAACAGCTTGGTTGAGTCCTTCACCAATCAGATAGCTGGAAGGGTAAGACAAGAAAAATACGTTTAGTTTACCATATTTTGGAGTAGTCTACCGCTGGTGGTGAGGATTTGGTGAATCTTAAATCTTCTCTGTTACTCCAGGTGGCTGGAGGGCGTAATGTTCCACCGGCTGTATTAAAGGTGGCTATAAAGTCAATTGAAGACAGCAGGCAAATGCGCTACCAATCTATCAATGCCTACAGGAAACGTTTCAACATGAAGCCATTCAAATCCTTTGAAGAAATGACAGGTGAGAGTTAATATATTTATATTTATCAGGTCTGAAAATAGATGTAGCATAGGCAGCTGTTTTAAGTCTTTACAACATAATAATATATATATATACAATATTTATTACAGTATTTAGTGCGTGCACACACACACAAATTTGCATATTAATTTGCCTAAGCCCAGCTGTATTTTATAAGCATACCCTGCAGACACTTTAAAATCAGTGGTATTTCAGTCGACAATTTGAGTTGACTGAACTTGTTTTATGTTTTAGGAGAAAAGGAAATGGCTGCTGAACTTGAAGAGATGTATGGAGACATAGATGCTGTGGAGCTTTATACTGGTCTGCTGGTTGAGAAACCCAGGCTCAATGCCATCTTTGGGGAGACCATGGTGGAGATGGGTGCCCCCTACTCCCTCAAAGGACTTATGGGAAATCCCATTTGTTCCCCTGAGTACTGGAAACCAAGCACATTTGGTGGCAAAGTGGGCTTTGAGATTATCAACACTGCCTCTCTGCAGAACTTGGTTTGCAATAATGTCAAAGGGCACTGCCCTATGGCGTCCTTCTATGTGCCTAATGTAAAAGATTCTGTACAAACCACTATTAATGCAAGTACTTCCCACTCAGATCAAAACGTCAACCCAACAGTTTTACTAAAAGAACGGACGTCTGAGCTCTGATAGATGTATTCTGTAAGAATACTTATTTAAGAATTCTCTTAATTAATTAATTTATTTATTTATAGGATATTTATTGTATTTATTGTACTGAGAACAATATCTTTTAATTCCTATTTTTTGTATTTTTGATGAATAGTTTTGTACAAATCTGATGTTATATTTGTATCTATTTATTAAATATTATGTACATTGTATGTATTGTAAAAAAAAGTTTACATTAGACCTCAGTTTTCAGCACCGCTATAATGCTGATCAGCTTATTCTGTCATATTGTGTCTTGATTTTACTTGAATCCAGTTTCTAGTTGTTTACAATGTTTAAATGGTTTAACTTGTGTTGTTTGTTTTACTGTCTGCCCTTTTTCTTCCTTTGTTTCTCTCAATCTCCATAATGAAACATCTCAAGATCTCAGAATACTAACTAAACAAAAAACTTCCTTTTTAACAAAATGTCTCACACTGTTTTATTACTTTTTAAACACTTGTTTAATTAAAAAAATATTTTCTTGTTTTATACTTGAAATTTGACTATGAATTAATAAATCACAATAAATTAATAATTTTACCTTGTGTTCTGTGAATTCTTTCAAATGAATTTCTTTCAAAAGATTTGTATTAAAGTTTTGCAACAAGATAATCGAGAAGATCATTGTATTTGGTATAAATTATTAGACCAAGGTTTATTAGCGATCTGAGCAATTTCCGCGAATAAAATAGATAAACTTGCAATTCCAACAACACAAAGTGGTAGTGTGAAAATATAGCCTATCAAATAAAAATATGCACACAGCAAATTCCAAGGCAATAAATGTAGTATTTATGATGACAGGTTATTGTTAGTCTACAGAAAATGCTTTATGACTTGCACACACAAATTTGTCTGAACCAACATTGAAAAATGCTAATATCTTGAGTGGATTACATCATAGTTAAAATTCAAAGTGATTTGAAATGATTTGCAAGTCAGTATCATAAATCACATCTCACTCAGGCAGAGCAATTCAAAACTTGAATGAACATGACATTGTCAGGGATGAACAGAATTGCAATGTCCTTCGGATGAGACGTTATTTACAGGAATAATAATTATTATTATTATTAAATACATCACAGTAGCCAAGTAAGTCCAAGAGTAACTCAGTTGTTCAGCATGCTCAGATAGGAAGGCATGAACGTGTGATGTGGTCAATAAAAATGATCGTTCAAAAGACATTGATTGTATTATTGGTGACGAGCCTCGTTGAGGGAGATGTAGTCATAAATTGCTGAGCTGGGGTTTATTTCCCGAACCCAACTATGGTCGCAAGTTCCGTCATTAGCCTACCACCAACACAATTCAATTGAACTTTTGGGAAACGCACCGCTGGCTGGGAAGATGAGGAGCTCTGACTTTTCTATGACTGGAAGTGGTATAGGCCTACTTTTTCTCAGAATACCTATTTTTTAACATGTAAAACATATTTTTCAATACATAATTAGCATACTATTGTATAGTGAACACCGATAAGGGTTTGAGGCTCCCTTATTTAATTTAAACCATTACAACCATTATTTCTTATTTAAAGGGGACCTATTTTACAAAATGTACTTTTACATGGTGTTCGAACAAATGTTTTGGCACTGTGTGTACACATCCACCCTATAGCTAATGTTAAAAATCCACCCAGTCCTCTTTTTTAATCCCCATAAATCATGTAGTGTCTCAGAACACTGCATGATTCTAGTGTTTGTAGATTCTAGCAATTCTAGCAATGTTTGTCCTATTAGCCTTATTCAGAGCAGCGCCATGACAGAATTGATACTTTGATACTGACAGAAAGAAATTAATACTTTTTTTAGTAATTATTGACAATCAGACTCCAGAGAATCTTGCTGTACTGGTTTGTTTCCGATCAGGCCAAAAACCTAGGACTAGTACGGAAAAAGTAGGTTTTTCAAAAAAATAAATAAAATGTTGTTCATCTAGAGCCAAGAATTCCAAAGATATAGGATACTTGAGCCTATGCCTACTGGTTTAGGAGTTATGAGTTTCATACTTTTCACCGCTGTAGCGCCCCCGTCAGGCCAATCGGGGCGAGCCTTGGTGACACTGTAGTGTAGACGGTCTGAGTACTACCAGCCCTCAAAGTTTCAAATCTCTACGACTTACAGTTTGGTCTGCCCGAGCAATTTAGGGGAGAATGCTGATCTATGGAAATTTGAACAATTACAATAAGTTTTAAGTGCTATGCGCTAGCTTAGCCTAATTTATGGTATTTTTTTATGATGGACATAAACAAGAGGATTATTTTAGGAGATAATCTTTACTTTACAAAGTCCCAAGCTTTAGTATGCAGTGTGCACCCTCTCTCCAGCTCTCTTCACATTGTTTCTACAGCTGTAAATATGTCAGTTCTCATAAAACTGAACCACTGACCACATCAAAGTGAAGAGAAGCTTCGCAATGAGTAAAGCTTTTGACGAGAAGCGTCCGATTAGGCTCCATAATTGTGCAAGTGATTAGGACTTTGCATTTTTGCATCTGGTCATCTCTGATTTTCCAAAGCTTTACTGTATGAGCTCCATCTAGCGCACTTCTGTGGGCAGACTAAAGAACAATCTCCCATTCTCTGTGACAAATTGCCATAAAATTGGCACCGCGGGCCAGAAGGGAAGATTGTGGAGCGCATGTTTCCATTGCCTCAGCACAGACTGTCTCCTCAGCGATTGATAGTGTACGTAGAGGTTTTTTTCACTGGCCAGGGGACGTGCCACCGAGAAAAGCCTGTGTGGCTGTGAGGCTCGAGAGGAGATACGTGCCATTTGACCAGTGATGAAAATGAGGGGCAGTTGGATCTGGTCCCTGGTCACTTCCCAGTGTGAGAACTTGGCAGAGAGAAATAGAATCAGAGGAAGAAGCACTTTTCAACATTCATTTTAACAAGAATTACAATAATCTTTTTTAACTGGAAAAAAAATTGGTGTCGAAATCATTTTCACTCAGAAATTGCTAGTAAATGTAACAGTCAGCTGAAACATACTCCAGTGATCTTTGTTTTATCATTTTTACAGTGTATGAGCTCTCAGGGTAAAAAACTATCGACAACCGCCATGAGGCACATTACATGTTAAAGGAATAGTTCACCAAAATATCAAACTTATGTCATCATTTACTTTAACTTTACATATTTTTGTAGAAGACAAACGAAAATCTGAAAAAAAAATTGTTGTTGTTGTCTGTAGCCTACATTGAAAGTCAATGGGGTCAAAAATAACTCACATTAATTGCATGGACCAAAAAAAAAAAAACGAAAACAGACGACATGAGAATGATTATTATATTAGACAGAAATTTCCTTTTTTGGCGAACTACCCTGTAATATTAAAATCTCAACACTGTAGCACACACACACACTGTAAAGGAATTTGAATCTAGATTAACATATTTGGAGAAAACTATAAACCTGTCAACACTTGCCAGGCATCTGACACAAATTAGGTAATGCTTATACAAATGCTTTTAGTTGGGTCCTGGAGCAAGATGACAGAGTGTTAACTCATCAATACAAAAAAACTAGTGTGCCATACTGTCTGTGGCCCTCCATTTAATGCTGTAAACATTCTCAGACCATAAAAGGAGAGACATATAACATCTTCAGTATGTGCCACTCGCCTCATTCATTGGGTCAGATGACATTGCGTGTCTTTGGTTGTTTTGAATTTGTAATATCTTTGTTTAAAAATGAAAAGGACAGTGAAGGAACCTTCCCGTATGCCTGTGTTTATAGGAGTGTGTGTCTGTGTCTGCACATGCATATCTCACATATTCAAAATTATTTCATTTTCCTTGAAAAAATAAAGTTTAGGCAATCTGAGCCAATCTTGAAAGATGAATAATATATTTATTATAAAATTACTGTTTATTTAGAGCGAGAGCCATCTTTATACTTTGCAAATGCTGCTCACACTTCACCCCGCATTATCCAAAAGTTTCCGGTTTCCTTTAAACTTTCTGGCACAACTAAAAAAAATTTTAAAAAGAAATGAGAGTTAAGCACGACAGGAAGTTGGCATTCATAAGAAACAGAGATCTCTTCATCAATCTTAGAAACATACAGACATGTAACTCTATACTTTTCCCTTTGAAATTACAGAAAAATACAACCTTGTTTAAAATGATATAAAAGTTTCAGCCTAGCCTGAACTGCCTCAGAATTTATTATCTCTCAAAAAAATTCCAGACTTCGTTCTCTGTGTGGTCTCCTTAACAGAAGATACTAAACATAAAAACAGATTAAACCAGGTACTTTGCCAAAAATGCACTTGACCTAATAATACAAAATTTAGTTTACTTTGCTTTACTGACATTTCAGCCATACAAGTGTAGAGTGGCATGTTCTACAAAGAACATACTAAACAATAAATAAATAAAACACATTAAACCATGCAGTGGCATAATGCATAGCCACATTCTTATGCATTTTATCTGCATTTATGCCATTTTCCCTGATGCTTTCTCTGTTTTTCATCAAAAAATGTATTCTCTCTGTGAATATGAAAGCTTTAGCATAAGTTCTGCCGGGAAGACTCAATTGTTACGTTACTCATTATGTTACTCCTCTCGAGTTTTAATAAAGGCTCAAGTCGTTCCTGGGTTTTAACAGGCGTTTATTTGGTGACAGAGTATTCAAACATGTCTTTACATGTTGGTGCATGTCCAAAATTGCCGTCAGAACTGGTATAAATAAAACACAGAAAACGTACATTAACCTTAAATTCTTAACATACTTGCAGACAATACTAAAACGAAATCACATAAAACTACGAAATAAAGCATACATTTATAACATGTAAAATAATATCTTAATTGGCTTTACACAAACACCGTCACGTAACAAATAAATGACAAAGAAAGAAATACTGTACCTCATTGGTCGCATGAACCCGAGAGGGTAAATGTAGAAGGAAATCAATCTTCACGCTTCACAGACAAAATGTATGGATAACTTTTACAATCTTACAGGGCTTTCAGAAAGCAAACTCGCAAAACCGCATGCAGCATTTATCTCTCTGATCTTAGCGAGTGCACCCAATACAGCGTCCCCATTGCAAAAAATTATAATTTCCACACACGGAACAAAAAATAAGTTCCACCTTTTTTCTCACAGTTTTTCACAAAAGAAATAAACATGAAATTATTATTTATTGGCCATGAAACAATTTCAATTATATGATTTTTAACCTCATATATTTATATTTTAACTGACATAAATGTGTTGCCTTTGATAGCAGCTACACATTACCTTCTCCTACCTACCACATTATTGTGGTATAAAAGATGGATAATTACACGTCTGAGTTCGCAGATGCTGACGCTTTCATTCACCTCCACCCTCCCCACCACCAAGATGGTTCCTTCCCCTCCTTCCTCCCCACCACCACCACCACCAGGATGGTCCCTTCCCCTCCTTCCTCCCCACCACCACCACCAGGATGGTCCCTTCCCCTCCTTCCTCCCCACCACCACCACCAGGATGGTCCCTTCCCCTCCTTCCTCCCCACCACCACCACCAGGATGGTCCCTTCCCCTCCTTCCTCCCCACCACCACCAGGATGGTCTTTCCCCTCCTTCCTCCCCACCACCACCAGGATGGTCCCTTCCCCCCCACCACCACCACCAGGATGGTCCCTTCCCCCCCACCACCACCAGGATGGTCCCTTCCCATACCTCACAGGGGATCGGCTGCGCCAAAGCTTTCCGGACCCCCGGATTGCGAGCTACGGACGGGGCCTATACACCAAAGAACTTTATCATAATATTGCTTCCCGAGCTGTTAATAAATGGTTAATTGTTACAGTATTATTCTCCCAAGTCTTTCTGGTAGAACTGAAAATCTTGGCCTTGCATACGTGTATACATAAACTGCCACACGAAGAAGCCGTTTGAGATCATTATTGTAAAACAACATTGATTCTCGCAAGTCTCATAACTTAACATGAAGTGGCAAGTTTGAAGGCAAGATCATCAGTGAATATTGTATTAATTGTAAGTCCGTTCCTCACTCAAAGCTATATTGTATGACTTTAAATAGAAGACCTGGCACAATAAATCATAGATAGAGTTTATAATTACAGTCAGTGCTATTTGAAGCATGGTTCAGATTGATGTCATCTGTATGATATCATTGAGTCAGAAACTACAGGAATGAGGATACTATAGTCAGAAAGGGAAAACCCAACCGTGAATGAGTTAAGGGTTCTTTGGTAAGATGTCTTCCTTAATTCTTAAATAAACAATTTTTCCATGCATGTTGTGATCTCAGGGGCCCTCTCATGTAGAGACATTCTGGTCATAAAACCTGTATTACTATGACATCCACATGCATCAGCATCATGACCCTACTACTAATAGACCTCTCCATTCAAAATCTCCCGCAATATCAACTGGTCAGTGTCTCATTCTAGACCAACTCTTTGCACAACATCTGCAGAGAAACCAGCATGTCTCAATATCCACTTTAAGTAACAACACTACCACATGACACCCTTTACTTTGCAACTCTTCTTGCCTAGCCTACATCAGACTATATGCTAATCATATTAGTAAGGAATGGTTCAAACAGAACGCGTTTTCCCATTCCAATTTTCAACTTTTACATTGTTTTTCTGTAAACACTCGCTAGACGGGTGTGTATAACGTTGCGCTCGCGTCTTTTGCAGGGTCTCGCGCTTGACACAGCGTTATAAAAACGCACCGCTCAAATTAAAATCAGTTCAACTTTTTAAGAAAAGCATCTTGAGACCTTGCGTTTTTTCCCCATTCCACTGCCAGCGTCTCCATAAGACCTATAATGATTCTATTGAGGCTCTCAAGATTAACTCAAAGATGTGGACCCAAAGAAAAGCTAGCTCCATTTTAGTGTTTGTTATTTTACAATACCTAATGTAACGTGTATATTCTGTTATATTTTGGTTTGGTTTTCATTCAGTTTGTCTGAGTTCCTAAGTTTCCCTGGTTGGTAATTAGTTTCCACACACCTGTTTCTGTTGTCCTTGATTACGTTCCCAGTTTGCATTTAATTTCTTTCTGTTCAGTGTCCGGTTTCGTCTTATATTAAAGTGGTTGTGTTTGTATGATCTCCTGAGTATTCCATGTAGATTTAAATAAAAACTGTTTTGTTTTTAATCTCCTTCGTCGTAGACTTCACTGGAGCCATGTGACAATTACTCTACTGATATTGTTAATGTAATGCTTCTCTGGCAGGTGTACTGGAAATCAATGAAAAGTATAACACTAAAATGTCAAAATGGCTTTGCTACAAAAAGATATTTATGTGTAGAATTGCTCTTATTCTTCTGCCTCATGGCATCCAGAAAAACGGCATTTAAAGGTGTGAAAGGAAATCATTTGAAGTTTACTATAACACACAAGTTTTAGTAACACACAAGTCTTTGAGCAGCAGTAACCAAATGAGTGTTTGATTAGTCACAAATACCTCACCACTGCTATGGACATTTTTTTGAATGCATTATTTCTTTTGTTTTTAATTCTTAAACGGTATGTTTATATTTGATTCCCAAGAATTTATATTTTTAAATTGCCAATTGGCCCCTTGTCCTTTAGGCATGAAACACTACCAAAAATACCAAGTATGCAGTATATATGCGTCAGTGAGTTTGTATTGCTTTAGTGTATTTTTTAGGCAAGAATGAGGCATTGCAACAAAGACATACCGCTTGACTTGACTTGATAGTTTCTGTCTAGCTTCATATGAAATTAGTGATAAGATTAACAATGGCACACCTTTTCCTCATACTCTCTCTTGGGAAAATGAACTTATTGTCTCTAGTTACTTAGTCATCTCTATAGCTCTATCTATAGCTCCACCTATATAGCTTTAACATGATATGAATAGGAATGATTACCCAAATAGTGCGGTTTGTTGAGAAGTGCTTAGTGATCAGACATACAGTTATCAAATTCAGGTGATAAAAAAGCCCAAAAAATTGCAATGAATTTACACTAAAAAACGGGCAAGAGAAAAAGTATGAATCATAAAAGGAGATTGTTGTGTGCTTTTGTAACCTTCTTTATGCAGATCTCTCACTGTACAGAATTACAATAATTTCCTCTGTTTTTCATTAAAAAAAACAAAAAAAAACTGTACAATATTTTTTGTTATTCTATCATTTGAAAAATAATCTTTAAGTAATCTTCTAAATAATCTATAATCTAAAAAGCCTTCTGTCTTCACAAAACCATCTTCAAATGAGTTCAATCAATTTAACAAACAGTTAAAATAGTGTACTGTTCTCACATGTAATAGTTTTGGGTGCAATCTAATACTGATAATTCCTTTTGCTCTAAACTTTCATAATTATAATTACTAATCATGATTGTTCATTTTATTTCTGATCAATTTTGAACCTTTTTTCTATACTTGAATTATATCAAATGACTTATTAAACCCATATAGCAGTAAATTAGCAGTCTGTTCTCATGAAATGACTGAACAGTTCTGGCAGATCAGGTCAGAACCTTGGATGACTGTACAGAAAATCACTGTTAATTAAAATTTTAAATGTTCACATAGCTACTGGGTTTTTCGTCCAAATAATTATACATGCACACACACCCCGACACGCACACATACTCAGATCTGATTTAATTGCTAATATTTGGCTTGCATCTCCAATTTTGTGATCAGTCACCAGAAACTGGAAATTTTGATCTTTAAACTAAAACAAAGAGAAGGAAATCCCCATTCATACATCAATTTGGGAAATAAGTCACTGGGAGAACAACGTCACATTCATTTTAGGTCAACACATACACTTCGTAGCACAACGTTATTGCAAAACTACAGATCAAACAAAGATGTTTTATTATTATGAGGAATATAAATGTATCAGTATACAAGCCATCAAGTTGTCTCAACCTAGCCCCTACTGCTGGACTAATCCAGTATGGCATGGCATTCGCCCATGATGAAAAATTATCATTAATTTCACCTAAACCAAAATGGGATGGCATTGATGCAGCCATTTGGATAATATTTTAAAAATAACAGCAATGACGAATTATCAAAAAGTGCCCCACTCTACCTGTATTTGCCCTAACAAAACAGAGAGAGAGGGGGGGGGGGGGGGGTGCCACCAATACCATAATCAAGTAATTTGGGGGGATTTCCCACAGACTACATCTCTGAAACAACTGATAACTTGGTTATAAAAGGAAACCCCTCAAACAGAGAGGTTTTGTTTGAGACCCAGGGACAGCACCAGCTTCCTTGATTCTTCCTCTCTCTGTTTGTATAAGGGGGAATGTTTCCATAACACTGATACACAAGTCAGCATAGCATCCACATAGTCATAGCTTAAGCCGCCACATAAAATGCATGTCAATAACGGACACATCATCTAAATATCAGATGCTTTAGTGCAAAAATTACCCTTTTTTGTAGGAAAATGACAACAATATGAGGGTATCAGAAACAAATTAGTTTAACTTTTTTTTTTTTTTTTTTTACATTTTACCACTCTATAGCTCTTAATCTATTTGAAGACAATAAACTAATATTATTTGCTATATTACTCAATTATATTCAATTCCTAACCCTATAGCACACGACGTACATCACAGAGATGTCTATCTGATGTCTGCATTTACATCTGGGAGATGTATTTTTTGTGTTTGCTCATCTGCAATATGTCTAAAATTTATATGAAATGTTGGTAATTTTTGGTTTGGTATGGCTGTAAAACTGAACTATCAGGTGAGTAACTTACACTAACTTGTTCACTTGTTTACAGCATGTAAACAGGGTGACTAAACTGATTTAGACTATATAAACATTTTGAGGAGGCTCTGAGAAGAGAAAGCAGTATGTTTAGCAGGTGGCATGAAGACAACATTTTTAGTTCAAGCAAATGGTTGGCTGCTGCTGGCAAGACTGCATTTGATTTATTTTGTTTATTGATCATCGCAAACACAACCAAAGTTATGCACAAAACACTAAAACAAGCTTGACAAATCATGAAGACTTCTTAAAGGTCAACCCACACACATATGTGCTCATGTAAACACAAGTTCACATAAACAAGAACCTACATCATCGAACTCACATCCAGGCATGACAAACTGTATTTGGTTATAAGCTTTTATAAAGTCAATTCATGGGTATATTCTTATCATGTTAAGATCATCAGAGACTAATTTAAGTATTTGGGTGCGGCTCAATCTTCTATAAAATACCAAATCAATATTTCTAACAGATATACAGATACAGATATTCATATTATTTAGTCAGTTTTAAAAAATAAAGGCAAAACCTTTCCATTATATTAAAGGGATAGTTCACCCAAAAATGAAATTTCTATCATTAATTAATCACCCTCATGTCATTCCAAACCCGTAAGGCTTTCATTCATCTTTGGAACACAAATGGAGATATTTTTTAATAAAATCTGAGCCAGTTTTGTACTCTGCATTGACAGCTACGCAATTAACACTTTAATGCTTCAAAGGGTTCATAAAAAGATCGTAAAACTAATTCATGTGAATTGTGTAGTTTCTGAAGAGTCTCGATCACTTTATATGATGAACAGATTGAATTTAGGCTTTTATTCAAATATAAACATTGATCAGTGAAAACAGAAGCTCAGCCGAACCTGCTTGACGCACGAGAATGAACCTCATTGGTTCTTGAGAAAGCTCAATTGTGCTGTGTAACACGAGAATGAACCTCATTGGTTCTTGAGGAAGCTCAATTGTGCTGCGTAACACGAGAATGAAGCTCATTGGTTCTTACATATCAAACGAGCAAGCTTGAGCTTCTGTTTATCATAACTGATCTGTAGGTTGCGGAATGTTTATATGTGAATAAAAGCCTAAATTAAATCTGTTCAGTGTATAAAGCGACCGAGTCTCTTCAGAAAATTTGGACTAAACCGCTCGATTCATATGGATTAGTTTTACGATCTTTTTACTTTATGAACTTTTTGAAGCATCAAAGTGGTAGTTGCGTATAGCTGTCTATGGAGGGACAGATTTTATTACAATTATCTTCATTTGTGTTCCGAAGATGAATGGAAGTCTTACGGTTAAATGAGGGTGAGTAATTAAAGACAACAACCCCTTTAAGAGCTGGGGATGACAGAGATGTTTTGCCCTTTTGCAGAGGTTAAACAGATCTTGTCTAATTGCTGGATTTTCTCACGTCTCCCCTGAGGCTTAGGCGAAATGGGTAAATCAGTCATAAAAACACCTGCGGAAAAACATGTTTTTGAAGTGCATCATTCTGGAAGTGTTGTCATACTTTCATGACAGTGATGCTGGAGATGTGCGGTATTGGATAATGATCATCATATAGTTCATAGACATAGGACATAGTTCATGCACAATGTTCATGAATAGTTCACCCAAAATTAAAAATTCTGTCATTAATAATTTTCTCATCCTTATGTTTTTCTAAACTTGTCTGAGATTTTTCTATTCAGTAAAAGCAGACAAGAGCTTTCAAGTTTTGTTCAAAACACAAAAGCACCATAAACGTGGTCCATACGACTTGTGAGCTATAGTATGTCTTCTGAAGCCATATAATATCATTGTCTGATGAGACTAAAATGTATTATTCACTCATAATTCATTGAGGAAGAGCAACAATGATGGTCAATCTCGAAACACTTCTTCATGAAGATTTGAAAACTTTTGTTTCTAACCACAGTAGCTCGGAGCACCTATCAAACTGGCCAAGTCATGTGATTTCAACAAATGCGGCTTCATTACCTCATACTTTTTGAATTCTGATGGCTCATAGCTACAGGGTGAACCAAAGTGAACCAGTGTCGAATATGTGGGCTAAACCCTCGGGTCAGTTTTTTGTAATGTAGGTTCAGTTTTAATGAATTTAAATAATTATTTGTGATAGTTTGTGAGTTAACTGTCATTTGTTAAGTTAATTTAATTGATAAAAGTCTTGCTTAAAACACAAAACAAGCAGAAATGAATTCAATTAATAAAATAACAAATTAAACAGACATTTTAAAGGTGCAGTATGTGATTTTTAGCGTTGCTAAAAGTGAGTTGCACTAATGGCTCCGCCCACTGCTCACCCCTCCCTTTCGAAGAAGCTACGGTGGCTAAAACGGGACAAACATATCGTCGACTGAGACAGCAGAGAATAGCCAGAGTAAGCAGAGAGTGTGTAACGTTGTCACTGTTTTTGTACCACAGTCCATTATAAACCACATCATGGATAAAGTTTACAAAGCCATAGTCAGGTGAGGGTCTTAATATATAATATAATAATAGTAATCAGCTGATTGTCTCACAAACGTAACCAGCACATTTCTCCCCACATAGCAAACCCATATGTGATGTCCCTGAGACCCCCATATGATCTGTCCTTCCTTGCGTCTGTATTGTCTGCAGGTGACTGGCTGATTGCGGTGTGATTGGGGGCACCGCTGCGCAGGTTCTTCGTCCCTTACAAAAGCTGTCGGGTTCTTGTGGGTGGGGCGGCTTCTGCTCTTACTCGGCATGGCGGTTCTGGAGGTGTCGTGTCGGGACTGATAGCTGTAGATGGCCGAACTTCGGCTTAATTCAAACAATAATGTATAATAAAGTGCCGTTTTCATTAATGTAAATGTATTCGTTCTCTCCTTATTTGTGGTGATTCTTTGGAATCACAACAAATGGGGGCTCGTCCGAAATACTTATAGTTCGTTTTGTTTTGTTCATTTAAAAAAAAAAAGAGATTTTTTTTTTTCTCATTCTCTCTTCGTTAAAGTTGGTAAGTAGCCTACCCTAGACAATAGTTTGCGTTGTTAATTGTTTATGGATTTGTATTAATTGAGATTGGTTGGCGAGATTACTTGATATTTCGAATTTGTGTATTTTGTTATATTTTGGCTTGGTTTGTAGTTTGGTTAAATTATTTTTGTTAAAATTGGTAGGAAAGACGAGTGCATTTATTTTTTGGAGATTATTGTCTGTTCACAGCTGTAACAGATTTAGTGGGAGGCCTTGGGACTGACTTCACTGTTAGGATTTAGTGGCATTTCCTTTCGGGGAATATGTCCATTTTTTTTTTTTAGTTTGTTATTTTTGGGCAGATCAGAGGTAAGAGCATAGTCTCGGTAGCACGCCGAGGTTGGAGGGAATCGCCGATTTAATTGGTTGTTCTGCCCGACTTGCGGTATCCGGTGCATAAAAACCCACCACTGTATGCTTGAAGATTAGGGTCTACTTAGTTTTTCTTTTTTTTAGGGAGGGAGGGGATCTTTTTGTGATTCTTCAGTGTGGAAGGAAGTGTTCATTGTTAAAGAGCTGTTTTTATGGAATTATTGATTAAAGTAACCAATAAATATGACATCTATTGAAATAAGTGGTTTTATTGAAAGTCCGTCTGAGCAGGGGTTAAATTTATTAACGAGAGATCAGTTGATTGAAGTTGCAGCGCATTATGATGTTAGTCTTTCCACGAATGATAAAAAATTAAAAGAGTATTCGAACGGTTTTAAATATTGCACTTGTAAATGAAGGAATTTTGTCGTCTGTAGCGGAGTTGGTAGACACACCGGGAACTATGTCTTCGTCGGTAACGCTGTCGTTTGAGCAACAAAAATAATTAGTTCTTCTCCAAATGGAACAGCGTAAAATGGAGTTTCAGATGGAAATTGAGAAAAGAAAACTAGAACAGGAGACTGTGTTTGCACAGCAGGTTTTAGAAAAAAGAAAATTAGACCTGGAACAACAGCGTCTTGACCTTATGAAAGAAGGTAATGGAAAGATGTGGCATGAAGGTGATCTACATGATGTGGTCGAGAGTGGGTCGCCTTCTAATTTTAATGTGGCAGCAAATTTGCAGTTGATGCCTTCGATTGATGAGGAAGATGTAGATACTTTCTTTTTGTTATTTGAACGGGTTGCGGACAAACAAAAATGGCCTGAAACAGAACGCACCTTGATGTTACAATGTGTTCTGATGGGTAAGGCACAAAGAGCTTATTCTGCTTTGAGCGGGTCTGATAGTCAGAACTATGAGAAGGTTAAAAGTGCGGTTCTTAAAGCATATGAAATGGTTCCAGAGGCATATCACCAGAAATTTCGTGGTTTGAGGAAACGTTCTGTTCAAACACACGTAGATGTGGCACGTGAATTAGAATGGTGTTTTACACGTTGGTGTAATGCATCTGCGGTAGAGTCGTATGAGGAGCTTGTTGATTTGCTTGTGTTGGAGCAGTTTAAGAACACGCTGCGAATTCAAACGGCTGTTTATATTGCAGAGCGTAAGGTGTCTACAGCGGCAGAGGCAGCGGTTTTAGCAGATGAACATGAGTTGATACATAGATCCTGCTTTGATGTTGGCCACTTGGAAAATGAATGTACTGGGAAAAAGTTCTCACCGTCGAATCAGGCTTCAAATATGTCTACATCCGCACGTTATGTGAATACGAGATTGGTTGGTAAACCCGATTTGGATTTAATTTGTAACTATTGTCTCGGTCATGGCCACTGGAAAAAGGATTGCCCGGTACTTAAAGCAAAAGATCGAAACCGTTATAGTGTATCCAAACCGTCGGCATTGGCTGATGTAGTCCCCATGATTGGTGGTTCAGTTCCCTCTTGCTTTACGCCAGAGGTTGAAGAGATTAACAAATTTGGTTGTTCAAATGTTGAGTTTTTACCTTTTGTTTCTGATGGTTTTGTGTCACTCCCGCAGGCTGAGAGAATTCCGGTGAAAATTTTACGAGACACTGGCGCTTCGGTGTCGTTTATTCTGGGATCGGTATTGCCTTTCTCAAATGAAACATTTACTGGTGATTCATTGTTGATTCGTGGAATAGGTATGAATAAAACGTCCGTACCTTTACATAAGGTTGTTTTGTATTCCCATCTAATTCAAGGTGAAGTTGAATTGGGTGTGAGACCAGCTCTTCCAGTACAAGGAATTTCAGTGATTTTGGGCAACAATCTGGCTGGGGGGCGGGTTTGGAGTGATGTGTCCTTGCCTTTCATTGTGTCATCGAAACCTTTTTCTACTGGGAAAAGTGATGAGGGTGTGCAGAGTTTATCTGATGTTTTTTCAGCATGTGCGGCTAGTCAAGCAGCTGCAGCTACAAAGAGTGCGGAACTGTCTAGGGCAGATGAAGGCATCTTGTGGCCACATACTCTTCTCTCTGTGTCTCTGGGTGAGTTGATAAAGGAATAAAAAGCAGATTCCACTCTGGATGTTCTTTTTTTTTTACAGGTAATGACCGACGACAGTGCTGCACAGGGGTATTTTGTTTGTGGGGGAATTTTAGTAAGAAAATGGACACCTCAAGCCAAGGTGTGCCTGGAGGAATCTGTGGTCCAGGTAGTAGTTCGAACGCCGTTTCGTTCGATGGTGCTAAAACTTGCTCATGATGATTTATCTGGACATCTTGGAGTGAAGAAGACTTACAACCGTGTTATGTGTAATATCTTTTGGCCTCCCCTGAAACGTGATGTGGCACAGTATATACGATCGTGTCATATGTGTCAGGTGATGGGTAAGCCTAACCAGAATCAAAGCTGATTCCTTTGCGGCCGATTCCTGCTGTGTGTGAACCGTTTAATCACCTCATAATGGACTGTGTTGGACCTTTGCCCCGTTCTAAATCTGGCAGTGAATATTTGCTGACCATTATGTGTCAGGTTACGCGGTATCCTGCTGCCTTCGTGTTAAGATCAATCACGGCAAAATCTGTGATTAAAGCACTGTCTCAGTTTATGTCGGTTTTTGGAATACCTAAAATCATACAATCAGATCAGGGTACTAATTTTACTTCCAGTGTGTTTGAGGAAGTTTTACGTCAACTTAATATTAAACATAATATATCAACGTCTTATCATCCGCAAAGTCAGGGTGCGTTAGAACGCTTTCATCAGTCACTTAAGTCCTTATTACGTGCGTACTGTACGGAGTTGGATCGAGACTGGGAGGTAGGGTTACCCTGGCTTATGTTAGCGGCAAAAGAAGTGACTCAGGAGAGTACTGGGTTTAGCCCTAATGAACTCGTTTTTGGGCATATCGTTCGTGGGCCGTTATCGGTTCTGCGAGATGGATGGGTACCTTCTAAGCAACCAAAAAAGTTGACAGAATATGTGGATGGTTTTAAAAGGCGACTTTTTGAAGCGGTGAAATTGGCGAAGGTGAACCCGGAACAAGCACAAGCAAAAATGAAACAGTTATATGATCGTAGGACGGAACCTCGTATCTTTTTTGTGGGTGATCAGGTTTTGGCCTTGTTACCTGTGGTTTCATCTCCGTTTAAAGCTAGGTTTGCCGGTCCTTATGTAATTTTACGACAAGAATCTGCTGAAAATTATGTCATAGTACTCCAGAGAGAAGAACTAAAACTCGGTTATGTCATGTGAATTTGCTAAAGTCTTATTATGTGCGGGAAGGACGAGCATCTCATGAAACAGAGTCGGTTGCTTTGTCCATAGATCAGAGCTCATCAATGGATGGGTTGCCTTTGATCGATTATGAGGAGGCCATTGAACCTGAAGACTGTGTTCTGTGTCCTCGGTTGAGTAATTCGGAAACTTTGAGAGATTTGTCAGCATTCCTGGAACATCTTCCTACTGAAAGGCGTTTTGTGTTGGCTAAGTTAATTCAGGAATATTCGTCCTTGTTTTCTGATGTCCCTTCACAGACGCATGTAGTTCAGCGTGATATTGATGTAGGTGATTCCCCTCCAATTAGTCAGCGTTTTTATAGAGTACCGTGGGAGAAAAGGAAACAACTGGAGTTGGAGGTTGAGTATTTGATTGCTAATAATCTAGCTGTTCCATCACATAGAAGATTGCGTGGATCAGGTCGGTACAGCGAAATATATTAGCAAGATTGACTTGTTAAAAGGATATTGGCAGGTCCCGTTGACCGAACGTGCTCGTGAAATCGCTTCTTTTATTACACCAGATGGGGCATATTCCTATAATGTTATGAGTTTCGGACTACGAAATGCTCCGGCCACATTTCAACGTTTAATGAATCAAGTGGTAGCTGGGCTTGAGGGGTGTGTGGTTTACTTGGACGACCTAGTCGTGTATAGTGATTCATGGGAGGAACATTTATTCCGAATTCAGGCTGTGTTCAATCGGTTGAAAGAGGCTCGGCTCACTGTAAACCTAGCGAAGTGTGAGTTCGCTCAGGCCACGGTGACATATCTAGGTAAGGTGGTTGGTCATGGCGTTGTTCGACCAGTAGATGCAAAAATTGAGGCCATCAATAAGTATCCTCCACCCTGTACGAAGCGTGAGTTGATGCGTTTTTTAGGGATGGTGGGGTACTATAGAAATTTTTGCAGAAATTTTTCAGATATTGTTGCTCCGTTGACTGATCTGTTGAAGGCGTCAAGTACATTTGTTTGGAGTTCAATCTGTCAAAATGTTTTTGAGAATGTTAAAGTGCTTCTTACTAGTGCTCCGGTCCTTGCCGCACCTCAGTGGGATAGATCATTTAAAATGCATGTAGATGCTAGCAAGGTAGGGGCCAGAGCTGTCCTTTTACAAGATGATGATGAGGAAGTTGAACGCCCAGTATGTTTCTTTTCGAAAAAATTCTTGTCATATCAACTGAATTATTCAGTTATCGAAAAAGAGGCGTTGGCGCTGGTTTGAGCACTTCAGCATTTTGACGTTTATGTGGGGGGGCGTGGGACGTCAGTTGTTATTTATTGTGATCATAATCCCCTTACGTTTTTGACGACCCTTCAGAATCCCAATCAGAGGTTGATGCGTTGGTCATTATTCCTACAACCTTATAATTTGGAGATCCGCCATATAAAAGGAAAGGAAAATGTTTTAGCGGACGCATTGTCCCGGGCACCTGTGTTTTGAGAGGTATGTATTGCTCTGTCTTTATTGTGTTTGTTATTGTGGTTTCAGGTCGGGAAATAGTGATGGTACGGCAGCGAAGGAGATGTGCTCTGACACAGGGTCAGAGTGACCTTGATATGCTTGGATACATGGAGATTCCAGGGGGGGGGGGGGGTTACCCTATAATTACAGAAGTTTTTTATGGGGGAAGGTGTGATGTCCCTGTCAGTCCTTCCTTGTGTGTGTGTGTTGCGTCTGTATTGTCTGCAGGTGACTGGCTGATTGCGGTGTGATTGGGACCATCGGTGCGCAGGTTCTTCGTCCCTTACAAAAGCTGTCGGGTTCTTGTGGGTGGGGCGGCTTCTGCTCTTACTCGGCATGGCGGTTCCGGAGGTGTCGTGTCGGGACTGATAGCTGTGAATGGCCGAACTTCGGCTTAATTCAAACAATAATTTATAATAAAGTGCCGTTTTCATTAATGTAAATGTATTCGTTCTCTCCTTATTTGTGGTGATTCTTTGGAATCACAACACCATAATACAGCGAGATCGAAGAACAACATGAAACTATGCAACTATATTTTTTTCTAACAGGGTAGTAAAAGTTTACCTGGCTAATATGAGCTGTTACTGTGGCTGAGCTGGTTAAAGCGTAAAGCCTTGTTTAAACTCGACGCGTCCGCATGAGCCCAAAGATGCGCTGCAAAAATGACATGATTGTAACAGCGCGCGCGCCTCCGCATCCCTTAGACACCATTTACTACACACAATAGGATTTTTTTCCCCTGATTTTGAAAACTCTTCGCGAACGACTTAAAATGCTTCCAAGATCGACTTGTCGCGATCGACGGGTTGGTGATTCCTGTAACATAGTGTTTTACGGTCAATGAAAAGAGTAATAATCAGCTGTCTCACGAACGTAACCAGCACATTTATCCCCACATAGCAAAGCCATAAAACAGCGATGGAGAATAACTAAGTTACATGAAACAATCCAACTACATATTTTACACCACTGACAAGGGAAATTCACTACTCACGGTGTCTATCTGGCTTCTAGCTTTCTGCGGCTTCTCTTTCAAGGTAGTGATGAAACGCGCTCTGTAGCGATGTGTGTTCGCTGTCGGCTACATGACGTCACAATATGGCAACCTTCATAGAAGGGGATTCCCGCGCCTATGTAGATATAAATGACTCATTCTAAGGTAATACAAACTTGACGGTTCATTAAGTAAGGTCTTTATACACCACTAAACACATAGTTATGGATCTTATATTGCATTTCTGTCAATAGATCCACAGAAATATTACACACAGGACCTTTAAATAACATTTTTATTTAAAAGCATAAGGATTTTTAGATTACATTAAACAAGGAGTGAAAAAAAGCGCTGCATGGGGTGTAACATCCGTATGTAGGGATAACGCAACTCATAAAAACGTAGCAAGCCAAGGCACTCTGCCAATTTAAGTAAATATAAATACAAAGCCTTTATTTAGTCATGGCTTAGACAAATCAAATCAGTTTACAGAAAGCCGCACACCGACGCATTGCGGCTAATGAGCCTTCATCAGGGTGTTTAGATTAAATTTAGTAGTGTCCACTTTTATAAAAAAAAACAGATTTGTAATTGGTTTGCTTTGTAAAGGTGTCTATGCACGAATGGGCTGTGTTCACATAGCATTTACTGGCTTTGACCAGCAGGTGTTCGAATCAGCTTCATAGTGAAGCAATTCCTTGTTTCAGAATTTTAAAAAGCTTAGTTTCTCCTATCACTAATAATTTACTTTAAATGGCTAAAGCAATCATCTCTCTTAAAGGGATCTTATTATGCTTTTTCAACTTTTGAGCAAAAAAAAAAAAAAAAAAAAGATCTGCAAGGTTACAAAGCTCAAAGTCCACTCCAAAGGAAGATATTTTCTTAAACAGAATTCACTTTCCAAGAACTACAACAAACGACTCGTTTGGACTAGAGCACAATTTTCCAGGCTTTTGTAAAGTCACAATATTATACATTTAAAGAATCCCTGCCCACGGAGTACGCAAAAAAGGGGACGAGGCCTAGTTGAGCTGCATTAGAGAAGAGTGCTTTCGCTATGTCAAGGAGAAGCTGTTTTTCCACCTGTTTCCAAAACACATTTGTTTGACCTTCCTAAAGGTCCTTGCACACAGAGTCCGAAATTTCCATATGCATTTTTTCGTATTTGTCATTCGGTGGCTCTGAATTGTCAAAACACCTCTCAAAATGCTTGCTACAGATGCGTTTTTTATAAACAGTTCCAAAGTTTTATGGGCAAAGGGCAAATGCTTTGCCTCTAGTAGGCTACATTAGGCCTATATAGCCTACATTATTACTATAGTGTTTTACTGTAGCTTTTGTAAGCTCTTGCTTTTGTAAGGCTGTTCACCGGCCCTTAGGACAAATGGACAATTAATCATGGTTTTGTGATTGATTACTGTTTGTATTTACCATAGTAGGCTATTACCAATTGGTTTGAAATTGACGCCATCCTTAATATTTACATATGCGCAAAAAAAACTCGACTAGTGAAAAACTCGACAGATTCATAGCCTGGTTGACACCAGACCCTTCTCAGTTGTAACTGAGTGGGTCTGGGGAAGGTTCATTCACAGCCCATTTCCAAAGGGGCGTCACCAACGGACGTCGCTCAAATGCCTCTGGGCACAATTGGATAGACCTAAAACCAATCAGAGCGATGAAGGTTGATCAACGAAAGGTGTTCATCAACGTCGCTGCACTATCGTGGTAAAAAAAATCTGTGGTAAAACGTGAGGAAATGCTAGATTTTATTTTATAGCTGGCAAAGTTAAAGTCTAATGAAATACACTGACACTTTATTATTGTCCTTTCAAAAGTACTGAATGCCCTGCTGTATTAGCCTACAGTAATGTACATACATAAGTATAATGTAATTATAAAATATAGTTGTTTACACACTATAAATGCATATATTTGGGGAAAAATTAATTTTCCGCTTAAAAAAAACTTCCGTTTTATAGACACACATATACCTCTGAAGGGATAGAAAAGTCCTCGGGACTTGGTACCGCATCACTGGCAAGACGCAACCAACATTGGTCGTCAACAAGGCCGAAGTCCACCATTCTCCAATTCTCGAAGCTCTCTCGACAAAAATGTTTGCGGCACACACATATAGTTTAGATGTGTCCGTGGTTAAACCGACTGCCCAGAGCCAGAGTCTAGCCCTGGCAGCATCGCGGGGAAACATATTCAACCCACTTGGACTTTTGTTTGCACCACGAATACAAACACTTGTGTCCCATGATTGTCTCTCTCATCTACTCCGCGATATCCCAGTTTGACATGTCTGTCACTGGAAAAATCCACATGGTGTCATAAATAATTAAGAAACAGTGTCTTCATATAGGTAGGATATGAAAACTCAGTCTCATTAATAATTATGAGACACCGATGAGTCATCAACGCACTCACAGTGCGTGGACACGATGAAGATTTTAAACCCGGAAGACGGAAAAAGCGGAAAAAAACTAAAATTTAACCATTTTCACTCTACTATTAAATCTAACAGATGCTAACATTGTCTTCAATAGTGTTCAACACACATACCTATGTTAAAATCTCAGAAAATTTGGTTTTGGATTTCATGACCCTTTAAGTGTCAGTATTGATTCACGACACTTGCTGTGCCACAAACGGAATTTTGAATGACGACATAGGCATGGACCATGGACCAATCACTGAATATATTTCCTTAAGATATTCTCAGATAAATTTACATTGAGTTGTAAAATTCCTAAAAGGAGTTCACATTCAACATAAATTTGACAATAAATAATTTAAGAGAATAGATTTAGCCATGGCACTTTGGAAATGAAAGATGAACACGTTTTCCACCATGACTTAGGCTAAATTAAAATGTTAAACCGATGTGCTGTTAACTGACCATATAGCCTAGATTTTATGATATAATTAAGCCACCATGGCTTCCAAAAGAAACCCGAACTGGTGGGAGGAAGAAGCGCTATAGCCTACTGCTTGCTTGCTTGCTGAATTAATCGAACAGCGGAAACATGTTATATAAGGCAAGTTCATCCTAACATTAGTGCCGACAAAGATGATGCCAACTCTGTCCAAATGTGATAGTTTGATTAATAGCTCATCGTCAAAAACATTCTTCCTCTCCTGAAAGATTTGCGCAGGTCTATGTCTCCTCAGTGCCATCACAAGCCCCTACTGGCAACTCCTAACCACTTGAGAGACCTCTCGAGCTGTCTTAAATAACTGGGAGAGTAAGAGTGATTATTTTTAGCTTTAAGAAATTTGATAAATTGCTTTTGTTCTTAAGTTTGAAAGTAGGTGTAAATTTCATGAATTCTCAGCAATTAAGACTAATGGCACTTTGAGAAGCTTGATAAATACGGGCCCAGATCAGACTTCTCTCATAAACTCACCATGGAGAGCTAACATTTCAGTTGATGTCAAGTTTAACGATAAATAACGACTTAAATTTAGTTTTCTTACAAAAGTAGCCTTGGAAATTCTATAAAAAATTATTTTAAAGACAATTGTGTGTTTGCGAACAGTTTGAACAGCACAAGCTATAGGGTGAGTAAATAATGACTAGTCTATATTTTTCTTTTTGACCCCTCCTTTAACCCCAATAGCCCTAATAAATGTACTTTTCTTTACTCTGGGTACAAACATCTGATAAATGACAACTTACAGTGTAATAAAGTTTGTCTCCATTATGTTTGTAACTGTTCTTCAGTTAGAGATCAAACAGGAAGTGGTTGCTGTGCGTGTACTGTCACCTGGTGGCGGTAAAGAGACCCTACATGAGTCATTTCTTTTTCTCGCAGTGGGAGTCTGGGAGAGACGGGACCTCAGACAAAAAGAATAATAAAAAGCCTATGAATGAGCGTGAGTAAGTTAGAAGGTAAATGACTAAGATCGGTGTGTAAGAACAGGAAAGTGAACCATTGATGTGACAGATGAAAGAGGTCATTGTCATGACGCTGTTTTTTGATTGTGTATGTGAACACCATAATAATATTCAGCAAAGCCTAATGATGTGGTAAAATATCAATGATGTTCAAAATACCTAATAATGTTTATAAAATACAATCAAATAGAATATAACCATATAATCTACTGATATCTTCATAAAATTAACGGCGTAAATCATGTTTATGTTGTGTTTAATGTGCAGGTCAATATGTGTTTGAACTGAGAATGCCTTTTAAATTTTAATTCTATCCCTGAACAGTATTCTGAATTAAAAAGTAGAATTCTAATGGAATCAAATTCAAAGAAATGCATTTTTACAAATGTAATTTCTACAATCAAAATAAAAAAAATTAAATGATTATTTATTATTATATTTATTTTTCGGTATCTTTACTGACTTATATAACACAACAAAGTCCTTTAAGGGATAGTTTCAAATCTCAATAAGCAATTTGTGCACCCCCTCCTGTGCTCTACAAAGTCCCATTTACACTTTTGACCCTGTCTGAGTTGTCTTCCCCTCACTTCATATTGGGTTTTATCGGCTTGCCATGAGCAATGGAAAGCTAGAGAGAGAGTGAGTTAGTACTCATAATTTCCAGGTAAAGATATTATTTATAAAACCGACTTCAGCCAGCATGGCTCTCCTATGTCTGACGCATAGCGTGCATAAATGAGTGTTTTCTCAGTTTGGCCAGAGGAAATGAAGAGCCCTTGAGGAATTCTGACTACTTACTCTAAAGCAATCTCAGGCTTTCAGATCATTCCTTTTCACCGTAAATGGAAACGTGGGTGTATGATAGGACAGAGAGGTGTAACCAATTCCTTTGTGGGTCATTTTGATGCAGCCTCATTTATTTGAAAAGGTAGAAAATAGAAACTCCACTGTACTCTCATCAGTGATTTTCATAAAGTTGATCAGACAGGTTGGGAAATACTAAGACTATGCTTTGAAGTGCGTATTGGCTTTCGTTTGCATGTAGATGCTTGTAAAAAGGAAATGGGAGTGTTTTCTGTATTGTTTCAAAAGAGGGCACACAGACTTTAAAGGGATAGTTCTTCCAAAAATGAAAAAGTTAACAAGAGAGGAGACTATATATATATGTATATATATATATAATATAAATATATATATATATATATAGTCTATATGGAGTCTATATATATAGGAGTCATATATATATATATATATATATATATATTCTGGTCAATTGTCAATTGATCTTATCTTATATATTCCTTAACCTGGAATATTCCTGGAATAGAATTTATTGATAAACCAATAAATGGCCAGAAATAGGCAACTAAAACTATGAAAGTGATTGAAAATGGGAACGTTACCTAGTCCAATTATCTCTCAGAAGTATGCAAACATTCATGCAATGCCTAGTAAGATGTGTAGAAAAGACTGTAAAAATCTGAAAGCAATTTAAAAACAGAAGTCTAGAATAGCTTTGCAAAAACAAATTGCAGGTATTAGAGTATGACGATATATATCCTTCCACGATATATATCTTGTTTGAGATTTTGCTATATTGTGTATATCGCGGTATATAAATATATACCACTATTGACACTTCAGAGTGATAAAATGCATGGATGAGAATTTAAAGAGTGGGACGTGCTTGAAGTTAAAAAGAGTTAAAAGCACAATATATCCTGAAAAGGAACTCGGTGCGGTGCTCGTGCTGACTGGCTCACTGCTAAAGTGCTCTGACAGAAACCTGCCTCTCTCAGAAGTTCTGCGAATTTGGGACGTGCTCGATGTTAAAAAGCACAATAAGCAATATGCACAATAAGCAGTGGAAAAGAAGTTAATGCGGTGGCGGTGCATGCGCTGACTGACATGCATACGCGGGTGCACAGAAAGCCTCACCAATCACAAATTCAGTTCTCTTTCAAGTTTTATTGCGCTTGAATGGTCGAATACACATACAGTTAAGTCCAAATGCCCATTTTGTGGAGTATTAATGTAAACACAACCAGTTATTTCTCAAGGGAAAGTAAACATTTGGGTGTAGGCCTAAACTAGATGTGTATCAATGGATATGTGTGTTTGGTCTTAAAGTGACAGCAGCCTAATATACCTACATTCTGCTCTCTGTCATTAATGTGAATCAAACAAAAGAGAAAATAACGTAGGCTACTGCTCTTGGCCCCTGTACCTTCTGGTAATTTGAGTTTCTATCACTAAAGGGAATTTTTTTTTTGTTAAGAAACGGAAAAACTAGAAATAAAATGTTTTTTTCGTGTTTTTGGTTCATGGGTAAAAATGCTTTAATATGTGTTTTGCATGTGTGGGCGGCCCTGAAACGCCCAATTTAGTCAAACCTCCACAGTCTTCTGTACTACATTGTATGCAGTAACCGCGAGCTCAATTCAGGCGAGATTTTTTTTTTTTAAATAATAACATCCTTGTGTTTCATGGGAAAAATCCAACCCCACATAAAAATAACTAATATTATTTATAATAAAATATTGCTTACATTTTCACTGTAATAATTAGTTTATATATATGTAATATTAGGCCTACTTTGGAATTATGAACTGAAGTGAGATCACATTAATGCCTTTACTTTCACTATTCCAGATCATTTAAAGTCCTGGGTTGATTCAGTCTTTCATAGTTTGGAAAAAACCCAACTAGTAAAATGTGTAAAAGTTTATGAAATAGCACTTTAACTAATGTAAGTAACTCATCAGAAATGATATCCTGAATCAAGCCGCACATCGAATCGCGTTCTTCCTCAGATCTTCAGAGGCTGAGGTAAATTTCAAGGCTTATTCCTCAGCGCAAATTACTCCAAAAACAATGAAAAGTCTATGGGGATGTTTACATGTTCACATGGATGATTACCACATAGCCTGCCCTTAGCCAATAATGAGCTCAGAGGAGAACCACTGGCTTGAATCTTGTTGGCTTCATAGGGATTACATAATCAGAAAATTATGTAAATATTTCTTTAGACATGTTTCTCATGTCTTTGAGGCAAGTATTGGCTGAGTTTCAGAAAGATGCATGGTCAAGGATAGAGAGACAGCAGAAAGCGCACTCACTTTGTTTTCTTTATTTTACAAAATTGTTTTGTAACTTTTTGTTGTTATTTTGAGTGTATGCAAATAAAAGTAAACCCTTTAGAGTTTCAAATGATGTCTTCAAATGATGATCTGTATGGCTTAAAATGACAGTATTTAAGCTATTTCCACTGTTATCAGGAAACAATGCAATGGATCACTCTCATACAATCCATATACACTCTACTCTATATATGTGCTCTATATACAAGATGTATATTGGCAAGAAATGCAACAGCCAAACAGTATTAAGAAACTTTATTGTTACTAATTTGCAGAGCAGTAGATCAGATAAACTCTTACTCTGCATGATGGAACAGGCATATACAGAAGACAGGATGAGTTGAAAAGGAGCGTCTCGGGGACGCCCACACATGCGAAACAAATCAGGCTCAAAGCCGGGTCAGTGCGTCTCAAGAGTAAAGCATAATCTCATTTACCCATGAACAAAAAATATGTAAAATCTAGCTGAATTTTCATTTTACCGTTTCTCAGAAGTAAAACGGGGAAAAAAACACAAATCAAACCGTTTTTCATTTCTCTTTAAGTAGAAAATCAAATGACCAGAAGGTACACAGACCTTATTAATACAGTGAAGACTATGCAGTATTTTTATTTTTTACATTTGGTTATTTAAATTTCTGTACTAATTCTAACTACATGTTAAATAAACCTATTGTACCTGAAATTCATAATTTTGTTATAGTGTATTTGTCCTGTTGTTTTTAATTTGCTTCTTTTTTTCTTATTTTTAATAACAGAAATTAGTTGAGAATAACACAAAATAACTATATCGTGAATGATATATATTGTTATCGTGAAATAAAAGTTTTCATATCATGAAATAATACTTGTGTCATATTGCCCATTCTTTGCAGGTAAGAAGACCCTGCAAGGGCCAATGCGCGACAAACGCTAGGAAAGAAGAAGAAGCCCACCCATAGCAGGTATCTCCTAAAACCTGCGGTCACAACTCCCTGTTGTTATGATGGTGCCATGGCAAGCCCTGATAGGTATCCTAATTGGGTATACCTATATTTACACCACACCCAGTTACAATGACAAACCATTTGAACTACTGAAGGGGGTGGCGGTGTGCATTCTCACCTGCTGGTGATCCCGATATGGGTGTGTCTCTTCATGAGCAGAAACGAAGCCACTTTTACCTCGAATGACTAATAACTTACAGTTCACCTCCCACACTTTAGGTTTGGCAAACCAGTCTTGATCAGCAGAAAACATGGAGAAATTCCTTTTAGTACAGAAAGTGTGATTAAAACAGTCATTGCTCTTGTTGACTGTTCCTTTCAAGTTGTATACCTCCATGGAAAGGATTACATTCTCAATTACATTAATAAGAAAATGAAAGGAAAGGAAAATAAAAGAAATAACAGCACATGTCTTCATAAACCATATGGTTTAAATACAATTAGGTCATGTCAATGTATGAATTTTTTTTATTCAGTCGAAATTGTGTATTTTGTTACATTGTTCATTGTCATCAATCAAGATGAGCACATGTAGTTTTTTCATTTATAGTCAAAATCTATATTTATGATAAAAGAATGGCTTTTTGTGTTTAAGTAATAAAATGATGTGTCATGTGTATGACTCTGAGTTAATTTAAATCATATTTGTTTGTGTTTGTGATGTCAGTTAGGAAGGATACAGCTAGGAATAGTTAGGCTGAGAAGATGAGTGTTTTTTTTTTTGTACTAATGAGGCCAATCCTATTTATGTACCATCTGTGCTTTTACATTCAATGAGCCAGAATGGTCAGTGCTGCTTTATCTCATCT
The DNA here is from genome assembly GCA_030578275.1 of Meda fulgida. Lineage (NCBI taxonomy): Eukaryota > Metazoa > Chordata > Actinopteri > Cypriniformes > Leuciscidae > Meda > Meda fulgida. The sequence goes on from CM060635.1 coordinate 11,037,569, forward strand.
CCATATTCCTCTCTCTCTGTCTCTCTTTCACTTAACCAGATTATCTTCTCATTATCTATCCACCCATCCATCCCTCCAATATTTAGTAACTACAATGCATATTTAATGCATATATTGCATGTCTCACATGATCCTTCAGAAATAATTCTAATATGCTGATTTAGTGCTTAAGAAACATTTCTTATTATCAATGTTGAAAACATTGTGGAAACCATGATTATTTTTTTTTATTAATAGAATGTTCAAAAGAATAGCAATTATTTTAAATATAAATCTTTTGTTACAAGGAAAAAGTCTTTACTGTCACTTTTGATCAATTTAATGTGTCCTTTCTGAATGAAAGCATTCATTTCTTTTAAAAATTCGTACTGACCCTAAACTTTTGAACGGTAGTGTGTATTTTTTTTTTATTATAGTAGAGAGAGAGATAGAGAGAGAGAGTGGGCTAAATTAACCCTTTCAATCACTACATCAGATGCCAGTGTTATCCTTTTCACCAACTTTAAGTTACATTCTGGCTCACACTCATCAGCATTAGAACTATTAAAGTATTGCCGTGTGTAAAACACTTAATATATATGCTATCCCTCTATATAAATTAAGATTAGTTTTAAGATTAGATGCAAGCAGAAGCTGATAGTGTCAGAAACCAAAACCTTTTACTTACATTTTAGGATCATTTTTTCACATTTTCCCTAATTCTTCCCCAAATTATTCTCAATATCGTCCTTATCCTCATGTACTCTTACCACTCTCCTCTCTCAGCTATGGTACCTTTATCATTGGTTGTGTTCTAAACAGTGTCTAATTACTGCACTTAAATCCTCTTAAGTTCCCTGTGCTATTTCTGCAGCAGAGTTGTCCAAAGTATCTTGACTTAAGAAAGCTTCTTTATGCCCTCCCCATGCACACTCAAAAAAGCATGAAGGACAAGCCAACGGTGATAGTGACCACATAACAGCTCACGGAAGGCTAGCTCAGGGACGTACTCGGACTGTACAAAAAAGGTGAGCAGGCGAACGTTTTGATTTTGCAGGTTATAACTGATTTACTCATACAGTTACAGAATTTGTATAGTCTATTCAGTTTCATGCTTATATGCATCTTATATAGTCTTAATTTCCTGTTTGTTTTGTTTTACAGTTTTAAGTCAGTGACTAAGTCAGTGACAGTGTTATTTAACTAAAGTCTATGTAATCATAGGCCTGAACATATTTCTGATGAGCTATAAAGTAACAGCCATATAGATTGGAACTTTAAAAAAACAACAACACTTATTCATGATTGATTTACACATTAAAAGTTACAGCAGAATTCCTGTTGTTGAATCTAAAGCAAGTCTTGGAGGTGGCTTTTTAAGCAGTTGGCTCAGATGCTTTGATCTATTGTAGATAGCAGTAGTGTTGTCTACGCTATATTTATCTTAGAAAAGTATGCCAACTTTCATGCCATATGTATTATTCTGCATGATTCAACAAGATTTAAAGATTCAGATCAGTCTGAAAAACATTCAGAAAGACTTTGATTGTAATAACAAATCAATGTGGCTAAAAACAGTATTGCAAAGCCTTCCATCATGAAATTTGAACAGTTTTTGAAGAACTCAAATTTATTGTTCGATAATCATAAATGTTTTCACATGGAAATATGGATTATTGAGAACCTTTTTGCAATTGAGATGACTGAGGAAAAGTGTCCTATCCTGAAACCCCTATACATGTTTTAGTAAAGATAAGAATCTTAAGACACCATTTTCCAAGACACAAACTGAAATGGAAGACTGTGATAATATCATGCCTTTAACGTTTCATGAGTATTTTAACCCATAAAGAGTAATCTGTGTGCTCAAAACCACTTTCAAAGATTTAAAAAAGATAAAGTAAACTGAAGCAACCTCCAAAGCAACATGACAGGATTCTAACTGTTGCCACCTGAGCCGAGGAATTGCATCATAGCTGTAATCTCAATTAGCGATTGTGATTTACTGAGTAGTGAAAGGTACTGGTGCTGCAGGGACGTGAGGTCAGAGGCTAGCGGGGCAAAATGAAGGCTCTAAGCTCTAGTATTAAGATGCTAATCTGCTGCGGTGACATCCACGCACTTGAAGTGGGAAAAAATCATTTTAATGTCTGACCTGAACACAAACAATTATCTACATTGGTAATTTTAATATTGGCATTAAGGTGGTATGTAAGGCTTTTATGTAATGCTATTATTGGTATTGCTTGTAGAATCAAACAGTAAGGTGCATTAAAAAGACTAAAAAGTAAACTGACTAAATCCAATTTAAAGTGTCAGGGTTGAAATGGGGCTTGATGCATGTCCTGAATTAATCAAGGACAGTTAATTTGTCATTCCATTACATCATATCGCCGACGTCCACTCGTGCAAACAAATTGGATCATGCGGTAATCTAATCTTCTTATGATAAACCTATTTCTTCCAAGAAAGAGTAATCAGATTCGGCGACACAGAGACACTGTCCACATGCCAACTTAAGTAGTTTTGATGCTATACTTTGTTCGAATTTAATACATTTATTAAATGTATCTTGAGTCCCTTAAAAGCCTGAAAATAACTGTTAATGTGTCTATTGTTTTCTTTGTTAGGAACTAGATAGTAGTTCAGAGACATATAACTTTTGTTGAAAAAATTCTGAGAATTAGATTTATTTTGTATAGATGTGATAAATATAGATGTGATAAAGATTTGATCTTTCGCCACAGATAATCAACAGATACAAATGTCTGACAGAATGGTGGACGATGAACCAGTGATGGTAACTCACACAGGTCAGTATGTCTCTTACTGTTTGTGAGACTGTAAAGTTAACGTGTCATAGGGTACACTCTTAAAAATAAAGGTTCCAAAATAGGGGTCATAGAAGAACCCTTTTGGTTCTCAAAAAAACCTTTTAGTGAATCGTTCTAAAAAGAACCATTTTTTGAGATGATTTGGCCGCTCATTCCACCTAGTGGCAGTTCAAAAATCCAAATGTCAATTTTTTATTAACTTTGAGAAAGGTTTGTGTAAGATAAATAATCATTCTGTTAAATTTAATGTAATGTTCTTTATCTGCATCACTGACTTCATAAATAACCATTTTGTTCCACAAAAGTTTATTTCTATAGTGGGAAAAGGTTCTTTAGATTATTAATATGTTCACTAAAAGGTTTTTTTGGAACCAAAAGGGTTCTTCTATGACCCCTATTTTGGAACCTTTATTTTTAAGAGTGTAGGGGGAGTGATCTAATGAATCAAAAGTATGCAGAATGGGAACAGAAAAAAAACATATATATATTGCACCAGGTTTTCCCAAACTCAATTTTGTGAGAGAACTGCAGGGAGTTTGTGAGTTGATGAAAAGCTCAAAAAAATGTAAAATAAAATAAATAATTTAAAAATAGACCCAATCAAAATAAAACGCTTAAATTTTTTTTTAACGATTTGTTTACCTGCTCGTCATGTGACCATTTACCAACATCAGAGAACCATGTACATGAACATGCAAATTTGTTGTTAAATTATTTAAATATTAACTTGAAATCTCAGAAAATATTTAAGGTTAAAGAGGTTAACCTGACAAAAAAGTTTGGGAATCCCTGCACAATACCAACGCTTGCCAGCTTCCTGAACAGCATGTATTCTTGTGTATAAATCAAAGATTAGTGCACACATGAAAACCCTGCGTTTGGAGCAGGAAACTGAATTATTTAAATTACATCAGTGTGTGGACATATACTCATTCCCCCACCTTAACTATAGAGACAAAATACATTTCTATAAAATATGTCTGACCTGACCTGAACTGATATCATCCTCCATTGAAACTGAGCTGACTAGTAGGCTATATTGCTTGTCTTTATGGTTGGCTGTCTACGTGTTGATGTAATCCAGTTCATTCATTTATGGCATTTTCTTCTCCAACCATCTCTAGGCCCAAAGGGTGTCATCAATGACTGGCGTAAATTTAAATTGGAGAGCATGGACCAGGAGGTTCTGCCTCCCAGCAAGAGAGAGCTGCTAAGACAGATGTCGTCCCCTCATAAACCCAAAGACGCTTGTGTGGGTGGATTCAATCGCAAGGTTTCCCCTTTTGACAGTGATTTAAAAATAAAAAAATAGCACTTTGAAGAGAAAACTATGCATTTCTGAATTAGGTTGTAAAACGTGGCGTCAGTTTCTTTACATGAAAACAATAGTTCCTCACAAGGTCTTTGGCATCAAAAACTGAAAACCCCTGATTTAATGGATTTGCCCCCAAATATAAATGCAGTTTCTCAGCAAGCTTTGAATTTCCCTTTTCTTTCCCTTTCCAGATGAGCGCACAGGAGTATGAGTTAATAAAGGAAGATGATGAAAAAAGTCTGCGTAAGTACCGCAAGCAATGCATGCAGGAGATGCACGAGCACCTGAGCTTCGGGCCCAAATTCGAGACTGTGTATGACCTTGATAGTGGCGAGGCCTTTCTAGAGGTCATTGAGAAGGAGCACCGGCTCACAGTGGTGGTGGTGCACATCTACAAAGATGGAGTGAAGGGGTGCGATGCGCTTAACAGCTGCATGGATTGCTTGGCCTCCGAATATACCAGTGTTAAATTCTGCCGCATTCGAGCAGCCGCCACCGGAGCTGGCGAGCGTTTCTCAGATGACGTTCTGCCTACCTTGTTAGTGTACAAGGCTGGAGAGCTGCTGGGGAACTTCCTGGCTGTTACGCAGCATTTCAACGAGGAGTTCTTTGCTACTGATGTAGAGGCCTTCCTCAATGAATATGGACTGCTGCCAGTGAAGGAGTGTGGCGCTGGAGTTCAGGAGGATGGAGCAGATGTGGAGTGATGAAAGATGGCAGAAAGTAAGAAGGGATGAAATGAATGGGAGGAATCTGACAAGAATAAGTTTCATTATTCTTCTGTTAACATGATGAGATGCATCCGTTTGCACACACAGCTCAACGTAAAGATCTCTTTGAGCACGGTAGAGAAAACTATAAATGTTTTCTACAGTTTTAAAAGCAACATGAATGGAATTAAGTCAAGAAAGATAATTACATATTAAACTATCATGTTTCCTCTTATAACTGCATGACTGTGAAGTAGATAAGATTGAATTAGTGTCTACGTATGTACATATTGTGCATGTGATTGCATGTAGCAAAAGATTATGCAAATAAGAATGGCCCAGGATCGTTTTTAGAGCTCTTTCTTTAGAAGCAGCAAAACATTATATTTTCTAATGGCTTCCAAACTTTGAATTGCTTCTTAAACTATGCATGTCCATTTTTTTGATTTTCTGTGTACAGAAAGTGCAGTTTAAGCAGTGTGCTGAGTTTGATTGATTGTTTGATCGAAATTTGATTGTTTTACTTTTGGTTTGCATGCACAAGCTGTAAATAAATTCAAATGTAAACGTTCAGCATTCTATATTGCCTATATTCTATAGCCTGTATTAGATTTAGTAAAAAAAATTAAATAAAATGTAGACCTCAAATAGAATTGATTACCTAAACACATGCTCCACTTACAGACAAATTACATGTCACTAAAAAAAAAAGCATTTGAAGAACATAATCAATCAAGAGAGCAATAAAGTAAAATTCCAGAGAATTCCACTTTCCTTTAATGTGGTTTGAGAAGCAAGACTGCACTTGCTGAAACACAATCACTGGAACTGACTTTCCTCTGACCTGCAGATTCAAATTTTCCACAATATATTAAAAGAATAAATCCATAATGCACATTTTCCAATAATTGTCCCATAATTTGACATGTTCTAATTATGTATTTATGGGAATCTTTCATTGAGTTGAGTTGTACAGTAATGGGAAATGATCAGAATTTAGTTGAACTCCAGATGAACCATGGGTTATGGAGAAGTGAGCCAGCAAAAGACATGTGTGCTACTGTTTTAAAAGTTTGTAGAAGCTAAAGAACTAAAGAAGCCAGGGCTTTTCGGAGTGAAAAAATTACACCGTTGTCTTAAAATGGATGGGTCTCTAGAGTTAACAACAATCAATATATGACTACCATATTGTCAAGCTTTTATGACTGGTGTGTGCAGTAGGGTTGCACCGACTAGTCGACTTTAATGCTATGCCATGACGCTTTAAGCTAAACATCGACTAGTCGCTGGTCATGGCCTATAGAGGGCGCAACAGGATAAGAAATCTTGGAGGTCCACTTTAAAGCTGTGTCCAAACAGTTAAAATGACAAATAAATGCATACGCTGAGAGTGCTTCATAATATGTTTGATTATAGGCTTCTATCTATACGCTCAAAATTGATCGGGAGAATGCACGTTTTAAACAGCTTATTGTACACAAATGAATCGCCGTTCACTATTGTAATGTACACACATACAGAAGCTCGTATCAATCGCGGGCATGGAGAATCATTCAGTAGTGCAGAAATGTTTTCAACACTGATCTGTTATTTATCAATAAAATAGCTTAGAAACTGAAAAGTTCAAGCATATGTTTATTAGTAACTAAAACCCACAGCTATTAGAGAGAGGCTGCCAGGTAGAATTAATTCACACGCAATACTAATGCATTAAATGTTTACTGTGCTACTTTATCTGTAGCCTATCTGATTTAGAACGAGCAGAAATCTGTGAGAACTATAACGACACAAAGACAAAATAACGGATAAAAGTAAGCAGTTATCAATATGTATAGCCTTGTATGTAGCGCTGTGTCAATATAGCTCTGCACATGGCAACCCACATTTGAGTCTCGGCTCAAGATTCAGGCTTATTTGTTCATTAATGACGTAATCAGCGACTAGTCGACGTCGACTCGACTTTCATCTTATGCTTTCATCACACAAATGTCGACTTGAAAAAAATTGTTCGTTTAACTCTAGTGTGCAGTAGGGATCTTTTTTGATCAGCTTAGACAAGTAATCTTATTAGTGGATTTAAATAACTAACTTTGATCAGTGTCAAAATACAGGCTTTTTAATTTCACCATAGTTCAGAACAAACTCAACAGCAATTGCAACAAAATTGCATCAGCTTGTGGGGTCGCTGAGCAATTTTTTTCCCGTCTGTTCCATGTTTGAAAAAGACATGCAAACCAATTTGAGATTAACATATTTTCTCTTGAGGGCCAAGCCATGCAGACACACCCACAGAGGGCCTGCAGGGTTTGGTGATTTTGTGGTAACATATTGTGTGTCTCACGCCGAGCTCTTGCTATATCGTGCGACGAGGTCGTCTGTGCTTCATGAGAACATGTTCTGACAACATCTGCACCTGACACCATTTGCTTCCATCCTCTCTGCATGCGTGAAGGAGTAGCCCAAACATCCAAGTCCTCACCTGGACTTAATTCCTAAGACATGTTGTTACTGGTTCATGTCTCAGACACTTAAAGATTTAAAGGTTAAAAACTCTATGGATACTGTATAGGCTAAGTAAAGTAGCTTATATATTGAAACAATATACATACGTGTGTGTGCGTGTGCGTGTGTATAGTATACAACAGATCTTTATGGAAATAGAACATCTAATATAGCCGAGTTTGTATAATTTGTATTAATATAATCCACGTTCACTTACAGTTCTGAAACAAATAGGCTATTTAAATATGTCACTGCCATAGCAGTGATTAAGCAGTTAGACAAGGTCACATTGCTGTGCTGTTTATTTTCTTTGGTTTTCATTATTTGGTTTTCACAAAGATCTTCTTAACAGCCCAATCATAAATTGTGCAGATAAGATTAGGCCTGGAACTCTGAAAGGATTTTAGTCATGTTTATTGTAATATTAAGGTTTATTGTGTTTTGTACTATTTCAAAATAAATGCATGATCACAAAATACATGCCTATGTTATGTGCTTTTCATGGGTTTTGAATAGCCTTTATTAAAGAGGTGGTTGATTATGATTTCACTTTTCTAACTTAAGTTAGCCTATTTGTTGCTATTTGAGCATAAACAACATCTGCAAAGTTACAACGTTCAAAGCAAAGGGAGATATTTTATTTGAAAGAAATCGCTTTTTAAGGACTACAACAAACGACTGATGGGGACTACACGAGCTTCTCCTCCCGAGTTAGTGACATCACTATCCTTCAAATTTACTTAAAGCAACACTAAGTAGGATTTTTTTACCTTCAAATAATGTTTCTAAAATCGTTTCAGTCGTGACATGGTGAAATGCACTTATGCCTCTGCTTTCCGGTCCTTTATCTGGTATATCCACGCATGTAAGATTGTCAGATCGGGTCGCGTTTCTGTAGTTCTAATGAGACATATGAAAATTATGCCGCTTTACGGCAAGCGCTACAATTGCCGATAGGTGGGGCGTACTCGACAGTAAGAGATAAACACAGCGAGCGTGCGCGTGCGACAGTAGGATGCGGTAGGCTAAATTATTTACGACAGCGGTAATGGACAATTCCGCTTCCAACCTGTAGGGCGACTGCAGAGGAAAAGTTCCTTGATGTTGCTTTAACTTGCCTCCGGGAACACACAGCAACAAAGGCTAAGAGTAGAGGAAGAGTTGTTGTAGTAGAGCACATTTGGAAGTCTGGTCAAGCTGTCGCATCTGTCTTTTCACGTGCAATACAGTAACTGTTACGTAACACAAATGCAATAGCATGTCACTCTGCAGGCATCTTACAACAGTTCCCACACAAGCGATAGATTATCATGACAGAATATGCAAATCAATGACTAGAAGATATTAACTCCAAAATTTGCTTTCATCCGAAAAAAGTACTTTGGACCACTGAGCAACAGTCCAGTGCTGCTTCTCTGTAGCCCAGGTCAGGCGCTTCTGCCGCTGTTTCTGGTTCAAAAGTGGCTTGACCTGGGGAATGCGGCACCTGTAGCCCATTTCCTGCACACGCCTGTGCACGGTGGCTCTGGATGTTTCTACTCCAGACTCAGTCCACTGCTTCCGCAGGTCCCCCAAGGTCTGGAATCGGTCCTTCTCCACAATCTTCCTCAGGGTCCGGTCACCTCTTCTCGTTGTGCAGCGTTTTTTGCCACACTTTTTCCTTCCCACAGACTTCCCACTGAGGTGCCTTGATACAGCACTCTGGGAACAGCCTATTTGTTCAGAAATTTCTTTCTGTCTGTCTTACCCTCATGCTTGAGGGTGTCAATGATGGCCTTCTAGACAGCAGTCAGGTCGGCAGTCTTACCCATGATTGCGGTTTTGAGTAATGAAACAGGCTGGGAGTTTTTAAAAGCCTCAGGAATCTTTTGCAGGTGTTTAGAGTTAATTAGTTTATTCAGATGATTAGGTTAATAGCTCGTTTAGAGAACCTTTTCATGATATGCTAATTTTTTGAGATAGGAATTTGGGGTTTTCATGAGCTGTATGCCAAAATCATCAGTATTAAAACAATAAAAGACCTGAAATATTTCAGTTGGTGTGCAATTAATCTAAAATATATGAAAGTTTATTTTTTATCATTACATTATGCAAAATAATGAACTTTATCACAATATGCTAATTTTTTGAGAAGGACCTGTATATCTTTTTATATACTCCAATACTTCACAGATACTCCATCAATTTTTTCAATTTGTTCCAACTGTCCAAATTCAATAAAGAGCATAAATCAACAACAGTTTCTCCTGTTGCTCCCAGTTCTCTGAACATTTTGTTTCTTTGATGAGAGTACCTCCTGCACTGTACTAATACATGCATCACTGTTTCCCATCATTGTCCATTCCAGTTTGAACATAAAAAGCTAAGTTTTTGAAATTTCCAGTGAATGTGTCTGTGTGAGGTAATCTACAGTGGACGAGAGAGCTCAACGTGCTGCAAGCTAAAGAAGACGCATGCAAATAGAAAAAAACGCATGCAAGTAGAAAAGAACGCATGCAAAAAAAAAAAACCGCATGCAAATAGAAAAAAACACCCGCAAATTAAGAAAACATCTTCATCAGTTTCACAACACACGTGTACTCCAAGTACTCACAACTCAACAAATACAGAAACGCGCTGCAAAAGCTCACAACACAACCAAATACAGAAACGCGCTGCAAGTAACACAGACCACAACGGAAATGTTTCCGGGGGAACCAAATAGCAACACTGTCTATGGATTTACAGCAAAGAACGTATATTGACAAGAAGTGAAAGCCTATATATTTTTTTATAAATAAACTATAATATTAAAATAATATTGTAATATATTGTATATATATAAATAATATTTATAAAATAGTATATATAGAATAATATTATATTGTAATATTTCACTTTTTATAGTTCTTCTATACTCTTTGCTTACAGCTCAAAATTCTACTTTATTTTATTTCTTTTAACTTTTTTTTCGCAAAACATACAGATTACATTTTTTATGACATACAACTTGTATACAATATACAAAATGTATTAACAATATGTTCAATGTCATCAGAAATGAGAAAAGAATAATGAGCTGAAAACTAAAATAAATAAAAAAGATAGAGAAGAAGAACATGAAGGAAAGATATTAATCTATACATCAGTTACACTTTTCATAAAGAAAAGTTTCATAAGAAGGTGTAGGTAATGTAGGGTCCAATGTTTTAAAGTTGAGACACTGACACACAGATATATAACGGATATATAAAACGCATATTTCAACAGTTTTTGTTAAGTAAAAATACATTTATTTACAACCGTTATGTTAACAGCATATTTCTGTCGTCAGAACAGCTATTCAGCTGATGGACAACGTGCTGCGTTTTCATGGGAACCTCCCAGGTGAAAATAATTACGTTGGAAATTACGTTGTCTTTCTTTGCTCCCTTCATCAAGTGCGTTACAAACGGCTACATAAATGGCACACTAGTGCCATGCTCACTCCAAAGTCCCACTTGAAGAGCTCTGCCGTCTGCCCTTCGAAGGGAGTAGCCGAGTAGGGCATAGGGATGCTCAGGTGCATTAAGTACGTCCCAGCCGGGTTCGTCACTTATTTGGTTCCCCCGGAAACATTTCCGTTGTGGTCTGTGTTACTTGCAGCGCGTTTCTGTATTTGGTTGTGTTGTGAGCTTTTGCAGCGCGCTTCTGTATTTGGTTGTGTTGTGAGTATTTGGAGCACACGTGTGTTGTGAAACTGATGAAGATGTCTTCTTAATTTGCGTGTGTTTTTTTCTATTTGCATGCACTTTTTCTATTTGCTTGCGTCTTCTTTAGGTTGCACCACGTTGAACTCAGTCGGCCACCGTAGTAATCGGAGCTGCTAACACACACACACACACACACACACACACACACACACACACACACACACACACACACACACACACACACACACACACACACACACACACACACACACACACACACACACAAGCTCTTGAAGCTCCGCCTTCGGTGCCGGGAGCAGCAGCTCGTTTGCATTTAAAGGGACACACACAAAACGAGGCGTTTTTGCTCACCCTGAAAAAGGGATAATTTTAACATTCTATAAAAAATGATCTGTGTGGTATTTTGAGCAAAAACTTCACATACACACTCTGGGGACATCAGAGACTTATTTTACATCTTGTAAAAGGGGGCATTCATTATACCACCCCTATAATATACATACTTGTATATTTCTATCATCATTGTGCTCCAACTGAAAACGTAAAGCTTTGTGCAAGCCTGTGAGTTAAACATTAATTTAACCCAGATAAATCCACAGGAATTCTGAAAATAATTTACAGCATTAATCATGCTAGACATGAGAATGAAACAAAACAGTATAAACATTGGACAAAAAGAGAAGTAGTGGGTGTACAGATCTAAGGTGTGTAAATGGTGCCATGGGTGCAGGGGTGGATGCAGGTGGAGTCGGGGGGATATGAGGTCACAAGGCTTTTTATCTCTGCTTTGTGTGAAAATTACAGAAGCATTCACCACCCACACACACAAACAAACAAACACATACTTGAAAACTTCCTACCCTCTTCTTACTCAACATCTTTTAGCTTTGTCACGCAAAGGTGAGGTAGTGGTTTATTTTTCCCATATGTTGCTATGGAAACCAGGATTTGGGATAAAAAGAAGTGCACCAAATCATTGAACAAAAATAAGCTAAAAATTAGCAAACAAGATTTTACATTATTTCTTTGGTGCAGAGATTTTTAATGCATTGGCCCTATAGGCAAAGCCAGTAACAAAAAAGAAACATGAAATGAGGTGTGAGGTCTTGAGACATTCCCATGGGTCTTTGTTTTAGTGTGTTGTCATTTGAAAGAGATGAAAGAATTGCTTTGCTGATTCAAGGTTAAGGCTGCATAGCAAAGAGAGGCGAGGTTACACTATCTCTTCAGACAGTCTTACTGTAAATAATATCTAGTGCTTGAGGGGCACTAAGAGCATTGACAACTATTATTAAAAAAATGTTTACTTCCATTTGAAAATTCCATATTGATTAATCATCTGTGGTCACACTGATGTGTTATGACTGGTCTAAGGAATGGAAAACTGAAAGGAATTGAAAGAGAAAAGCATGCAAGAGAGAAGGAACCCAAGAGTGTAGAGATGAATGGGGTAAGATAGAAGTAGAAATGAGACAGAGGTAAACAAACACATCTATGTAGTAGTTATCTTTTATCAACTATTAATTTTTTAGACAAGATTTGTAACTGTCACGGTTGGCTGTTAACAGGAAGCGCTAGACAAAAGAGAATTCAATACCAAAAGTCTTTAATTCAAGAAGCATAACAGGAACATTCAGGGAAACAGAATTGAAATAATCTCACTGACGAGACAGGACAACAAACTGAATAAAATACCCCCTTATACCAGGGGGTCCTGTTTCAATAAGGAGGTTCACTCTGAGCTAAAATGTGAACTCTTAAGTTGATATATTTCCTGAGATGGGATGAGTTTTCGGTTTAAGAAAAGCCGATATGAGTTAGTTTAGTCAACTCTGAATTGTCTCAAATCATGCTTAAGCGACTGCAGCATGACTCTAAAAAGCCATGATCAATGGAGCTCTGATATTACGAATCACCATGGCAACAGCACCCAAAAAAAAGAGGTCCCCATACTTTTTACCAGTAGAATATAGGCTACTCAATACACAAGAAATTATGACAAGTATAAAGTTATAAGGTGTACTAAACCAAATTCTCATCTTCACAGGATGATGCACTTTTTACCCAACAGTTTGGTTTGTCCATAAATTTGGGTAAAACAACCCAGCATTTGACTCTGAGTATAAGTTACCTCTCTTTCAGAAATGGGCTTCACTTAGGCCATAGGTCTTCAACCCTGCTCCTGGAGGCCCACTGTCCTGCAGAGTTTTACTCCAATCAAACACACCTGAACCAGCAAGTCAAGCTCTTCAGGATCGCTTGAAACCCCAGACTGAAGCAGGTTTGATATAAACTCTGCAGGGCAGTGGGCCTCCAGGAGCAGGCTATACCTGCTTTCTTGGGTTTGGCATAGGCCTACCTCCCATTCTGAAAAGGAAAACCCAGCGTTTCCCTCATTTTAGGGTTAACATACTGAAACAGGCCTCTGTATACTTTATTCTTATTGTTTTAAATCAATCCATAAATCAACAATCAAGACATTTTACTCATTAGAATGTTTTAATTATTTTTTTGCATTTCATAGTGATATTTGAAATGAATCATCAAAACTTATGGGCAGTAAGTAGAGTATAGGGAGACAAAAATGGAATTAAAAACAGAGAGAGAAGTGACAACCACGTTTATTCAGATTTAACCGCATTACAAATAGCCTATTTAAACAAAATGGGGAAACTAAGGCAAAGGTTGTACGCGTGAAACTGTTATCCAATCATGAAGGTTGGCTAAAACCTTCCTATGTTCTATTGTTTTTGTTATTGACCTTGAACGGCAGTACATGTTGAGACTAGCCTACATCTCCCTCTAGTGTTCACATCTTTGTAGGACCCCAGCTGCAACGATGAATGAACATCATTCATCATCACAGTTTATTGCTTTCTTGTAACTTACCAAAGTTATAAGCCATAGCCATATAAAACACATTTTGTACCAGACAGAAGTTACTTTTCTCTTACCTAGTCAGGCTGGACCAATCACAGTCTTTTGTGTTGACTAGAATGGCCCTGCTAGCGGACGTTTTTTTCCTAGTAGGAAATGGTAATAAGCACGTTTACGTATGACGCGGAGGAGGAGGAGTCATTGCAACGAAAAATGGCGGCTGTGTTGCAGCAAATATTGGAGCGGTCTGAGATATCGAAACTCCAAAAAACTGTATTGTCTAAATTAGAGAAGTACATTTCTGACCAGCAATGTGAAGTTGATTGTCTGAAGGCACAACAGGAGCAATATCGTGTGGATAGTGGTAAGGCTATGTTGTTTTAGTAGATGTGAACAGGTCATCATAGCCACGAACGAAAAATTCATAAACGAGGCCTGGGTCTTATTATCTGTATTTAAACTTTGTTTTTCCCACTTGGACATATTGTTCTGCACACTATATGCTGCGAACATATGTTAAACTTGTTAAATAGATTTAAGTCTTTCAGGAAATGTCTTCTGTCTACATTGATTTCCGTCGACTTGTTTGTATGGGTGTTGATTCCTTCTGTTGTGTTTTTGTTTCATATAGAACAACAATATTTTGACATCGAGAAGAAGTTCGCTGAGAGTCAGTCTCAGTTTGTGTCCCAGACCCAAGAGCATCAGATACTGAAACAAGACTGTTGCAAACTTGGTAAGCAGGTGGTAATCAAATGCCTCTTTGGTAAAGCATACCATACTTCATTTTGTATTTGTACTCATCTTTTACAGAAGAAGAGCTGAAATCCTTACGAGAGAATAATAAGGAGCAAGCTTCTTCATACTCGAAACTAGAATCACAACAGGTAACGAAATATTGTGTAACAGAGAGAAGTCTGTCTATTCTTTCATTTTGGGATGTTGATAGTGAAATTGTGCAATCTTTGTGCAGAATGAACTTTCTAAAGCCAAAGATGAGCTTGAAGCGGAAAAACGAGAGCTTGTGCGGACATTGGAAAGAAGATCCCAGGAGATGGAACAACAAAGCGGTATTTAATAAGCATTCTTTAATGAACATTTAAAAATAAATTTTCACAGGTTAAGTAGAAGGTTCATGATTGGGCTTGATAGCTTGTTTACATACCAAAATGTTGTGGTCAGATTTAAAAAAAAATGTTTTTTGAAATAAGTATCTTATGTTCCAAAGCTGTATTTATTTGAAATATTTGTGAAATATTATTACAATAATTTTAGTATTATTAAGTTATCATTTTTATATAGTTATTATTATTAGAGTTTTCATCAGTCATTAATCCCATCTTTAATGTAACATGATCCTTCAGAAATTCTAATATGCTGATTTGGAGCGCAAGAAAAAAATCTTATTTCTTATCAATGCTGAAAACAGTTGTGTTTTCAGAATTCTTTGAATAGAAGTTCAGAAGAACTGCATTTATTTGAAACCGAGATGTATGTATGACAAAAAATTCTGTACTGTCACTTTTGAACAAATGAATGTGTCCTTTCTGAACTGAATTGTATAATACACTAATTTTCTTTTCTTCAGAGGACCTGAAACATCTTAATGATAGATTGGTGGAAGTCAATGCAGAGAGGATGCAGCTTCAACTAAAACTGGATGGGTCTGAAGCCTCTGAGGTCTCAATCAAGGTAAGATTGAAAACAATCTAACTGTTTTTATAGGAATGCATTCTAATACCTGATTCAGTTTCTGCACCAATATTGAACTTTTTGAAGATTTATCACACTAGCTAGTGCATTTGTAATTCACTGTTTTTACAACTATATTTGTCTGAATTCAAACAGTGTTGTCTTCTTTAGAACAAGCGTATATTTTTATACCATGATTTTGATATGCTGTTTGACTTCCAGTATAAAGAGAAGCGAATGGAGCAGGAGAAAGATCTACTCCAGGGTCAAGTAACCTGGCTGAACACCGAGCTTAAGGCTAAAAGTGAAGAGCTGCTGTCTCTTTCCCGGCAGAGAGGCAATGAGATACTGGAACTCCAATGCAACCTTAATAACAAGGAGGATGAGGTACTGTATAAGCCCTTTTATATATTGTTTTAAGTTATCAGTAATTTTGTCGGATTTGCTTTGAAATGTGTTAAAGTTTTTAGTCTGTGTGCTAATCCCTGCATGCCTGTGTAGATCACCCACCTAAAAGATCAGGTGACCAGTCTGAAGGCATCCAATGAGAACCTTCAGAGGCAAGCAGAGGAGATGATCACTAAGATGAGAGAGGTTAGACAATGTTATCCTTCGTTGTAGTTATCAGCTGAATGGGGTTTTAGAGTTCCTCATAATCAATTGGGCATGTTGTATTTTTAGGCAAAAGAACAGCAAGCCAGTTTGGAGGAGAAGTTCAGTAATGAACTCAATGCCAATATCAAGCTCTCAAATTTATATAAGGTAAGTTTTGATTGCTTGAAGAATTTAAGTGTATGATAAAAAGAATGCCTTAAAGCTATGGTATACGATTTTGAAAATTGGTCGAGAAAGCCTGAATTTTTAAAAAACTCATCCCGCCTCTCCACACACACCCCTCTGTTCACGCCAACGCAAGATTAGCAACACATGAAATGTTCTAAACTCCCCACCACCATACAAGTATTACTAAGATTTTCAGTAATTGTTAAAAAGCTATTTATGTAACACGTCACACCATAAAAGTATAAATAAATGTTTAACGTTACCTGCTCAACAAAAAGTCAGCCGTGTCAGCGTCGGTTTTCAGTCCAAGATCTCCCCGAAGCTTCCTCCAACGATCAATGGTGGACCCTATATTTATTCTACTTTGAGTCCGGCTTTCTTCACATTTTTTTTAATCTCTGCTCTTTCCACTACAGACTTTCCACTACAGACTTTATTTCTTCCAAACTTTACGCTAGGGTCTTTTATTTTTGATCCATTTTTTTATCTGATGCTACTTAGCTAGCTACCATAGACTATCAGCTGCTTTTTCGTGCAATTTCATGTCGCAGGAGGGGGGCGGGGTCAGGTGGAGTGGGGTGTTGACGCGAGCGCCAGGCGGAGTTTCAAGTGGAGCTGGTGATAGGATGAGAGCAGTTGACCAATGTAAGCTGTCCGGCCGGACAGCTTACATTGGTCAACTTCTCTGCGGCTGTACAGCCAATAGAGTGAATGGATTTTTTTCATTATTTTTTCTATTCCTATTGTTAGGATTGTACTATATAACCATAACCATAATCTAAACGAGGATATTAATGAACAATCTTTGAAATCGTATACTCTAGCTTTAATCGGAATAGCATTTTTTATCATTTAAAATCAAATATAATTCTTAATGATGTTGCTAAGAATTACTGTTGGTGTTCTGTTGATGATTCACAGGGAGCTGCAGCTGATGCTGAGGCCAAGGGTGAGGAGCTCAGCAGAGCTGTTGAGGAACTTCACAAGCTGCTTAAAGAGGCTGGAGAGGGTAAGCGAATTTAATGGGCAACATGGTTGTCAACATGCATATGACATTTTCAGTTTTCTGACCAGTAAACTCATAATCATCAGGCCTACAACTGTCTTTTTTTTGTAGATCCAGGAATTGTGAAATACCGTACTGTTTGGAGTCTGTACGATTTTTTTGTTTTTGAAAGAAATTAGTACTTTATTCACCAAGGATGCTTTAAATTGATTTCTCTTTCAAATAAATACTGTTCTTTTGAAATTATCAAACATCCTTGAAAAAAAATGCATCACTGTTTCCACAAAAATATTAAGCAGCTCAACATGGATAATGGTAAGAAATGTTTCTTGAGCACCAAATCAGAGCAAACAATTAGAATGTTTTCTGAAGGATCATGTGACAATAAAGACTGAATAATGGCTGCCTTTTCAGGAATAAATTATATATAAACAGAAATTATATATAGAAAACAGTTATTTTATATTGCAATAATATTTCACAATATTACTGCTTTTATTGCATTTTGATAAAATAAATGCAGCCTTGGTGCGCATGAGATTTCTTTCAAAAACATTAAAAAATCCTATTGACCCCAAACTTTTGAATGGAACTGATATTTTTTATGGCAACTGTTAGTCTATATTCGTTTGTGTCTTTATAATGTCCTGTCTACTCTGAATAGCGCACAAAGCTCTGGAAGTAAAGATGGCAGAGCTGGAGGGTAGTAAGGATAAGGAAATCGCTGAACTGAAAGAGAAAATAAGCAGCCAGGAGAAAGAGCTGGAAAATGCAAATGAGCTGCTGTCAGACACCAAACACAGAGGTTAGCATCACCACTGTTTTTCCTTAAATTCTACAGTTTTTTTTTTTTTTTTCATATTAATTATTATTTTCAGGTCGAAAATATGAAAAAACTGTGAATTGCACAAATCTGAGAAAAAATGGTTTGGGTGGGGAGAGTAGGCTGGTTACTGTATGATGATTGAAAACTTACATACTTAATAAACAGCAGAATGTTACAATTTCTAATACGTTTATTTCATGCACGGATTGCTTCTGACAGAGCTGCACGAATTTGTGGTGCAATCTGCTGGACACCCTTAGCATAGCCAGGTTTCAAAGCCCCAAATGGGAGTAAAAATTGCTGTTGAAACAGTGTTACTTAAGTCTGGGTTTCCCCATGTTGCCTTCCCGCAGCGCGATTTTATTCACGCTGAAAGGCAGTATGGATACCATGGTCCAGATTTTCGCCTCATTTAGGGAACCAATCACGGAACGGGGAGGGAGCAGCAAGACGATGACGACATCTATGCGACACACCGAAGCAGTTTGTTTATTTCTATGGATTTAACATGGCAGCAGACGCGAAGCTACCGCATGTTTATCTTGCACAAACGGCAATAGTCGCTGAACGTCATTGTTTACACAAAAATATCTTACCCATCGTCTTCTTCCTTGTCTAATTTCTGTCGCTCTACATACGTCATCTGGTATAATTGAAACGATTGCCTATGAGCTACGTACAGGCGCATTTGACAGACATTCTTAGCACCCAATAAACGGCGCTGGGCAATCGTAAACCACGCCTCAAATACGAGAAAATGTACATGTGGTTCCCAGACCCAAGTCTCAACGAGAATTGGGTCTGGCGTTAGCCAGGCTAGTGTTAGTTGGCAGTTGCTAGTAACTTTATAAATTGAGAATGTGATATGGCTTGGTTCGATCATCAAATCGCAACTGTTATGTAATTTTATTAATGTTTAGTCTGACACAATGTATGTTTCTGTTCATTTTCAGCACTGTTCATTTTTTTTTGTTTCGATCCACAGTAAATGCTACTCTGCAAGTGCTGTGTGTTTTGAGTCGCTAATAATGTGCATTTGGGAATACAGCATGTGACAACCATCTTTGCAAATTCGTAATGAGAATCATTTATAAATCTGTTTTCAACAAAGAGAACTATTAAGGTCTCCCTGTTTTCAACAAAGAGAACCATTAAGGTCTCCCTGCGGTTTACTGCCAAAATAAAAGCTCAATAGTTAAATGTTTAAAAGCAAAGAAATTAAGTTTTCAGAAATCAGGTTTTCCTTCATTTTTGTCTTTAGCTAATCGCATGCCTACTTCTCTAGCATGTAAACTTTTTTTAATTTGTTGCTTTGCAAGCTTTCTAAAATACTTTATTTTTTGTTCATTCTGTTGTTTTATGCGACTCACTTTAAAGTTTTTTTTTTTGGCCATTCTAGGAACTGCTTCAATTCTTACAGAGGAGCATGTGACAACGATGTCCCCCACTGCAGCTGCAGTTGCTAAAATCAAACCAGGCATGAAACTCTCAGAGGTGCTACATTCTACATTCTGATTTTTGTGATGCCAAAGCAAAGTTCATATTCAGAAGTTATTAGCCTTTTTAAATGTTAATATACGTTCTTCTATTTTGATGTAGATATATACAGCATATGTAGAGACTCAAGAACAATTACAACGGGAGAAACTAGAGAACAAACGACTGCACAAGTACTTGGATGATATTGTGCAGGAGATGGAAGCAAAGGCACCCATCTTGAAAAGACAGAGAGAGGAGTACGAGCGCATGCAAAAATCTGTTTCCAGTCTCTCTTCTAAACTAGAGCAAGCTGTCATGGTGAGAACAGAGGAGTCAGTTACTGCATGTCACACTGCCAATACATGCTGCCTAATGATTGCTTTGCACTTAGGAAACCAAATCTATGATTATTCTTGAATCTTTCAGGAGGTCCACCGCCTGCAGAAAGAAGCAGATGAAGGCAACAAACGTGCATCTGTGTTGGAGAGAGATAACCAGAGGTTTGAGGTTCAGCTGGCTGACATGGCTCAACAGGTGAAGTCTAATAGCACAGCTCAGACATAACACCTAAAGCGAGATAAATAACACAAGGTTTCATATGTTAACTACATTATTTAACATGAACTAACAATGAACAATACTTCTAAAGCATTTATTCAGCGTTCACTACTCATGTTGTTCCAAACCTGTAAGACTTTCGTTCATCTTTCAAACACAAAGATCTTTTTGATGAAGTCAAAGTTTTGATGAGAGCTTTCTGTCCCTCCATTGACAGCTATGCAACTGACACTTTGACTCTTCACAAAGTTCATTGAGAGAATGTAAAACTGACCCAAATGAATTGTGCGATTTAGTCAAAATATTCTGACTCGATGTCTTTATATGATGAACCGATTGAATTTAGGCTTTTATTCAGATATAAACATTTTATCAGCTCACACATCAGTGTTAAACGGAAGCTCAAGCATGTTCGTTTGACATGCGAGAACTAATAAGGTTAATTCTCTTGTGTTACGCAGCACGTTTGTGTTTGTGCAAGAGGTTTGTTCTAGTGCATCAAGCAGGTTCGGTTGAGCTGTTTATGTTCGCTGATCAATGTTTATATGTGAATAAAAGTCTAAATTCAGTATGTTCATCATATAAAGTGATCAAGTCTCATTTTTGAGATTTGATTAGACAATTGACTAAACCGCTCAATTAATTTGGATTAATTGTACAATCTCTTTATTAATTTTTCTTTATTAATCTGTCAGTGGAGGGATAGAAAGCTATCAGACTTCATCAAAAAAATCTTAATTTGTGTTCCGAAGATGAACAAAAGCCTTGCCGGTTTGGAACGACAGGGTGAGTAAATAATGACAGAATTTTCATTAGAATTAGAATTATAACAACATTTACTAATACATTAAGATAAAAACATTTATCTGTTAAGTTGTGTTAACATTAATGCACCGTGAACTAACATGAATATTAACATTTTTATTGACTAACATTTAAAATTAACAATATATATTCTCACAGAAATTATTAACTTTTGTTAGTGTGAGTAAATGCATTAATATTAATAAATGAAACATTATTGTAAAGTGTTTCCAAATAATCTAAAATCCTGTTGATTTCAAATCACTATCTCAGGTGCGGGTCCTCCTCATTGAGCTGGAGGAAGCACGTGGTAACCATGTGATGCGTGAGGAGGATGAGATGTGTTCAGCTGATGTAAGCAGCACTTCGGAGGTGATTTCTCAGCACCTGGTCACCTTCCGTGGCATTGAAGAGCTGCAACAGCAGAACCAGCGACTCCTAGTTGCACTCAGAGACCTCAGTGAGGCAAAAGAGAAGGATGAGTTGGAGGTAGACACCATGAAGTAAGTGTGTGTGATGGAAGTGGATCTGTCAACCGAAAAATCTGATTAAATATCAATGGAGAAAGCATAATGCTGAGTGTGTGTTCAGACGCAGTGAGGTGGAGAAATATCTTGAGGATCTTCAACGTGAATTGGAGCAGCTGAAGGAAAAGAGAGCTCAGGACCTGCAGAAGGTTGACGCTGTTGCACGACAGAGGGACATGTTCCGCATGCTTCTGACCCAAACCACTGGAGTCACCTTTCCACAGGGTAACTTTTTTTTTTAGTTTATTGATATGGGCAAATGAAAAGCAACACTATCGCCAGCGTAATCTTTAATTTTTTTGTAAATATTTGAGATGTTGAAAGTTTCACAATGATTAAATTTACTTTTACTGTGACAGGTACTGTTGCTGAGGAGCTTATTCTAACCTCCACTCCCCGCCGTTCTCCAGCCGTCACACCTACTGCAGGCACCCCTACAGGACTGGTTGCCACAGCGATAGAATCCACTGAGTCAGTAGAGGCCAAGGCTGCACTGAAGCAGGTAGGTTATTTGAGCATAAAGTTCAAAAGAATGGCATTTATTTAAAAGTATTTGTGTAACATTATAAATGTCTTTAATGTCGCTTTATTAATTGAATGCGTCTTGCTGACAAAGTGTTCATTTATTATCTGTATTAATATCTCTAATAATTTTCAATTTTCATTTTGACAAAAATAGTTAAATCATATGTTTTGTGTTTTATCAGCTTCAGGAAATCTTTGTGGCCTATAAGAAGGAAAAAAATGAGTCTGAAAAGGCTCTGATTGAGCAAAGTGAGAAACTGCAGGATCAAGTAACTGAACTTCGCTCTGAAAACACCAAGATTTCCACACAGCTGGAGTTCACCTCCAAACGGTATCAAGTTATACAATCCTTTGGTCCTCATGTCCCCTCACCCTCCCTACACACAAAAATGTAGAATCCTTGATTTGTCTTTGTGGTGTGTGTCAGGTATGAGATGCTCCAGGATAATGTGGAGGGATACCGTAAGGAGATTGCCTCTCTGAATGAGAAGACTCAGAAACAGGCTGCAGCAATTCAGCTGAGCGAACAGACCATACACACCCTCACCCAGGACCGCCGAGCAGCAACTGAGAAAATCACCATTGCTGAGGTATGTTTTTGCACACTATGTTGTCAATCACAGGTTTCTCTGATGACTGTTAGTTTAGTCTAAAGTGAATCAATCGTCTATGTCTCTGTTTCAGTCTGAAGCAGCGAATCTGCGTAAAGAGAGAGACATGCTGAAAATGGTGGAGATCAGACTGACCCAGGAGAAAGAGATCTTCCAGGCCCAACAGCTCGGCCAGAACATGCTGCTGACCAACCTCAAATCAATACAGGTGACTTTTATGAATCATCTCAAACTGTGGTATAGACAATCTGGGTCTCACAAACGATGTTTTGAGAACTTGTTGCATCAATGAATTATTTTTTCAGGCAACTCTAGAGCGCTCTGAGACTGAGACCAGACAGCGGCTGACTGCTCAGATTGAGAAGCAGGAGCGAGAGATTGCTCAGCTCCAAAAAAGACTTGAGAATGAGGTGGAACAGAAGCACCTGCTGGCACGCAATCAAGACGTGAGGGAAACATCTCTTTCACTCTCTCTTCTCTCTTATCTCTACATGATTGATATCTTGGCTCATTTGCTTGTCTTTGACATTCTTCTGCATTACAGATGCAGCTGATGGATGTTAAGAAGCAGCTGGAAACACAAACAGCCCAGCACCACAGGACAAGAGAACAGTTTAGGTCTGCCCAACTTGAGCTTAACAACCTGAGGCTTCAGATCAGTAGTGGAGAGACCCGGCTGGTTTCCCCCACAGTACATACAGGTGAGAGACTGTGCTCATGATTAACATGGTATCAGAGCACTTCTTACATTTATTTTTGCTTAGTTTGCCTAACATTCCATTAGGCTATGAAGAACAGAGCAGTGTTGTTGAAAAAAAGACACCTTCTAAAGCCCAACCCCCCCTTTCCAGGCCTGCTGGGCGGTGAGGGGGACATGGAGGCTCTGCGTGCCCAGTTGAAGCAGGCTGAGAACAAGGTAGAAGAGCTTGCAGAGCGACTGAAGAACACTACTGCCAGTATGGAGCAGTACAAAGCCATTAGCCTTAGCCTGGAGGAGTCCCTGGATAAAGAGAAACAGGTGGGTGTGAAATGATAAAAATCACTATGCTCTACTGTCTAATGTAACACTTTACCTCCCATAAAAATAAAGACGATAAGAAATTGGCCATGGGACATTTTAAGAAATGATTCACTTTGATTTGTTTTTTTTTTTGATTACTTTGTAAATTTGTCCTTTTTGTCTTTCCTCTTTTAGGTAACCGAGCAGGTGCGTTCATCTGTGGAAACCCAGATGGAGGCAGCTCAGGAGCAGTATAAACAGCTGGAGCAGAAACTTCTGGAAATGGACAAGGTGAAGCAGAGCTTGCAGGAAGAGAAAAGCAAAGCTGTTGTTGCTGTGGAACAAGAGGTAATGAATTTCACCTCTACTACTATCTGCTCATTAGGTCCTTGACCTTTCTGATTTAAAAAGGCCATAAGCTAAACTTTGTTTTTCTAACACAGTCCACTTACAGTATCTCATTCAAAGTATCTTGCACCAAATCAGTCATGATTTATTTAATTATGATGCAGTTTAGGTGTTTTCAAACTGCGTTTTGGGGGCCTGCAAGGAAGTGCTAGGGGTCCATAGAAAAGTTTATATATATGTATATATGTATATATATATATATATATATATATATATATATATATATATATATATATATATATATATTGGTCCTTCTCAAAAAATTAGCTTATTGTGATAAAGTTCATTATTTTCCATAATGTAATGATAAAAATGAAACTTTCATATATTTTAGATTCATTGCACACCAACTGAAATATTTCAGGTCTTTCGTTGTTTTAATGCTGATGATTTTGGCATACAGCTCATGAAAACCCAAAATTCCTATCTCAAAAAATTAACATATCATGAAAAGGTTCTCTAAACGAGCTATTAACCTAATCATCAGAATCAACTTCCTGAGGCTTTTAAAAACTCCCAGCCTGTTTCATTACTCAAAATCGCAATCATGGGTAAGACTGCCGACCTGACTGCTGTCCAGAAGGCCATCATTGACACCCTCAAGCAAGAGGGTAAGACACAGAAAGAAATTTCTGAACAAATAGGCTGTTCCCAGAGTGCCCAGGGAAGTCTGTGGGAAGGAAAAACTGTGGGAAAAAACGCTACACAATGAGAAGAGGTGACCGGACCCTGAGGAAGATTGTGGAGATGGACCGATTCCAGACCTTGGGGGACCTGTGGAAGCAGTGGACTGAGTCTGGAGTAGAAACATCCAGAGCCACCGTGCACAGGCGTGTGCAGGAAATGGGCTACAGGTGCCGCATTCCCCAGGTCAAGCCACTTTTGAGCCAGAAACAGCGGCAGAAGCGCCTGACCTGGGCTACAGAGAAGCAGCACTGGACTGTTGCTCAGTGGTCCAAAGTACTTTTTTTCAGATGAAAGCAAATTTTGCATGTCATTCGGAAATCAAGGTGCCAGAGTCTGGAGGAAGACTGGGGAGAAGGAAATGCCAAAATGCCTGAAGTCCAGTGTCAGGTACCGGTCAAGTGGGGTGCCATGTCAGCTGCTGGTGTTGGTCCACTGTGTTTTATCAAGGGCAGGGTCAAAGCAGCTAGCTGTCAGGAGATTTTGGAGCACTTCATGCTTCCACCTGCTGAAAAGCTTTATGGAGATGAAGATTTCATTTTTCAGCACGACCTGGCACCTGCTCACAATGCCGAAACCACTGGTAAATGGTTTACTGACCATGGTAGTACTGTGCTCAATTGGCCTGCCAACTCTCCTGACCTGAACCCCATAGAGAATCTGTGGGATATTGTGAAGAAAAAGTTGAGAGATGCAAGACCCAACACTCTGGATGAGCTTAAGGCCGCTATCGAAGCATCCTGGGCCTCCATAACACCTCAGCAGTGCCACAGGCTGATTGCCTCCATGCCACGCCGCATTGAAGCAGTCATTTCTGCAAAAGGATTCCCGACAAAGTATTGAGTGCATAACTGAACATAATTATTTGAAGGTTGACTTAAAGGTTGTATTAAAAACACTTCTTTTATTGGTCGGATGAAATATGCTAATTTTTTGAGATAGGAATTTTGGGTTTTCATGAGCTGTATGCCAAAAATCATCAGTATTAAAACAATAAAAGACCTGAAATATTTCAGTTGGTGTGCAATGAATCTAAAATATATGAAAGTTTAATTTTTATCATTACATTATGGAAAATAATTAACTTTATCACAATATGCTAATTTTTTTAGAAGGACCTGTATGTATGTATGTATGTATGTATATATATATGTGTGCGTGTGTGTGTGTGTGTGTGTGTGTGTGTGTGTGTGTGTGTCTGTATAAATAAATAAATAAATGAATAAATACAAATTTGATTTAAATGCAAAAAAATATTAGCAAAATACATCTAACAGTACTATAGTGAGTAGGAAAATGTAAAAACATTTTTTATAATATTCCATTTTCAATATAATTTGGCAAATTGGTTCTTTATACATTAAATATATAGCTGCCTTTTAAATATTAGGATGGCAGTCCCTCACATGAGGATGATCATATTTGGATTTTCATGGCATCCAAAAGATTAAAATCCCCTGATGTAAAGTAGTCAACATTTGAAGTGGATCAAAAAAGTTAATCAAAGTTGTCAAGAACTAAGACAAGACCAGGGTATTGTTCAAATTTCATGTATAAATTTGATGAAAGGTTTTGATCCACTTCAAATGTTGACTACTGTTCATCTTCAATGTTCCAAGTGAATGATATTGTGTGTTTAGAGGCTGAATTTGACTTGTCTTAATCCTTTATCCCAGCTGAGCGAGCTGAGGAAGTCTCTGAGCAGCCTGCAGGCAGAACACAAGAGTGTCCTGGAGAGAGCTTCTGTTGCTGCTGCACAGGAGCAGCAGGCCATCCTGGACAGTCAGCAGCAGGCTAAGATGGCAGCTGAGGCGCAGGATAAATATGAGAGGGAGATGTTGTTGCATGCGGCCGACGTGGAAGCTCTGCAGGCTGCCAAAGCTCAGGCTTTGCAGGTGACTCTTCTCAGAGAGCAGCTGGAGGAGAAAGTTCAGAGCACCAGCGCACAGCTGCTGGAGGCTCGTGTCTCCTGGGAAGAGCAAGAAAAGATTCTCAAGGTAAAGGAATGGCAAAAAAGCCTGTCATAGAAGTATTAATAGAATTCACTCATTTTATTTCTCTCTCCACATCAGGAGGAGCAGTGTAAGTTAGAGTCTCGCTGTGAAGATCTGCAGAGGCAGAACACACTCCTCCATGAGCAGATACAGACTCTGAGTGGACAGATGGCCAGTCAGCTGCAGCGAGCCGCCAATGAGAGTCCACTCAACGTCTCCCTGACTGAGGAGGGCAAGTCTCAGGATCAGCTCCTGGAAATACTCAGGTGAATGTTGGTCTTTTGATATCTAAGGAATATCAGTAATTTTATTGCCAACCGTCTTCAATGCGAGTAAATCACTCGCATATGTGACCAAATTTTGCCCCAGGTGGCTAAATGTCTGTCATTAGCCATTGGCTAGTAAATGTACATTTTACTGACCGGTGATTAAGGCTAAGTATACGTTTAGAAAAGATACATTTTTACTGTTTAAAAGGAGAAATATCTTTTCCAAAAGTATAGAGAATAAAAAAAAATTACTAGCCAATGACAATTATTTTGCCAGCATGTCCTTAGAGGGTTGATTGTGCAGAGAAAATGTTAAAAATAGATTAGATGTAGTAAAGTAGAAATGAGAAGAAAATATTATCATTATTATTATTTCTCTTGCTTTCTCATTCATGGCAGTCTCTTTTTCTCCATTGGTTTGCAGGTTTGTGCGACGGGAGAAGGAGATTGCAGAGTCTCGGTTTGAGGTGGTCCAGGGGGAGAGTCTGAGGCACCGGCTGAGAGTGGAACATCTGGAGAGAGAGCTGAAGGATGTTCAGGAGAGTCTAAGTGCAGAGAGAGAGAGGATGCAGGTTGGCTTGGAGAACCAAGATTTTATTCCTGATCAATTATACTAGTTAACTGCCTTAGTTACCAAATCCCATAATGGGGATTTTTTTCTTTTGCCTGTGCCTGTTACTCAGTCTCTGTTTAATTGTCTAAAGGTGACTGCAAAGACTCTGTCCCAGCATGATGAGCTGATGAAGAAGACAGAGACCATGAATGTGCTAATGGAGACTAATAAGATGCTGAGGGAGGAGAAAGAGAAACTGCAGCAGGAGCTGCAGGATACTCAAGCCAAGGCAAGGCACCCTTATTAAAATGCATAACCAACAATTATATTTGTAAATGTAACAATGCAATTGATATAAATTATGTTGATTTCATTTTGGTTTACAGGTGCGTAAACTGGAGTCGGACATCTTGCCTATGCAGGAGTCCAATGCAGAGCTCAGTGAGAAGAGTGGTATGCTACAGGCAGAGAAGAAGCTTCTGGAAGAAGATATCAAACGCTGGAAAGCTCGCACTCAGGTACCAATTTTTCATGAAAAATGTACGAATGTATTAAAAACGATGCATTTATCATTGAAAATGATTGGGTCCTTATTATACTTTCTTGTGGTGTTTAGCACCTGGTAAGCCAGCAGAAAGACACTGATCCAGAGGAGTACAAGCGCATGCACTCTGAGAGGGAAGCACATCTCAAACGCATCCAGCAGCTTGTTGAGGAGACTAGTCGGTTCAAAGCTGAGGCTGCCAGGTTAGAGCAAAATTTCACAGGTCTAAAAAACAACTTTTTATTCTTGTGTCTTGCTGTATTTTATACATGTCACATTTTCTTGCTCTTTGCAGGAGTTGTAGCTCTGTGACTATGCTGCAGTCTCAGGTTCAGAACCTAAGGGAAAACCTGGGGAAGGTGATGGTGGAGAGGGACAACCTGAAGAAAGACCAGGAGGCCAAAAATTTGGACATCCAGGAGAAGCAAAAAACCATCACACAAGTTAAAAAGATAGGTCGACGGTATAAAACCCAGTATGAGGACCTCAAGGTTGGATATGACAAGGTGAGACAGGGTTTATGACTTAAGAATGTGAAAATATGTGTTTGGAGTAGAGATATGATTCAATTGGTTTTGTGCAGTTGGTAGCCGATGCTGCATCTGCACCAGCCCAGGATCAGGAGGCACAACAGGCATCAGCTCAAGAACTTCAGGGCCTCAAAGAATCCCTCAACCAATCAGAGAATAGGACAAGAGAACTGGAAGGCCATCTGGAGAATCTCAATAGAGTATGTATTACTTTACTCCTCCCCCCCCCCCCCCCCCCCCAATTCTATTATCCTTAAATAATAAAAAAATGTTTAATATAAAACTAAGTTTTATAAACAATTTTTTTTTGTGATTCATATTTATTATCATTTCCCACACGTTCTCTGCCCCCCTCTCTGTTTACACCGGTTTTATATTATTTATTTAATTTTTTTTTTATTTAATTTTTTTTATATTTATTACCATTTTCCACCCTTTCTCTGAACCCTTAGACCCTAGAACCCCTCTCTGTTTTGTAGTTTATCTCTCATGTGAAATAGTGTGGCTCCCATGTCTGTCATCGGTCTCTTTGAAAAACCTGCATAACATTATGATTGGATCTCAAAACAATCTGCAATGAAACGTACTGCACAACCTTTTAAGATCAGACTCAAATGATTAGGTACCTTTTTGAAAATATGATGCTCATAGTGTGAGATTTCTGTTGCCCTTTGCAGACTGTTGGTGAGCGGGAATCAGAGGCACGCAGTGCACAGGAACAGGCCTCTCGCCTTCAGGGGGAGCTAATGCGTTTTAGACAGGAGCTTCAAGAGAAATCTTCTCAGGAGGAGCGACTCAAACAGCAGCTGACTGATAAGGAGGAGAGGACCAAAAAGGCCATATTAATGGCCAAGCAGAAGATCAGCCAGCTTAGTGGTAAGAATTGTTTGACACTGAATTTATTTATTCATTTTTTTATTGATTTTGTCCTCTACTTCCAGGTGTAAAGGGTCAGCTTCAGAAAGAAAATGAGGAGCTGAAGCAACAAAAAGAGGAATTAGAAGTACGAGTGAATGCACTAAAGTCTCAGTATGAGGGGCGTCTGAACAGACAGGAAAGGGAGCTGCGAGACCTCCGTGAGCAGCAGGACAGACATGGAGAACAGAGAGACGAACAACTAGAACAGGGCTCCAGCAAGGTAACACCACACGTTTGTACAATTGCAAACCTATAGCTGAACAAGTTTACATGTTAAAGAGTTTATCTAGTTTTTCTTCTGTCTGCAGACCCAGGAACCTCAAAGGACAACCGAACAGCGACAGATCTCTCTCAAGTCCACACCAGTGGCAGAAAGAGGAAGGTACAGTATTTTTAGGGGGCACTACACATTAACCTGCACATTTTATTCATAGTCGCTGTCATATTTTCAAAAATGGTTCCAGTCAAGCCATTCTACATCCTTTTTATGTCCCTTTTATAGTGCAAGCACTTCAGAGCCTCCAACTGCTAACATAAAGCCCACACCACTGGCTGCAACCCCCAGCAAGCCTCCAGCCATCCCAGGAAACAAATCCACCCCAAGGGCCAGCATCAAACCTATGATCACTCCTGCCCCAGTGCCCACTCCTACACCCACTGCCACAGTCATGCCCACCACGCAGGTGGAGAGCCAAGAGCGTAAGTGTTAGGCTGTTTTGGACTAGAGTTGTTATTGTTTACAAAATTTTACGAAGTTAAACCAACTGAAATAAATATTTTTTAAAAACTTGTTTTGTTTCAGCTAGTTGCCACGGCAACTTTTCAGATTTTTATTTATTTTAAGTTTAAAATAACTCTTAAGTTAAAACTATATAGACATTTAAAAAGATTTGCGAATGTACAAATTATTGAACTTTAACTTAATATTTCTGATTTTTTTATTTTTAGTTTAACTAAAAATTATAATAGTATGTCAATGATACTAAAATAACACTGATTTGTTTAAATATAGTATTTTTTTTCAGTTTTCAATGTCATTTTGTGCTTTTTTATTTTAGTTTTAGTAATATTAGTTTTAAGTTTCTAATTTAATATTTATATTTTATTTCTGCTTTATTTACATTCAGAAAAACAAGTTAGTTAACAACACTGTACAAATAAAAAAAAAATCCTTGACCTTCCAGCCATGCAGTCATCTGAGAGCCCGCTAGAGCATATGACGGTCTATGGCAGTGCCAGCGGTTCAGTGCGGTCCACCAGCCCAAATGTTCAGACCAACCTGGCTCAACCTCTGCTGAATGTCCAACAGCAGAGCCAAGCCACTGCGTTCATTCAGCCCACTCAACAACAAACTCAACCCCCTGCTGAACCATCTAATCAGGAACCTCCAGCTGCTGTAATGCTCCCAACCTCACAGTTAGACAGGCCTCTTTCTACATCCTCGGGGCTGTGGAGTGCCACCACTAGCACAAGCAGTGCCAGTGCAGGTAATGTCAATTATAAACTCAACCAGATTAGCTGAACTCTTTTGTCATGGAACTTCACTCTACAGATGAGCTCTTTGTCCTCCTGCTGTAGTGACCGCGTCTCCTAGTAGTGCCTTGAGCAAACGCACCCGTGAAGAGGAACAAGAGGGCATGTCTGCTGACACACAGTCCCAGGATGAGCCCAGTGATTCTCCCATTTCAAAGAGGGTCCGCATTCATAGGGTGGAGGTGAGGTTTATAACGAAGTTTATTATATTATACCAACCAGGTGCCATTTTTTTTCTTGCTTTAAAGTCAAGACTGTGTGCAACATAAAACAACATAAAATATGCACTGCAGGAAGAGATGTTGGCTGAGGACAGCACTGAGGCTGAAAGCGTTGTACCGGGTGACAACCAGGAGGCTCCTGACGCTGGACAGGTTATAACAGAAGAATGTGTAGAACTTCCTGTTTTTATTTAGACAGAGTAGAAGTGTGAAACCAATAGAAATTGGTGTTTCATATGCATGTCTGTTTGAAGGAGTTGGAGAGCTACTCTACTTTGGATATGATGGATGAGGAACCAGGACCATCTCAGTCTGTGCCTGGAGATCGACTTTTGCCTCATTCCTCTGACACCCATCGAAGCCCGGATGAGCCCGATCACCATGTCATAGTCATTGTTAGTGACACAGATAGTGAGGGAGGCCACGAAGATGAATCAGAGGAGGAGGAGGAGGAGGAGGAGGAGGAAGAAGAGCAGGTTTGTAGTTGCACCGTTGCTTAAATTCAGTGATGTTTGATCCTGTTAAATGAACTGTTTTATACACTTTAGGATTATGAGGAGGAGGATGAGGAAGAGGAGGAAGAGGAGGAGGAGGAGGAGGATGATGATGAGGAGGATGGAGGGATTGGAGAAGAGGGAGAAGAGAGCAATGAAGAGAGCGGCAGCAGAGATGGCAATGAGGTCTACGAGGGAGACGACACAGAGGTACAAAGCAGAGATGTGAACCAATCAGAATTCAGTTGAGAATATCAATTCCTGAATTTAACTTGAGGTAGCAAACATTATGCAAAATTGTAATTTAAAAAAAGTAGAATTAAAATCAAAAGAAATTCAAAGAAACATCTGTAAGTGTAGTTTTATCAATACATTGTATTTTTCAGTCTGAATTACCTATATAGCATATGTTGTATGTATCATGCATAGAAACCGACAACCAAAGCTTGATAACTGACAAGATTGTTAAATTAGAATTAAATAAATTCAGAGTGTCTGTGACCCATTAAAAATATAAAAATTTGTTTTCCAGGGGTTTAGTTTTACATGCACAAATAGCAGCATAAACAACAGAACATGAGGATTCATCGTCACATCACGCACCTGCAGCTCTTCTGTGAACGGAGAAAAACAGATAAAATCATATATATAAATGCGCAACATAATTCACTAAAAAAATTACAGATTAACAAAACAAAAGAAAGAACTGTGCGACAAGTAGTATAAGCCAAGTTTCTGCTGATTTTTTTGTGACTCGCTCCAAAAACTTGTTCACGGAAAGGAAACCGAGACGGCAGAAAGCAGCTTCCTGTTTGTTTTCTTTATTTTACAAAAACACAATGTTTTGTTTATATTGTGAGTGTACACAAATAAAATTAGACTCTTTACAATTTGTCTCACTCATATCTGTATGACCATAATGATTCCGCTGTTATAAGGAAACATTTCAAGAGAGACTCCTCGTGCGCACACACCACATAGCAGTTCTAGAATTGCTAACTTGACATCGCAGTCTGTTCATTATCAAAATAAAATAAGTTGACTCAGTTTAAATAGTCTGTAGTAGAATCTGTAGCGTTCAGCGTGAACACCGCCCCACTGTTGTGTTAAGCCAAGCACATTTTTGCGCATGTGTAGGATGATATTTTATGTTAATATTGGATATTGGATGTACAAAGCCATAATAAATACTAGTTTAGCATCCAAATACATTGCGAATGAGAGAGGTAGGACAGTTTTCAGTTTCACATAAATTAATTTGTTTTGGCTCGACGTTTATATAGATACTTTTATTTTTCATTCTTGTTCTGTTTTAAAAGATTTGTTGTGGAGTAAGGGGAACTAAAAATAGCCTATAGCTATGTTTATACAGGGTTTCTACTCAGTCTGGAAAAGTATGGAATTTGATTTGAGTCATTTCCAGATCTAGATAAGTATGGAAAAATTGCAAGACTATTGCCCCTATTCAGTTTTCCTATTTAAGTATTTCTGAACAATAAATGTATTAAGCAAACAGTCATGGCAAAAATTGAGTTGAGTTTTGTGATTGTTGAACAACAAAATTAAAGGCACATGTTTTCATTGAGACATTGTTTGTCTCAAGGAAGTCTGTTTTGAAATTAACTTAACGAATGTGTGTGTGGCACTCAAACCAGCAACAGATAAAGGAGCAAAGGATCATCTAAATCAGACTACTTTGCTGTTTGGTGATCAGTATCACACTAATGTATGTCAGATATGAATATGCAGGATATACAATTTCACTAATTTTATCACTTTGAGAAAACCAATGAGAAAAAAAAGAAAATCAAAATATTTACATGTGACTATACCAAACATAATGCTGTATAAAACATTTGTTAATTGTGGTCTCAAAAATATACAGATAGGTTTGGAAATTTGCGTTTGGAAAAGTATAGAGTTTTTAAGTAGAAAATGTGTAGGAATCCTGTTTGTTAGCCTTTTTTTTTTTTACCGGTAGGCCCCTATACATTATTTCTGAAAGTAATAACAAAATGCGATTTATAAGCAACTTATGTTTGTTTTTTCTCTCTCTCTCAAAAACTGTTTTGTGTATAATATTTTTTAACCATGTAGCAAATGTTTTCAAAATATCTTGAAAAATTACTTTTTTAACTGATCTTGAATCGGTCATATTTCTTACTTTTGGTTAACCAGTTAATTATGAGCATCCCTAAAATGTACAAAATCCTGACAAACATTGGATATTAATCAAATTGGTTATTAATTTACCTTTTTTTATAATTTTGTAAGAAGTCTCTTATGCTCAACAAGGCTGCATTAATTTGATCAAAAATACAGCAAAATTGTCAGTATTTGGAAATTGCGATTTGAAAAAAAATTCAGTTTTAATTTTTAAAATGTAGTTTACTCATGTAATCATTACTCAAGTCTTGCATGATACTTCAGAAATCATTCTAATATGCTGATTTGATGTTCAAGAAACATTTCTTGTTTTCACTTGCTGCTTAATTTATGTGAAAACAGCATTTATTTGAAATGGAAATCTTTTGTTGCATTATAAATGTCTTTACTGTCACTTTTGATCAGTTGAATACATCCTTGCTCAATAAAAGTGCTAATTTCTTTCCAAAAAAAGTCACTCACCACAAACTTTTTAATGGTAGTGTATATCTTTTAATTAATTAGTTGAGGGGAAAAAAATCTACTTAGTTGGAAAACGAGAATTAGTCTAAAATTATCTTTAACAAGTTTTGCCACAAAAAACAACAACATGAGACTAATTCAATTTCTTCATGTAAATGGATATCTATGAATTGATGTTCAGTAAATTCCTATTCCCATTAACCAACCCTAGTACACACAATTGTTTTTGTGCAGCATAAACACCTACATTTGAACTTAACATCAGAGAGGTCTGTATAAGCTAGCTCATGCCATTTTAATGGTCCAACCGTAACTTGTCATAATGCAATGTATGCATGTGTAGCTGGCACAACAGGCTCAGTTTGACTGCGGGCCCTTTAACGCTAATAAAAATGGTTAAACCCATTCTGCTAAACATAGCTTGGGACAAACGTTTGTTGTGTGTATGTTGAATCAAAATGTAATGCTCAGGAAATTAACTAGAAATGTTCTTCCTGCTATTTCTTCCTCCCCCTCTACCTTCCACACGATCCTTTAAAGGGCCCTGATCCCACAGATCCAGGCACTGAGACAGAGGAAAGTCTTGGAGTGACAGACTCCACCCAACGCATGGCAGATTCTCAGAGCTGTAAGTCAGCGTGATTGTGACCTCACCATCTGTCTGAAACGATCTTTTCCATGCAATTACATTGAATGGGATTGAGGCTTTCAAACTTCAGAAAGTCAGTTATTGGTGTTTTTTTTAAGTGCCTTCTCTTTTCATTTCATCTATATGTGACGTCTCAGTTGAAACGAGCACATTGGATGTGTTTGCACCTGTCACCAGCTCTGCCCCTCGACCTCCACAATCACCCAGGAGACCTCAACATCCTCTGCCACCTCGCCTTAACATCTTGGCCCAACCTGCTCAGGAGTTGGGGCCTCCTGCTCAAGTCCAGGTGTGTGTAAAAGTGTGCACTGCATGGCATAGCCTGAGGAATGGTTTGCTGTTGTTAGGCATTGCCTGGAGTGTGCGTTGAAAAAAAATAACTTGCATGTGTCTGCAGCGTCTCCCAGTTCGTCGGCAGTCAGTGGGACGAGGCGTTCATCTTACCTCTGGAATGGCCAGTAGTGCAGTGAGTTGCCTTTTAGGACTTGGTTTGATTGTGTGGTTTGCACCTGAGCTTGAATGCTTGCCGTTAAATCCCAGTGTCATCGTTTTCCTGTTTTACATCAGCAGCATTTCTTTGAGGACGACGACAGGATGGTTCCCAGTACCCCTACACTCATTCCTCCG
The DNA here is from genome assembly GCA_030578275.1 of Meda fulgida. Classification (NCBI taxonomy): domain Eukaryota; kingdom Metazoa; phylum Chordata; class Actinopteri; order Cypriniformes; family Leuciscidae; genus Meda; species Meda fulgida. The sequence goes on from CM060635.1 coordinate 11,073,341, forward strand.
CGTTCGGATGGATTTGCTGAAGCAATCCAGTGCGTTTCCTTGTTTTTACACTTTGCTATGCTCGTTTGTTTCTTGCAACATGACTGATTTCTTTTCTGTTGTTGTACAAAGTTCTCCACAGGTCGCAGGAGTATCACGATTCCGATTCGGTGCTTCAGATGACCTCCCACAGACCAGCTCCTCTCACTCAGACCTTGTCCAGCTGCCCTCACAAGGTTACATGTATTACCTTATATTATCTGAAAGAACTATTCATTAACTGCTTTTTCTGTCAAATATTGGTTAGTTTTTCATGGTGTCTTCTGTGTTTTGCAGGTTTAGGCATGTATGATAGTTCTGTTTTCCTTGGAACTCATGAGGAGGAGTCAGGGGGCCGCAGTGTGCCCACAACCCCACTACAGATCCCTGCTCCTGGTATGTACATAATCACGCAATTTGTTGAACTTTTCATTTATCTAAGAATCCTAAAAGTACAGTTTTCACAACAATATTAAGCAACAAATCAGCATATTAGAATGATTTCTGAAGGATCACGTGACACTGAGGACTGGAGTAATGATGCTGAAAATTCAGCTTTGCCATCACAGGAATCAAAATGTTATCTTAAATTGTAATATTTCACAACATTATTTGTTATTTAATTAATTTACTGTATTTTGGATTAAATAATGCAGCCCTGATAAGCATAAGAGACTTCTTTCAGAAACGTGTATATAAACATTTGAATATATACACATAATAAAAATCTAAATGTAAGATCTCTTGGAAATTTCCTACTTGGAAAAAATCTGGAAAAGTGTTTTCCAAAACTTTTGCTGCACTTTCCAAAATTGATGACACAAGCCATTTCAAGATAATTTCAATATTCTACTTGATCTTTTTATACCTAATTCTCATTGCTGTATCACTTTATAATTTGTTAATTCAGCTTTTTTTTTTATCTATTCAGTGACAATTTTATCAGAGACTGTGCCATCTGAAGCTAATGAGCTTGCTTCTCAGTCTGTGCCCACGGTGAGCACCTCCACACCAGGCCTCAGCGCTTCTGCAGGCACTAGTGGGATAGAGGAGAGAGACGACATGTTCATGGACGCAGGAGACAGGTGAGTGTGAGACCTTAAATCTACCCATGCAACACATTGACACCTTCCTTTCATTCTTGTGCCATAAGGAGTTTGAGAGATCATGGACTTCATAATTGTGTCTGAATAATGTTTCTACAGTACTGAAGCTTCACTTGAGGCTGTGTCACAGACTGAGGCAGAGGAACCAGCCCAAACATCAGAAGAGTCTAGTCTGCCTTCTACAAGCCAGGAACCTTCATCTAGTTCTGCAGGTACACACAAGCACACTTAAAATTATGCCGACCGCCTCAAATATCTCATTGCGGATTTACAAACGGTCTTTTTTCCTCTTTCAGACACAAGCAGCTCTCAGCCTCCTAAAGCCAGAACAGGGTCTAGCAGACAATGGACTAGTGGTCGTGGTTCTAGAAGCTTTGTAAAGAGGGGTAAGAATATGTACCATTTTTAGTTTCTCCAACTGTGGCAAATTTTATTTTTATTTCTTCTCATTTGAACCCAGATGTATTAACACAGTAAGATTTAACATGATCATGTGTATTTGACATCTTTCTTGCTGTAGGTGGACAAGGTGTCATGGGTGTGAGGGGCCGTTTTGCCAGGTGAAGCAAACTCCCAAAAGTCGTTTTTCTAGTTGTGGAGCAACACATGTTGAACTATTAGTTCCTAAAGAACAAGCCTTACATTTGTTCCACTTCAAGGATTCAGTCAAACTATTATAATTGTTGTTTGTTAGTTTAATGCTTTGGGCAATGCATCGTTATTTTAAGGATTTTACATCCGTACAATAAAATTGTTTTGAAGGAAATTCTTAGTTTGTCCTTAATTCTGTTACTGACGATGCAGCATTACCGTCAAAGGCTGTTTTTCCACTGCACATAAGACATGGGCATCACTAGAAATCTAAATTCACCGTATATGGTATGAGCTAAAGAGATGAATGACTCAGTTTTTCTGAGTTTTTTGGCATTTGAAGAAGCTGCTTGCTGAGTTTTCCTTTGGACCTGTAGCAGGTTTTAAGATCACTGGTTTTCCTCTTTCCATTTTTATGCTGTAATGCTTTCCTGTGAAAGACAAGAACACATATGTAATAAACGCAGTGTTTTTGTTAAACTATTAAAACTAATTTTTGATAATTGAAATGAAGCCAAAATCTGAAAAACTTGTGAAAAAATTGAAATTTTCCATGCCAATTAACTAAAATGAATAGAAATATAATAAAACAAATTATTAGATAACAAATATAATAAACAAATTATTAGATTACAAATATAATAAAAACTAATTATTAAAACAAATATAGAAATATTTTGTAAAAAATAAAAATGTACAATTTAAAATATAAAAAAATACCATATTAGCATATGCATACTAAAATAACAGTGGTTAAGATCTACATCAGCCTGGCTTTCATTTAAAATTTTAGTTACACATGCAACTTTTCTAGTGAGTCTTGCAGTTGTATTGCTTGCCAAATATGATCAATTATAAACACACAAAACTCCACTCTGGTTGAGGAGCTCATTAGATGTGACTGAAACAGTCCAGTAACAGCTTTTCACTAGTATTAATGAATGTTGTAACACTCACTTTGAGAGAATACATAATACTTGTACCCCTCTTTCACCCTAGAGGGTACGGACACAGCTGAGGTCACCATGGTTGGGAATCCTCTCCAGTTCTTCGAGATATTGATCATTTGGTCCAGAGCTGCAGCTCGGGAAAAAAAGCCTAAAATTAATTAAAACACTCTTAAAACATTTTTTAAGGTTACTTATCTGGTCCGTTAGGCCTCCCTTGGAACAAAATGTCCTTTTTGAGGCTTTATTGGGGAAACTTCTGTTGCCAGAAGTAGCATACATGGTATCTTCACTTTTTATTAACAGCACAAATGCTTATACACACAAACCTTCCCTCTCCCTTTGTCTAATTTATTATTATTTTTATTAAGTCATCTAAATGTGATTAATCTTTTAAACGTTGTTGTAATGCTGTATGGACTAAAATAGTATTTTGTAATCAAACTTGTGATTCTTTACCGGCTTGTCGTCTGGCTCTTGTCCTCGTTGGGTACAAAGGAATTCTTTTCCCACATTTTGGAGTAACCTGGTATGTGTACTTTTGAGCCATTCCACCTGCAGAAATCGATTTGAAAATCAACAACGACACCCACGCCTAATAAAAACAAGCAGCCATAGTGTTCTTACATTATGTACATGTAAATATTTTCTTCTAATTCTTACCTCTTTTGAAGAAGATTACAGACTCTTTTCTGCTTCTGTACTCGGGTATAGATAAAGCAGCTGTGATATGACCAATCTGTCCGAAACCCTGGCTGACAGGTTTAGGAAAGCCATGATCCATCATACCATTGTCAAACCTCCAGTAGTCCTTTCCCTGTGAAATATGTGCAAACAGGAGACATCAGTTGTTGTCATCCAGCATTTCATTTGACACCACTTCTGTTATAATTGTCTGTGTGATTCTAAATCTGTGGTGAAATGAAGTGTTTTGTCCTAATGTCTGTGTATGAACCTTGAAGAAGTAGGTTTTGCCCAGGCAGTTGCAGCGGGTGTAAACTGTGTCGATGGGAGACGGAATTCCCCACACCCTTGTAATTAACTGAGGAGGATCAGGATTTCTGTATTTGTCCAGTGTCCAAAAATAATGTCCTATAGAGAAGAAAGGGAAAGCGACACATTGATGTTCATGAACATTTGGTTCAATGTTCCCTACACTCTGGAACTTTCCATTTAATTATAAAGGAATTAATAATTCCCCCCCTGTGCTGCTATAAAGCAAATGTGCTGTACTGTTGTACTGACCTCTGAACACCACAATGGTACCATTTCTCAGTGTAGTCAGACCACTAACTGGACGCCCACTGCAGAGGTTACTGTCATAATCATCTGGGGGAAAATATATCATTATTTAAGAAACAGAACAAATTAATAATCAAAATGATGAAAAACATTTTTTTTAAATCTTCATAATATCTGCAATTTTAAATATTCATGATAGCATCTGAGTGTCAGCAGTGTTCACATGGAAAACCATGAAGGCCCTTAGTGGGAACAAAATTTGCCACAATGAATATGAGGCATGAAAGATCTTACCAGCTTGATAATCTTTAATACTATCTGATTTATCATTCTTGTCTGTACTAGGCTGAATGGTTCTTTTTGTTGGTTTCACTGAAGCAGGAGTAGATGTTGTCTTTGGCACTGAGGTAGCTCTAGAATACTTGAGAGATGACGATTCCTTTAGATCTTCACCCAGTGGCATCATAGTCCTTTCAGTGACGGAAAATTTCTTTGGTACTGCGCTTGTAGGACCTTCTGTTGGTGCCGTGCTTGTTGGACCTTCTGTTGGTGCCGCGCTTGTTGGTCCTTCTGTTGGTGCCGCGCTTGTTGGTCCTTCTGTTGGTAGCATGCTTGTTGGACCTTCTGTTGGTGCTGTGCTTGTTGGTCCTTCTGTTGGTGCCGTGCTTGTTGGACCTTCTGTTGGTAGCATGCTTGTTGGACCTTCTGTTGGTGCCGAGCTTGTTGGTCCTTCTGTTGGTGCCGAGCTTGTTGGACCTTCTGTTGGTAGCATGCTTTTTGGACCTTCTGTTGGTGCTGTGCTTGTAGGACCTTCTGTTGGTGCCGTGCTTGTAGGACCTTCTGTTGGTGCCGTGCTTGTTGGACCTTCTGTTGGTGCCGCGCTTGTTGGTCCTTCTGTTGGTGCCAAGCTTGTTGGTCCTTCTGTTGGTAGCATGCTTGTAAGACCTTCTGTTGGTGCCGTGCTTGTTGGACCTTCTGTTGATAGCATGCTTGTTGGACCTTCTGTTGGTGCTGTGCTTGTTGGACCTTCTGTTGGTAGCATGCTTGTTGGACCTTCTGTTGGTGCCGAGCTTGTTGGACCTTCTGTTAGTAGCATGCTTTTTGGACGTTCTGTTGGTGCTGTGCTTGTTGGTCCTTCTGTTGGTCCCGAGCTTGTTGGACCTTCTGTTGGTGCTGTGCTTGTTGGACCTTCTGTTGGTGTCGTGCTTGTTGGACCTTCTGTTGGTGCCGAGCTTGTTGGACCTTCTGTTGGTTCCGAGCTTGTTGGACCTTCTGTTGGTGCCGAGCTTGTTGGACCTTCTGTTGGTGCCGAGCTTGTTGGACCTTCTGTTGGTGCTGTGCTTGTTAGACCTTCTGTTGGTGCTGTGCTTGTTGGACCTTCTGTTGGTGCTGTGCTTGTTAGACCTTCTGTTGGTGCTGTGCTTGTTGGACCTTCTGTTGGTGCTGTGCTTGTTAGACCTTCTGTTGGTGTCGTGCTTGTTAGACCTTCTGTTGGTGCTGTGCTTGTTAGACCTTCTGTTGGTGCTGTGCTTGCATTCTCTTGTGGCTGTGGTGTGCTGGAAGTTGTCATCTCAGATGGCTGTTGAGTGGTAGACTCTATAGGGTTCTCATCAGTAGGGAGCATGCTGCTTGCATCTGCATCTGGAGAGGACAAAACTATTACTGTTATGGTAGAATCGAATTACAGTGGTCTTCAGCATGCACAGGAAAACTGCAACACCAGTGCTGTTTTGTCAAACCCTATGTAACATAGTCAACCACAAAAGACATAAAATGTTATTTGGATTTTTCTGATGTGGCAAGCACCTGCTGTCGGGATGAGAGACGGGCTGGATGGGGGGAGGGATGAAGCCAAGGTGCTGCTGTTTGGTTCTGGAGTGGTCCTCTTATAGTCTGAATGGGAAGTGCTGTTTTCCCCCACTTTCACTTCTTTATCTGAATCTGCATAAGGTGTAATTATCTCTGCTGGGACATCAGTTTGAGAAAATAATAAATAAAAAAAATTTAATTAAAAATATATTTTGTAATTATGAACGTATATTTGTCAGCATATGCTGCTGTTTAAGGTTTCTTGCATATTTGACATAAAACTTGTTTATGCCAGATTATTAATGCTCACCAGGGCCCTCAGAAGGTGTGGACTCACTTTCATCCTCAGGGATCATTATCTCTTCTGCCTCAGCATAAGAAGACAATGTAATTTTATCAGATTACAAAGGTTTTGCCTCAGGTTGCAAGCACAATATTGACTGAAACTGAGGTATCTTGCCAAACAAGCAATTATCTTAAGTATAAACAAGGTATCAAGTCATCTGCTTTTTCAACTGTCATAACTGATCAAGCTTCCAATAATGGAGTTATATATATTTTTTATAACTTATTATTATTCATGTGAATTGACTTGTAATTATTCACAGAGGAAAAAAGAAATTTCATCAGGAAAAATGTCAAAGTAACGTAGTTCAATACGTGCTCTACAGGGAAAAATAAGAGAGAGAAAGCGAGACAAAGAGAAAAACTCACCTCCAATCCCTTCCTCATTGGTCATCTCCTCATTGGAGGATTCTAACAAAAACAATTTCACAACTACTTTAAGAGAACAGTTACTACAACAAAATCAACAGCTACATGAGGCAAAATATCAGTACTCTTGATTTGTTTATTTGTGACAAAGCTGCAGTAATTATACCTGTAGATTTTTTATTCTTTATGTTTAGGCATAAGTTAGCAGTCCTTTGAGCTGCGGTGTCAGTGTTTCTTGACTTTAAAGCAGTATCTGTGAGAGTCACAGAGATATAAGCTTAAAATTAGGGCAAAATTAGACATGCAAACACATGGATACATCTGCAATTTCAAATTTCTGTTGTTAATTATTTTAATGAATAAATACCGGTCAAATTTTTGGGGTATATATATATATATTTTTGCATTAAAATTATCAAAAGTGACAGTAAAGACTTGCATTGTTACAAAAGATTACTGTTGCAAATAAATTCTGTTCTCGGGAACTTTCTATTCATGAAAAAAATGTATCACAGTTTCCACAAAAAATCATAAGCAAAACTGTTTTCAACATTAAAACGAGAAGACATTTTATTGAGCACCAAATCAGCATATTAGAATGATTTTTGAAGGATTATGTGACAGAAGACTGATAATGATGTATTAGTCAAAAGATTAATAATAAGTTACATTTTATGTATTAAATATATTCAAATAGAAAAGTTATTTTAAATTGTAACAATATTTCACAGTGTTTACTGTCTTACTGTATTTTTGATCAAATAAATGCAGTCTTGGTGAGCATAAGAGACTTCTTTAAAAAAAACTTTCCGACCATAATCTATTGTGATATTAGGTATATTTTTTCCAATCAGTGCATGTTAGTCCCATCAAAATATACAATTAGTATTGATTGTCGAAAATGTATTTACATGTTGGGAGCATTATCAATTAATGTAGTTTAATTTTTTACCTTCCATCAAGCACATGCCCTCATAATCAGGGCAGCACTGATTGTATGGGACACAGTCGATATCACAGTGACATGGATTGCCTCTATTAAAAGGCTCACCGCAGCGTCCTTTGCATGAGTCCTCTGTGATCAGAAATAATAGCAAAGCAATCTCACAGTGTTTATGACATTCACACCAAATGCTACACCAAAACTAATGAAGTTAATATGAACCTTACTTGTAGTACACAAGTTTTGAAAGTCTGTACAGCACTCATTCAGGCCCAGACACTCATAGTCACACTGGCAGAGGCTTCCTCTGTAGTACCCTTCTCCACAACGACCCCTACAGCTATCTGGACAGAGTTTGTTTGAAAGAAAATGCAGATTTTGACTTAGAACTCAATATGTTGAGCAACATATCTGTACATTTAGACACAGAGACAAACACAACGAGATGAGTTAATTATTTACAGTGTCAGCAGAAATGACTGCATCACTACCCCGAGAGAAAAACAGCTCAATGTTATATTTACAGAATAAAATATGGCCTACGATAGATTGATAGATAGATAGATAGATAGATAGATAGATAGATAGATAGATAGATAGACAGACAGACAGACAGATAGATAGACAGACAGACAGACAGACATTCTGTTGACTTACTTGAATTTGAAGAGCTTGTTGAGGCACACGCAAAGAGCAGCAGTAAGGACAGATATGTGGCCATCTCAGTTGTTCGCTAGAGTCGTCTCACAGTCATCTAGACCCTCTGGTTTTTCACCCGCAGTGATCTTCACTTTTATATAGAGGCAGAATGCGTTGGTGTTCCCCTGTCTGTCCAATTATCCAGTCAGTGCTGAATTAGTAATCGTCTAGTTTTCAAGGGTGCGGTGATCCACAAAGACAAACAGACTTTAACATCTCCCCTCACGGTGTGCGCCTGTCCGAAAACATTTACAAAGTTCTCTGCCTGAGTGACATCACAGGCTGTTAAAATTTCAAAAGTTCCAGTTGATGAGAAAAAACTTTAGCCAAAACATTCGTTATCAATATTTTAAAGACATATCTGTCAGTATGATTTTCTAGGCTCAATGTTTTCGTCTCGCGCGCACATTTTTTTTTCTTTGGCTCCTAATAATATTAATAATAAATAACAACAACATTTTAAAATCAAATAATTTTTTACTTTTGTCAGTTTGGCACCAGTGTTGAGTAAGTTACTATAAATATGTAATTAATAGCTACTATAATTACATCTTCAACAGTGTAATCAATTACTCTCTCTACTATTGCATTATTATTACTAATACTTTCTAAATCCCATATCAACCTCGACCAGTTGAACAATATAAGGGTAAACATGAAACTGCTCTTTTAATTCTTTCAAATAAATAATTTAAAATTGCATAAACTCTTCTAAACATAGATCATTTGTTCATAAACTGACCAACGGATTTAAAGGGAAAAGGTTAAATTAAAAACATAGGCTACATAACATTATTTGATGTTAAATCCATTATTGTTTTATAGCCTATAGAATTGTTCTATACTCTATACAGTATTTAATGCAATTACATCAGAAGTAAATGTAATTTAATTACATAATAATTAAAAGTAATCCATTACTTTGCTTTTTCAAGGGAAAAGTAAAGAGTAATTAATTACTTAGTAATGCATTAGGCCTACACCCAACACTGTTTGGAACCAAATGTTGTTTTGCAGTTATCAATAAACGTATAATATCTTTACTTTTATATGTTTCCTTTGTATATTTTTCTTTTATATAAATAACTTTTGGTTGTTTGTTTACATTGTTATAATATAAAAGACTCCTTGTGATGAAAATCAAGCTTTTAATGTTGTTTGTTTTTAATGTCTATATGGTGTTTTTAATATGCTTTAAGATAAACCATGTGCCAATTCATACCATTGCTGAGTATTTTCTCCTTAAAGGCCCCATGAAATAATTTTTTTTTTTAGCTTTTTGTATGAATATGCTAGCCTTAAGGTTATGAATAAGCTGGTGTGTTCCAAAACAATGACAAAATTCACATTTAGGAGATATAAGCATTCAAAACATACAGTCTCTCACTTCCGTTAAAATGGATCACAGAATTCTATGACATCACCGCAGACTTCAGCTTTTCATCACATCTTCTGTCCAATTAAATGCTCTCTAGAATCTAAAGCGTCCTGCCCCCTATCCTATAAAAAACACCTGGCCAAAGCGACCGGCTTTGACACGTCACAGAGCAATATGGGATGGAGATGTGTGTTCGGTTACTCAAACGCTTGAGTTTTATTCCATTTCCCAACTGTACGTTGGTTAAGAATGAAATGGCTAGAATTTGTTCACACCTCTATTATTGAATCCAACCTCGGATTCGCTTCAATGATGATGTCAAGTATGAATTGCAGTCTGTGAGTTAAACTAAACGCTATTGGCTATTTGAAAAGGGGGAGGAGCCATTCAATATGTCCTGCCTTAGCTTCCTGTTTCAGTGGAAATTACATCAAAGAATCATATGCTGCGCGTTTCCAAGGCACTTCAGTGGGCCTTTAAAACACCAGTGAACCAAAGACAGTCTCAAAAAAATCGCTGGTGTTTCTGGCATCACAAACTACCATGGAAACTACAGAAACGCGACCCGATCTAGCAATCTTACATAGTGTGGATATACAAGATAAAGGACCGCAAAGCGGTGGCATAAGTGCATTTCACCATGTCACGACTTGATGAACCACTGAAACGATTTTGGAAACATTATTTGAAGGTAAAAAATCCTACTGTGTTGCTTTAATACTTCTTTATACTCAAGCTCTCTGCGTCTACCGTCGACAACTGGCTGAGTCTCTTACCCTACTTTATACTCAAGCTCTCGCGTCTACTGTCGACAACTAGCTGAGTCTCTTACCCTACTCTATACTCAAGCTCCCACGTCTACTGTCGACAACTAGCTGAGTCTCTTACCCTACTCTATACTCAAGCTCTCGTCTACCGTCGACAACTAGCTGAGTCTCTTACCCTACTCTATACTCAAGCTCTCACGTCTACCATCGACAACTAGCTGAGTCTCTTACCCTACTCTATACTCAAGCTCTCACGTCTACCGTCGACAACTTGCTGAGTCTCTTACCCTACTCTATACTCAAGCTCTCACGTCTACCGTCGACAACTAGCTGAGTCTCTTACCCTACTCTATACTCAAGCTCTCGCGTCTACAGTCGACAACTAGCTGAGTCTCTTACCCTACTCTATACTCAAGCTCTTGCGTCTACAGTCGACAACTAGCTGAGTCTCTTACCCTACTCTATACTCAAGCTCTCGCGTCTACCCGACAAGTCTCTTACCCTACTCTATACTCAAGCTCTCGCGTCTACAGTCGACAACTAGCTGAGTCTCTTACCCTACTCTATACTCAAGCTCTTGCGTCTACAGTCGACAACTAGCTGAGTCTCTTACCCTACTCTATACTCAAGCTCTCGCGTCTACCGTCGACAACTAGCTGAGTCTCTTACCCTACTCTATACTCAAGCTCTAGCGTCTACCGTCGACAACTAGCTTCGAGTTCTCTTATCCTAACTTCTTTGCTTCCCTAAACTGACCTGCTGGGTGCTAATAATTCTAACTTACTTGTTCTTGCTGCGCAGCTTTAAATGATAGACAGACTTCAGCAATTGTCCTCTAATGCTCTTTATTACGGCCAGGAGTTCTCGAGCAGTTCTCAGAGAATCTCCCAAGAATAAACAAGGCCGTAGGACAATTTACATTGAGAAGCCCACCGAAAACACGGATACAACAGTTTTTATAGAACAGGGAGGTATGGCAAAATGACATTAATTTGATTGGTTCATAGACAGACTCTTCTGTCATCTCTAATGATTACTTCATTTGTGATCAAGTTCTAACCTAGTCATCTGTCTAGTTTAATTTCCCATATATGTTATTTATACACATCATGTTATTTATACGTCATGGGTTTTCTTCCAAGAGACACACATACATTCATCCAAAGTACAGAATTTCTTAGTACATTGTTTCAGTGTTAGCGCATGTTAAATAAGGTTAAATGTTAAAACATGGTTAGCTTAATATTCATTTTAAAATGTCCATGACACTGTGCACATTATACTTTGTTCTCAATTTGTTAATGTTAACAACATCAGCATTGTGTGACTACATTTAATGCCCTTCCAATATTTAACTTTGTTTTCGCATAGGCCCGGTTGCAGTCTCTTTTTTTCTGTAGCCACTCCGGAGTCCAAAGTCTTTTGCATTTTATAATGGGTGAATCTCCAGTTGTCCCTGGTGATTGTGTTTGAACCTTTATGGATCCGCCATCAAATGAATAAGTTTAATTATATCAAGTGCTGTGAGAAAAGGCTATAAATCTCCACCTCCAACAACATCCTCACGCAATATAGCCTAGCCGAGACTATAGACAGTAAAAGAAGGCCGAGACACCAGGCTTGTTTGAGATGCGCCTTGCCTCGCCTGAAATGTAGGTGAGAGTATAGACCTTATGCACCAGACAAACGAGGGCGCCGCCATCTTTGAATATTGTCTTTTAACTTCCGTTTTTGCGGTCGCTCTGTATATTTCTATGGCATCGCGGTCGAGGAGTAATTAGCTGGTGAAGTGGATTTACTTATTGTAGAGTTAACGAAAGTTATCATGAGCATTGAAATGTTTCTCACATTCATTGTAAAGCAGACGTCTTAACAAATGTCGACCGGGAATTTTTTTAAACGAGCCGTTCATTCATAACTACGCAACATAGACATAATAAATACATAGACACCCTATTGGCTGCTTTGGAGCGTTCCTGCGATATGTCAACGTGTCCGCTATTTTGCGGAGGGCAAGACTGCGCTGTGAACAAATGCAAGTACGGATGAGCTGCGGTTTTCCTGGATAAAAACAATAATAACGTTTACATTTATCAGCCGATTTCAGTGGTTTGCACGTGGTGTACGTTACTATTACTAATTATATAATTACCAAATACAACCAGAAAAAAATGTTCAGCCTTGTTTGTGAAAGGTAATTCCCCAAGACCTGTTTTCAATTGTGTGGCGACTTGTACAGCCCCAAGCAGCGCACGAAACAGGCATTTCTCTCAATTCCCATAATGTGAGGTATGGGCAAGTTATCCTCCTTGATATGGCGGCACCGTTGACGTACGCTCCAGCAGCCAATAGGGTGTCTATGTATTTATTATGTCTATGCTACGCAAGATCGATGTGAAAATACAGACCGGAAGTCAAAAGACAACGAGCGTGGCGCTGAAAAGGGGCGGGGCTACATAAGGTCTATAGGCGGCTGCAGTGATGGGAGGAGTGAAAAAAGCGCAGGCAAGACGGACAGATCTCTCCTCTCTTAGTGGATCAGACAACTGCGAGATCAAAGGTGGATATCGCGGGATTCATGCTCGTGCAGAGTGTTGCTAATAAACTGGATGTAATTTAAGTTCTGTTGCTTTTATGAAAATAAATGAACAAGACACCCAACGTACTTGTCTAATTTAATTCCATTCCAAGTGTTTATCAATATTTTTTCTTAGACATGTTTTTTGTTAAATAAAAATGACATCACATAACCCATATCACAGTCAGAGAGTGTATAATGCACACAACGTATGTATACACATAAAACATGATACCAGTTTTAACATTCAAACATCTTAAAAGAGAACAATACATCACAGTTGTTTAAACCAATGAGCATTAAGCTGTGTCGTCAGACACACGATTTTTTTTTTATTAGAATTCAAGTTACAAACATACAAGCAGAGGTGGACAGAGTACACAGCTTCATTACTTGAGTAAAAGTACAGATACCCCTTGCTAAATTTTACTCAAGTACAAGTAAAAGTACTACAGTCAGATGTCTACTTATGTAAAAGTACTGAAGTACTTGTTTTTAAAAGTACTTGAGTATCAAGAGTACATTTTCTAAATATTGCATTACTACTGCCACAGTGCTTACATTTATGTACAGACACGTCCTACATGGAGTAATGAAAAATGTTAATGTTAATACCTTGGAGAATGTAAAAGGAATTGAAAGTAATATCAAGTCATTTTCATCTTTTTACCATGCTGCTTTATTTAACATTTAAGAAAATTTCAGAAAAATCAGAAAATTTAAATAGTCTGGCGAGGTGGAGCCACGGGCGGCACATTCCCGGCATAGACCAACGCTACTTTTGCGTCATCGAAGGGCAACGCCCCTTTTTGGGGGAAGACAAATGGATTTCCCTGAGAACAGAACTCTCTCTACATCTGCAAAGTTTCTTGATAGCAAAAATGACACAAACATACACACTCTCTTTGCCGGCCGAGGACCGTGAGCGGTATTTAGAGAAGCTACTGGATACGGGGTTACAGAGGTGTCCATTTAAAATGGTTGAAAACTGGATTAATGACCCCACGCAGTGGCCAAATATGGACTATTCAGTCATCTACCACTATCGTGGAATCACCAAGTAAGTAGCCTATTTTTTTGTCATTAACACACTCAAGGTATGACAAACGATGAGGCCATGTCACTTGGATCACATTTAACAACAAAACTATGTCATAGCTTAAATCAAGTTAAATATGATCCAAGTGACATGGCCTCATCATCTAGTTTATCATACTGTGATTATCTCTGTGAGTGTGTTAATGACAAAATATAGGCTACTTGGCACTTTGCAGATCTAGAGCGAGTTCTGTTCTCAGGGAAATCCATTTGTCTTCCCCCAAAAAGGGGCGCTGCCCTCGATGTCGCAAAAGTAGCGTTGTTCTATGCACCTGCTGCGTCTTCATCCATGGTTTCGTCTCTTATCTAAATCTGACCATGGAGCTGACTTTGGCGGAAAGCTGAAGGTGATTGCTGATAGGCTGTCTCAATCAGCGGTGCCTGCACAATCCGAATCACGTTTGAGAGGGAAACAACAAATTGAGAATTTCCGAGATTTTTTTTTTTTTTTTTTTTTTTTTTTAAGAAGTAGTAACGGGTACTCACGGTTATGGATAGAAATGCAGTGGAGTAAAGAGTACAATATTTGCCTCTCAAATGTACTTGAGTAAAGTCATGAGTACTCCCCAAAAATGATACTCGAGTAAAGTACAGATCCCTCAAAATTGTACTTAAGTACTGTACTCAAGTAAATGTACTCCGTTACTGTCCGGCTCTGCATACAAGCATCACAGTTCGTAAACAAAAATTATACAACGAGCAATAAATAAATACAATAATGAAATTAATAAATAAAAAATTAAATAGACTTACAATCTTCATTATTTATAAAAATAAAAGGATTTTCCTATTTTCTATTGAAAATTTTTGAGCATATTTCAGTTACTGACATAGCTTTCTTATTTTTAACCCATTTAAGAGACTCAAAATATATATCAGTTTTAATTTGGAAAAGTTTCAAACATGGCCTTGACTTGGAAAATTTAGCTTTATGAATATGGAACTTAAAATAAAGAGATTTACAATATTACATAAAGTTCTATACCTACAATCAAAATATGTGATAATCTGTTTCGCTTCTATCGTTATTGTATTATTTGTTTTAAATGTGACATAACTTTCAACATTTTCCTAAAATGTAATGCAAAATGAACAACCATAAAAAAAGATGAGTTAATGATTCTTGTTCTGTCTTACAAAAACTACAAAGATTATCAATAGGTTTACATTTTGAAATAAACAAGTTTATGGGATAAATATTGTGTAATATTTTCAAATGTAATTCCCTAACTTTGTTTGTGATACAAAATATAAAAGGAACAAGCCACGCCCTATGTCAATTAATAGGCTTGTTTGATATGAGCAAAATCTGCGCAGAACTGATCACCGGTGTTCAGCGCGAGATGCATGCCGGCTAGAAATGTGTCCGAGTGCGGTCCGCCTTGCTCTGATGTCATGCTGACGTGTGTCAAAAAACTCTCGCGACCGCAAGGCGCACGTGTCGGATTCTGCAGTCGCGCGCAGTTGCTCTCTACCGACTGCGCTGATCAAAAGCATGATGGGAAACGACTTGCTGACGACACAGCTTAATGCTCATTGGTTTAAACAACCGTGATGTATTGTTCTCTTTTAAAATGTTTGATTTTAAAACTCTGATATCATGTTTTATGTGTATAAATTATGTGTGGATATCCCCAAAGCAACAAAAAACATATTCAAGCAATAAAACTTAAATTACATCCAGTTTATTAGTAACACCGTGCACGAGTGTGAATCCCGCGATATCCGCCTTTGATCTCACAGGTGTTAGATCCACTGCGAGAAGAGCGATCTGTCCGGCTTGCCTGCGCTTTTTTCACTCCTCCTCTCACTGCAGCCGCCTACTCTCGACTACATTTCAGACGAGGCAAGGCGCATCTCAAACAAGCCTATTTCTAACCGGTATGCATCTCGCGCTGATCAGTTCTGCGCAGATTTTGCTCATCTCAAACAAGCCTATTTATAACCGTCATGCATCTCGCGGTGATCGTTTCTTTATGTGTACAGATGTGACGTAGTGACGCAAAGACTTGCTCGAATTTCCCGCGGAAATCCACCAGTACCACTGTAATTGAAAACATTATTACAAGCTTACCGTTTTGAATCGACCTAAGGCAAGCAGATATTTTTGAACACTGGCTGGTTATGTACTTGTTCAAAAATTTATTTGGGATAATTTTTAACCCACAAAAGTTACGGACTGGAGCTTTAAGTAATTAATATCCAGTTTGGTCAACCTGCCTTATCTCACACCACCGACGGGTAAACCATTCACTATATTTCGGTGGGTACGAATCGAGTAAATATATACAGTGCACTTTAAAACACCTTCATGTGCAAGTGTGTGAAGCAAAAACAACATTATATATTAATCATATTCCAGAAAATGCTGAGCTAAAAAAAGCAATCTTTAAAATATGTATTCCCCTTTCGTTGCTGAGAGACAGTCACCCATGTACAGCAAGATGGTTTCGTCCAAATCTATAACAGGAAGTGCCGGTGTTTACCGTTTGCGAACAGGAAGTTGTGCATCGTGCCAAGACCGATGCAGTCTGTTAAATCAACCGATTTGATGAGGAGAAAATGAATCTAAAGTGTTTGTCCGCTGCGCAAAGATTTGGTCGAGGTTAATGGAAAGCAAACGCTGAGAAATCTTCCAATAATGATGCATACTGGAAAGGAAAACTGGTTTTCCTAGGCAATTCGCTTCCTGTGAGGTGACACCGTCATACAGGTAGTCTACTCGCGGTACAGCTGTCATGTATAGGGTAGATCGTTACACAAAATAAACACTTCTGAATACAGAGTGACAATTTAAATGCGAACCGACTCGTAATATGTGACGTTAAGAGCTTGTCCAGTGTGATTCTGTCAGTCTTGATGCTGTAAAAATTCTCTGTAATGAATTCCTGACATGACATGTTGTTCGTAAAACTTGCTACATGCCAATCATTACTGTAATCACTTAGTCTGAATGCTATTTCCAGATTGTCCTTGAAAGACAGGTAAGAGCTTTGAATAAGGACTGTAACGAACATTCTGCTACTTTTTGACATGTTGCATACTCTTTATTGCACGTCAGTCACTACTGTAGCCTGTTTCAATGGTCAGTGGTGTTTCAAATAGGACATTGTCATCAGCATACATACGAAGGAGACCTTTTGTCTTTTGTAGTACAGGTATTCATTATATTTTTTTCCCTGACAGTGAGATAGGCAGACCCTCTCAGTATAAGGATGGGTGCTGAGAGCAGTGCCCTGCCAAGCTGTGTGCTGGAAGAGCCGCTGATGACGCTGCCGTCTGGCCTTACCATGTACTCCGCCCTCCTCCAGGATGGCAAGCCTGCCTCCGTCTTTGTGCATAAGCAAGACAATGAAGATAAAGTCAATAAAGCTGCCAAGGTATAAGTGAACAGCTAATAAGTAACCTCACCTGCTCACAAACACTTTATTATTAGTAGTATTTTCCACATTGTAGAATAATAGTCATCAAGTCATCAAAACTATGAAATACAAATTGAATTGAACTATGGGAATTATGTAGTAGTCAAATTTTAATTTATAAATAATAAACAGTTAATTATTATATTATAAATTATGAATAACTTATATATATACTTAAATTGACTAATATAATATAATACAATACAGCCTACCTCTAAATCACTCAGCTATTTCAGTTCCGGACATGTCATGTACATTGAAATGAATTAACCTGAGATAATACATCTTCCTTTGCAGCACTTGAAGACATTAAGGCATCCATGTCTTCTTCGCTTCCTGTCATGCTCAGTGCAGGGTCACGGTATACATTTAGTGACAGAGCCAGTTGAACCATTAAAACGGCTGCTTGACAATCTTACTCCGGAGGAGATCTGCGCAGGCCTCTACGACCTGCTGCAAGCGCTAGTTTTTCTACATGACAGGGTAAGAGTCCGTTTATATTTAATGTTTTTTTTTTTTATTCAGACATTTAGTTGAGCATTGACATAATATACACTCATTGTTCTAGCTAAATCTTTCCTTTTTGTCTCTTAGGGCAAATCAAGTCACAACAATGTATGCATATCCTCAGTGTTTGTCAGTGAAGATGGCCATTGGAAGCTTGGGGGAATGGAAACCGTCTGCAAGTTTTCAGAGGCAACACCAGAGGTGACTCTTGTTACTAATTTATGCCTTACACATACTTTAAAGATACACTATGTAACTTTTGGCCCCCTCCTGGTAAAAAAAAACAACAACCTTAATATTCCAGTAATGAAACAAGTGAAGTATTTATGAGTGATCATTGAATCATTCATTCAAACTGATTTTTAAAAAATAATTCATTAAAAATTAATAATTTTAAATAGACTGCAATTAACACTTTGTCTGAACCTCTAGTAAAATACATGTTATTTTTCTTAGTTGTTAGTGATCTCTGTTTGAACATCGTGAAAAGAAAATCCCCAGAGGTTCGAGATTTAGTGTGCTCCGTAGGGATGTTAACGATTAATCGACGATCGATTAATTGTCGAGAATACATTTAATCGATAAAACTTATCAATCATCGATTAAGCAGGTTCATGCGCGTGCGTGCTGCTCAACTGCAAAACATGTAAAAGCGAGCACGCCGGAGTTATGTTTGGGACTATTTTATCATGACCTTCATCATGACTATAAGTTTTTGCAGCTCAAATGGCAATGCATGACTAATAATGACTATTGGGACTGTCATATTACATAACATTATAAAGAAAACAGTATTGTAATAAAACACCTCAAGCAGCAATGCACGATTAATAATAAATATGATTAATTTGGGACTGTCATATTACATAACATGAGAACACTATTTTATTAAATCGTTGTGAATTCATTGGGTTTAGTTGCCGTTTTCAGTGCGTTGTTCTAGGAAGAGCACGTCCACAAAAGTCATACATTCTGACAAGCACACATCTGAGGCGATGTTGGTGACACGTTGTATTAGTCGTTATATTTGATTATTAAATAATTAAATTAATTTAATTATCAATCACATCCCAACATTTTACAATCCTACTAGCCCTTCCAAAAACCATTCTCATTAATTTGGTGAGGAACATAGCGTTTTGAGCAGCATTTGCAGACCCTGTCATACTGTTGGTCATATGCCCCTGCAGCAGACGCATATTGCAGTATTAAGGCTAACGGTTAATCGATTAATTGATCAATTGATCGTTAATTTAAACGACGATCGATCATGGGAATTGGTGAAAATTGACATTCCCATGTCAACCTTTCTCGCTCGTTGTGACAACTAAACTATGCCACTTCCACATGGGTCAAAGTAGCTAGAGCAACTTTTCTCTATTTACGGGTATGACGAGTTACACACAGGAGAGTGACACAAGTAGCAGATTCGGAAAAAAACACCACATATAACAGGCTTACCAGAGTGAATCAGGGTAAGGCAAAAACATGTTTTAGAAAAAGGATTGATGGTGTATTGACTTAAATTTTGTTACATTCAATTTTAAACAAAACGGCTACATAGTGCACCCCCAGGGTCTCAATGTCTCTTTTTTTTTCAAAATACAAAATATTTTTTAATGTCATGGCTGTGTTATAATAATAGTTATTTAAATTTTAATACCAAAATATATATATTAAGTTATAATGATATATATTATATTATAAACCCTTTGTATGTGTGACTTCCTCTCCAGTTTCTCAGAAGTATCCAGAATGTAAGGGAAAATGGTGCCATTCCTCCAGAGGAAATGGTAGGTACCATACCACCCTTCAAAAGTTTGGGGTCAGTAATATGTTGTGTAATATTACAAAATATTTCTAGTTCAAAAAATGCTGTTCTTTTAAACTTGCAAAAATGTAGCACAACTGTATTTAACATTGATATTATTATTATTATTAAGAAGAAAATACAAATCAGTAAATTAGAATGAATTCTGAAGGATCATGTGACACTGAAGACTGGAGTAATGGCTGCTGATTTAGCTTTGCCATCACAGGAATTATTTACATTTTAAAATATATTAAAAGAGAAAAGTTATTTTAAATTGTAATAATATTTCAGAATATTAATGTTTTACTGTATTTTTAATCAAGTAAATCTATCCTTGTTAAGCAGAGAAGTCTTCTTTCAATAACAATGAAAATTATTTTTCCCCAAATTTTTCATCATGATCATATTTGTTGCTGGAATTCACAAGGCCCGTAATGTGTTGTTGTTGTTTTTTTTAGCTTGAAGGATTCAAAATTCTTCCAGACAAGCATGCCCACTCTCGAGACGCTTTTTCATTCGGGGTGATGGTGGAGGCTTTTCTTCCACTCCTGACGGGACACGGTTAGTAACGCTCTTAATTCAACAGACGCATGTAAAGCAGGCTCGGTGTGTCTAGGATTCATCCTGTTGTGGCAGTTGCTAAGCCCTTACTGCTCAGACATTGTGACATATTTGTTAATAGACTGACAACTGCGATCAAAACGATTTTACACGTCAGAGGCTCTTTTAGACAGGTTTTCCATTCAGAGCGGGTTATAAAGTTTTCATGTTCAAAGAACAAAATGATCCACATGAGCAATGTAATAGTGATGCAACATTTTGGCTGCTATGCTGATTTTTGGAGCAGAGGCTCAGTGAAAACATATGCGTGGCTGTCTGTGCTATCTTTTTTTCTTTTACTTTTAGTAAGTCTCACTAAATAGTTTTTCCATTCCCTCTTTCTGTGTGTTTTTATTTATTTTTTCATGTCTAACCTCCTTGTGGTCCTCCACCCAAACTTTCTGTCTCAGTCTCAGATGATTTGTTGGAGAGTCTAAAGAACATGCTGCAGGCCAGCCTATTGACCCCTGACCCCATGTCTCGCCCATCACTCAACATTTTGCTGACTCACACTTTCTTCAGGTTTGCTTTTGAAAACTACTCTATTTAAATTAATAGTCTATTCGTGGTAAAGTGTCTTTTGAAATTACCTTCAACTTTAGCTGAAAATTCAGCTTTGCCATAACATGAATAAATTACACTTTAAATTGTAGTAATTTCACAATTTGACTGTTTTTGCAGTATTATTGATCTGATAAATGCAGCAAAATATAATTTAGTTTGCCTATCAAAAGTTAATTTCCCTAAATTGAAATAAAATGATTAAGGTGATGAAATGATTTAAATACATAACCTATCTCTTATAGAAATGACTTCTTAGATATCATGAATTTTCTGAAGAGTTTGACCCTGAAAAACGAGGAGGAGAAGAATGAATTCTTCAAGTAAGCTTTCCTCTCAAATTCATGATTTTTTTAGAAGGATGACATGAGGTGCTTAAATAACTGTGTTTCTGCAGGTTTCTCTTGGACCGAGTTCAGAACCTCCCAGAGATGTTAATTGCTACACGTCTGGCTCCTAAACTGCTCAATTCTTTAGTGTTTGCTGAGCCCATGGCTGTGAAAAGCTTTCTTCCTCACCTCCTACGGCCTAAGCAAGGTAAAACCAGTCAGTAGACTTTTAGGAGATGCTTACTTGTACTCTTCATTAGTCTCAGTGGTGAACTGTTTTCTGATGTACAGACTCGAGTGTGAGTGCTAGAGAGGAGTGTCTTCTGTCTTTGTCTTTGTATCGGAGATACGTGGTTCCTCAGCTCCTCAAGCTCTATAGGATGAATGAGGAACACGTCAGGATTGTGCTTCTCTCCCACATTCACATCTATGCAGAGTTCTTTCCTCATGAAGAACTCAAAAAACAGATTCTTCCTCAGGTATTTTGAGAATGTTTTGTGCTTGTATAAACAGCTTAGTACTACTGTATATTTGTTTAGAGAAATATAAAATGAGTAAATTCATAATGTTTTTAAGTTGATATTTATACTTTGATTGTTTCAGTTTTTTCCCACACTTTATCATGCAGGTTTTGCTGGGAATGAGGGATACAAACGACTCACTCGTCGCTCTGACGCTACAGAGCTTGGCTGTGCTTGTCCCGTTGCTGGGAGCCCAAGTGGTTGTTGGTGGGGAGAGGACAAAAGTTTTTAAACGGACTACGCCAAACTTTCCCAAGTCCACAGAGGTCACCCCAGAGAGTAAGTATCCTGTAGCTGGATTCTCATTTATCAGTAAAAGTCTTCTTAATGGCTAATGTATTTATAAATCAAATTCAGATGCTCGGATATGAAACACTTTTGATGGTACTAACATTATTTTCAGGCCACTGGAGGACGCTGCTGCATCAATTTTTACAAAATTATCTGTTTTTCTTTCCCTAAAAGAAGAGCTGAATGCACTACACTTTAAAAGAAAAATTGAGATTAAAAATCAAAAATTGAGATTAATCACATTGGTTATAAACAGATAAAGACATTTTTAATGTTACACAAAAAAAAAAACATACACTCATCTAACTTTTTCCTCTGTAGCATCGCCTGTGCATATTATTGGGCCATTGCATCCCTATATCTCACAACGACCAAAAGTTCTGAATGTGTTCCCAAAGGGCTCAGAGGACAAAAAGGTAGTTATAGAAAATATGTACTCCTTCCAAGCAACTGAAAAAAACACTACCCAGCGCACCATTGCAGAGAGAGCAGGTATGCTACAACTGGCACTTACAGTTCTGAACTGCTTATTCTCAAGCAACAATTTAGATATTTGAAAAGAAAAGCTAAATTTATCTTAAAATTAAATGTATTTGTCCCTACTTGGTGTTTGAATGTGCAACCCTTCTAAAAACAAGTGTTCTCTCCAGCATTGAGCAGCGAGATGTCATTCCCTTTGAATGAGTACAAAATTGGCACACAGGCTGTGGACAGCATGAAAAGTAACGGAGCGGTGAGATCCGACGAAGACTGGCCTAACTGGAGTGACACAGAGGAGGCAGAGAAAGACAAGAGCCAATCAGGCCAGATCAGCATTCGGTCAGCAAAAATCTCAGATCAGAGCAACTCTGCTATGCCAGTTGACAATGAGGATGAGAGCAAGGAACCCTGGGATGATTTCGAGGACTCACGACAATCACCTTCCAGTCTTTTACCAGTCTTTGTACCAAAGACATCAACAAAAAGCAGTGTGTCATCTCCGACAAAGCAATCAAAAGCACTCAAACTGAACCCTAGTGTTAAAAGTGTTCCAGATCATAACCATACCTCATCATGGGACACCAGCTGGGACCAGGGAACGGACACCCTCAAACCCAGCAAAACAAGCTTGGCATCGGAGCCCAAGCCAAAAAGCACAATCAAAAGCCCTGAAGCTGGAAGTCTCGGGAAAGAGTTCACAATTGCGGTGAAGAAGAAGCCAGAGAAAGATCCAGAACTAGACTTCTTTGCAGACATGGTCCCAGATATAAAGCTGTCTTCCTCATCTTTTCTGCTCCCTGTGGAGAGCTCGGCTAGTGAACCCATCACGGGGTGCACAACATCAGACCCATCGATAGATAGATTAAGCCTCACTGCCAAGTTTGCTGCAGCTGACTTGACTGGAGTAAGTTCAGCTGTGCGACCAAGCATTTATTTTTATAACTACAGTATGACGATGAATGACATTGAAGCGTTTACTGAACTTTTGTTTTGTTTTCACAGACGGGGGCAGAAGGTTGGGGTGATGACCTCAACTGGGAAGATGAGACCGGATGGTGATCAGCTTGGTCCTTTACACAAAGCCATATGACAAGAGATTCCTATACAAAAACAGTTACATATTCCATCATGACATTGTGACTAAAGACCAACCTAGACCACAACTTTTACTTAAAAATGTAGTAATTAAGAACTATAATTTAAGAGAGTAGTGTGTATTTTCAGATTCCCCCACCCAGTCCAATATGATAATCACTCTACTGTCACCATAGGAATTGTTTGGCTACTCAAAAAGGTTCTGTGCCGTTTAGTTTTTTCAAGATAGCATGACGGACCTAAATATGCCAAATTCTATTAGAAATCCTTCAGTTATGTTGCAGAGAAAAGGAGTACCTAACTTGAAAATACATCTACTTCTAATGTTGGTTTTATTTGTGCCAAACAGCTTTTTTTATTTTTAATGTTCGATGAGCCTTAGAGGACAGACAGCCTCAACTTGAGAAAAAAATACATAGACTCTAATTTGTTCACTAGATTTGGGTGAGAGCCTGACATAATTTATTTGTATTATCAGCTGCTGATTAAATAAAATGGTTTTATGGTATTTGACCATCTTTGATTCCTTTCGACATGTACAGATTTGTTTTATGTTGACTGAAATTTAAAACAAAAAAAAATTGACACTACACTGACAGACACTAACCAAAGCCAGCAGACATGTTTGTTGGATTTCAGATTAGAGTGTTAGCTCGTTGGTTGGCATTTGTTTTCAGTGACTGAACATGTTCAATCTGTGTTTGTCGGGTTATGGAATGTCTGGGCAGTATGGTATGATTTTTATGGTATCAACAAACTGATTTAATTGGTGATTGTTGGTGTCTGTGCAGAGTGAACTAGCATTTAAAATGATTTACAATTCAAAATGTAACTGACAGCCATGATGTCATTTTTTTTGTCATGTCAAATTCTGAATTGCAATGTCTTCTTTCTTGCATTTATTTCCGTTATCTATTTAAAATCATCTATTTTGTAAATGCATATTATAGATCTTAATGTAAACAATTCATCCATGTTTTTTTTTTTAAAATTACATCATACTCATTTAGTTTTAAACCCCACCCCTCTACAAGCTTGCATTAATTTTCGAGTGCAACGGCCACATCTCAACAACAACCGACGTTACTCTGATGCACGTTAAAACATGGAAGAAAAGATCTGACGCAACTTCTGTTGTAATTAACCCTTGTAACTGCCTTTACACTAAATGGTATGTTGATTTTCATGCACAACTAAAAGAAAAATGGCTGCTGAGCATCACAACAGCAAGCACTAGTATTTCTGAATTAGGATAATGGGATGGTGGCATTAATATGGTACATTCATGTCATGAGTCAGAATCTCATAATTATAATAATTCCGACATAGTGCTAAATGCACCATTAAACGGGGCACTTCAGACATAAAGATGTGATGTCAATATCCACAAGAATAACAAATACTAGAAGCTATAAAATCTACAAAACAATACATTTTAATAAAGTTGAATTAAACGGTCTTTTGGAGCGACCCTTCTCCATATAAACTTCTATACAAATATCTTAGGTGACATCTACAAATGTAGTGGGGTATAGAAAGGACAAGCAAGTGTTGTGTTAAAAGCAGCCAGAGGTGTTGTGGTTGAATCAGGGCTTCTGTTCTGTTGAGGTGTTGATTTGAGTTATCAGTGTCCGTAAGACCTGAAGTCTGGCCCTGACCCACACTGGAGGGGACGGGCTGTGGCCAGGCCCCTCTATAGCCTGCAGGGCTTTCAAGGCACTTTCTGCAGTCTGGAGGTATCGCTCATACTCCTCTTCTGTGTTGTTCTCCTGTCTTGCCTTTTTCAGACATGGCTGGCACAGAAGAAGACTTACAGAATTAGTAAAGGTTTTTTCCATCTGTATGTCAGGCAGAAAAGTAAGACATCCTTTCACTCACTCACCTCCTCAGTAATTGGTGTGTGTTCAGGTGAGCTGTTCTCACGCTCCATTTTCTCACTGTGTTTCTCTATTATACTCCTCCACTTCTTGAGACGTTCTAGTCTCAATTCATCAGACTCCTGCAGTGAGACGGTCTAAAGAAAGTAATATAATAATCTATTTAAGGAACACAAGACAAAATTATACATTTAAAGTTTATGCATATCTCACTTACCTTACTGAGGAAGTTTAACACTTTGGTTTTGACCTCCTCTGATGTCAGTGTTTGAGAAATCACTTCCTCGTGGTTGGTTATCTTAAAAGTTGAAAAAGAGATGTGAGCTGGATTACAAGTCACCTTAATACTAATATTACACATAAAAGAATGAATGGACGAGATAATAGGTTTAAGTAAATATATTAATAATAAAAAAGGTTTTTGTGTCATGTTTCAAAAATGTATCATCATACTTTCACTTCTGATTTACTCAAATACAAATGTAACAATTGATGATACTGCTTGTTTAATAAAAAACGACTTGGTTAAAAATATAGTTATATAATAGGACATTACTGACCTCTGCAAAAAGGCCAAAAGCCTCCAGGACATGATGGAGTATCAGCCAGGATGGGTGAGTCAGGAGACCATTAAACAGAGCACTGATTCTGGGCAAAACTTGGCACTGCAGTCACACGCATACATATTGATACGCACACAAAGAGAAAGGACTAAATGAAAGACTCATTTGTGATTTTAAAAACATCTTACTCATATTCCACTAATACCTGAATATTTGGAGGAAAAAATACTTTTCCCATGGAAGCAAGGAACTCCAAACCAGATAAAAGCAGGTCATCAGAGCATTTCTGGATAGTCAAACCACTCAAACATGAAACAGCCTAAAAAAAAACAACAACAAAAAAACACTTGTACCAAAATAAAAATCTAATTAACAAAGATAAATAAAGCTTTAAAAGAAAGAACTATGAAGGTTCTAAAGATAAACAGTAAAAATTAAGTTGAAAGAAGTGGAAAATGACCCACTGAATGTAATGTTAAAAGATCACCTGAACGATGACATGTGGCTCTACACTTTTGATCAGAACAGCTGATAATGACAGGAGTAGCTTCACAGTGCACTGGAGAGGAGGATGAACCTGCACCTGATATTAGTGAAGAAAAACTATGAAAAAAAAACTACAAACCCAGTAACAACTGAATAAGAACAATTCTTAATTTTCTCATGCCATCCCTGTAAGTACAACTGCTTAACATGAAGGGCCCTATTTTAACGATCTAAGTGCATGGTTTAAAGCTCAGGGTGCAAGTGCACTTAAGGCGTGTCCGAATCCACTTTTGCTAGATTAACAACAGGAAAAATGGTCGGCGTGGCAGGCGCATGGTCTAAAGGGGTTGTCCCTATTCTCTTTATGAGTAATGGGTGTGTTTTGGGCATAAAACAGTCTCATCTCCCATTCCCCTTAAAAGCCAGTTACGTTCAGGCCACAGCGGGTTGCTATTTACATGATGGAATTTGCAAGCGGAAAGTCCGAACGCGTCTCCAGAGAGGAAATGGATCTGCTCTTGCGCAAGGTTGAAGCGCGTGAGCAGACCATCTACGGGACAAGCCGGATTCCACCATATCTTTATGTACACAATATTAATCTTTTACATTATTTAGCTAGTTTATGTTTAATATTTGGCTAGTTTGTGTGCTGCTGGGCGTTCTTGTGTGTATAATAAGCAGATTGTACGCGTGTTGTGGACCCGCCCTATAGGCACACCTTACTAACGCGCTCTTTAAATAACAAAAAAAAAATATTGCGCCATTGACTATTTATCGCAGTCTATTTCAGTTGGCTCAAAATAGCAACGCGCCAACAATGCGCCTGAACACAATTCAGTGTGCAAATGTATTTGCTATTTAAAAAACGTGGCGCAGTGAAAATGATAACTGCGTTGGGCTGAAACTAGCAAAAAGCACTTGCGTCGCGCCTGGCGCCGTATTGTGCCGGGTGTATGATAGGGCCTATAATCTTAAACTTAGTCTGTGTAAAACTGTACACAACCGTTCACAAATATGGCGTCGGTATGATTTTTTTAATGTTTTTGAAAAGTCCTTAGTGCTCACCACGGCTGCATTTATTTGATTAAAAATACAGTAAAAGCTGTAATATTGTGAAAAATTATTACATTTTAAATAATGGTGCACGATATATCGGCCGCCGATATAATATCGGCGATGCAATTTTTTACACATCGGTATCGTTCCGATGTCAAAATAGGGCCGTTGTGAACAGGCCGATAATCATTCCTGTGTATTTGACGTGTGTGTATGCTTAGATGTGAGTGTGGGGGCAGGGATGTTTGGGGATAGTCAGTTTGACATTGCCTTTGGTGAGGGAGCAACGATGTCGTCTGTCTGGTCGTTCTTCAAAGTGTCTGAAGAGGATCCTCGCTGTGCTGTATCAGGGCTTGAATTTCAGTGTGGGAATGAGGGGATTGCGCATAATTTAAACCATTGCCGCAAGGTTAGCTTTTATAGTGAGAGAAATTTCCGCACAAATATATTTGCTTCATCTCAGAGCAAATGATTAAAAAATAAATTCACAGATGAAAGAAAAAATATGTCAAACTGTCTTTTATTTTCGAATTGAATTCCTCAATCAGCGCTGGACCGGCATTCTTTGTCTTCCGCTGAGCCCTGGCTGTAGACAGATCATGTTTCACACTGTCAAAGCAGTGGTCTGCGTTGCGCTGATCTTATTTACACTATCGAGTGTAGGTGCACATTTTGAGTCATAATGAGCTGTTTGTGAAGGAATTATCCGAATTATGTCATTTTAATCACGAAATCGAAACATTAAAAAACATTTTGCTCTTTATGGTGTGCGAGTGATAGAGCACGGCAGCAACGATCCAACTGATCAGTTTACAGCGTAACAACATTGGAAGCTCGGCCGAACAGCTGATCATAGCTGTACATGGCGCCTTATTATTTTTTATCTCCATAAATATATCTAGTAGTAAAGCTAATGCAAGAGCTAGAAATCAATTAATCTTTTGCTGATACTTCCTTGTATTCATGGAGAGCGCAGTTCATGGTTGCATAGCAACGACAGACGCCGCGGGAGCACACGCGCTTGTGGAAAGAAGACAGCGGCGCGCCCGCGCTTTCCACTTGTTTGAGCCATAGACATAATAAATACATAGACACCCTATTGGCTGCTGGAGCGTACGTCAACGGTGCCGCCATTTCAAGGAGGGCAACTTGCCCATACCTCTCATTATGGGAATTGAGAAAAATGCCTGTTTCGTGCGCTGCTTGGGGCTGTACAAGTCGCCACACAATTGAAAACAGGTCTCGGGGAATTACCTTTCACAAACAAGACTGAACATTTTTTTCTGGTTGTATTTGGTAATTGTATAATTAGTAATAGTAACGTACACCACGTGCAAACCACTGAAATCGGCTGATATGTGTAAACGTTATTATTGTTTTTATCCAGGAAAACCGCAGCTCACCCGTACTTGCATTTGTTCACAGCACAGTCTTGCCCTCCGCAAAATGGCGGACACGTTGACGTATCGCAGCAACGCTCCAAAGCGGCCAATAGGGCGTCTATGTATTTATTATGTCTATGTCTAGAGCGACGTTGTTGATTGTTTGAGCATGTGACTGAACGTTTCTCCTTGTTTTCTATCGTTTCTCAGCGAATCATATTTGATTATCATAAAAATGTGTTTTCTACACAGAGATATTAAGCTATTTGCTTCCGCCTGCACCTTCTCGAACTCATCCTTTTCTTTTTTTTTGTTTGTTTTTTGTTGTTAAATTGATTGTTTGTGTTGTATTTTCTGGTTGTAGAACTTTGTTTTGCTGATAAATAAATAAATAAAATAAATAAAGATATCGACATCTGTAAATATTGGTATCGGCCATAACAGTAATATTAAAATCGGTTATCAGTATCAGCCACAATTTTCACATCGGTGCATCACTAGTTTTAAATTGACTTTATATTTTAATGTTTTAAAATATTTTATGAAGTAATTTACTCCTGTGATTACAAAGTTTAGTTTTCAGCAGCCATTACTTCAGTCTTCAGTGTATGGAAGCTTGTTTCCTCCATGGAATAAAACAATTTAAAAGAGAACTATTTTTATCTCGCAATTCCGACATTATTTCTCTCAATTGTGAGTTTATATCTCGAAATTCTTCTTTTTTTTCAGAATTGTGAGTTTAACTCGAAATACTGACTTTATAACCCGCAACTGCAACTTTATATCTTGCAATTCGGCCTTTATAGCGCAATTCTAAGAGATAAATGTCGCAATTACCTTTTTTATTTTGTGACGGAAACAAGTTTCCATATCAGTGTCACATGATCAAGAAGTAATCATTCTAATATGCTGATTTGGAGCTCAAGAAACATTTCTTACTAATTGGCAATTTTGAAAATAGTTGGGCTGATGAAAATATTCAGCAGACCCATTCACTTCTTGTGCTTGCTGAATAACAGGTGAGCCAGGAGACAGCATAGCACAATATTAATATTGTAACAATATATAATGAGAGTGTAAACTTCATGAATGAAATGAGCAGAGTGCGATCGCAAATCAAATAGCCGAGTTGCACTCTCTGTGTGTCTCTCAGAAATCAGGAGAAATACAGATATATACAGGTCTATTTATACAGATATTGGCTCCGCTGCACACCCCTAACTGGGATACATTTGTTCAGGAAACTTTAATGAATAGAAAGTTCATAAGAACATGATTCATTTTAAATAAATAAAAAATCTTTACTGACCCCAAACTTTTAAACAGTTGTGTATTGAAATCTGGTCACCTGGTTGCTACTCATGCGACTCCACAGCTGAGAGATGATCTTTACAGAGGACAGCACACATTCAGCCTGCAGGCTGCTACTTCCCATCACCAGCAGCACACAGCCCAGTATTTGGTTCTGAATCACAAAGAGAAACAAAAGTTAAAAGTGGGAACAGGGCATATTTATCTTTAAGGTGAGTGTTTATTAAGAGCAGGGTGTGAAATATAATTAGATACACTGTGGACGTGTTAATTTACAACACAATAAAACCTTAAGCACTGAAATAAAAATAAAAGTCGGAGTTTTTAAACTCCGGAAACGGAGTTTTCCATGGCCAAAGTTTATAAGTGCAGGCTTTTGTTTTGTGTCCATAATCAAAACTTTAATCTACAACAGTCCTTATCAGAATTTGTTCAGGGTAAAACACATTCACAGCCTTGGAACTTAAATCTGGAATCCAAGTCTCTCCACTTCCTCTGCCGACAGATGATTAGCACAGATGGATAAATAAGGATGTCTTGAGTAATGAACTCTTGGTGGATAGGTTGGGTTTATATGCCAGCATTTTTGATGGTTGTAAAATCAAGGCCTCATGCGATTCAAAATGATGGCAAACATCCTGTTAAGTATTAAAAGTTTGTGTCATGGTGACTCGTATTCAAGTGGTGACTGTCACTTCAGTTCCCTCACCAGTCTCGGTATATCTCCCATCCTGTGGCCACTATTCTGCCATTCCTGCAGCACAACAGAAGACCTGGCGAGCACCTCTTTCTCCACCTGCATGCGTGCCTCCACGCACAGACACCTCAGCAGAGTGTGACGCCACACACACACGTTCTCCTCCTGAGAGGGAGGGAAGCGCTCCACAAACTCCACCTGTAACAAAAACATTTCATCATACTTAAAAATTTACCATTTTGCTACCTTTAAAACAAAGACAGAACAACTATGGGAACAAACTATTAGCAGGCCAAAAAAAACTAACAAACTCCATGTTCTGAGGAAGTGTTCTGCAGTCGTGTTCATATGCTATATCTGGACAAGAGAAAAAGAAACTAACCTGGTGTTTTGGAGTCATGAGAAAGAGCAGGCGTCTAAGCAGCAGGGCCAAGTGAAACAGCTGATAACCCTCACCAGGACATGACCTTATCTAGACAGTACAACAACAATACAGGTCACAAAAGCAACTAGTTCTCTACTAAGAGTGTTGTGATTGACAGGTGTGTTCTTCCCCATGTTCTTTTGACACCAATTGTCAGCTCAGACTGGGCGTAAGAAAGAAAAAGGGTCCCCTGTGGTCCCTTATCCCAGACAGGTTTCAAGAAAGCACAGAAAAGCTCATATTCCCAACAGACTCCACTCACCAAGTGAGCAATAAGGAGAACATGGTGAAAACACAACTCGGCCGTGCCATACCTGAAGAGAGAAAGAGAGAACACAACTCTGATTTTTTACATTAATGTGTGCTTCTTGTATTCTTCTAGGCAGTAGATGTGTCAATGTTAGGCAAGGAGGAAAGAAAACAAGTCTTAGTAAAGGATGGTTATCAATATTACTTATGGGGTTAATAGAAAGTTCTAAATGACTCCTTAACAACAATGACAAAACTTTGGAATTTTCTAATATATTTATAAACACAGGAATGTCCCCTAATTGTTCATGCTCAATGTTACTGTGACAGCTCTGGAAAGTGGTAGTCATAGAAGTCCAACAGTCTATGCTCCTGGGTGTGTGTATCTGTACTTACCGTGCCAGGAAACACCAGACATCTGTGGCCAAGACAGCCGTCTGTGTGTCTGCCTGTAATACGGCAGCTAATAGTGACCGCTCCTTGAAGAAGGAAACAGAGAGGACTGCAAGATTATGTGATGTTTCCTTTTTCTGATGAAATGTATTAAGTACCCGCTATTTGTCACTTGACCAATAAAAAAATATTTCAGCATTAAGTTTCGAACACTACTTTGGGGATAAATGGGAGAATTTAAAAGCTAATATAAATAGTAATGATTCATCTTTTATTTATTTGTTTTTTCTGAGAGAACCATGTTATTATAAAGTGATCACATAAATAGTATGATCAAATAAAAGCTGCGAATGTCTTTTCAAGACAAAAGATCTGAAGTAAATTTTATACGTCACGTCATCCAGAGAGAAACGTCAAGCTTTGTCAGTACACAGAATTCAATAAATGTTCAAAAGAGATCACTGACCAGCGGAGGGAAGTGTTGCGCGGGCAGAACAGCCACACAAGCACACATATGGACACACACATGCTGATGCAAACTGACTCTACCCTGAGCCTGCCCTCTCAGCATTACCCCTGGTAACCACACTGGAACTGCACGCTCCAACATACAATGCCTGAAACTCTGCAACACGGCCTCAAACACAGACCATCTGAGGAAAGAGAGGGTTTTGCTGGTATTATGTACTTTAACCAAAAACATTTTTACATTTCCAAGATTGAAATGCAGAAGTAAACAATATCCGGATAAATTACAAATATGTATAGAAGTACATTAACAAAAGCTTGCTGATTAAAAGAGAAAAAAATCTTACTGACTCCAAACTTTAAAATGTTATATTAATGATGAAAAGTGACAGTTACAGTGTTAGTTCACCCAAAAAGCTAAAATACATTTATTTTTTTGCGCAAACAAAGCACTCGCGAACTTTGTGTTATGAAGATTAAAGAAATAAAGTACCTGGGAGTTTCCTCCGAAAATTGGCTGCCATCACTCCACAGCCGCAGCGCCTCCTCTGGCTGGGAAGAGAGTTTACCCAGTACATTTACCAGTAGCAGACACTGTGATAGACAAAGCTCTGCACTGCTCTCTATAATACACAAACAACAAAAACAAAGGTCTGGCTCAAAATTGTTACTTTTTAAATGTTTACGAAAACACTTGGGAATGTGTACTATGTATGAACCCCTGCACATGACACATAATTTGTTCTCTCATTGTAATTTAGTTAAATATTGGCCATGATTTAACTAAATCAAGGGAATTAATTAAGTTGTGGGAACGATTTCTTTTTTATTTGTCCAAGGCTCCGTAGTTTACAGCATGAATACATTCGGAATGTTTTTCGCTTACCTATGAGCCTGTAATAAGTCTGAAATTGTCACATTACAAATAAACAGAATTTTCCTAATGACTAACATCACAGACATAAAGTGCAACTCCACATGTTGCTGTGAAGGATACATTGCCCTGTAATAATGAAAGGCCAAAAGCAATTGTTCAATTTAAATGACCTGGAGGGCACAGGATGTACACTCAGCAATGTGCCATGGACAGTCAGTCTCTCTTCATTTCTTATTCAACCATGTCCTTGACATGAAAGAAATTCATCACTTAATCTTTTCGCCCTCCAGAGACTATGCAGACAGTGACCAATCACTCATATAACAAACAACACAACAACCTTAATGACCAGGCTGAGTGATATATGATCTTGCATTGGTCAACATTTTTTTTTAAAGAATTTTCCAGGGTTCAAGAGAACACTGGAGGTTATGGAAGTTTGCAATAAGAAGCTCACGGTGGTCTGGGTCCAGGACAGACTGAGCAAAGGATTGGAAGGACATCAGCTGTGTCAGCATGACATCTAAGGGAACCAGGACAGCCACTCTCAGCTCCTCACTGAGGGCAGAAGGCACAGATGGGGCACATACAGACGGTTGGAACTTGCTAAGGAGGGTAAAAACCACACGTTCAATTAGACAAAATGGACAAAACAAGGAGGGGAAAAATATTAACTTTGACATGATTTTAAAATTAAAATGCCCATGTTAAGTGTTGACCTTATGCAATATAATATTTGATTACCTGTGGATTTGGAGATACAACTGGTGAAATCGACAGCATGACTTGGCCAGGAATGCTTTAAATTCCTATAAAATGATAAAAAAAAAAATTAAAAAACTTTATAACGTAATAATCATGGTTATGATGAATACATTTAGTTTTTTGCTAAGTTACCTTTGTGTAATGGACTAATGTGTTGGCAAAAAACCTACACATCTTTGTCGCTTTTTGGAAAAGCTTGTATTCTGGACAGTGTGCAACTTCCTATGATAAACAGAAGGAGGAAGGCAGATATGAGTTGACCTTTTTATACAAAAAAAACGTATTATTACTATTCAACAAAAAAGTCCCTGATGCACATTTCTAGGTCACCATTATTACCATGTAATATACCACAGCAACCAATAAATAATCACAATCTCTGTAAAAAAAACAATGACATGGACACTGTTCTATTAAATTTTAACTAGTGGTCGACCGATATATAGATTTTTTCATGGTCGATATTTTAGAGCAGGGTGGTCAATGGCTGATATAAAGCTGACATATATATAAATATAAATAATCTCACACCAATTTAGAAATATCAAAAACACATGCATAAAAATTGCTGAAATTAAATGATTATTTTACTTAATATTTAGTAAATTAGAAAAAAAAAATCTAAAGACTTATACTTTAGATGGAAACTTCTTGATTATGCAATCAAATTGAAGTATTTTTAACAAAGAAATTGTTAAAAAAAAAATAGGAATAATAAAAAAAAGAAGACTCTAATGAACAGTACACAGTAATCTGGTAAGTTTGTGTGCAGTCTGCACACTGGGAATTAGGCATGTTGCAATAATTACTATATCGTCTTATCACACGATATAATTTTTGCTGACATGATTTATTGCCCATTATGTTTATATAAAATGATTTTCATCAACATTTTAGCCCATCACATGGCATCTGTCATATCTGCTTTTTGTGTAAGAGGTGAAAGCCGGGCTCAGGCAGCTCCTCCACACAGAGCGGACACCAACAGGTGAATTACTCATGGCGTTGTAGTTTTTTCCTGACAACTACAGAAAGTCCAAATGGACAGTTTTCCTGACAACTACAGAAAGTCCAAATGGACAGCCGCAATCTACTGTTCCGCTGCAAACATAAATGTGACAGCATGAAATGGAGCATGCTCACCGATAGCATTCACTGATAGTTTTTCTGTAACGGATATGACAGATGTGTTCGACCATTGTGCTTGCATCTTTTGCAGCGTCTCGAGCATGACACGGTGTTATAAACCTGTTAAAAGTTCAAATGCGTCTCTAGAAAAATGTATTTAGCTGCAGATCTGTTGAGGCATCTGTGCCAGTGATGCGCGGGTTGATCCAAAATGAGCGGGTGCCTGCGGTCACCCGCGGTTACGAGTCATCCAAAAATAGTTTTAATGATATCCAGTCGGGTCGTTTGAAATAAAGATGCCAATTAAACCTTTGTATATAGTACTAGACACAATTTTCTATGTAATACAAAGGCCTACACTTTATTGGCTGAATAACTGGCACGAAGATAACGCACAAGCTCAGTCTCGGTTCTGTACTGGTGGGATCCGAGAACTGTACCTGTGCGTTCGGAAGCACGCGGATGCGCAGTATCAGCTGCTCGTGCTCATCACTTCTCTCAGCAGTGGCACCAACATGTCTCAGTTTAGTGAACTGTTGGAGTTAATGGAGTAAAATATACTCCGGGATATTGGTTTATTTCGATTCGGAGGGCATGTCAGGCATGTCTGAAAGTGAGTAACTTTAGTAACTTGTGGATTTAGCACTGACGCAAGACACGAACTGTTTCGAACGATTCAGTCCGGTTCGACCGGTTCACTAAAAAGAACCGGTTCAAAAGAACGATTCGTTCATGAACCTGCCATCACTACAGTCTGCAGGAGAGATGGAGGCGGCAAGAGAAAAGGTGAAGACTGAGGAGTGGAAGCTCCGCAAATAGCTACACACATAGAAAGAGCAAAGTGTGGGAGACATTTGCCGAAATAATGAAAGATGATGACCAAAGTGCTGGCTTTGTTATGTGTACTTCTTGCGATGCTATTTACACATTTGTGTTAGACGTCTATGGCCCAATGACGCTACGATGAGCATTTACTACTTTTAAAAAATGCGGATCAGGAAGCGGGTCGGGTACAATATTTTCTTTCTTTTTTTTTTGCGGTCCGAGTTGCGGGCGGGTTAGTTGAAAACGTCGGTCGGGTGCGGGTTGTTTATACATTGACCCGCGCATCACTGATCTGTGCCTATGTTCATATGGACATCTGAATGAGACACTTTAAAAGTCTAAAATGACAATGTAAAACATGTTAGTTTGTTTTACTGTTTACAAAGATTTTTATATTATTTATTCAAGTTTTATTTATTTGTGTCATTTCAATTCAAGTATCTAAATATTCTTAAGAATTCATTTAAATTTTTTAATTAAGAATTTTGGTTATTTGAATGTATTTGAACTGAGGATTCTACTTCACCTGTAGGTCTGCCTGTTGGATTTGTTGAGCCAGCTCAAGACAGTTCTGGACAGATGTACACAGGTCTTCACACAATGAGAAGGCAATGTCAGTGTGATGAAGCTGATCTTCTACAAGAGACTGGTACTTCACGCTCTGTCTGAAACCAAATACAAACTGTAAGTATAAAACAATTTTATCATTTCTTTCTTCATACAAATTTTAGATTTAATAAAGTATTATATTTAATAATTTTTTATTTCCTACTATGGAAGTCAATGGCTACCGTCAAATGTTTGATTACCAACATTCTTCAAAATATCTTCTTTTGAGTTCAAGAGAAGAAAAACTCATACGGGTTTGGAACAACTTGAGGGTGAGTAAATGATGACAGAATTTTTATTTTTGGGTGAACTAACCCTTTAAACTACGCAGTTGCGGGGTCCACTTCTTTAAGCAGCAATGGAAGGAAAAACAGATCCGAGTGGGAGCGTTTTACTGAAATATATAAACCAATCAAATGCTGGGTATGTGATATGTAACGGCTGAGAAGCGCTATATGTATATTACAATAAACTAATAAAGCCTATATCCAGCCTTTGCTTGGGCTGAACGGATTTCATTTCTTGTGTGTATGTTCGGGAAGTTGCAGTGACAGAAACCGTGACAATTTAAGTTTGAAGGGGGTAAAGCCTGTGTTTAGCCTATTAAGGAAATATGATTTTGTCAAAGAAGAACTTTTACTTTAAATAAATATTAATTTTAAAGCAGCCAATTTCAGTGTAATATGTTACCATATCATCACGCTTAAAACTGAGATTTGGAGTTATGGTAATGTGAAGATCGGATGCGGATATCTAAATCAGAGAAAATCATAGGTTCAGATGGGTGGGAGGTGGATTCGGGTGACGTTAGAGCTGATTGTGTGTTTGGAGAAAAAAACGTCTGGTTCCGATTTATGGCCGGATGACCAGTGCCAGTGCATCTCTATTCATGATGCACATTATACTCACTTAATGATACATTTCCATGTGTTGGCATGTAGGGCAATGTCCAATCTGGATATGATCGAGCATATGTCCAGCAGACTGTGAATCACTGCAAGGCAAGCCAAACAAAAAATTCTAAATAACTATTGCAAATCACAACCATCTCTTCACTAGAGATGAAACATGCATGAAACAAAGTGAACCTTTTCCTCACATAGAAAAAACACAAACCTGTGACAATATCCGATACTTCCTCCTCAGATGCAGTGTCCTCCAAGTTAATTTTGTCCAATAGTTCCATCAGACCCTTCTGCAAAGAATAGGCCTCTTTAAAAAGGCCCTGAAGTAAATCGCCCACCAATGACAGCCTTCCACTGTATATGACCTCACTGTCCTATAAACACATCAACATCATACTGAAATCAACAGCAAATACAATTCTCCACACTGTTATGTTTGCGTTAAGATGATATGGTGTACAAGGAGGCTCTGGGAGCACGCAGAGTTTACTTTAGCATGAGGATTTATTAAACGCTTTTTTAGATACGCAACACGAGTACTAACTCATCAGCAGCAAGTACACAACCAAACCTTCTAGGACTAATTTGCATAAAATGTACTAACAAGTGCTATAGCATACGTTGTCTCTGGTTCATAGCAAAACGTAAGAATACTACACCACTATAGCACAAACACATTAGAACTGCCAACAGCCTTTTTGGTGTACTTACAGGTCATGCCTGATGGTGCCCAAATATGTCCAGTATACAATTTCAAAATAATGTACCTTGCAGTGCTGGAAAGTGTATTTTAGGACTCTGAGGATGCAAGAGGGCAGAGAGCGAATGTTGTCAAAGGAGACAGACTCTTCAAAGGAACTGACATGACGCACAAAGACAGAGAGGGACTCCAGGGTCTGGACCATCATCTAGCCAAAGACACATCAGCAGAAAGTTCTATGAAGAAATCTGTACCGCTGTACACAAGCTTGCAATATTATCAAATAAGGCATATTCAAACCTTCAGTATATTTCTCACAAATACGTGCAGCTCTGTGTTCTGACTAGAAAGGCCTCCAATTTGCTTGCTGATTTCTTCCAGAAGACCTGCAAACACTTTTATCACCTGTGGATTGATCATGACAACACATAAAAAGGTGCCTTGTGTTGAATATTTTAAGCTATAGAAAAGGAATGGGCACAAGCACAGTACTCCAGTACTTGAAAATGACAGCGATGATTGATCATTAAAAAAAACATTGTTTTTTGGGGTTGATTGGTTATGGCACCATTTTGGGCAATACCTTGAGGATTAATTGGTTAGCATAAAGACAGCATGCCATCCATACCAGATAACTAAAGTGAGACTATGACTATGGAAAGTGGACAGTGAATCACTGCGATTAATCTCATATAGGATGCATTTGGTTGAGTTAATTCATCTGCTACCAAAGTGCTCCAGTTTACCAGTGTTTTCTGCAGCTGAAATGACAATGTCACAACATTTTTTATTACGATTTTTTTTAAATAATCTTATTTCTTTCATTGCATAAAAAAAAACATTGATGCATTATTAATAATTAGCAGTAGGCCTATTATTTTTCTCGAACTGTTTTCATTACCGGTATGGTTTAATTAAAATCCTTTCATTATCGTCATGACACCCCGAGTACTCAAATGTTTTTTAATGAACTATCAAATACTTGAGGATTTTTTTTCTTTTCTTAAATAGACATTTTGTGGGAATTTAAAGATCAAACCTTGGGTGAGACAGTGGAGAAACATCCCGTCTCTAATTCAGATAAAGAAAGATGAGGGACGAACTTGCTTGTGATTATTTGCAGAATATCTGTGAAGAAAAATCAAACCAAGTAGAATACAATACACAGGAATTGATAAAGATAACCCAATTAAATGTCTCAAAACCTAACATGAATAAAGGTTTACATACATCAAGTAAAATAAAACGTATGTTTGGAGGCACCTGAGATAACGTTAAGCCAGTTCAGAAAGTGAGGTACTGAAAACATTTTGGACTTACTTGTGTGCTCTTTCCAGCTATCAGTGTCATGATGCATGGCGTGAATGTGTCAAGGCCAGTCTAAATCATTTTAATACACATGACAACAAAGGCAGTCCTAAACAATCAAATACATGTTTGTAACTCTCGCCAACGTTCATAAATGGCCTTAACCTACTACAGAAATTAATTTGAAATGGTACTCAGGAAAGGATATAACTAGTTTAGGTAGGACAGTTTTGAGTTCTTGTTGACAGGTCTCCTGGTTCCACTGAGAGACCTCATCCAAAAGAGTCACTTGAGACATTGTTGTAACTTTTTTCAAAACACACCTGTGTTGAAAACAAAGTCTCGACTTAAATCGATTGTTTTATTTTTACGTAACAAATGTATCGATGGCCAAACATGATTAGGTGGTAAAAGGTAACGTTAACTTAACCGTTATTTTATTCGTTCCATTTGCAGGTTACACTAAACTAACTAACGTTACTAAGTTAACGTACGACTAGCTTCATGCGCCGTTTCAAACTAATAGCTACGTAGAACTTACCAACTCCCTCAGATGGATACAATAGCGCTTAACAAATGCATGTGATAATTATGGACAATGATGAGAACCTGAACACATATTTAGGTAAGTTATTCTGTTTTGAATTTTCCTCGTTTCTTATTATTATGCTGCAGTGTTGGGTGATTACATTTGCCAGCACTGGATGGGGTTTCCTTATCAAAACGAAACCTGTTTGAAGACTGTTTTAAGCGCTATATGTGCCATATATAACGATACGCAAATCAAATTCGACCATTAAGTTTTTGGTCGTTTAACGAATGTAACGTTACTTTATAAATGGTCCGGTGCTTACGAATTCCCCTATAAACCTAAATGGTACCGCTCAAAATTTCGCGCCGTTTTAATTCACCTCATTTACACCGCACTCGACGGTGATTGGTCAGAATGTGATGTACTACATTTATGGACCAATCACAAACGTAATGTTATTTCATCGATGTACGACGCGGTGAGACAGCGGAACAACGGTGAATATTATAAGATTTGTCCGTGAAAATGCCTTTACCTCAATTTGCTGGAAGAACATTTTGCGGGGCTCAAGCAAAAAAAAAAAAAAATTTCCCAGTGTATCGTACATGCATCCTTCCAATTAAGCCCACATCTAGTAATGTCAGTTAAGATCTATGGATTTCATTAAGCTGAGGACACACTTGACTATAAAGCCGGGGACACAGTAGATCCCACTTCCAGCATCGCTAACGCACTTCCTTCTCATATTAAAGGTGCACAAAATCTGAGCATATTTAAATCCAACCTTAACTTTCATGATGGTTTTAATTTTGTATTCCAGTGTGTTTTTGTACGCTTTGTATTTTTATTGTGTAAAGCGCCTTGAGAAGCTGCTTTAAAGGCGATATATGAAATAAAGATTATTACTTATAGATCACAGATCGTAAGTCCCAGAAAGTAGTCCATGGATTCTGAACCAAACAGTAAAGAGATTGAGTAGTACTAAATATTTATTTATCATAAAATTTTTTTTTGCTTGACTTTGGTTTTCCCAGACCTGAAGGGGACCAACTTGGGCTTTTCCCTCCCACTGGAAACCTGCAGTGACAAATAGAGGAAACCAGTCAACACAAGTCCGTATGAAATCTGCAGTGTCCTTTTGGGCTTGGTCACATGATGCAAGATATACCTAAAACTTTGGATAACACACAATCCGTCCTCAATCCACAGCTTGTGTCACAGCAGCCACACCTGATCATCTCCATCAGAATAGACCCATCCAAGACAAGAGTTGTCAAGAGGATGTATGTTATACAGAATAATCTATTAGGACTCACCCATTTGTTCTAAAAGAACAAGCCTTATGATCCTCATCAATCTGTGACAAAGCTGCACTTGCTCTTAGAAGACAGGTGATGTAAATCTGTTCAAAAGGGCCATTTTTTTTAAAATGCACGGAATCAAAAACACTTAACTTGGACAGCAAACAAATAATCCTGCAATACATACAGAACCACTGCTTTCCTACTTGAATCTGAAAGCCTCCAACTGAAATTGTAGTTTATCATCTTGGACCCGGGGTAGAAATTTGGAGCTGGAGTCTGTATACTTTGCATCGGTGAGGCAACTGAAACACCAAGAGGTTTCACAAGGATCTCAATTTTCCAACTTTTATGAAAGTTCAGCATAGGACTTCTTACCCATGATTTTCAATAAAAGGATACGTAGGAGCGGAGTTCACATCAGGGCCTGCAGTGGCCACAGTTGTCCACAAATATACGAAGAGAAACATGATTGTACTGCTTCACAGATGTCTTAATATTCAAGATGTCACCCAGGATGAAAACACTAGGTCTTTCAAACATCCAGTCATCTTAAAAGAAAGACACGATCATTGTAAAGAACTACTAATGAAAATATAGAGGAAGGCAATACAAACCAGTCATGAGATTCAGAAAGAAAATCAGAATGTCCTCTGCAACCTTGGTGGATATAAACGGGATCCACGTTGGCTCCAGGTTATTACTGCTCACATTCTGTCTCCTGTAGTGAAATATTTATTCATGTCCAAAAGACTTAAATAGCAAAATGACATTATTGGGGCAAGAAGAAAAACTTGACCTGGGGAAGTGGCATTCAATGCCAATTGTAACACCACTAGACCTTACAATTGGAGTGCTCTGTAGTGCTATTGGTCTACAGGTCCTTCTAAAAAAATTAGCATATTGTGATAAAGTTCATTATTTTCCATAATGTAATGATAAAAATTAAACTTTCATATATTTTAGATACATTGCACACCAACTGAAATATTTCAGGTGTTTTATTGTTTTAATACGGATGATTTTGGCATACAGCTCATGAAAATCCAAAATTCCTGTCTCAAAAAATTAGCGTATATCATGAAAAGGTTCTCTAAACGAGCTATTAACCTAATCATCTGAATCAACTAATTAACTCTAAACACCTGCAAAAGATTCCTGAGGC
The DNA here is from genome assembly GCA_030578275.1 of Meda fulgida. NCBI lineage: Eukaryota > Metazoa > Chordata > Actinopteri > Cypriniformes > Leuciscidae > Meda > Meda fulgida. The sequence goes on from CM060635.1 coordinate 11,115,871, forward strand.
TTTTAAAAACTCCCAGCCTGTTTCATTATTCAAACTGCAATCATGGGTAAGACTGCCGACCTGACTGCTGTCCAGAAGGCCATCATTGACACCCTCAAGCAAGAGGGTAAGACACCCAAAGAAATTTCTGAATAAATAGGCTGTTCCCAGAGTGCTGTATCAAGGCACCTCAGTGGGAAGTCTGGGAAGGAAAAAGTGTGGCAAAAAACGCTGCACAACGAGAAGAGGTGACCGGACCCTGAGGAAGATTGTGGAGAAGGACCGATTCCAGACCTTGAGGGACCTGCGGAAGCAGTGGACTGAGTCTGGAGTAGAAACATCCAGAGCCACCGTGCACAGGCGTGTGCAGGAAATGGGCTACAGGTGCCGCATTCCCCAGGTCAAGCCACTTTTGAACCAGAAACAGCGGCAGAAGTGCCTGACCTGGGCTACAGAGAAGCAGCACTGGACTGTTGCTCAGTGGTTGCATGTCATTCGGAAATCAAGGTGCCAGAGTCTGGAGGAAGACTGGGGAGAAGGAAATGCCAAAATGCCTGAAGTCCAGTGTCAAGTACCCACAGTCAGTGATGGTCTGGGGTGCCATGTCAGCTGCTGGTGTTGGTCCACTGTGTTTTATCAAGGGCAGGGTCAATGCAGCTAGCTATCAGGAGAATTTGGAGCACTTCATGCTTCCACCTGCTGAAAAGCTTTATGGAGATGAAGATTTCATTTTTCAGCACGACCTGGCACCTGCTGACAGTGCCAAAACCACTGGTAAATGGTTTACTGACCATGGTATTACTGTGCTCAATTGGCCTGCCAACTCTCCTGACCTTAACCCCATAGAGAATCTGTGGGATATTGTGAAGAGAAAGTTGAGAGACGCAAGACCCAACACTCTGGATGAGCTTAAGACCGCTATCAAAGCATCCTGGGCCATAACACCTCAGCAGTGCCACAGGCTGATTGCCTCCATGCCACGCCGCATTGAAGCAGTCATTTCTGACAAAAATTTTCATTTTCGGACTTCATATTCAGACAAATACAGAAGGGATGTGGCCTCACACGCATACAAGCAATTCAGTTAAGAAGCCACTAGACATACAACAATCTCGTCACCACACTCCTGAAGCGCTGAATGAAAGATGAGGACTCTGGCAGCTGCATCTATGTCCACAACACCACAGCCCCCTAGGGACATAAGAGAGGGCTCAAGGAGTTGACCAGTACCAAAGAAGTCCTGCTTCACTTCCACATGTACCCCATTTTCCCAACACTGGACTGCTAAGCTGTTAGAAGGTTTAGGCTGCTGAAACTCGAAGTTAAAATCTAGCTGTGCTGGCTCTTCTGGGGCCACTGGGAACTTCCAGGTCAGCTCCCTGACTGGGCCCTGCAACTCTTGTTTAGACTGAATACTTGAATGCGTTAGATTTGGAATCAGCAGGTCCAGCTGGGGCCTCTGAGATTGAACTCCATAAGGTGCTTGGATTGGTTTCCACTGCTCCCTAAGATGAGAATCATCTTTTTGAGCCTTTTGCATCAGCACCCAGGGCCGAAACACCCTAGCTTTTAGGCTGGAACTGTACACATGCTCAAATACAACCAACACTAAAAGCCCAAGTATACATTGCCTTAGTCCTATTATTGCAACCACCAAACTGGAGTAACACATTTAAGCCCTTGTTTATAGTGTCATGAATATTGTCCCCGCCCAGCCCCAAACAAGATTAATTGTTCAGTGGACTATCCTAATCACAGAATCAATGCCTCACTTGCATTAAAGTTCACTCATCAAGCAAAACTCATTAAAGTCCCCCTGGTGTCAATAATTTTATCCCTTAAAAACTCATCTTTAATCTAGGTTGACCAAACATCCTGTTTTCCCAGGACATGTCCTGTTTTCACGTCCTGTCCTGGCCGTCCTGGCTGTTTTTTATAAAGTGATGAAAATTTCCTGGTTTTCATTATTTTTCATTGGGCCATTAGACTTTCATGCTTATTTTTTAAGCAACAAAAAACTGCTGGGAGAGATCAGCTCTACAGCAAAATATAGATGGGCAAACAACCCAGCAAACACAGAACGTTCCCCTAACGTTCCCATATGGTTACCATTTGGTTATTTTTTTTGGAACCAAACAAGAACGTTCTAGGAACGTTCCCTGTAGGTTATTTTTAGGTTTAATTTTATAACCTAAGGAGAACGTTCTGGGAACGTTCGCTATAGGTTATTTTTAGGTTCTATTTTTATAACCTAAAGGGAACGTTCCCAGAACGTTCCCCTAACCTTAAGGGAATGTTCTATTTACTTTAAGAAAACTTTCCTGGATCACCAATAGGGAACGTTCTGGGAACCAAAAACTAACGTTCCCAGAACGTAAAATTGTTAGCTGGGAAGGAGGATGAGGAAGAAAAACAGGATAAAGAGGGAGTTTTTGTAAGTTTGTGAGAGCTATTTTTGTTCAATTTGGAGGTATTATTTTAGTTATTTATTATTTATTTTTCTAATACAGAAGAGACATTATTTCTATCATTATTTAATTTATTATTTTTTAAGCCTGTCATAATAAAACATGTTGAGTAACCTCTGAGAAGCCTTTCTGAATTTGTGTCTTTGGTTATAGATAGTATTTTGTAATATAACAATTTTCTATCCATACGGAGGAGACATATCCTACTTTAAATGTATTGAAATTAATAAGGCATCTTTGAATAAACTTCGAGTATCATTTGAGCATCTCATTAACAATGTATTAAAGGTAGGGTAGGCAATTTTTAGAGAGGCTACCAATAGCGAGCTCGCTTGGAAAGCAGAAGATCCCACTCTCCAAGAGCACTCTACAAAGCCACCCCTCCTACAAAATATGAACGCGCACAACAGGGAGTAAAGCGTGACACTGCTGTTTCGGTCGCGGTGCTCTGTGACCAGTGTTGGGAATAACGGCGTTTAAAAGAACGGCGTTAGGTAACGACGTTAGTTTTTCAGTAACGGGGTAATCTAACTAATTACTTTTCCCGTCGTTACAACGGCGTTAACGTTACTGGACGTTAAATGTGGTGCGTTACCACGGGCGTCAGTTTGGTTTGAAATGTGCTGGGGACAGAGACACATTCGGAAGTGCATTTTCAGAAATGCTGGTACAAACTTGTCAAACTGTGCAGCCTCTCTGCTCAACCAGTAAATAAATCGATCGATCCGCAAATGTTATATGAGTTACGCGGTCTAGTGGTAGATCATTTACCAAGCGTGTCAGAGGTTACGGGTTCGAATCAACACTTGTATAGGGGTTTTTTTCTCTCTCATCAAAACTAATTAAGTTCAGCAGGGACACGTTTGTGTGCATTTTATTTTGTGATTTCACCAGAACGAATAGTCTCCACAAAGGCGATAGATTGAAGCGCGCGTCCGAGTGAAGACTGTGCGTGACCGCGCGAGCCACAAGAGAACAACTATCCATGCAACTGATAGCAACGGGAACGAGCGCTCAGCTTGATTTAAAAAACAACACATTTTAGCGCTAGATCTCTTATTTAATAGCGAACTAAATGAATGCTCTGCTAACTGGAGATGTTTTATTTAGTTGTATTAACATCCATGCCTCAATGTTTCAAAAAGTGGTGGGTACAAAATGACTCATGACGAAATCTGGTGGGGACGTGTACCCACCGAAATCGACGCCTATGTGCGTTACTATTATAGACAGTAAAGGTTACTATGTAGGCTATTGATTGAATAAACTGTAATCCGAACGCACCCCGTGGCTCACACAGCTAGTGAGGAGGTGGGTTAATAACGAGGTAAGCGATTATGATTGGCTAAGGCAGAGTTATGTTTCCTGGTAGCCAATCAGATCCAGTGTTTTTACACACATGCCAGCACAAGCCCCACACACAAACACAACAGCTAAACAGAGATTCGATGAAGCAGCAGATGGCGAGTTAGAAGCAATCCGATGAAAAGTTGGCATTTTCAAGGTGCAATATAAGCACTACTTCTGTTCTACTAATTTCAACTGACTTGTGAAAACTGCTAAAAAAAAGTATTTTTTAACAGTAATGCAAATAGTTACTTTCCCTGGTAACGAGTTACTTTTATTATAGAGTAATTCAGTTACTAACTCAGTTACTTTTTGGAACAAGTAGTGAGTAACTATAACTAATTACTTTTTTAAAGTAATGTTCCCAACACTGCTCATTTCCGGACCAACTGTCCCGGTTTTCGGTAATCAAAATATGGTCACCCTACTTTAATCACCAAAATTATATATTAAAATGTTTTTTTTCCTGTGAAAAATGTCTTCATGCCTTAAGATAGCTTGAATGTAACTCTATTTCTTTCTTAATTTAGGCCCCGTTTACACGCACATGGTTATTTTGAAAAACTGGGACATTTCCCTTTGTTTACACGCAAACTTAGAATTCGCCTCTGAAAACGATTCTTTCTAAAAACTGAATTTTAGGCAGCTGACGTCACATTATGCGTCAAAACTTGCACCTGCGTCAAAAGTGCGACCTATGTTTACATTTTCATTTGGCTATGGTGATCATGGATGCATGCAGACTAGCAGTCGCATTTATGTTGGTGCAAACCCTTTTCGTCTGTTTGCATTTGCAAATACAGCTGCTCTTATGTCCAGGAGCTGTTGTTTCTATTTTCGGGATTCTTCTTATTGGCTAAAGTGGGCTTGAGCTTCTCGTTACACTGCCACCTACAGGTTTGGCATGCTCTTGACGGCATATGTACACGGGTTCGCGTAAACGAACACTTTTCTGTAAAATGTGCAGATTGAGGTTGGGACACTGTGGGTTAAATCATTCTTTGTGCATTGTAGGGAAGCATGTTTCTGGCTTGTGTGAATGTGGGAGTCTTGAGACAGTAGGGCATGTTTTCCTGGAATGCAGAAAGTATAGGGCAGAAAGAAATGTACTCTTTATTAAACTGTCAGGACTTGGAGTTAAGGCTTTTTCTGTTTTATCTTTGTTTGGACACAGTGACAGGCATAAACATCTCCAAGGCAGTTCTTCAATTCTTGCATGACACAGGACTGTATATAAGAATTTTGTTCAAACTTTGACCTGTGGAGGGCAGTAATACTCTCAGCAGCGTCTACACTGCCGGACTCTTACAAGAAGAAGAAGAACACTTTTCTGAAAACTGACGATGTGCAAGATGTTATTTTTGAAAACTGAGAGGGTAAAATGTCAGTTTATGAAAATAACCGGCCACGTGTAAACGTAGCCTTAGTATACGCTGATCTATGAATATGCAAATTGGCTTCTCTTGATAATCCCCTGCTTCGCAGCATATTGAATGATACGCTAAAGCCCATCCGCACGTTAACGTGATTGGTTACAAGGTACTCTGTGACGTAAGAAAAACTGGCAAATCCAAACCACATATTTGAGACTGTTTTTGGTTCACTGCAGTTTTATAGAAAATACTCTGCAGTGGTGTTGACTTGAATTTGCACATGGTTTGTCTTAAAGCATATAAAATAGCCCATAAAAACTTGCTTTTTACCACAGGGGTCTTTAATAAAATGAGAAGAAACTATGAGAAACCACTCTTGCTTGTAACTATTTTGAAATGTACAGTATTTGACCTTGAAGTTGTTTTCTTGGTGATATTATTAATATTTCTTATATCATTAATTTCTGAGCTCTTATCTCCACCACAAGTTACTTTTCAACTTCTTCATAATTATAACTTTATTATTTGTAATTAAGACATATTGACTGATTTACTACAGTGCCCATTCAGATAGATTTAAAATTCAGTGGTTCCTTTAAGTGAAGGCAGGAACAGTGAGCTGACACATTCCTACACACATCAAAGAAATTACCAGAATACACTGTTACTGTCTGGAGAATGTATGTTGGCTGCATTTTGTGTTCAACCATGCCACACCTCTCTACTTCAGTGACACTTTCTATTTTTCTTTTAACATCCTTGACGGTAAGTGCGAACACATACGCCAGCCACATCCTAAGGGAAACAAAAGCATATTAAGAGAAGGCTATGATGGAGATAACATCTACAGGAACTTCCAAATACAGTACCATTATGTTCAATCCAGACTTCAAACGTGTCACAGGAAGATGGAAATTTCACAAGGAAAATAAAATCCAATAAATCACAGCACATTACCTTGTTCAGCCTTACTACATATATATATATATTTTTTTTTTACAAATAAAAAACAATACTTACCTTGAATTAAAATTAATTTAATTAAATGACAGGCACTGTCATACTAAAATCATACTAAAAATGATTTCAAAATTATAGAACATTTTTGAGAAGGTCATTGCTCAAACAAATCACTTTGCCCGGGCACCTATTAAGATAATAATACACTATTGACTGTAAAAAAAATTCTAGTCTGGTCATTGGAGTAGTTTTTTTTATACCATCATAGGTGTACTTAAATACACAATCATGGTGCCTGTCTGTAAATGACTAAAGCTGTCTATGCTCTCTTATTTAACCTCCTAATGCTAATAGACAATTAGGGTCATTTTCGTTTATTCAGGGTCTCAGGATACAGGAAATTGATAAAAGTTTCGACTTTTAGAAACAGGATGGAAAAATCCCTTATGCACAATACACATGACATTGTATGAGATCCATTGAAAGGGTTCCACTGAAAATCACATATGTAACCACATAAATGTATGCTTTGCAAAATAATGGGTCTTTTTACAATTTAATTGTAATGGTGAAAACATAGTGTTTGGTTCTGTGAAATGTTTTTCCACCAAATATGTATGCTTGTATCTCAATGGCAAATTTCTCAATGAAGTCTAGTAAGAAGTTATCTAGACATGCCATCCATGAATAATACAGATGCTCTTTTATCTGTTCCTGATCTCTAAACCGACACATTCCGTGACAGAGACAGGAGACAGGATATGTTTATCGCTGTGCAAAGCATGCAGAGTTCCTGTGCAGGTTAGACCTCAATACCAAGGTTAATAATAAAGTTCAACTGACACTGTAGTGAACAATTATTTAATTTGCATTCAAATAAAAATGAGGTATAGCTAAAGAGTTATACAATTTTTACATTTTCACTAAAGGTGGTTTTGAGTCTTCTATTCCATTGTGATTTCATAGTCTTTAAAGACAGATTTGAGCTTTTCCACCGTGACAGCATGGTCAGCCTTCCCATATGCCTAGAAAAAGAAAAGATATGTGAGACCATCTCTAAAAGGAAGCTTAAAAGCAACATCTGGTTATTTGAAAATATAATATTCAAATATTCAAGCCCAAAAAGAAGACTACACTAATGCACTGCGATTTGTTCACTCATATCTGAATAGTAAGCCTACTTCTACCTTGTGTGTCTCTATAAAACACTAGTTGTTGTGTGTGCCTGTGTAACCCCTGCTGTAACCTTAATTTATCTCATCATTTTAAGTTGTTGTTATAATAGTTATGTGTTACCGTAGACTCTCCAAACACCCGAAGTTTCTTGTCTGTGTTGTTGTGCTCAATTTTGCCACCTCCAAGACAATTACACTCCAGTCCCAAGGCCTCCATAGCAGGATTCACTTTTTCAAATATGTGAACTAAATAAAATAAATAATGAGAAGAGTCAAAATCATTCCTGCAATACTACCCATGATAATGTTTATTTTGAGATCTGCTGAAACGGATACAAGTCTTGTGAGCCTGTAAACAGTTTTTGTATTCAACTAAACATTAATATAGCTATTACTATAACTTCTTAACAAATTAGCATCTCAAGCAATCCACAAAATCAATTCAATGTTACCTGTCAATAAACCAACATTTTTATGTTGACAGATATTTTTCCTCAATGCTCATAAACAGAGAAGAACAGATCGTTGTTACAAGCTGATTTATAAATAGCTGTCTGAAAAGGATAAAGTTAACATGCTGGCTTGCATACAGACATTCAAGCTGTTGCACTTGCTGACGTGCACACTTACTGTGGTACTCCGCCGTTTTAGTTCCCCTCACTATCACTTTTTGTTCAGTTCCACCTTTAACCTTTATGTTCACTAATATGTATTTAAACTGACCCTCTGGATCAATGTCGACATCGGTCACTTTGCTCAGAGCGTCTGCCATCTTCGCTGTGGCAGATGCAGACAGAAGGCGAACCTAATACAGTCATCACGAAAGCAACAAACTACAAACCGGAAGTACACAACAACAAAAAAGAATATTTAATTTATTAAAAAAGGTAATGTAGAAAATGTAAAGTATTATATGTCTTTTTAGAAATATGGTTCAACAGTTTGTAAGAAGCAGAAATTACGTTATTAATACAAAATATAAATTCAAACAGTTATTATTTGGCAGATCTGGTATTACATGGAGTTTATGTCAAACTTGGAAGAAAAGAAAAAAGACTAGTTCGTCAATGCACGTTATCTCGCTTGACCATCCCTTCCTTTCTGACCTGCGGACTTTCCCTCTCAGCTGCGTCAGGACGCAATTTGTCTAATCGTAAATGCTGTGCTTCGTGTATAGAACATTTTTTCATATTGTTCATCTAGAAGCAAGTAGGCTATATTAGCTGACTTTTAAATAATAAAAAAAGTGAATCCAATAAAAGATGAACTTAAGTAAATCTTTCTTTCTTTCTTTCTTTCTTTCTTTCTTTCTTTCTTTCTTTATTCCTTCATTCAATTTAAGTTTCATTGCTGCATGTCCCTCGCCGGTTTTGACGTTATTTAGCTATCAAAAACATTTGGCCCAAAGTGTCCAAACGATACTTTTTTCAATACAATACAATACAATAATACATCAAACGATAGGCTTACAGAAGTGTCACCGAAGATCACGTTCGAAAAGAAAACACGTAAGTTACAGAAAAGGCAAGGACAAGGTAAATGTCACGTGTTTAACATCAGCTTTTTTTGTTGGTGTATTTCCTGTCAGGCTTGTTAAATAAGCGTTTAATAATAGTAAAGGGGAAAAAAAAATTCCACAGGTCCAAGAGTGCCGTTAGTTATTAACAAATACATTTTAATTAATTAATTCTTCTAAGTAATTCAGTCTCGTGTGTGACCAGCTATGCCTAGCTATAGGCTACTACTAGCTTATTGTAACCAATTAATCCGCACATTGATCATTTAAATGAGTAAAAACAATAAAAACAATCATCCTCAATTTGAGTGTGTTTATATTACATTTGTTTTCAATTGGATAAGTTTGTAAGAACTTAATATTATAAGACATTAGATAAAGTTATCACATATTATTTTGACACTCATTATTTACTTTTCTGTTCTTTGCTGGCACTAGTCTTTTTTCTGGTGCCTTCAGTAGGCCTACAGCTATTTCTGTAATACGGAAGCTGGTACAACACTTGTGCAAACACACTGAACTGAGTGGCGTCCGAGAAGGGTCAAGGTCTCACAGAAATGAACAAAAACCTAAACGAGAAACCTCTGGGGAGCTTAAGTACAATAACAGCTTTTAAATGAAGCAAAATTTTAAACAACACAGCTGGCTTTAGCCTATTTCAACAAATTTATCTCACACACACTGATTCCTTTCTTATTTTTGAGTTTAATTAAATTGTAAATATTTTATGGAAGTGCTGTAATTCTTCTGTTCTTCAGAAGTTCTTAATCTGTTCTTATTACTTTTGTTTAATGTCAATATATAGACTTAATTCACTGTCCTAAAATCTTCATATATGCTTATGTCATATTTACGTGACCTTTACTTCACTGAGTAGTGTATAAAAATTACTATTAATTGTATTTCTGGAAGAAACGGTAAAGGTGCCAAATGATTACTGGCAACATGAGAATTCCTATCATGCCCCTCTCGACCCATATTGTTTATCTTTTTCCTTTATAAACAGAGCTGAAGATATTCACAGTATCACCCTGCTGATTACTTTTTCACATCAAAAAGTGAAAGTTAGAATTGTTCTTTAAAAGTTACATATTCAGTTGATTGATTTGAAACAAATGGACAATATGCATAGGAGAAATGTCAGATTACTACTCAATAATTTGTCAAATGAAAAGAAAGTGTTAAATCCATGTCAAAATATAAAAATATGCTGTCATCCGGCTGTGGCTGTATTAATCCAAAAGCTCTACAACATTTCCTGAGTGGTCACTTCTTCACACTACCACTTTGAAAATGTTAGTCTTAGGAGGGGTATTTCCAGAGACAGGATTTCCACTGCTTTTATTGGCTGATTTCACAAGTGGATCCGGGAAGGGAAGTCCTGAACCAGAGCTTCTATATAAATGTCCCAACACAGTGATTCCCAGACTCAAATCTCATCTCAAATCAAAAGACCTACGGAGACAACAGTCAACAGGAAAATTTCATATCTGTACATCACTGAAAATGGTAAGTAAAGCATATAAAATATGCATTCCTATTATTTTAGTATCAATTAATATTATGTTCATCCAATTGATATAGTTCTTTCATTTTTCAGGGTGTTTGCAACAAAGTACCTTTGCACTTTTTTTCTTCCCTTGTTCTTATTTCTTCAGGTAAGAAAGTAAACCATTCTAGTGTGTAAGCTCTACTGAGTAAATACAACCTGTAAACATAGTTCATTCAAAGTTGCAATGGCTTAATTCTGCAGTGCTAAACATATGGAGAGGCTCTGAAGGCTGGTCATACCATCCATCCCACTTCAAAATGAACTGGGAAAATGCCAGACAGTGGTGCAGGCAGAACTACACTGACATGGTGGCCATCCAGAACAAAGAGGAGATCTCTCACCTCAACAAAGTCCTTCCAAAAGTCGATGGATATTACTGGATTGGCATTCGTAAAATTGATGGCAGGTGGACGTGGGTGGGAACTAACAAGACACTTACCAAGGAAGCTGAGAACTGGGCAGATAAGGAGCCCAATAACGGAAGGAATAATGAAGACTGTGTGGAAATATATATTAAAAGAGAGAAAGATGAAGGCAAATGGAATGATGAATCCTGCTTAAAGAAGAAGACTGCACTGTGCTACACGGGTAGGTAGCATTTATGCGTTTATAAGGTGTTGTAAGATCTTATAACATATCTTATAATGCATTTTCAATTGGAATGAAAAAGAAGAGTCATTCTGCTGTTTTTGATGTAAAAATGCATCCATCAATGAATAGTTATGCACTTTTTCTCCCTCAGCATCCTGCAAGGATGACTCTTGTGTTCGTGGTCAAGGAGAATGTGTAGAAACCATAAACAGTCATATATGCTCATGCTTTAAAGGATTCTATGGAGAACGATGTGAACATGGTGGGTAATAATTCTCTACATACTGCTGACTGTATTTTTGTTGACATTGAAAAGTGAAATGTAATTATATTACCTTTTTTCTGCTTCTCAGTTGTAAAATGCAAACCAAATGAAGTCACACTAGCAGGTCATAGTGTCCAGTGCTTTCATCCCAAAGGAAATTTCTCATTTGACTCTCAGTGTGAATACTCCTGTGAGGAGGGTTATGAATTAAAGGGCTCCAGTACAACAAGATGCACTTCTACAACAGACTGGTCAAGCAAACCACCAACATGTGAACGTGAGTTTAATTTACACTTGGGAACATTTATAGATTCTGTTCAAAACTCCTAAAATTATTTTATTATTTTCTAAAGGTCTGTGAATCTTTTTGCAGTTGTTAAATGTCCAGAGCTGATCAAACCACAGAAAGGTGAAATGCAGTGTAATTATCCGATGGGCCAATTCAGCTACCGATCCACTTGTGAGTTTGTATGTGAAGAAGGATATAAGCTGCGAGACAACAGCTCCTCTACACTGTTCTGTGGAGCAACGGGACACTGGAATGATTCACAACCCACTTGTGAAAGTAAGAAGGGTCATGCTTTTACATAATGTTTAGTTGCAGGTCTGGTCTTAGTTCTTTGAAATTAGGCACAAGAGTTTAATCATGGTCCTGTTTTTTGTTTTTCAGTTGTAAAATGCAAACCAGAGGACCTCACGCCACCAGATCATGCTACCGTCCAGTGCTCTGATCCTACCAATTTCTCATTTGACTCTCAGTGTGAATACTCCTGTGAGGAGGGTTATGAACTAAAGGGCTCCAGTACAACAAGATGCACTTCTACAACAGACTGGTCAAGCAAACCACCAACATGTGAACGTGAGTTTAATTTACACTAGGGAACATTTACAGATTCTGTTCAAAACTGCTAAAATTCATTATTTTTGAAATGTATGTGAATCTTTTTGCAGTTGTTCAATGTCCAGAGCTGATCAAAACCACAGAAAGGTGAAATGCAGTGTAATCATCCGATGGGCCGATTCAGCTACCGATCCACTTGTGAGTTTGTATGTGGAGAAGGATATAAGCTGCGAGACAACAGCTCCTCTACACTGTTCTGTGGAGCAACGGGACACTGGAATGATTCACAACCCACTTGTGAAAGTAAGAAGGGTCATGCTTTTACATAATGTTTAGTTGCAGGTCTGGTCTTAGTTCTTTGAAACTAGGCACAAGAGTTTAATCATGGTCCTGTTTTTTGTTTTTCAGTTGTAAAATGCAAACCAGAGGACCTCACGCCACCAGATCATGCTACCGTCCAGTGCTCTGATCCTACCAATTTCTCATTTGACTCTCAGTGTGAATACTCCTGTGAGGAGGGTTATGAACTAAAGGGCTCCAGTACAACAAGATGCACTTCTACAACAGACTGGTCAAGCAAACCACCAACATGTGAACGTGAGTTTAATTTACACTTGGGAACATTGACAGATTCTGTTCAAAACTGCTAAAATTCATTATTTTTGAAATGTATGTGAATCTTTTGCAGTTGTTCAATGTCCAGAGCTGATCAAACCACAGAAAGGTGAAATGCAGTGTAATCATCCGATGGGCCGATTCAGCTACCGATCCACTTGTGAGTTTGTATGTGGAGAAGGATATAAGCTGCGAGACAACAGCTCCTCTACACTGTTCTGTGGAGCAACGGGACACTGAATGATTCACAACCCACTTGTGAAAGTAAGAAGGGTCATGCTTTTACATAATGTTTAGTTGCAGGTCTGGTCTTAGTTCTTTGAAACTAGGCACAAGAGTTTAATCATGGTCCTGTTTTTTGTTTTTCAGTTGTAAAATGCAAACCAGAGGACCTCACGCCACCAGATCATGCTACCGTCCAGTGCTCTGATCCTACCAATTTCTTATTTGACTCTCAGTGTGAATACTCCTGTGAGGAGGGTTATGAACTAAAGGGCTCCAGTACAACAAGATGCACTTCTACAACAGACTGGTCAAGCAAACCACCAACATGTGAACGTGAGTTTAATTTACACTTGGGAACATTGATAGATTCTGTTCAAAACTCCTAAAATTATTTATTATTTTCTAACCCCGAAAGGTGAAATGCAGTGTAATCATCGATGGGCGCTTCAGCTACCGATCCACTTGTGAGTTTGTATGTGGAGAAGGATATAAGCTGCGAGACAACAGTCCTCTACACTGTTCTGTGGAGCAACGGGACACTGGAATGATTCACAACCCACTTGTGGAAAGTAAGAAGGGTCATGCTTTTACATAATGTTTAGTTGCAGGTCTGGTCTTAGTTCTTTGAAACTAGGCACAAGAGTTTAATCATGGTCCTGTTTTTTGTTTTTCAGTTGTAAAATGCAAACCAGAGGACCTCACGCCACAGATCATGCTACCGTCCAGTGCTCTGATCCTACCATTTCTCATTTGACTCTCAGTGTGAATACTCCTGTGAGGAGGGTTATGAACTAAAGGGCTCCAGTACAACAAGATGCACTTCTACAACAGACTGGTCAAGCAAACCACCAACATGTGAACGTGAGTTTAATTTACACTTGGGAACATTGATAGATTCTGTTCAAAACTCCTAAAATTATTTTATTATTTTCTAAATGTCTGTGAATCTTTTTGCAGTTGTTAAATGTCCAGAGCTGATCAAACCACAGAAAGGTGAAATGCAGTGTAATCATCCGATGGGCCGATTCAGCTACCGATCCACTTGTGAGTTTGTATGTGAAGAAGGATATAAGCTGCGAGACAACAGCTCCTCTACACTGTTCTGTGGAGCAATGGGACACTGGAATGATTCACAACCCACTTGTGAAAGTAAGAAGGGTCGGGGATTAGTGTTGTAGTTTTAATTTTAGTTTAATTTTTAGTAATTTTGTTATGTGCTTTTGTCATTTTTATTTGTTGTTGTAAATATTACTGCTTAGTTTTAATTACATTTTTCGTTATAATTTATTAAGCTGAAAGGCAAGGCAAAACACATCAGTAATATATTTTTACAAATGCTTTTTAGAAACTCATTGGAAAAACTTGTCTTCTTACCACTCAGCTCATCACTGCCCAGCCCTTGACAGTCCTGTCAATGGAGAGCTGAGCTGTACTTCAAGCTTTAGTTATGAGAGCAAATGCAGCTTCAGTTGTGTAGAAGGATTCCTCCTCCAGGGGGCTTCAGAGATCAGCTGTACAAAAATGGCAAAGTGGAGTCAGAAACCACCTCACTGTGAAGGTAATAAACAAACTCCTGTCTCATTTGTGGATTTACACACTGTAGAAAAAGACACGATCAATAAGTCATGACAGCATATGTTTTTACATTACTTCAACTCATTAAAATAATTTAAGTCATTTTAAACTTTATTTTTTAAGTTATACGAGATTTAACAAATTTTTTAAGTCAGTGTAATGTAATTTAAGTTGAAATTAATTACACAGTCAAGTTTATTGTGCTTAAAAATTTAAGGCATTTTTATCATACAAATCTTTTTCAACTCTGTAGCAGTGGTCTGTCCACAACTTCCTGAGCCAATCAACGGGCATATGAACTGCTCATCTGAAGATCAAACCTTTGGCACCTTCTGCACCTTCAGTTGTCTTGACGGCCACCGACTTATCAGTGATGAGAAAATGACGTGCAACCTCAATGGGAGCTGGTCAGGGGAAATGGCATTGTGTCAAGGTAAACAGCTAACAATGATTGTTGTGGGATGCAGATATGTAATTTCAGTGATGAAGTGAGAAAGAAATTCTACAGCTTTCATTTTATCTGTATTTTCAGCTCATCCTGATCCTTCTGCATCACTCATCAAAGCGACAGAAGTGACTCTTGGGGTTGCTGGTATTATCAGCAGCTCCAGTCTATTCTTAGTCTACTGGATACTGAAGAGACTAAGGAGAAAAGGTGAGTCAAACAGCCTACTGAGTTTTTTTTAATTGCTACATGTGATGATCCCATATTTCATATAGTTGAATAGAATATGTTCTTCCATATAATTATTTAATAATATACCCCAAATCAACTAAAATGCTAATTTTTGTCTTTTTGTTTTCAGCTAACAAGTTTGACCTGAACAGGTGAGATATGGATTATTTAGCGTTTATATTCTTCTTTTCTTACATTATTATTGTTGTTATTTATCAATTTATTGCATTTGGTTTATCCATATAGGACTATATTCTGTTTAACTATGCCTTTGTCTATTTTAATTTTTAGTACCTCGGATATTATAGATCCACCACAGGTTTATAAGAGTGTTGACAGTCTCATATAGTTTAAAACTACACAAGGTAAGCATATATTCCTCATATACAGGCCAGTATTGCTAATGATAGTGATGTAGTTGTGTGAACAATTCATTGAAAAACTAATATATCCTTCCATTTCACAGGAATCTATCACTGCTGCATCGCTGGACAGGAAAATTCATGCCATTTAATTTCCAAATGATTTGACACTTTTAATGTGATAAGATATTCTTTATACTCAATCTGATGGGCATTACAATTTTATCAGGCAACAGTCCTAATTGAATGTGATTTCTACTTCCCAATGGAAGCTTTTATTATATACTTATACTGAATAGACTGAACATATTGTTCTACGGTTTAAATATATTTTTTATGTTATTAATGTACTATATTTGTTGTACTATTTATTGTTCCAAAATATTGGTCAAATTAAACTATTTGAAAGTCAAAATTTGTTGGTTTACATTTACATAACATCATGACTTGGGTGTTTCAATGCCTATTCCTCCTTCAGATGAGTGCCTAAATCTTCACTAAAGCATACATCATTAGCATATTAAGCATAAAATGATTTTACAATATCAAAGTATAAATAAACTTTCAATGTGATTGATCATTCCATGTGTAGAATGATCAGCAGAATATTTGAATCTTAAAGAGATTGTTCACCATAAAATTAAAAATTAAGTCATCATTTACTCACCCTGGTGTTGTTCTAATGTAGTATGATTTTCTTTCTGTTCTTAAAATGTCCCGTTCTCGCTTGTCCATATAGGCCAAATGGCAGTAGCCTATAGAGACCAGCTTTTTTAAAAAGACGCAGAAGTATCACAGAATGATCCCATTCTGTATATTCCAAGTGTTGGGGTATACGATAAGAGTTTGGTGAAAAACAAACTGAAATGTAATGTATTATTTAACAAAATTCTTGACCTTGCCTATTGGTCTTCTCTACACGGCGAAAGTACACGTGTACTTTTTTTTTGTTAATCTTGATTTCTCACAATTTGTAGGTTATGCTTTTTCTTTTTCGGAGTGAACTGCAACGCTAATGGTCTCACGAACATTGTGCAGCCGTGCAGAGAAGACCAACGGCCATGGTCAAGAATTTCACCTAATAATAGGCCTACATTACATTTTGGTTTATTTTTCACTAAACCCTATCGTATACCCCTAGAACACTTGAAATACGGCACTTGTCACATATGGGATCATTCTGTAATATGCTGGGCGCTATTCACTATTATATAGATTAACCCAAGCGGGATATTTTTTTAACAATTCACCTTTTGTGGTCCATAAAAGAAAGAAAGGCATTTAGGCTATATGGCTGGCTGGCTGGCTTTCTTTCTTTCTTTCTTTCTTTCTTTCTTTCTTTCTTGCTTTCTTGCTTTCTTGCTTTCTTGCTTTCTTTCTTGCATCTTTTAGGGTTTCAAAAAGGTTTGCATTTAGGCAATAATGTAGTTCTACATAATTCTCTAATATAAAAGTTATTACATTTTTTATCTATAATTTTCACACCATCAATAGCCTATAACTGGGTAGTATATATGGAGATAGACTCAGAAGATACATTGCCTGCTAAAAGTTGAATAAGGTCACTTATAGGAATGGCATCAAATACTACTGCAAACTCTTTAGCAGTTACAGGGATCTTATAATAGTTCAGGAATTCACAGTAATTAAAAAGATGTCCATTAGAACAACACCAGGGTGAGTAAATGATGACATCATTTTCCTTTTAGGGTGAACTATCCCCTTAACACCTAAATAAAGGTTGGAATTTAAGTCACTGCACCTATTTATCTTTCCTCACCTAAGTGCACATTGTGAGTGCAGTAAAAGGTTTTGTTTAAATAACCCGGGTCATGTTCATCTGGTCGTTTCCTGTGACTGTGTACTTCCCTGAAGCTGCATATTATCAGGAAGTGTATGTTTGTTATATAATATATTTTTTAGTTAGTTTATACCTTATAGTGGTTAAAGTGTCTCTTGAAATGTACCTCATTTTATTATTTTAATTCTTTTTTAAATGAAGTATGTTGTTCGATTATCAAAATCATCTAATCAGCGCAATCTATTTGTGCAAGAGATGAATTTAAAAAAAGATAAATTAACATAAAGGATGACCAGTTGTTTCCAGAAAGTGGCATTCTTTAGTCTCGTGTTACATCATGTTTATTCTCTTAAACCTGAGAAGAAAACATCCTGCCATTTAATGCGAACGACTGATATATATGGTGGGAAAACCCACTTTGCTTACAGAGCAAAAGAGACTTTATGTGAGAACAGACTGTTGAAAAGCAACTATGAACAACATTCTTCTAACGACAAGTGATTCAGTCGAAAGGAGTCTAAAGAAGACCACGGTATGTATCTAATATGAGTCTTTGCATTTTATTGTAAGCTTTTGGTTTAATAAAAAAAAAACCTTTTTTTAAATGCATTTACATGCGCAATTTGTCACCTTTGCTTGGAGATGCCTGCATTGAAACCATTATATGAGAACTGAACTGTGCTGGACGATGACATCATTGGTTTCTCCAGAGCGACTGTATATATATATATATATATATATATATATATATATATATATATATATATATATAAATGATATGTTTTTATTGTTGTTTTTTATTGTTTAGACTGGAGGTGTTGTGAAGCTTAGAGCTATATCTGTGCACATAGGAGTTTTCTGGCTGATACTGGGTAAGTGTAGCTATTCTACATTCATCAAACTTGAAGAATAAAATAAACTTGAGAAACAGATTTAACTTGAACTTTTCATTTCCAAACATTACAGTCAGTGTTGAAGGATGGACGTATCACTCAGATAACACGACACTGACCTGGAATGAGACACGGGAGTGGTGTCAAAAACTTTACACAGACATTGTAGTAATTCACAATGAAAATGTAACACACTTCCTTAAAAAACATTTGGAAAGTAGATCCGTGAGTCCTTACTACTGGATTGGACTCAAAAAGATCAATGGCAATTGGACGTGGGTTGCCAATGGACAGATCATGAACTATGAGAACTGGGCAGCCAATGAACCCAACAATGCTCTGTCTGATGAAAACTGTGTGGAAATGTACAGCAACACAGTAAACCATGGCAAGTGGAACGATGATGGCTGCATTAAAAAAAAGTATCCTGTGTGTCACAAAGGTAAGGATTCAGAGTTCGTTATTAATTTTTCAATTTCATTTATTTTCAGTTAGAGCACTATAGTCTAAAAGACATCTCTGTGTTAGAAACATTGAGTTATTAACAGTCCAGAAAGGACGTTTCTTATAAATCTATATATTTTCTTTCAGCTCAATGTCTAAACAATTCATGCAGTAATAATGGGCTCTGCAAAGAACAAGTCAACAACTTCACTTGTGTGTGTAAGCCAGGTTTCTCTGGGCCACAGTGTGAAACAGGTCAGAACAAACAGTATTTAAACAAATGTAAAGTGGTGAAATATCTATCTATGAAGTGAAATATATTATAATTTAAATTACTGGAGGAAAAAAAACAATGTTAAATGGATAAAACTGTATATAATCCTGAATAGTTCCCGAAAATCTTTACTTACGACATTCCTTAAACATGCCATTTCTCTCTCTCTCTCTCTAGTCGTGTCATGTGAGCAACTATCCCGCACCACCGCATGGCTGGATGAAATGCTCCGGTCTGTATGGGAATCATTCCCTCAACTCAAACTGTACATTTTCCTGTGCTGGTGGTTATAAGCTGAGTGGCACAGCTGAGCTCAAATGCAATTCCTCCGGTGCATGGAACGCACCTCCACCTTCATGTGCAGGTACAATATATATTTCAATAGTGCAGCACTGATATATCTCTTAATAGATATAGATATGCAAGATTGAGTTGTCTTCCACTTGCAGTGGAGTGTTTTCCCCTTCTTTTGTTTGGTGGTGGAATGATGAACTGCACTGAAGGACATGACAGCTTCCAGTGTCCACCTGGACGTTTGCTTCTGGGCTTTACTGAGTTCACCTGCAGGTCTGATGGCATGTGGGAGTCTTCCTTTACATTGATGTGTGCAAGTAAGGAGTTCGCACTTGTTGTGTAGGCCTACCACGGATATGGGTTATAATGAGAGCATGTTGGTCTTAACAGTGTGTGACATTTTTTAACAATTTCATTTGAAAAGATTTTGGTTATTTACTCATTTAAAAATATCATATCCAAGAAATATTCGCCTTACCAACCAGGGTCAATTTTCTATATTCCTAATCACGAATTTGGAAATAACATTTTATTTATTTATTATTGTTACTAAACTCGTAAAAAATAAAAGTTCCAAAAGGCTTTTTTTGGCTGCAATGCCATTTAGAAGAACCATTTTCCCAAGGACCATTTCTGTCAAAGTTCTTACATGAACCATTCTTTCTTAGTGTGAAGAACATTTTAATAATCTGAAGTTGATACCTTTTAGAGAGGTTCAATGGATGTTAAAGGTTCTTTATGGAACCATCAATGGTAATAAGAAACCTATCTTTTTTAACCTTTATTTCAGCCTGAACTCATGAAAATGGGTCTCTATCGCATTGTTTATCGTGCAATTTATATGCGAAAATGAGTTTTTTACGTGCATGATACGCAGTTTTCGTGTGCATTTGATACGCACTTTATTGCGTGTAATATAGCCTACACTCGCACCCCAGACCACTAGTCCTATAACCAAACGTAGCCCCACACCACTACTAAACCTACTCATGCATGCGTATCCTTTGAACGTAAAAACTAATATCCGCGTATAAATTGCACGATAAACACAATGCTTGCTGTAGAGACGTATTTAGTGTGACGTGACCGGGTTGTTTATTTTTACCCTAAGCCTCTATTTCAACCCCATGGTCCCCATTAGAGTGTGTTTTCATATTTATTTAATACCTATAATAATAAATGTATAATCTGAATACATTTAATTCTGAATCATTCAACAATTTCTCTTTCAAAAACCAAATGTTTCATTTAAAATATTTTGAGGTTCTAATGAACATTATTGTTCATGTATGAACCCAATGGTCAAAAATATGATTTAAAAAAAATTATGGGTCAAAAATTAACCCATTATTTATTTATTTACACACTAACATAATAAGGACAATAAAACAAACAAACAAAAATA
The DNA here is from genome assembly GCA_030578275.1 of Meda fulgida. Lineage (NCBI taxonomy): Eukaryota > Metazoa > Chordata > Actinopteri > Cypriniformes > Leuciscidae > Meda > Meda fulgida. Next base: position 11,136,502 of record CM060635.1, read on the forward strand.
TTGCTGCGAGCAGCGATTGCGGGCCCAAGCCGGTGGCACCGCCTTCCCGGTGCCTTTACCTAAAGGTACTGGGGTGGCGGTGCCGCCAGCTTTGGCCCTCAATCGCTATGAAGTGTGCCAATTGGGACAGGGCCTATGATCGTGAACCACAATAGCCACATATATGAGATCATTTAAATTTAGAATAATTTTTAGGTCAATATTGTTTTGCAGCACTTAAATGTGTAAATCCAGAAGCCCAGTATTTATCTGGAGGTCTTTTGTCCTTTGCCTGTCAACCTGGTTTGTCTCTGCCTTTTCCTGTTTGCCATTGTTCACCCTGCCTGTCTTGACCATTCTTAATAAAAAGCTGAAAATGGATTCCTTTGGCCTGACCCTGCCTCGATACAACACATATGCTGCATCTGCTCGCTATCTGCCGAACGGCTCTGGTAGTTCCGCTTCAGCACTGATGATGTTGTAGGAATAGTGTGCTCTGGTTGGTCTGGATTATTCAGGAATTTTTATTTTATACAGAAATAAGTTATTTATAATTCAGATTATATATATATATATATATATATATATATATATATATATATATGTGTGTGTGTGTGTGTGTGTATACATATACATATATAAAGACACAGAGAATTTTACTTGCCTTACCTGATTAGAACAATGACAAAATAAATTAAAAATTAAAAAATAACTAGGGAATCACTAAACCGAGAGAATTATTCTGATTTGATGATACACTCAAAATATTACACAAGCAATCCTTTAAATTTAATGATATTCAGAACAGAACAAGAATTAAAAAGAAAACTATAAACAAGAAGTAACCGAAATAATGTAAAGCGAAAGTGAAAGTGAGAGGCGCGGGCGCGATCGAACTGTGTGTGTGTGTGTGAGAGAGAGAGAGAGAGAGAGAGAGAGAGAGAGAGAGAGAGAGGAGAGAGAGAGAGAGAGAGAGAGAGAGAGAGAGAGAGAGAGAGAGAGAGAGAGAGAGAGAGAGAGAGACGCGGGCGCGATCGAACTGTGTGTGTGTGTGTGTGTGTGTGTGTGCGAGTGTGAGAGAGAGAGGCGCGCGCGATCGAACTGTGTGTGTGAGTGTTTGAGAGAGAGGCGCGGGCGCGATCGAACTGTGTGTGTGTGTGTGAGAGAGTGTGTGTGTGTGTGTGTGTGTGTGTGTGTGAGTGAGAGAGAGAGAGAGAGAGAGAGAGAGAGAGAGAGAGAAAGGCGAGGGCGCGATCGAACTGTGTGTGTGTGTGTGTGTGTGTGTGCGCGCGCGCGTAATAAATAAATAAATAAAAGTGCGTATAAATATAATTTTGGGACACAAGAGGGCAGTATGACCCTATGTATGAATTTGTATTTAAACTATCACCCGAAGAGACCCCCCCCCCCCTCCCCACACAAACACACAGACACACACACACAAAATGGCAGGGGACACTCTGTCTGTCAGAGAGAGGGAGAGAAAATTGTCAGAATCCACATTCAAACTACAATAGCTGACTTTCTGTTGGTCTGAGCTAACGACTTTAAAATAGAAAGTTGTTCGGCTTGACGAGAACAATATACACGCAGAGTTTTGTAACTGAAGGTAAAATTAACTAAGTTATAACACACTTTATGTGTCCTTTTTTAGTCATAAATTAATTTGCTCGCCACGGCCAAACTGTTCGAGATATCAAAAATCCGTATGCAATTTAGCATCCTCAATGTCTTGACTTCACACTGACCGAGTTTCGTGGTGTTTGGATGAATTCTCTAGGAGAAGTATATCAAAAATAAAAGCATGCATTTTCCAAAAAAAAACATAATAGCTGACTTCCTGTTGAGCTGTCGTAAAACTTAGAGCACGAAAGTTGTTCGGGGCCCGATGAAATCTACAAGTGTACCGTTTCATATTATTACATGCAAGCATGTTTGATATATGGACAAGTGTTCGAATCCCGTTCCAGGGGGCGCTGTCGAGCCCCCTGCCACGCCCGGGTACCATCTTCAGCCCGGGTTCTGACCTGTGTGCAAAGTTTCTAGAGTTTTCGAGCACGTTAAGGGCCCCAAAACCTTGAAAAACTAAAATAAAAGCATTCTCACTCAGCAGACAAATCCCCCTCCCCTCAAACACACGGAGAGACGTGTGGGTCAGAGAGAGAGGAAGAGAAAATTCTCCAAAGCATCCACATTCAAACCAAAATATCTGACTTCCTGTTGGTCTGAGCTAATGACTTTAAATTAGAGAGTTGTCCAGCTCGATATGAACAATATACATACTGAGTTTTAAGATTGTAGATAAAAGTATAGACCTAACTCCCCCTCTTTTGTCAAAAGGTGGCGCTACTGAGCCCCGGCACTACGCCCGTTTCTGAAACTTTGCACATGTCTACTGGCTAATAAATGTGATGTGTCTGTCGAGTTTCATGCAATTTCAAGTATGCTAAAAGTCTCAAAAGCATCAAAAAAGAATCTTAAAGTCTGATGCGTTACCACGGCAACAGCATCTAAGATATCAATAATCCTTTCACAGGTCTAAATCTGCCGTGTGTTTACATTATACACATAAAGTTTGAAGCAAATCGGGTAAAAATAAGAGGGTGATTTCAAAGCATTCTGAAAGTGACACACTTCCTGCTGCCAGTTGGTGGCGCTATAACTTTGACTCACAATAGTCACATCCATGTGATCGGCCTCTTACAGCGAACAAACTGCTGAAGTTTCATCAAGATCAGTCAATGTATGCAGAAGTTATAACACACTTCCTGTTTCCATTATTCGCCATAAATTCGTTTCCTCGCCACGGCCAAACCGTTCGAGATATCAAAAATCCCCTTGCAATTTTTCATCCTCAATGTCTTGACTTCATGCACACCGAGTTTGGTGACGATCGGGTGAATTCCCTAGGAGGAGTATATCGAATTCCTGAGCACGAGTTTCCAAACAACCCATAATAGCCGACTTCCTGTTGGGCTGGTGTAAAAAGTAAGAGTGCGAAGGATATATGAAACGATGAGATCTATATGTGTACCGAGTTTCATATTATTACATGCAAGCGTGTTTGATTTATTGACCAAGTTTTCGGACCCCGTTCCAGGGGGCACTGTCGAGCCCCCCTGCCACGCCCGGGTCCCAGCTTCAGCCCAGCTCTGATAGCCACGGGTTCTGACCCGTGTGCAAAGTTTCAAGAGTTTTGGAGCACGTTAAGGGCCCCAAAAGTGCCAAAAAGGTAGTAAAATAATAATTTGCCTAATTTGCCTAAGGAAAACAATAGGGCCTTCGCCTTTTCAAGGCTTGGGCCCTAATGACTCCGACATGCTCAAGAAAACATGCTCTTTCCTTTTCTTAATAAAATTAATCCTTTCAAAATGCATACTCTTAACTCTACTATTTTTAAAGGGAAGAAATGTCAGGGGACAAAAAAAAATGAATCAACAGTAGTTTTTAAATTTGTATATAAAAGAATAGCCTACTTAGAATCTTGTTTTATTTTTCCTCAGGTCTTGTCCATTTTCTCATTGCTCTTTTGGCATCTGTAGTCATCTCAGTGTGTTGTGGCTGTTTTTGTTACAGAAAGAGTGAGTATAGTGTGAAGTTTTGAAGGATTTATCAAATATTAAAAAATGTATTCCGAAGAGAAAAATATATATTTTTTAAATGTTTTCTTTTTCCTTTTTAAATTTGGTTGTAGATAAAAAGGCAGTGAGATTGAGGTAAATTGTGTTTGCTTACAATTTTCTAGCCAGTTTCACTGATTTTGATGATTTATTCCATACATAAATCTTACTCCAGCATGTTTTCTTGCAGAACTCAACAAGAAATGCTGAATCCAACATTTGAAGCTGAACACACACCACTTGATGGACCTCTATGTTCAGCATAATAATGTCTGACATATTTTTTAATTGTCAAATCTTTGCAGTTCAGTTTTGATACTTTGTATGTGAAAAAACTGTAAATTAACCCATTGTTATCTTTTGCTCAAAATGCTTGATGCTGTTTATTGTAGCTGTAAAAAAAAACATTATTCAGTGTGAGCTAAAGAATGACATTAAAACTATTTAATATCTGGTAGGCCTATATAACAATAGCGCACACTGTTGTGCTGTAACTTTTCCTTAAATGGTAGCATATTACACAATTTCCCATCACTTAGTTCTCATGCAATGCAACTGTCTAAATATTGGCAAATCATATTTGACACCAATTCTGTATGCATTAAACTGTGAACGTCCTCTCAGAATAAATTAAACTGCATAGTTGAAGGAAAGGTAAGATGAACATTCTGCTTTACTTTATTTATTTATATTTATAGAGTATTTTTGCATTTCATCAAACCAAAGGGTCCAAATGCTTTTTAGAGTAATATTTTTATTTTCATACCCCCCCCCCCCCCCCCCAAAAAAAAAATCAATAGCATTTGTATCTCTAGACCCTTTGGTTTGATGACATGCATAAATGAGAACACAAATAGTGTCTTAATGAACACATGCATTTCTCACATCCTTCAGATGGTTTTGTGGGTGAATATTAGACTATTTTCTGGATGTCTTGTCCTTATAACTGGAATTTATAATGGTATGTTCTCATTTAATCTATTTCCAATCAACATTTTCCTTAAATAGATAATAAACTACAAAGTTTCAAAGTAAATTGAACAAAATAGCAAATTAAAATGTGTATGAACTACATTTTAATGCAACACAACTGTGTTTATCAGTCAATGCCTGGACATACCACTACAACATAGACACTAATGTGGACTGGACAAAAGCTCGTCAGTGGTGTCAAAAGAATTTCACTGATATGGTGGCCATCCAGAACAGGTAGAAGTTGCATACCTTAACCAAATTCTACCCTTACATCCGTCATACTACTGGATAGGCATTAGGAAGATTGAAGGCCAATGGACGTGGGTTGGGACCAAAAAGCACTTGGTTCCTGAAGCAGCAAACTGGGCGAAAGATGAACCGAATAACCAGGGAACTGGAGAAGACTGTGTAGAGATCTACATTAAGAGGCAAAAAGACACAGCCAAGTGGAATGATGAGAGGTGCAACAAAAAGAAAGCAGCTCTCTGTTATTTAGGTGAACACACTTGATAACATGAAATATTGATTTAAGTTGAGATTATTTTAAAAATGAATTCAAATTATATAAAGGTGCTCAATCAGATCAAATCCTTTGTATGAATATGCCGTTTGTCTGGAGAGATAATTATTTGCTCTTTAATTCACATTATAGATGCTGTAAAATAAGTGTATAATGTATCCATTTCTGATTTGAAACCTCAGCGCTCATTTGTTGTCATTACACTTGATTTTCTGTGTAGCCTCTTGTTCAGATAAATCCTGCAGTAAGCACGCAGAGTGCGTGGAGACTATTGGGAACTACAAATGTCAATGCGACCCCGGGGTTTTATGGGCCCGCGCTGTGAGGAAGGTTCTGTAGAACCCATTCAAATTCAAATATCTTCATTGTGTATTTGTGCATTTTGTCACTATAAGTTATCATTTCACTTTTGCAGTTGTCCAGTGCGGGCTAGTTAAAAGTCCACAGCAAGAATTTGTGAAGTGTGACGGTGACTTTGGAGCATTTTATTTTAACTCGTCATGCCAGTTCCAATGTGCCACAGGGGTTCAAGCTGGAAGGGGAACAAAGGCTACGCTGCCTGGCATCTGGGCACTGGGATAACGCACTTCCTGTTTGTCAGGTATGGAACAGAATACATTGCTGATGCCAATTATGATTCACACCAAGGACGATAACGATAAACATATAGTTCTAAAATTCATTCTAAATATAAAAGAATAGCAGAGTTCATTTCACAACAATAACGGCACAGAGAACCGATATCATTGGAATCACATTCAAATGATTTTTGTCCAGTCGATGAATGATAAAAACATTGACACCCAATCAGAATCCAATCTGCTTTAAAGAGGTCGTTTAAAGCGATTTAAATTGAAGCGAAAGACAACAAAACTGCAGCACACGCATATCACCCGCTGGTGGATGCAAGTTTTCGTTTTCTTTATTTAACGATCTTGAGGTAGGCTAAATGGGCCTTAATACTTATAGTGAAAATGAAAACCAGGTTAATGTCATCCAACGTCAGCAGGTTCTGATGTCAACCCGACTTTCATTTCTAACCAAAATGCAAAACCTGCAACCAAAATCATCCCCTGACTGTGACGCTACTCAAGGACCTTGACAGAAATGTAGTGGAGTAAAAAGTGCGATATTTGTCTTTCAAATGTAGTGAATTTATAGTTTAAAAAGTAAAGTACAGTGTAAAAAAAGTGTACTTAGTAGGCTACTCAAGTAAGGCTACTTTGTTACTGTCCACCTCTGCTTATAGCTTGATAGTGCACAGTAATAAAATGCTTTTGTCAAAGTTGTAGATTATTGTAGATGTAGATTATTGGAGTAGACCTGTTTGAGAAAAAAAAAATACTATTTGGATCTTTACTTTAAATGTCACGTTTCATTCAGTCCGTAATTTTGCTGTCTCTTTGTAATTATTTGTGTAATTTACTAGCAATTTCTGAGTGAAAATTGTTTTTTTCTCAGTGTGGGTAATAAAAATAAGTAGCCTAGATTATTATTATATTAAATTTCTGATGCGTTTACTTGTTTAAAATGACATTACCCTTACAGTTGTCCATTGTCTGCCGATGATTGATGCCCCTGGTGGTTGGAGTATGAACTGCACTCATCCCTTTTCCATCAATAGCTTCAACTCCAGCTGTGAGTTCAAGTGTGAGGAGGGATTTGTGCTCGAAGGCTCAAATACAACTTGGTGTGACCACACTGGGCACTGGACACACAAAACCCCCACCTGCACAGGTACAGCACATCTGCAGAACATTCCTCAATGAATCACCTGTTGCTGACTCATACAAGTGCACTGAATATGCATGTTGACATGATTTAACAAAAGCTACATGTTGCGAAAAAATATAATCTAAAAACCCCAAAGTTTTTAATAATTCAAAAAGTGCTGAAAGCAAAGTTGTTTCACAAATATTTCACAATGGTGCCCTTCCTTTTCGTTCTTGTGTAACATTTTAATGTTAGGCTACACTGCTAAGACACACCCTGGAAGTGCGCTTTCTGTAAAAAAAATAACACAACAACAGTGTTATAAAGAAAAGAGGTGATGTTTGTGCATTTGAACAGACATGGTTAAAAATTTAATCGATGTGTTATGCATTTGTTGCAGTGGTGACCTGTAATCCCATTCTGGCCCCCGCAAAGAGTCATCTGACATGTGATGATCCATTCGGAAACTTCTCTTTTAGTTCTTCTTGCAATGTTTCCTGTGATGAGGGATACAAACTTAGAGGAAAAGCCACACTCACCTGTCTGAGTGACGGCAACTGGTCAGCCGCCACACCTGTATGTGAAGGTGGGTTTTTTGAAGCATACATGACATCTAAGTGTCATAGAGAGTTATTGAATCCATTATGCTCTTAAGTATACTGCAAAAAAGAGTCATAAACTATGCTCTTTTACACTACCACAGACTCTCTTGAGTCTACAATCTGTCTTGCCTGTTTTGTTTTTGGCAGTTGTAAAGTGTGACCCACTGAATCCCAGCCCACATGGCTCCCTGCAATCTTATGATCCTATGGAGGAGTTTGCTTATGGCTCCACTTGTTGGGTAAAATGTGACTTAGGTTTTGTACACAATGGTACAAATTCAACTCACTGTACCGCACATGGGAACTGGAGTCACATCCTGCCTGTTTGCCATGGTAACCTGCTTCTTAAACAACACACACACACACACACACACACACACACACACACACACACACACACACACACACACACACACACACACACACACACACACACACACTTTCAGTTTATGCCGTAGGTCCAACAGATTCACTTAATGAGTTTCTTCTGATTTTCCCACAGCTATACAGTGTCCACCTCTCTTTAATGCACCAAATTATGGAAGTATAAGCTGCACACACCCCCTCTCCAACAATAGCTATAACTCCAGCTGTGAGTTCAAGTGTGAAGAGGGTTTTGTGCTTGAAGGTGCAGATTCCACTCTCTGTGACCATACTGGGATCTGGACACACAGTACACCTATTTGTACAGGTTTGGCATCAGTTCATATCATTCTTGTTGACCTAATACCATTAAACTATTGATGAAATGATATTCACTCTTAGAAGAAACAGTTCTATAAGGCGCTTCAAATATAGAACTTTTTAGGGGTTCCTTCCTATCATATATTAAATATATTTTATTATCTCATTTAAAATTTAAGCTGTGGCTTGTGACCCTCTTGTGGCCCCTGCACAGAGTCACCTGACCTGTGCTGATCCATTGGGAAAGTTCTCTTTTCGTTCTTCTTGCAATGCTACTTGTGAGGAGGGATACGCACTTAGAGGAGAATCCACACTCACCTGTCTGAGTGACGGCAACTGGTCAGCACCAACGCCTGAATGTGAAGGTAGGTTAAAATCTGTTTCACTAAAAAATACATTAATTCTTCATTTTAAAAGCTTAATTTTTTTGCTTTAAATGATAGCACCATGAAATTCATGTTACGTTATTAAATTGAGTAAAAAAGAGATTTAACTGGTAGTTCTATAGTAGGGAGACACTAAAGTGAAACTACATGAACCGGATACTATAATGATGACAAGGTATCAAAAAAATATAAGTACATAACAAAATATAAAATGTAAATATTTAAATAAAATGGCAGCCAAATCATTAATTATAAATAAATACAGAGCACGAAAACACAAACTTTAGAGAAATAAATTAAAAAGATAGAACAAGTTTACTGTCTTAAGAGCTTTACACCCTGTTTCACAGAAAGGCTTAAGCTAGTCCCAGACTAAAATGTTTTTTTTTAATGGAAATTTGACTGTTGGGGCTCTGTAGGCCTAAATAAAACACCAATTATTATTTGTAAAGATAAAATATAATATATTCATTAACCCTACGTTACAAGATGGCTTCTGTAAATAGTTATTACAGGACAACCATACAAATCTGTGTTAATTGAAATATAATAATAATAAATAATAATAATAATAAATCCACATTGACTAAACCAAAATATATATTGTCTTGTTGCAGCTTACAAAAGTCATCAACAGAGCAACACCACACATTCACAATGATTAAATAATTACATCAGCATAAACATGCTCTCATGTCGTTTTATACTCTTTTCAGTTATAAGATGTGATGCTGTGGAGTCTTTTCAGCATGGCATTGTGCAGTGTCAGGACCGCCTGGAGAACTTCAGCTATGGCTCCTTGTGCTGGCTGGAGTGTGCAGCTGGATTTACTCTGAATGGAAGTAATTCCACTTACTGTACATCAAAAGGGAAATGGAGCCAATACCTTCCTGTTTGTCAAGGTTACCAAACACTCTTGATACTCTGTGATGGTAAAATAGGAATGTTATTGAGGGAGGTAATTGGGTCTCCAAGAGTATTAGATCTGACAAAACAGACAATAGTTATTTGTATTGCCACCTTCTCCAGTCCTGTCAAAAAAACAAAACAAAAAAAAAAATGTAGCACTGACATCTTCAATTTACTATAAAGTCATGGACAGTTACGCTTTATCATATATCTTTTGATTCTGTCCGATAGCACGGCAATGCAGCCTCTTAATCGACCCTTCTCATGGTACTGTAACCTGCACGCATCCTCATGGGCAGTTCAGCTTCGGTACAGTGTGTGAAGTGAGCTGTCAGGCAGGCTTCAAACTGCATGGCACACCCCGAATGGAGTGCTTGGAGATGGGGAAGTGGACAGACACCCCACCCTTCTGCTTGGGTAATCACTTTTGGGTCTTCCTATTTCACATCAGGCATCATGAATCATGATGTGTCCTCTATTGATATCCTGTATTCATCTATTGATATCCTGTATTCATCTCTGTCAACCCATTAAAGCAAAATGAGATTAAACTAACCAACTTGATTTAAAACTTCATGTTATGAAGTTTATGACCCAAGGCAGCTGATAATGTATAATGTATGTTGACATTTATTTATTATTGTCCACAGCTCAACAGTGCCCCCTTTTGACCGCTCAAGAAAATGGCTGGATGAATTGTTCTCATCCTCACTCCCTGTTTAGCTATGGCTCACAATGCTTCTTGGGATGTAAGGCTGGATTTGAAATTACAGGAGAGCCAGACATGAAGTGCTCTGCCTCTGGGAACTGGAGTCAGGAGATGCCCTCATGCACTGGTATCTACCTCTCGACTAAAATCGAATGTTCCCATTTGGTTGATTTTTCCATACTTAACATTAAAGACATTCTCTTTAGGTTCTATTTTTGTAACCATAAACTAACATTCTCATGAAGTTGCAGCGAGGTTTCTTTTTTGTGAAATCTAAGAACTACATAAGCAAACCAAAACATTCCCAGAATGTTCTGGGAGCCAAAAATTGTTAGCTAGGCTTCCCCTGTTAACACTGATGAATATAATGTTCAGGCCATATCATTTAAAACTGATATTAGTTAGAATACTGGGACATGAAAAACATTAATCACTAATGCTTTCTTTTAAATGGCAGCTGTTCGTTGTGAGCTCCTCTCATTCTCTGAACTTCCTGAGTTGGAACATCTACCCTCAATGAACTGCTCTCACCCACATGGAAACTTCAGCTTTGGATCTCAGTGTTTTTTCCAGTGTGCCAAGAGCCATAAGCTCAATGGAACCAGTCAGCTCATCTGCACCTCCAAAGGGTACTGGACCAACTCTCCACCCAGTTGTGTTGGTAAGGCCAACTCCTAACCCATCTTTTTTGGTGCATTAATTCTGTAGAAAAATAGTAGGCCTACTACATGCACATTACTAAATCACTAGCGTTACATATTACTCTACAAAATGCAGAATTAATAATTACACTGGAAGGACATTAAAACATAATGACAAGGGCCTTGTTTAAGTCAATTTTTTTATGCCCTTCCCTCACTAACTTTCCTCCGTCTCTCGAATGTGTATCATTGCTTACATTGCATGAGTGCCTACTACTGGCGGAACCCTGGGAGTGTGTTTAAATGTATAGTTTTTTTTCCTTATAAATTTGTTTAAACTCCATTCTATAGGCCTGTATGTATGCTTGGGCTGTTAAAAATTATTAAATATTACTATATTAATAAATGTATATTAAATATAACTTCACAAATGAAAACAATACAATAATAAACTATAACTGAGTAAAGAAAACCAGTCAGCTTAAGGTAGCTACAAATATTAAATATCTCCAATATCATACACTAGATTGTGTGGGGGTGGGGTAAATAGAGTGCAGGTATGACATCACTTTGTTGGTTCAGTTAACATCACAATGGTTCCCTCGAGAGAAAAACAAGGATCTTCCCATAGGCTTTTGGATTATCGCTAAAAACAAGCTCTGTGATCAACAAAAGTTTATAATACTTGCAAGTTTTGTCCATCAAGATAATTATCACAGATGAACACTACTTTATGAAATTTGAAGCCTAAATGCAGTCGCCAGAAGTAAAAAGCTAAGGATATAAACGAACTACAACACGGTCACACAAATTCACGTCACCATCACTAAGCTTCCTACAAACCTTTCTGTTTTTATCTAAAATCAGTTTTCAAGAACGTTTGAGTTAGACTAATTTATAAGAGCACAATTATAAGCATAATGAGCCTGTAAAAGCAGACTGAGTTTACCTGTTCGGCATGATGATGTTTAATCTCATCGACAGCCTCTAAGTGTCATTTAGTAAATTGTTAGTAACCACCTTTTTCAAGACACCAGCTTCAAAAAAGTATATTGGGGTAATATTGATGTATTTTATGTTAGAGAATAAAACGTGAAAGTGTCTTGAGCTTTTGTTCACCACAAACCTTATTTTAACACACACAAAAAAAAATTCAAAAGTGCTAAAGTGCTAAAATGTATTTTGGCCTACAAAGTGATGTCATAGGCCTACCTGTACCATATTAAGCGCGACCTGCTGTGACGTCACAATTATGTTGCATTGTGGTCTATGGGTCTGCCTGAAGTGTACATATTGAGGAGACTCGCTCCCTCTGTCAAAATCAAGGGGTTGAGGGTTTGTCCAAAGAAACTTCCGTTGTCCACTTGACCAAGTTAAACACACTTTAAAATGTGGCGATTCCCCTGTGGGGAAGTGCATAGGGAAGCTTGTGAGTGTATGTCTAAACATGGAGTTAAACACAGTCACGGTTTGTGAAACTTGTATTTGTGAACCCCTGGCAGTTAATGAGGGAACTGCAAGGGGTTCATGAGTTGAACCTCAGAACCTTCAACCTCAGAGAACGCGAACATGCACATGTTGTTTAGTTAAAATCTCAGGGGACACTTTAAGTAAATATTTTATGTCAAAAGGGTTCGAGTGTCAAAAAAGTTTGTTAATCTCTGCATTATAACATGTTCATTATGTGCTTTCAGTACAGGAGATGTCAGTGAGTGCTGGCATGCTGATGTATGCAGCTGTGGGAGTTGCTTCTTCAGCTGGACTACTTTTGCTTGGAGGACTAATATTTTTGTTGATGCGCCAATTCACCAAAAAGGGTAACAAAATTATTATTTTTCTTTTTAAAAAAAAATCCCATTCCACTGTTGGCACAACCTTTTTTTTAAGCATTTGATAACAACATTATTTGTTTGGTATTTGACAAATGCCTCAAGTCGTTCATTGTTATATTTGATACTTTCGTGCTTGCAAGGTTGTATGTTTAGCTTTAGTATGTCAATTTATCTTAGGTTATTGTAATAAGTGTTATAAGTATTGTAATGATGTGTGTTGGTCTAATTCAGTAATTTGTAAAGAGTAAAAAAGAGTAAAAATTACTGACCAATACAGTAATTTTCAGGGATTACGAACTCATGCCATTCCAAACCATGTTCCAAACCTGTATGACTTTCTTTCTAACTTGTAAAGGTCTTAGTTGGATTTTTGTTGTTGTTTTTTGGTCCATACAATATAGTCAGTAGCCCCTTAAATAAAACCTGTTAAATTACCATAAAATTACCAGATAGACAGTTTTGGTAAATACAAAAATGTGCTGTTCGTAAAAGCAATGACGCTCTGTCTTTTTACCGGTAAGATACCATTCACATATCAGTACCAAAATAACCGCAACCTCTGTCAATTTTACCGTTAACCGTAAATCTTTCGTCCACCTGGATGACAAGACGCGTTTAAGTTTCATTATCTGCCCAATTTGACAACATTGTTTTTTACTTCTGAGTGACAAGCATAAGGGGATGATCACACAGAATGTGTTTTTGCTCTTTAAAAACACGAGATGCTTGATAGTTACTGTAGTATGCAATAGCAACTGCAGAGCTATTAGTAAATAAAACGGTTTGATTACCAACCTTTCTCAAAATATCTTTTGTGTTCTGCAGAAGAAAGTCATACGGGTTTGGAACAACTTGAGGGTTAGTAAATGATGACAGAATTTTCATTTTTGGGTGAACTAACCCTTTAACTTGTGTCAGTTGTAACAGTAGCCTAACTTAACACACTTTTTCTTCTCCACTGCAGCTCATAATGGTCTGAATGACTCTTTGTGGGAAGGGGATTTGAACCCAGCATTTGAATTCAATTAAAAGATGAACATTGAGACATTTTTTCCATGTTTTGTGCTTGAAATAAATGAATATTTGATAAGAATTGGTGTTTGAAAGAGTCATTTGCACACTATAAAAGAACATTTTAGTTTCCAGCATTATTAAGAATGTAATATTAGTTAGTGTTAGTTAGTGGGTTAATTCCTTAGTGTCTGTGTGGCACCCTCACCAAGTATGTGAGGGACAGTATAAACACTGCCAGAAACACCCTGTTGTCCACTCGCTCACACACCCACTGTTTCATATAGCCTCACGCTGGACGTGCTGCCCCAGATCAGACACCCAGGCCAGGACGTGCTGCCTCTGGGCACTATGCCCACTGTCACCCAGGCCTAAAGTCTCTAGGCCTCTTGCCCCTTCACCTTGTTCCTTATGTGAGAGGCTTTAGGGTTAGGAGCTAATGAGCAGTTTCTATAGCCATGATGTCAAGGTTTTACAATAGGCATGAGAATAGCTAAGTTTATATTATATATATATATATATATATATACTTACATAAAAAAATTCACACTATGTTCACTTAAATGTGATGAAACTAATATGATTTTTGTGAGCTATATTTTTTGAAAATTACTTTTGTGAAATGGTGAGCTTAATATTTGGGAGCCAATATATTAAGAAATATGCAAATGTACTGCTTAACAAGAATGGCCCTTCTATTTTTTGTTGCTAGTCAGTAGGTGCTCTTCTGCATTTCAGCACAGAAGGAGAAGAGTTGCACGGATGCATAACCAGTCGCATCTGTCCGGGCATTAACGCAGCGTGACGCCAATTATATTATATTAAGAGGGAGCGGGTCTGCAGCCCATCCTGGCACGAAATGCGTAATAAATAACTGAAAAGATGACTGGATGCTTCCTGGCTGCTATCGTAATAATAACGAGGCTATTGCTGCCCGCTGTGACCCTATGATAGCCGTTTGATTATTTTTCATTTGCTTGGCCTGCCAACTGACAGTATCACGCCAATAAGTGCACGAGAGACTGCGATACTTGCCAGTGCTGTTTTAAGCGGATAACAGTGACCCGTCTATGGAGTTAGAATTGTGTCTTTATTACATGCAAGAAAATAAATGTTTGAGAAAAAAAAGTTATCACACTGATAGCAAAAAGCATTTCATGAGAGAAAAAAGAATATTTGAGAGAAAAGGTTCTCAAACCAATAGCAAAAAATATTTGAGACTAAAAAAAAATTGAGAGAAAGTATTTCTTATAAAACAAAGTATACATTTGAAATGTTTAAAATTATTTCTGAAAAAAAAATATCTCTCAAAATAAAAAAAATCTCAAATATATTTTTTTGCTATCAGTGTGAAAACATTTTCTCTAAAAAAAAGTGTTTCTCTCAAAACGCTTTTCTTTCCTTTGCTCTCGATGCAATTTCTTGCTCTCGTGTCAGGATTTTGTTTCACTGTGGAAATTGTGTCATGGGCGGGGCCACGTTCCTATTGGCCAGTCGGGTAAGCATCATATTGTGGTAGGAGTCGAACTGAATCATTACACCATTGTTCGGTTCACACACAACTCGATGGGTAGCTGGCTGAGCAAGTGGTACATTTTGCATTTACAATTCAGAGGTCCGTTTCAAAGAAACAGTTGGAGGCCCCCCTTCATTTAGTCTAATGATTTGTTAAAAACGTGTAATGAAATTAAGTTATCAATCACTGTATTACTCGGAGATGCACAATGGCTGTGGATTTGTTTGGAACTATTCTCATGGCGAAAACAATGTTCAAATGAAAGTCACCTAACATTAGATTCTTGTTTATTGAACTGTTGGATGAAATCATATCACTTTTGCAATCCTGCATATAGTGGGGAAAACGGCTCTCTTTGGCCTATTTAAAACCCATTTAGCTTAAATTTTGGGACATTTTTATTAATTTTGGTCGCATTTTTGCCCATAAGCCCTCTTCATTTCCGTGAAGATGGGGAAAGGGCACTTTTTGAGGGCAAGCAAAGGCCCCTTCTGTTGTGAGGTCCATTTAAAGTGAAACGTGTGAAACAGCCAAGGCTGCTACTGATCCAGAATCATGTCTTACTTGGCAAAATCTCAGTGACCCTTCTGTGTTTTGACGTATTTTGATGTGAGAAACTGCTGCAAACAAAGAGTGAAGTGTCCAAATGACAAAAATAATCGCTAAAAATTTCAGACCTTTTCAAAAACTTGTCAAGCATTTAGATTAGATCAAGATTTCTTTCACAAATCTGGCATCGCTGCCATTCTTCCGAGGATCTGACTACACATGGTCGTGCGGTATGTTTTTTACCTGCAAATAAGAGTTGCTCGGGAATCGGACCACACTGTGGTTTATAGGTTTCCACGAATGGGTAACATCAGGCCAAAATAAATGGAAACATTCTCAGTAACAACCAGTCCTACTCATTCATAATTCCGCAGTGTTACATTTTTATTTATTTATTTTTATATTAGGCTATTTATTATTATTTATCTGAATAGACTTAAAACGAACTTTTGCACATGCAAACACACTGTTCATCTCACCTCTGCTCTGCAACATCTCCTGACAGATCCACATGACAGGAACAGACAGTCAAATTGTTCCTGCCCAGTGACTTGTGGCACTTACATCTGGAGGTCTGATATCGGAGTAAAGAAATTTGAACCTGCCTGGTAGAGACAGAAAGAAGGTTCATTGCTGGGGCAAAGAGGCACAGTATGAAGGGCTTCCTATCTTTGCAGCATGCCTTACATTTTCACCTGATATAATCCTCAACCTCTACAGTAGGCTACAATACACCAAACTATAACACTGACACATTCCAGAGAAGCAGCCCCAATGGCCTGGCTTTTGGGTGGTCACATACAAACCCCTGAAAATGCAAGAATGTTGCTTGGCTATACAGTATATCTGCAAAAAAAAAAAAAAACAGTATGGCATTCATGATGGCCGGATGTGGAGAATGTTTATGGGTAGGCCTCATTTCTGATGCTGAAGTGGGAGTCTGAAGATCTGGGCGATGATATCCCCTGTGGTGGACCACCATCTGGCTCTGAAAAAGTGCCATAAAAATATGCATAATGATAGGAGGTGCTGAAAGCCTAGACTGCCTATGACCTTGAGTTTGGAAAATGCCAGTTCTCACTGCACGCAGTATAGTGATTGTTTGTGGATACTTGAATTTGTTATAAATTACCATATCACTAATGCATCTGCATATCAGAGTAAAAACTTACATTAACTTTACATTGACTTTTACTTAAGTTAACTGAAGTTCTAATAAAGTCAAATAAATTAAGAAACAATCTTGCCAATTCATTGACAGTTTAAAATATTTTTTTTTCTCTGCAGCATTTTATTGTAATTCAGTCCAGATTACACACATAAAATAATAAATACAAATTACACAAAGAACATTTTCATCACAGTACATTTCCATTGTCACCACCCTAAAAACATGCATAAGCAGAATACACACACAAGCATATATACACTTGCACTCTCTCCCCATAAATCTTTCCTGAGCTGTCTGAATGACACTCAAGAGGCAAAATAAGAATCTTGCATTGAATACAATCGGTCAATCGGTGTTAAAAGTGAGGGTTCACGCGACGACATACAGTCTCCAAAATGACACAGGGGGTCACTGTCTGTATCATCATAGATTGTGTCACAACCTATAAAGAGAGAGGTGATAAATGAATGGGATGGGCAAGGAGCAAAGAGTATGCCTATCTCCAGTCCTGTATTTTGAACTGTAAGCCTAGTGTGTTTTATACCATAGGGATGCATGTGGTCTCCAGGCATTTGAGGAGGGGTGAGGCCCTGTCTGAAGGGGTCCAGCTTGAAGCTCTGTGAGTCTAGACTGATATTCTGCTGGGTAAGTGAATATGAACCTGCACACTCCAGCTCAGCAGGCAGACCTCCACAAGAAGGCGCTGTGGTCACACAAATGGCAAGAAAAGATTATCTTAGTGCAGTGTAGATGTAGGCTATACATATCTTCGCCTAAAGGATGAATTTAAGCCACATAAACGCTTTTCACATATACAATTATTAACCCCAGGTCATTCTAATTTTTGGTTTAACAGAATAATGGATTATATTTTTTCCACGTTTCACACTTTCACAACTCCTGAATTAACGTTCTAATGTAAATATATGCAGTGTTAGTATTATTAATTGGACAAATACATAGGCTACAGCACGCAACCTGTTTAAAAAAGTTCTCGTCTCGTGCTTGCGCATTGTGCTTATTTCTACTATAGCTACCTTCCAGTTTGACCTCAAGAAACTTGTAATTTGTCACTGTTTGACTGATTTCTGAGTGTTCAAAGCTCATGGATATTTAATGATACATGAGCTGTTCAGTTTATGATTGGTTGTTGCTAAACAACTGGCCGTTACATTCTGAAGACGATATATGCTCCTAACCTGGATCAACATATTTTGTTGATCCTGGAACAAAATTTCAAATATTTAGTCCTAACTCTCTATCCCTAAACCTAAGCCTACTCATAACCTTTCCCTTAACCAGAGGGAAAGGATTGGTCAGTTACACTTAGTCTACATAAGCCTAAAATTGACATAAACTGTAAACTTGTCCCTCAAATCTGATTGGTTGATTGGAATGTTGTTCCAGGATCAACAATGTTTTTGGTGAAATCACATTCACTGAAGAGGGAATTGTTTATAATATAGGGTTAAAGCTGTGCTTATTACAAGTGTGATACATTACTTTAAAAGCAGGGTTTAAAAAAGAGAATATAACCTGGGGTGAAGCAAAGTGTAGGCTACATTTGTTGTGAACTTTGTATACCAGTGTGTTGTGATTGGCTATCCCTCTTCTCCTGAGAGGACACGCTTTGCTTCTGCTGCTGTTGTCTTCTTGCCAGTTTTTTCATCTAAAGAGACAATGTGTGTGAAAGAGAATCTTATAGCCTAATAAAAACATGTCCATGTTCACATATAGAAATGAGAAAACTAATAAGAGTAAATCTCTTTGTAATGCGAAGAAAGGCACACACTACACTGAAAGGAAATCCAAGTCTAATCTACGGGGATCTATACATAATATGTCATCAGTTTCCTATGAGGCAATAACACAGCTTGTTTCCTTATTGGCAACCTCATATACTGCAGAAAGAGATCTGTTATCAATTGCATAAGTTGATGTTCTTTCAATGACTGTGTTTGTCTGTGTCGGTGGGCATCACATTACCTTGGCTCTTTGGTTCTGGAACCAGACCTGAACGACTCGTACGCTCAATCCTGTCTCTGCTGCCAGCGTCTCCCTTACCTTACAATAGAGAGACAGACAGAGAGAAAGCCATAGTGTGACCTTCATGGTCTATGGGTCATGTAGGCTAACTGATGAACTGACCCACACTAGAGTATCAGATCAACAGAGATAAATACAGCAATGCTGTCCAGACCAGCTGTGGCTACACAAAAACCTCCTTCACAAAATGTAAAAGATAATCATTTAGATAAAATGTAAATGTATAGGAAATGTGTTATTAAACTTTTAAATTAAATTATTATTTTATATTCCATGCATTTTATATTAATTTATTATTATCATTATTATTATATTTAGTTTTCAGGCTGTCAGTTTAAATGGCTGACCTTTCGACATGGTTTGGATGAGACCTCAAAAGAAGCTTTGAAAGCACGTCTCTGCTGTGTTGTAAGGATGGTACGAGGCCTTTTAGGCCTCTTGTGTTCCACTTCTCCTATTGTGTTAGACTCCCCTGTAGTCCTAATGTTGTCTTCATCATCATCATCATCATCCTCCTCAACATCTTCACTTTTACCTGTAGTTAAGGAAACAGATTTTTGTAGTGTCATAACAGATAATAAATAATAATAATATTAGTAGTAATAATGAACTGAAATTGAAATAAATTTTCTATAGTTCTAGTTCTTTTATTTATAAAGCACATTTAATCAAAACAAAAATAACACAAACAAAAATAAGAGTATAATAATATTATATATTAATATTAATAATATTTCAAAATATTACTGTTTTTATCAAATAAATGTAACCTTTATCATAAAAGATTGGTATATATTATATTAATATATTCTGTTATATTATTGATTAATTTATAGCATTATACCATAATGATTTATTAATATAATTTATTCATATATATTTTACTATTATACTAATATATACTATTTTTATTTATTATTAATAGTACTATTTTAATACATACAATCAATTTCATTCTTTATCTAGTATAAGCACTGCTGTGCTAGTGAGAATGTAAGGTGTACCAGAAGAAGCCTCTATTTAAAAAAAAAGAATAATAATTTAAACAGTAGTTTTCAGTCCTGGTATAAAGGACCCAAGCACGGCACATTTGGAACGTCTCCTTTATTTACCACACCTGATTTATATAATTAGATTTTAAAATTTAAAGAGGCACCATGACCTTTCTGGGTGTATAAGGAAGGCATGCATGAGCAGTGCTGTGGTTTTAAAACAATACCTGAGTCGGAGTTGGTTGGGCTGGCCAGTTTGTTGTGATAGTCTCTGGCACAGAAAAGGCTGTCCCCTGTAAGCACACATCGGTCTCCCTTCTGCAGCCTGCAGGCACACACACAGCAGCAGAAACACCGCAGGTGGAAAACCGCAGGGCCTGCGTGCATCACCAGCTCGGCCGGAGAGATGATCTCTGCGCAGCCCTTGCACCGTATTAAAAACAATCTGAAAGGATAAATAATATGCATTTCTCAGAATCGCTCGATGAACCGCATAGATAATTATTTTATTCTTATTCTTTTAAAACCTAACAGTCAAGCTTACTAAAGTTCATCAAAGTTCATACTCAAATACTGAAAGTTCATTGTACTTAATAGAAGAGATGTTACGTGAGCTCAATGACTGATAATATTAAGCAGAACTCAAACTGAATGAGTTCCAGAAGATTTCATTTTCCCAGTATGCTTTGCTTTAGACTGTCAAAGTCAGCAAGTCTTTTCTTCCCTATTGTGATGTATCTAAGCGAAACAGCTGCTCAAACAGGAAATGTTGGGCTCGAGATTTGATTTTGTCCATCAGGAATGGACTGGATCGTTGAATTGTTGTCATTTGCTATTGCTGTGATGTCATGTGAGTGACAGGTTGCCTCGCCCTCTCGTCAGTAAACACGTCATCAAAGAAGAGGTGTCGTTGTAAGAGGAAGGGGAAATTATTTTGATAAAAAATTAGGAAGGGACATGAATTTAAAAAAATAACGATATGCAATGATAAATCATTTATAATCCACAGTACTCGTAAACATTGTATTTTTAACGTAATTGGTTTTCTCAAATGGTTTGAGTTTCCTTAACTTGAGTTTTACAGTGTGCCATCAGAGATTCCAGGAATGTTGCTGAGTCGCCCTGTCCATCAAGGACTGAGACAAGAACTTGCCATGTCCCCTACACCCCAAAAATAAGCATGCAGACGCATACCTCCAGCATTGTGAGTGTGCATCTTAGCGCCTGGCAACTAGAGCTGGGTTTCAGTGGGTTAGACAGAGGCGGCCGGCTCCACGACTGTGTCCGGGGCAGGACTCCCAGGGAGGAGGGAGAAAGGAGCTCGGCAGGCCGTGGCTCCAGACGGAGAGAAAGAATCACGCCACCCGGCGGGCGAGGCTGGTCCAGGGAATGATCTTAACTCGACTTAACCAAACCCAGACAAAAGAGGGAGCTGGCCCAGAGCCTCACTGCCATTGTCCTGCCCTGGCAGACACCACATTTTCTGTTTGTCAAACTGGCCTGAGATTTCCGTGCCCGGAGGGGGGTGGAGAGGGGAGCTGTATGTTTAAGGTTTAGGGTGAGCGTGACAGGGAGGGTTAGAGAGAATCATCCCCAGATGTGTGACAGCTTCAGACTTGGGCTGACAGGTTACTCCTCAAAGCATGCAAGACACTAAAGGAAAAAACATTGTTTTTTTCATGCACTGCTCAATTTTGAGATATTGGGCTATTTAGCTTCCATAACATGTTCTCTTTCAGACTAGTGGAACGTATACATATTATCTATTTGCATCTGTAGAATTCAATTAAAATACATATCTTTAAAGTTTTTTTTTTTTTAATCTCCAGTTACATATACTTTATCTACTTTATCTACATTCTGAAGGTTTTTACAGAGAGGTTTGTTCATATAACATTTGCCAGATTTATATAAAATGTTATTCCTAAAAACCTGATGAACATGTATTTTTTTCTGGCTGTTGACAGTATGTTCTGACTCATTCAAAATCCCGTAAAAAACTTTAACACTGATATATCAACAAAATGAAACAAGAATACTGAACCAATGGCTTCAAACAATGTTCAGATTTTTGTTCTGGAAGTGTATGCAGATGAGCACATATAATTAGATAATGCTTCATTTGCATATTTAAACATAACATTTCAGAAAACTTGTAATAGAAAAACAATTGTCATAAATGTACAGTGATTAATCAACTGGGGTTAAGGATGGTGCTGTATTAGTTTTTACCCCATGTCTTACTTTAAAAGGTTTAAAAAGTTTTAATTTCAGTCACTTACGTACATTTGGATTGGACTCAAACACTGTTTCATTAAATGACAGCGCTACGATTACTGTACGTTGTTGATGCATTAAAGATAACTGTGTTGTTACAATTTGTATCAATAGGCTTCTGGCGATTGATCAGTGGGTGATGTTGTTGATATGTGTATCTAAGCTATAGGTGGCATGGGAGCATTGTTCACGTACAGACAGCAAAAATTCCTCCTCTTTCGTAAGTTTGGATTGAAACATCCCAAAGCCTTGCATTGTTGAGAACTATTAGTGTTGCCCTGGGGTTGCTGGGGAAACCGCTACGAGTTCTTTAGGGTTCAGTAGGAGGGACAGAAAGAATTGTTGCTTGCTACTCCATTATACGCAAGAGCATCTGATATGTTAATGACCAGCAGAATATGTCAATGGCAATGCCAATGTGTATTCTCATTGGAAGCAATATAACAGATGCTTCAAGATATATTTAGATATAGTAGAGTTATTTAAAAGTTGCATTGACAAGATAAAAAATACTGCTTTTTTTTATCAGGAAGCAGCTATGTTGCTATAAAAATGTTGATTCCACTATTTTTTGCAACCTGATTCTATTGGACAACAAACTAGAAATATGTACATCATAATATATCATAATATATGTAATTTAGCATTACCATTAATAGTAATAAAACGCCCATTATCACAATAATTTACTTTAAATGTAAAACCAATCAAAACTAGGTGAAAAACACATTTGCATATGAATGGCAATGATTTATAAGTTAAACTTATTTTATACTTATTGAATACAAAAAAATAGATTTTTTTTAAATGTTAGAATTAGAAATGTATTAAGACAACAACTATAAAAGAAAGTCAATCTTTTGACAGTTATAATATAATAATGAAAGTCACAGTAAGTTCTATTGCATAACCGTTCAAAAGTTTTGGTTCAGTAAGATTTTTTTCTGTTGAAATTAATTAATACTTTTTATTCAGCAAGGTTAAATTGCTCAAAAGTAAAGGCTTTCACATTGTTAAGCAAAATTCATATTTCAAATAAATACTTTTCTTTTTAACTTTATATTAATTGAAAAATTTTGAAAAAAATAACCCTACCTAACAAAAATATTAAGCAGCACTACTGTTTTCAACTGTGATAATAATAAGAAATGTTTCTTGAGCATCAAATCAGCATATTAGAATGATCATGTGGCTGAAGACTGGAGAAATGATGCTGAAATTCAGCTTTGCCAACACAGGAATACATTACATTTTAAAATATATTAAATTACAAAACAGTTATTTTAAATTGTAATACTATTACTGTTTTTACTTTATTTGTGAACAAATAAATGCAGCCTTGGTGAGCATAAGAGACTTCTTTCAAATATATTAAAAAAATCTCACTGACCCCAAACTTTTGAGCGATATTGTACATTTTTATCATTATCATTAAAATCATCTTGCTAAGCACTCCTGGTTGGGAATCGTACTCTATGCCCTCTGTTCAAGACATCTATTGATCAAAAGTCTGGAGGAGATAATTATTTTTTGTTGAATTTACTGCTTTTCCCCCCACTGCTGATATGCAGTCTAGCATCACTTTAAATCCAAATCAAATGGATCACCATTATAAAACAGTGAAGTATCTGTTAATAGAACAGCCTGCTGACCCATTTACAGTAAAGCAGCTCCTTTACCTGGTCAGTAAGTGCTGGGTCAGCGAGCTCCCCACCCCTGAGCCTATAGTTATAAGCACTGGGCTACTGGGTAGGATTGCCAGCCAAGCACCGCGTATGTGGCTAATTGGTCAGGTCGGATATCTCACGGTCGGACGGGCATCAAGCAGGGGCACCACTGGGCACCGACCTATCCAGATGCCTTGACATACTTCACAAACATAGATCCCCGCTACATGCACCCCCTCCCCAACATGAACATACAAACACACTCATATTCTCTTGCACAAAGCTCTGCTGTACCCAGAACATATGGCTCAATCCTCCCCTCAGCCTCAGCTCTCTTGAGCACATTGCACACTTCTCCATAATTACTACTTTGGCTGATGGACTCCTAATGTGAAAGGCATTATGATTTGCAGAAGTCAGAGCCTTTCTGCTGGACACTCAAACGTTTCTTCAGCTGGAGCAGATACATCAGCTATTGAAATGAAACTTTATGAAAACTCAAATAGAGTGCATATTGTCTGTTTTTTCAGGGTCATTGCGCTCTGTCGTTTGGCAAACTTTTTTATTTTTTATTTGGAGGTGAGAATGTGCATATGAGTGTGTGAATGAGACTCAGAGTGAGTTTTGGGGGTAGTAGGGGGTCTGCGCACCGTGTCGATGTGGCCATATGCTGTCCCCAGCTTGCCGTTGCCACACCGATGGGTCCTACTAATTTAACACATCTTGACAGTGTGTCAGTAGTGCTGTCCTCCTGATCTAACGGTGTGTGTTTGTGTGTGAAAGCCTTCTCACATTCCATGGCCCACCACGACCCTTCCTCCTGCAGTCACCTTGTCTTTCAGGAGTTCTGTGCCAAGTCCCTCAATACACACGGTCTCTCTCAGACACACACACACAAAACACCAACACTCATCATAAGGTTGACTATATTCATGTAAATCGGTAAACAATTATGTGCTAACAAATAAGTACATGCCTGCATAATATTATATCAGCAAGCATGCAGATTTAACATTTCAGGAATACAATTTGTTGTTAATCAAAATGTAAAAATAATACTCAAATTTCTTTAGGCACAAAGTTGCCTTGTGAAAATTAATTTAACAGCAGGAAATGAACCAGCCTGCAACATCCAAACAGTAAAATCAATAGAATAAACACCACTGCCATCTGTGGAATAAACAGGAATGGAAAGTATTTTCAATTATTTACTGTATCATTACTGGAGGATGTTCAGATACCCAAACCTTAATTTGGCATTATCCTTAAAGAGTATTTCTGTGCAGATTAATCATTAAAATGTTCTTACGAGAATAATGAAAGGAATTTCTGCAGTAAATTAAGTATGATAAAAAAAAATAGACTAAATTTGGTTAGTTATACCTCAATTTCGTTGAGGAAAAGAGCCTATTAGCCTTAAATCTTTACAAAGGGAATAATCCATTGTAGCCTACTTTCAATTCTATGACGAATTTGTAATTTTATGTCTACTAGGGAAAGATATATATTTGGAATATTTCTTGCAGTATAGTGCAATCAAATTGTTTTCGTTTTCTAAAACATTTGATTTAACCTCTTAACCAGCGCCCCTATTTTTGAGAATTTTCTGAAAATGACATACCCAAATACAAATGTCTGTAGCTCTTAAACCATATGGTCCATATTCATAACTAGGCGAAACAGTAACAAATATTTTAAATGAGAAAATAAATAAAAGTAATTTATAAAAAATAGATCAACAGTAAAGAAATGTATGCGAAAATTTCAGATCATAATATCTACGACTACGAGCGTAGCCTTCGTCTGACTGGAAGAAACTTCGGACTACCGTGGACTCACTTCACCCTTTTCCTATTGAACTTTAAATAGTAAGTCAAATAGTATCATAAAACGAAATAATTGTTCACTCAAAAAATAGCAGTAAGTATAGTCTTACTTCTGGTAGTCTCGCTTGCAGTAGAGTGTCTTATTGCGGAGGAAGCAGGTGTCTTTCAGAGGCTCGCGACATGATGCGCAGTGCAGGCAGCGCTCGTGCCACAGTCCGTCCTGCACGCGGAGCAGGTACCTGTCCCGGATGAGCTCATTACACCCCTCACACACGCTCTTTCTCCACATGTCTGAAAGAAAGACCAACCTATAATCCATCTAGGTAACTTAATTAAGTTAATTTAAAAATCTAAATGGTCTTTACTCTTTAGCCTAACTTCCTGGCATATCCTGATCATTTAGGGCTGTGATACGGGTTTGAAGCTGATATGACAAATGCCATCCTTTTACAATACGAGTTATCCCAATAAAATGTAAAATAAAAGTTTAATGTGTGGACAAAGAATCACTGAAAAATAAAAAATGTGCGAAAACTAAAGTGAACTCACGAGCTTTAGGCTATAACAAAAACTATAACAGCATAAATACAGTGAACAGATGTGATTTGATGGTGTCTCTTCAAAAATAATGATTTCCAATATCTATTAAGATTATTCATTCAAACATAAAAAACGTTTATCTTTTAACTGAGCGAAATAGCATTAGGCTACTGTATGGCATAGGCTTCACCATATTTGTTCAACAACAGGAACGGCTTCTAATATTGGCTACATGACAAAACTTCACAACAACTTTAAAAGATGCAATAACCTATTAGACATAATACATGCACTTACCATTGAGGAGAAAATATCCGTTTGCAGCCCTGTGTAACTTTCGACAGATGCTCAGATAGTTAGACAGTTGTAAACGCGCACAAAAGCTCCATATGAAAATAAACCTGTGAGTCAGTTTACCTACTCTCTCTCTCTCTCTCTCTCTCTCTCTCATCAAAAGGTGGAGTGTGCGCAGTAAGTGTACAGCCATAACTTTACAGATTATGATGAAAATGGCTACATTATGAAAAACTTGAATTTATAAAGGGAGTATACAATTTAATTTAAATGGGTAAATGAATCTCCCTCAAGCATGAAATTAAGCAAGCGTGAATTTTGAACCATTATGCTCTGTTTGGGTCCGAGATAGGCTACCAAAGGACAAAGACCATGAAGAAAAAAAACAAAAAAAAAACATGCTAGGCTACTTAATATGGAAGTATCACTTATTGAAATGGTATAATAACTGATTATAAACATATATATTATTATTATTATAGGCTATATAGGAACATGATGGTTCAAACATGCCCAGGGGGCATAAACATATGTGATCTAATCTAAAGCATAAATGCAATGCATTTGACACAGAACCAAGCAGCGCACTCATTTTCTACAATTTGTTCTATATAACACAGCATAACTTTTCTGTAAAGTGCAAATGTACTTATACAAAAGATGGGTTTAAGATAGGGTTTTAATTAGATCAGATACAAATATTAAAAATGATCTGTTAATTTCTAAATGAATATTATCTTTTTACATACACACCATTGAGGTGATCTGAAACATCAGTTTTAAGTGTAAATTTCAAACATTTGTTTTGAGTTTAATTTATTCAGTCATGACCAGAACAGGGTCATATAGGCTATAAAATTGTTTATTTGAATTTAAAAATAAATAACTGAACTTAGGACTGATGATTAGTGATTTATATGACTGATAAATGACTAATTTTTATAATGAACACAGTACAAATTATATGATTTAAAATGAGCTAAAAAATAAGGAGATTTTTTTTAAATTAAATGTACTTTTTTAGAAATTCATTCAAAAGATTGTTTTGGGTAGTTTTGGGTAAGTTTGGGTAATAAATCTTAAATGCTACTTTCCCATTTGACAGATCAAACTGGATTAGCAAACACAGCATTTGCGCACTTAAAATGAGGAAGCCACAACAATCATGTTATAAAGTGAAAGTTAAATTATGGTTTGTATCGTTAAATGGCGCCATCTTGCGGGCGGAGCTCACTAAACCAGACAGTGTTTTGCTGCAATTTATGCTCTTTAAAGACTTTTGGTTCTGCAGGGTAAAAAAGGTTGGATGATTCAGTAAAATAAGGTTGATTGAAAATAACAACTTGCTTGTAAAAAAAAGCAAAAAAGTAGAAAGGATATAGCATTTAAATATTTAAATATTTATTTGGACAGAATTCTAAACTTAATTTTAGAAATTATTGTTTGGGTTTGATAAACATATTCCTTGAATAAAATATAATTTCTTTATTGCATTGTCTTGCCACAATGTATACTTATCTATTTACAGAAACATTTCTTTTCAATACAATACCAATAAAATTACTCTGTTTCCCCTGCAAATAAAAAAAAAAAATAATAATAATAATAATTTGTGCTTGGTATAAAATATGCAGCATACTGCAATATCTTCAATCAAGTTCGTTATTATATTAGTTACATAATAATATGTACAAAAAATTGTCCATTGGGAACTCGTGTCACGTGATCTGATGAGGTGCTTCGAGCATCTCCATTAGGAAAGTGTCTATGGGTGTGTCTCCAATCAGCTTGAAGAAAAATAGGTGCTCCAAACACTTCAGCCCGATGGATCGGAGGGCAGGGAGACGCAACAAAAGTTTAGCAAACCTGTTAAGCAGTGAGAGAAGATAGCAGATAATATTAAGAATGAGCAATAGATATGATCAGTATTTACTGAACAACAATGTGTAGGGCTGTACCTGCCAGGCTGGTCAGGGTATTTGTGTTTAGTGTAGGTCTCCAGTGAGGCGTAAACTTTCTCCCTCAGTGCCTCCACCTCCACTGGGTTGGACAAGCCTTTAGCGTCTATGAGAAGAGGCAATTTGCATGATTAATCATGTCTATCAACATCTCACAAAAGTCATTACATCTAATTTATTAAAGTTCCCTTTCACTGTAATCACAAGAAAAAAAACCCATTTTTTTTTGTGTTCCACAAAAGAAAGAAAATCACTGGGTTTAGAATAATGACAGAATTATATTATATTATATTGGGCAAACTATCCCTTTACCTTGAGAATATTATATTATATTATAAAATATAATATAATATAATAAAGTTAAAGGGATATTTCACCTAAAAATATATATATTATATTATTAAACTATCCCTTTAACTTGAATATTTTGTATAATATAATATAATCAAGTTAAATTTTCACCTAAAATATTATTATATTATGAGTAATATAATATTTTTTTTTACAATTTTGGGTGAAATATCCCTTTCACTTGATTATATTATATTATATTGTATTACATTATATTATATTATATAACTCCAAATGAAATAAAATGATTTATTTGAACTATGCGGCAGACAATTGTATATAGATGGCAATGAGCAACACACCAGGGTTGAAGAGGACGATGGCTCTAAGGCAGCCTAGTTCTGTCTTATCCATCTGCATATCCTTCATTTTAGACACCAGCTCGGTCAGTACCCTGTCCCACAAACACATACACACATACACAGTAGGTGTAATGAAATAAATGCTACAGATTTTCTGATTATTCTCTAAACAAACAAGATCCTCACCTGTTGAAGATGGATCCCACACCTGCACTGTGAGCACTGCTCCTGTGGACATGAAGACCTGTGCCCAGCAAGATGCCATCTTTAACCGTGATTGAGCGATGAGAGAATGAAGCAATGAGGAGCTCGTTCCATCCTGAAGGAGAAAAATGACATGAATAGCAGGAAAATCATTTCTATATCTCCCTCTGTCTTCATGAACTCAAAACAGTGCTCTTCATTAGTGATGATTATTTTAAGAGTGCATGTGCAATATTTGTCCAGCAGAGGTCAGCATTCCCACTTACACAACCAACATAGTACTGTCTGACCCTTTGACCTGGAGTGACTATGGACAATTGAAATAAAATAAAATGTAAATATTAGATCAATACCCTAAACTTAAAAAACAAAAATTAAAACTGCTACCTTTGCAACTAAAAGTTTAAGTTGAAAAATGACTAAAAATGAAATACAAATGAAAGCTATATAGAAATCTGAAAAAAAAAATAGTAATAAAATAGTAATAAAAATGATAAAAGCACACAACAAAATTACTAAAACAAAAAGGAAAACTTAAAATATTTTAAAGCCAATTCAAAATATGAATAAATACTATAATAGTATATAAATAATACTAAAATACACTGCAGGTGGTTTTAAGTGTGTTTCAGTAGAGCGCTTGTTGGTAAACAGTAACTTCAGTATCCTGGTCATGTATATTCGTGTATCTGTGTGAGTGTCACATACCTGCTCGAAGCAGAATGACCTGATCATCCAGAGGCAGATCGGAGAAATGTGGTATTCTCTTGGCCCACTCCACCAGAGTGAACAGTTGTTTGTCAGCTGCATGGCAGATATTAGTGACTGGGTCATTTGTCTGAGGAGGGAGGCCCAAAGATGTAAAGTGAAAGAGAAAGAAATTTGCGTTTTTTCATGAGGCTAAAGTCAACAGATATGTATTGTGTAAATTGTAATTGACCAAATGTCTGTCTTACAGAGTTGCCAGGGCTGCTCTCGGTGGATGTCTGAGTCTTGGGTTCGACTGCAAGCTCTGCATCCAGAATCTTATCCACAGGCATTTCTTCATTAAAACTGCTCGTTGATTCCACCTCATTATCACTTTTCTCCTTCCCACGCTGCCTCTCTTCCTGAACCGCTGCGGGGAATCACAGAGGTCAAGCAGAGCAGAGTAAATGAAAATTCAAAATCAGCGTAATTAAGAATTATCACACATTTGAAAATTCTTTAGGACTATACAGTTTATAGTGCACCTATTACCTTTATTTAACTGTGCTATATTAAAATATATTTTACTTTATTTAAAATTTTGTTTATATTTTTATTTGGTTTGACTTATTTTATTTTAAAGTATATTTTAGATATTATTATAAAACACATTTATAATATAAATATAATATATTCTATTATAAAAGCAGTCATATAAGGTTATGATAGAAATACTACCAATAATATATAATATAATAATGCATAATATTACAATTAAAATCTCAGTTGCACTTTATTTTGCAGTATGTGCACTTAAGTGTACTTGCCTAAGAAAGTACTGGGTAATATCATGTAACTACGTGGGTTAAGGTTAGGTTTAGGGTTAGTACCTAGTTATTGTAATTAATATAAAGTACATAGTATGTACATGCGGAACAGGACTATAAAATAAACTGCAATGAAAATCTCTTTTACAAGAGTGACCTGGCCACAAAGGCAGAAAAAAAAAGAAAGAAAACCCCACACCAAACAAAACAGCATTTCAAAGGTCAAAGAAACCATTTCCAAAAGGCCTATCCTCAGAGTCTTTAAGTGCTCAAACTTCCAATAATTATGGAGCAAACACAAACCTTCCCGCTTCATGCCCATGGCTAGGCACTTCTGGTAGCGGCAGTATTGACAGCGGTTGCGCTGACGTTTGTCGATCAGGCACTCTTTGATTTCTCGACACGTGTAGGTCAGGTCTTTTCGGATGGTCCTCTTAAAGAAGCCTTTGCAACCTTCACAACTATAAACACCATAGTGCTTCCCTGCAAACACAACCACATTTGTCATGAACCCCAGAAGAGATGGAGATGTATCTTGCATTAACTTCAAAACCAAATGCAACATCCGAACACCTCTGTGAGTTGTACCTGAAGATCGGTCTCCACAAATGGCACAGATGTGTTTGGAGAGGGATCCAGGGCTACTGCACTGGTAGCTGCTCATGTTGCCCAGCGGAGCCAATCCTGGTGGAGGCTTGATGTCTTCTGAGCAATTCACATTCAAAGAGTTCATCTGTGAGACAGGAAGAGGTGAGGAGAGACGGAAACAGTTGATCGTACAGTGCAAACACGAGTATAATTTATGTCACAACACAGCAGATTGTTTGTGTCCTTCCAACACAGCAGACACACGCACGCACACACGCGCGCGCACACGCACGCACACACACGCACACGCGCACACACACACACACACACACACACACACACACACACACACAGGCTGTGTCTGTGTGTTTATAACAGTGTCTAAGTGCTGTAATGCTTGATTTTGAGATTTTGACTCTGAGAGCACTGACATAACATTTCAAAGGGGAGGAAGGATATTTTGTCTCTCTCAGGAGAATTTACTATTTTTCCATCACGTCATTTTCTGCAATACTTTATTCAGCCTGCAGGTGGCAGGATATGGCCATGTAAATATTAAAGCTATATAAATATATAATATTAGAAATATAAATAAATACTATAATAGAATTTATTTAAATATATTCATTTAGCAGACAATTTATCCAAATCAACTTAGAAATAAGGAATACAAGAAGTACATAAATGCAACATAAAATAACACCGGTTAGATAACATTCTTTGACAGAAATTATACTGGTAGAAAACTGAAACTTCTTTGTTGTATTAAGGTTAATTTTATGATCCCTAAACACAATTAAATTCTCACATTTTTAATAACTTGGCAAAATTACAGCTTGATTGGAAATAAAACTTTGGTTTTTCTTTACTTTCTGTTGTTGTACATAATATGGGTAAAAAACATCATTGATCATTTTCACACAATTAATATGATCATTTCACTCTTTGACTGTCAGAAATGTAAAAAAGTCTTAATATATACTGTATTTTTTGCCTTTATTTTGATTAGATAAAACTCCAAAAAGTGGCCAAGAAACACCCATGTAACAATTTCAGAAGAAGAAACAACAGGCAAAATTAAAGTAGTGTGCTACAACAGCATTGCAAGCTTTTCAACACGTTTTCTTTTCATTTCAATATAATTTCAAGCATATTTAGACCTTGTGTATCTGTCGGTACATACTCTTACAGTTATTGATGTCCTTTCATTGGACTAAAAGCCTAAAACGTTTGTCTGAGTCAATGGCTTTCTCTAGCCTCCAGGGAGAAATGAGACACACATACACAAACATAAGCTGACCTCTGTAACACCAGGGCAACAGTATGAGTGACATTCATAGTACAACGTGATGCACATCACAGTGCATGTTCAGAATAGAAAATACTAGCTTAATACATACTAAATATTGTAAAGTATGCAATGCAGTAACATGATAAATTTAGGTCACATGATCTCATTTTGGGAATAAAAAGCAGTTCATTTTATTATCATTTTTAAATAATTTTGACTGAAAATTATTTTTTATGGCAGTCCGATAACAATGATTTAAAACTGCTATTTCAAAATATTTGTGAGTACGTTTATTTGGGGTTTTTGAGATTTGCATTTATTTATTTTAAAGGGGATAACAGTACAGTACTCGACATTTAAATAAATGTATTTCTGTCATGACAACTCTGAGTGTTTGGCATTGTATTGGAATAGTTATTGGTTATTGCTGCTGCTGCAGAGCAAGTAAGGGATTTGCTACTGCCAATACGTACACCGATAGTGCGCTGCAACTGCTACAGCAAATGCTGACCAAGTGTTTGAAGGTTGGGCAGCGAGCTCATTGGGTACTGATACAGCAGCCACCAATCAGCTGTGCCATATAGAGGATGATGTGATTGCAAGCTGATTGAGTTAAAGACCTATCAGCCTGTGCCATCTAGAGTTTCAAGACAGAACTTTTTGTATATGTTCCCAAGTTAGAAAGAAAAGCTCATTTCTAAGTTGGCATGCTTGACTCTGATTTTATTGCTTTTAGTTGGTGTCAGCCTGAGAGAGCACAGAATTATGGGAATGTGTTTACCTGAGGGCTGTTGAGAGTGTTAAAGCCCATACTGGGTGTAGAGGGCAAGGAAATGGATGGTGAGACCAGAGATGGGGTGATGACTGAGTAGGGAGAGGCCAGGCCATTCATGGACGAGCCCAGGGTGCTCATGGGAGAGTGCAGTGGGCGGGAGGAACTGATGACGGACGGATGACCCACCATGGAGCTCATGGGTGGCGGCTGAGAGGGGGGTGAATTAAGAGCACTAGTGTCTATGAAGAGATGAAAAGAGCGATTCATATTAGACAAGAGGAATTAAAATGTAGTGCAAAAATTATTGCTAATGACATTCACTCAGAAATTGCTAAGAATTACAAAGAAACCGCACGTGACACGCTGAATTAAATGTGAAATTTGAAACTGAATTAGTATTTTCTTGCAAAACATACTCCAATAATCTTAATTATTTACAACTTTAAAAAAAAAAAAATTACAGAGTAAATATTAATAAATAAAAAAAGAATGTGACAGGTCAGTATAAATATATCAGAAAGCAACAAATACTTTTTATTTAGCATGTCCAGACATCAGAGAACCGAGTAGCTGTGCTCGCGGGAACGTCCAGTACCTGTGGAGGCATGAGTGCCTTTGCAAAACATACATTTCCTCCATTAATAAGGTATAAATCTGTGCTGTGTGATTTGTAACACAAAATGTGCTGTTTGAGTAAATGTAAGAGGACACTTGACTGAGTCTATTAAATCTTTTCTGCTTTAAATATCAGTCAGCAGCTGATGGAGTGCTACATACTGGTAATGGTAGTTTGTACCATAACAAGCACATATAATCTATCTAACGTACAAGGACACACACAGGGCAAAGGTTGCACCTTTTTGCCAATAACGATAGTGTTGCAATCCGTTAACTCATTTCATCATTCACCAAGATGAGATCAAATCAAATTAATTTAAGATTAAATTAACATGAATACAGCTTCAAGCAGCTGCTTTATTGAGATGTGCAACACAAAACCTTCATTCATGGTTTTGTCAGATAAACTGACAAGGTGATTGTAACCGTTTAAGTTATTTACTGGCAGGTTATTTTAATTTACTGCTTAATGCATTACTGCAAAATAAACCCAGAGAGGATGATCATCAGGCATTGATGTAGATTTTAGCTCTTGTATTTTACTAAATGGCTATCAAGCTATCAACTATAGTACAATACCATAATACTCAAAAACAAGGACAAAACATTTTCCTTATTTAATCATTATCTTTATCTAAATCATCTATTATACTCATGTTAAGAATTCTGTCAAGCTTCATAGCTTGGTAACAGCACAAAATGCATACAAACAATCAAAATTAACAATTTACGTAATTATGACCATTACCAACTTGATATTGTGGTGGTGCCGTTCAAATGAATTTCCATGCAAACATTTCAGCGAAATTGAAAGATTTCGACAATAAGATAGCCCTTGTGAAATAATGTAGATTTTATTTAGCTCTTGTATTTTACTAATGACAGTCAAGCTATCAACTACAGTACAATACCATAATGCGCAACAATCATTTCAAATCAGGACAAAAAATGTCCTATCTATAAAATATCTATATATTTGATCATTCTCATGTTACACTGAGAATAATGAGAAATGTCGTTTTGAAGAATGAACCTCTTAAACTTGCAAATAAGAAGCGTTTTCTGTCAATCTCACAAAATGCATAAACTTAATCATGATGTGAATTTCTGTCCAAACATTTCAGCGTACTTGAGACATGACCTGAATGTCTAAAATTAGCTTCTTTTGTAATATTAGAGAGATAAGAGTGCATTTAAATACAACATTTTTTTTTATTATTTACTAGGCAAAATCAAGCATTACAGCACTTAGACACTGTTATAAACACACAGACACAGACACAGCCAGTGTGTGTGTGTGTGTGTATGTGTGTGTGTGTGTGTGTGTGTGTGTGTGTGTGTGTGTGTGTGTGTGTGTGTGTGTGTGTGTGTGTGTGTGTGCGTGTGCGTGTGCGTGCGCGTGTCTTAAGACTCTGGGCAGAAGGGAAAATATCCGTGGAGGATGGTCAAGATGCCTTTGGTAGGGAGGAAACATGGCCAACCAGTGATCCACATGTCAGCCTATCCTCAAATGTCTCACCGGATTGATTACATTCAAATCAGACCACAAAAGTCAAACGTGTGAAACACCATTTTTATGGCTGCGGTACCAAAAAAAAAAAAACATGGCAAACTAATGTTGACGATCAAATTAATACCGATATTTTTTGTGGGTTATAGGATTGCCCTCATCACAAAATATATTTCTTACCTTTAACTATATGACAAAATATATGACATACAGACATAAAATGGATTGTGCAATTTATTTTTACTTTAAAATATACAAAAATTTATAATGGAAGATATCGAAACTGACATCCTGTAGATGGCAGGATACTTTATCTCTATTTCTGCAGACTTGCATTTCATAAAGTTAAAAACAACTTTTGTATTTTTAGATGCATCAACCTTTGGCTGATAATTCAGATCTTATTCTTCTGAGACAGTCAATGTGCCTGACATTCATCAGGATTTCACAATGACACTGCAGTGCCCATGATCTTTGTACAGCTGTCTGATAGCAAAGTGCAGCCTTTGGTAGACTACTATCAAGTTCAGAGGAGAGACCACATGAAATTGCACAGGCCAGTGGAGGCACAATCACGTACATTGTCAAAACGCACACACAAAAAAACTTGCATTTCATGCAAAAAACTATCAGTATCCTCAGATACTCTGTACACTCAAAACAGAGAAAGCTGTATCGTTTCAATGACCATGACAAGACTAGCCCTCAGTCTGACATTAGTCACGGATTCAAGAGCTGGAACACAACAGGATTTAAAAGGGGCTTCTGATTGTTAATGACTGGTCAGCTGATGTGTGGAGTCTCCAGCAGGGCTCGAATTCATTAAGCCTCTCACTAACTAACTAATAATTCACAATGACATGATAGAGAGCGAAAGTTCATTAACTATGTTTTTCTAGACTTCATTCTGAATCTATTATATTTATTGTATTATTTGTGTATTGCATATAGTAAAATAAATTTTTGGATTTTTACAAATATTTAATTTTTTATTTTACTGTTTTTTTATCGATTGTTTATTAACCCTGTTCCTCTGAGAAAACAAATGCAAAATAGTAAAAAGAGAAAAGCAATCAATGTTGCTTGCTAACAGAGAATTACAAAGATTGGAAAGTGACATGGACCACATAAAGAGAGTGAGTGCGCCATTACAAAATGTACAAAAGAAAAGACACACATTTATCTAGATATATAAATAATGATTAATATTTAGACTTCTATTGGTTTCAAATAATGATTGATTTTTAAATAATTTTAACTGTAAAAGACAGTGAAAATGCGACAGTAAAATCCTGTAAATCGGTTAACAGCAAATTCCTGTACTATATATGGAGAAAAAACTGTAATAGATCTAACCTAACATTTCGTGTAATTTTACAGTAAAATACTGTTAAATGTACCATTTTTTTTAAAGTAAAAATAACAAATCAACATATCATTTACAGTGAAAAACTGGAAGCTGACATTCCCACAATTCCCTGTGACACTTCACATTTTATGGTTTTTAATTTTAATAATTATGTTTCATAGTTTTTCTTATCAAACATGTGCATTAGAGTTAAATGTTAAATCTTATGTTGAGAAATTATGTTTATTGCATTATTTTAGTGTCATGTTATTATTACATACCATGATGTTTTGTGTTTGTGTGTATGTATGACACTGTGTGAATCTTGCATATTCCCCGCAGCTTGTGGAAAAGCTACTTATAATGAACTTTGGTGGTAAAGAGAAAAGCCACATGATGAATCCGTGTTATTATGGTGAATGTCATTATATGTTAAAAGTACAAAACAGATGTTAGCAGTAGCACCGTGGTATTGCTAAAGTTTGATTTTCCGTTTAAAATGTATTTGTTTTTTGGAGAAATTTGTTCTGTAAATATGTTTACATTTCTACTGCATTCTACAGCTGCCAGATTCAATTATTTTTTACAGTGTATTTTAATTGTTTTTTTTAACAACATTATATAATTTATTATTATATTATTTTATTACCTTATATTATTTTAGATTCAGATGATTAGATTAGATTAATAGAATGTATCAACTACAAACAATGCCAGCCTTATTCCTAAAAGAACCATTTTGCATTTTCAGAATAATAATAAAAAAAAATACTGAATGTGATTCCATAGAAAAGTAAAAGTGTAAAAACTTGTAATAAGCTAACTTAAACTGCTGGTTATAATGCAAAACAGCTAGTTAAAAGAAAAACTTTTCAAAATAAGCCATGTTATTAAAGTACATTTTTTACTTCACACACACACACACACACACACACACACACACACACACACACACACACACACACACACACACACACACACACACACACACACACACACACACACACACACACACACACACACACACACACACACACACACACACACACACACACACACACTTACTTTATGAAAGCCAAAAAGGTTCCCATCATTCTTAATCTTTTGAATCGCTTATTTCTGTCCTAAATAAAGTTGATATCTGATCAATAATGGCACTAAACTCTCTTCTCATCACTGACAAGTATTTTCAACCAATTTACAGACACTTCAGCTAAGAAGATGGGGGTTGAAAGAAGGGAAACAGACACAAAAAGGTGGAAGGGGGGCAGAAGTGATTGAGAAATGGGACACTGTCCCACTCTATCCCAGTCTGCTGTGAAGAGCTGGAAGACATTAAATCAACCCTGATTACCACCATGTGTCCATAATCCCCCAAAGCCCAGGACTACACACACACACTACTTCATTAACCATATCATAAACTAGTTTATCGGCACACACAGTCTTTATGTAAATGATTAACCTATACACTGAAGATAGCATCTACATGTGGGTGCTGCCAATAAATGTCCTCTTGTAATCTTTCTTTCTTCTGAACATATCTGTATCTAAAAAAAAGAATTACAGGCAATAATACTATCTTTACTACCTAAACATTTCATTCACCGTTCTTAAAATGTTAACACATACAAATGTACACAGACAGTCCCCCGCTCATGTTTTTCTTATCAGTACTGCTGTAATAATGCATTATGTTTATGCTCATGTCCCCAGAATCACTGACAGAGGTGGAAATGACCAGGACTCATGCATGGCCTCAGGTGGTCTGGGACATGTTGAGATTTTTTCATGAGCAGAATTGAGCACTGTCTAACATTACAGATGAAATATAATTTTCTAGAGGGATTTTGTGTTTGAGTGTGTGTTCTGTTGCACAAAAGATATACTGTATGTCTATAACTGCAGTATGTATGACAGGGTGAGTGCTTGGGAAGGTAATAGTTAAGTGAATACTGAAGAATAATAGATTTTGACTTGAGTAAAGCGGAATGAAGTTAATGAACTGAGTGTGTCCAGTAGTAACCTTTGTATTAATCTGTTCAAAACAACCACATCGTCACATGCATCACTCAGATTTCAAATAACTTCTGCTGACAACTGCTTTATAGTCACACATGAAAGAGTAAAATAAAGACTGATGGACAGAAAAACAGACAGTCAGACAGATGATAGAACGATAGAATGATCGACACAGACGGACGGATGGAAGGACGGATAATACTGCACACTAAACGTTACAGTCTGAAAATGGACATCAGAAAAATGCTGACCGAAGGCGATATGCTGACATTTGGAAATAAAGGAACATTAATCAGTTTCAAAACATCCTGTCACATCGAGATCATATGACATCTGATAATCTGTAGCATTGAGGATGGTATAGTAATGGACTAAAAAAAACAATTAATGTTTGTGATATCATACACTTGATGACTCGGTAATGTCACAATGTAACAATCAGCAGAGATCCACGGGGGCTGTTCCACTGAACATTGCTCAAGATACCGTGAAGTAACAGTGTTCAGCGGCAGCCAGATCTCTTTATTTGTTAAAATGAACCTAAAGTGAAAACAATTCAAAAGCAGAGGCTGACCCTCAATAGCCTGAATTCTGGAGAACTGCGAACCTCAAAACAATGTCAAGATGACCCGTCTACTATATTTGCATTATATTCACTGGTTCCCAAAATAGTCTGATAGTCTTTTATTAAATGATGAGTCTTATTAGCCAGCCAGGTCAAAACACTCTCAAACTCACAAGGTTTTGGATTTCAATGAGTCTGACCAATCCTTCACTGATAGAACTCACTGATATGTACACTACCATTTAAAAGATTGGGGTGGGGAAGATTTTGTAAATGTTTTTGAACGAAGCCTGTTTTTCTCACCAAGGGTGGATCTATTTGACAAAAACTACATTAAACCAGTAATAATTAAAAATAAAATGTAGAATTAAGTTATGTTCATTTATGTGAAATATGATTACAATGTAAACCGTTTTCTATTTGAATATATTTTAAAATGTGATTTATTCTTGTGATGTCACATGACCCAGAAATCATTCTAAAATGCTGATTTGGTGCTCATGAAACATTTCTTATTAATAATCATATCAATGTTGAAAACAGTTGTGCTCCTTAATATTTTTTTGTAACAAATGTAAAAGTGTTTGATCAGTTCAATGTATAATAAAATATAAATTTCTTAAAAAAAATTACTGTTACTGTTATTTCCTGCTGTTGGTGCAAAACAAACGAACAAAAACAACAAAAAAAAAACAGTAGGAAACAATGGATAAGGGTCACACAGTTGACCAGTTGACCAGTCAGGAAAATTACCCAAGACAACAATTTCTGTTCCAAAATTCCTGAAACTGCTTGTTCTTGAGGGTTTAACAGAGGATCAAGTTTCTTAAGATAAGAGACTGATAAGAGACATGTAGAAACAGTTAAGGCACAAACACCCACCCCAATACATGTGCATTCTCAATCTTCAGGATAAACTTTCTAGTATAACTTTCTAGAAATCAACCTGTCTTGGGATATCGTGTCGTTCCAAACCAGTAAGACTTTCATTCATCTTCGGTACACAAATTAAGATATTTTTATGAAATCTTAGAGCTTTCTGTACACTCCATTCTTGACAGCCTATACAAGTGAAACTTTGAAAGCTCAAAAGTACTGCCTAACACACAAGAATGAACCTCATTGGTTACGCAGCACGTTTGAGCTTCCAGAAGATGTTTGTTCTTGCGCGTCATTCCTGTTCGGTTGAGCTTCTGTTTATGTACGCTGACCAATGTTTATGTGCGTAGACGGTTAAATTAAATCTGTTCATCATATAAAGCGATCGAGTCTCTTCAGAAATTTTTGACTAAACCACTCAATTCATATGGATTAGTTTTACTATCTCTTTATGAACCTTTTGAAGCGTCAAAGTTTCAGTTGTATAGGCTGTCAATGGAGAGTAGAGAAAGCTCAAGATTTCATAAAAAATATCTTCATTTGGGTTCGAAAGATGAATGAAAGTCTTTCGGGTTTGGAACGACATAAGGGTGAGTAATTAATGATAGAACTTTCATTTTTGGGTGAACTAACCTTTTAAAGGAGACACACACACACACATTTTTTATCACAACATTTTTTTCTTTTGTCAAATCAACTTATATAATTTATGTGGTTCAGATAACATAATATTTTGAGTTTTTGCTAATTAAACCAATCTCCTTCATTGTATCAACAATTTTTTTTTATTTCAATGAAGTTCAAATTAAGGCCACCAGGTTACTTACTTTTTCAAGTTAAACCACCAATTTTTTTTACAGTATACAGTCTAGCAGCATTAAACAGCAGCATGTGTGAAACCACAATGCTGTCAGCCCTACACATAACCTTTAATAACTTCAGCAAAAGAGAGAGGTGAAGAAAAAAAATAAAACAAAAGAACTGGTAAAAGTAAAGATTAGGATAGAAAGGGAGTCTAGTGTTTATGTCAGTGTTGAGTCAAATGTATAAAATATTGAAAGATGTTTTTCTCAGTATTGATCACAAACACTAACCTACTGCCAATCCTAAGCGGCTCTTTGGAAAAACACACCTCTACCTACATTTTGGCAAAACTCCAAAGATGTACCTATACATTAAATTTCCTGCAGTTTACAAATGAACACTAGAGGCAGTAAAACACTAACATTATGATAACAGAGGCAGATTATCAGTTAATAAAGATGCACAATTCTTTGCACAATATTAAGTTCTCTTACGAGAGGTTCTCTCGTATTGCGTAAGTTTAGCTTACGCTACAGAAAGATTCATCTTGAGATATTGAAGCCAAAAAATTATCCTTAATTTTGTATTCATTGTCAACGCAGTGCAGCAGCTAGCAGACCTAGAGCAGGCCATCTCACGTGCTCATTGGCTGCCCTGCGGGCAACTGCTGCAGCCTACCAGTGAGCCCGGCGTGACGTCACGCCCAATGAAGGGCGCCCGCGCCTTCATAGCGTCACAGCCCGCCAGAATGGGCGTGGCTTAGCGTATAAAAATAGGGGCTGTAGGCTGACATCCCTGATTTTTCGTCTCTTCAGCGAGCTCTTCGCATCGCTGGATAAAGCCACCACCGCCATTGAACAAGCGAACAGCCAGCTTTGGACAGCGCTGAGGAAGCCGGCCGTCTCGCCACCTTCAGCCATCCGTGCGAGCTACGCTATCCGGCGACGTATCCTTTTTACCTTGCATATTCTAAAAAGAGCAGCGAGTTTCTTTTTTAAGATGCCTCGCGTTTCCTGCGGCTCGTGTAGGGCCCCGCTCAGCGACGGAGGCCGCCATGTCATCTGCGCTCTCTGCCTGGGCCTTGAACATGCGGAGCTAGCCCTCGGACACGGGGGCTGCGAGTTCTGCGAAGCGCTTCCGCTGTCAACCCTGCGGGCTCGACTCGAAGCCTTCAACTCGGAAGCAGTCACTCCGCCTTGTCCGGGACCGCGCAAAAAGAAGCGCCGCTCCCAGAGACAGCCGGAAGCTGTGGCCACAGCGACTCGCTCGCCGGAGGACCTCCCTCGAGCTTCGCCTTCACCTCCCCCCCTCACCGACGCGCAGCTGCCGCTTATGAGCCTCACTGCCGTCGCATCTGAAGATGAGGTCGAGGAACACGCCACAAGGGACTGCTGCTCCATCCTGGCATCGGATAGCGAAGAGTGGTCTCTTCTCTCCGACTCCTCGTCGATCCAGGAATCCGTCCGTACCCGCGCTGGAGCTGACGCGGAACTGATGCGCCTGTTAACGCAGGCTGTTGACCGACTCGGGCTCGAGTGGTCGCTGCCGAAGGAACCCGTCCCGAACAGGCTCGACGGATGTTTCCTCCAGAGCCGCCGTCGTCCAGCTTGAGCGAGCAGGCGCGCCCCGCTCCTGCCTGAACTGCACACGGAGCTAACGAAGTCTTGGAATGCACCGTTGTCCTCGAGACTTCAGTCCCATGCCTCCGCGTCGCTTTCCCAAGTGGACGGCGCCGCCGAGAGAGGGTATGCGGCTATTCCCCCGGTGGAAGAGGCGGTCGCAGCGCACCTTTGCCCGCCCTCCGCGAGTTGGCGGTCACGGTCAGCCCTCCCGTCAAAAGCCTGTAGAGCCACATCCGCCTTGGTCGGCCGCGCTTATGCCGCCTCCGGCCAGGCCGCGTCTGCTCTCCATTCCATGGCTGTGTTACAGATCCTGCAAGCCGACCTCCTCCGGGAGTGGGACGAGAAGGGCCGGGATCCAGCTGCGGTCACAGACCTGAGAAGTGCGACGGATCTCTCTCTCCGCGCCACTAAAACAGCAGCTCAAGCCATCGGACGAGCCATGGCCGCTTTAACCGTCACAGAGAGGCACCTCTGGTTGACGCTCGCGGATATGAGGGAAGCTGAGCGCGCCACTTTTCTGAACGCGCCGCTCTCCCCCACTGGTCTCTTCGGCCCAGCGGTGATCGGGATCGTTGACCGTTTCTCCGAGGAAGACCACGCAGGCCATGAACCTCTTCCTGCCGCGACGCTCAAGCTCCG
Source organism: Meda fulgida (assembly GCA_030578275.1). Lineage (NCBI taxonomy): Eukaryota > Metazoa > Chordata > Actinopteri > Cypriniformes > Leuciscidae > Meda > Meda fulgida. Next base: position 11,179,951 of record CM060635.1, read on the forward strand.
CTACAGGCCGCTCTCATGAGAAGCAAGGCCAGCCTCCTGTACGAGCCAGCACACAGCGTCCAGCACAGCCTCAGCCTACGCAGCGACGCCAGGGCGGCCGCCCTAGGTCACGCTCAGACAGCCGTCACAGACCGCCACCCCCCAGAGGGCCTCGGCAGAGGATTGTGTTGAAGTCTGAGCACACGAAGCCCTCCTAACAAAGAGAGAGAAAAGACACGCGTGTCCCGCTGCGGCCGGTCCGCCGTCAAAATTCATTTCCCTGTCAGTCCCCTACAAACAGGCTACTGCAGTGGTTCATTTAGCAGCCAACGAGCCGGTTTATTCACCCTCTCGCCTGCACACAAACGCCGTTTTCACGGCGAACCATAGAAATCTAAAAAAAGAGTACAATATCTGGTCCGGCTCGCGCCGGTGGTGTTTTAAGTGTAGTGAAAGTGCCCGCGCCCCAGTGTTCACCCCTACACACAAGCACATCAAATCTCAGGTCGATCACAGAGCACACTCTCATAAAGCACAGAAAAGCCGCTCGAGTGTTGAATGTAAGAAATGTGTCCACAGGTCTGTGCGCCCACTATCTGCCCGCTCTGTTACACGGTCAAAGAAGCAGGTTATGAATGTGAGTCTCGTGCCCGCCGGAGAGCGTTCACGCTTACTAACACACACCTCCCCTCGGGCGCCGCCCGCGCGTTTAAGTGTTATCAAAAAATGCAGGGCATTGATAAGACGCTCCCCATCCAGTGCGATCGGGGCGTCAAATACACTTGTAAGTCTCGTGCCCGCGCACACGCGCTCACGCTTACAGGAAGGTTTTCCGCCCAGAGCGCTGCTCGCGCGTCAAAAAGTGAAAAGAAAATGTTCCTCATCCCTTATGATTGGGACATCTCACATAAATCAGCCGGTTTCGGGTTTCAGCGAGCAGCCATTGCCCAGAACTGACAGCTCGCGCGCCGCGTTTTCGGCTCCGGTTCAGTTTCACAAGCCAGCGAATGGCAGCGAGTTGAACACGGAGGCCATTCGCCCCCTAGCGGCTCACATAGCTGCGTGGGAAAATATCCCAGGGATTTCGGAATGAGTGTTGGGCATAATAAAGCAGGGCTTTACACTCCAATTCCGTCGGCGTCCCCCGCGCTTTCGAGCCCGGACCGCGACGATAGTGAATGCGGAAGTAGCACACCTACTTCACGCAGAAATAGCGAAGCTGCTATGCAGAAGGGCCATAGAAAAGGTACCGCCTTCTCTGAGCGAGTCAGGCTTTTACAGCTGATATTTTCTCGTACCCAAGAAGGACGGAGCCTTCAGACCTATCCTAGATCTGAGACATTTGAACAAAGCGCTTGCGAAAAGACCGTTCAAAATGCTTATGACCAGAAAAATCCTCGCGCACGTTCGCCCGAGGGACTGGTTTATTTCTCTAGATCTGAAGGATGCCTATTTTCAGATTCAGATAATACCCCGTCACAGGCAATTTTTGAGATTCGCCTTCGACGGTCAGGTATATCAATACACCGTCCTGCCGTTGGGCCTGTCTCTATCACCCCGTACATTTACGAAGTGCATGGACGCGGCGCTCGCCCCCCTGAGGAGTCAGGGGCTGCGAATAATGAACTATCTGGACGATTGGCTGATATTGGCGCAGTCAGAGACAGAACTGCTATCTCACAGAACAGTGCTTCTCAGTCACCTGGAAAGTTTGGGTCTCACGGTCAACTGGACCAAGAGCTCATTAATGCCCAGCCAGTCGATTTCCTTTTTAGGAATAGAACTGGATTCTCTGGCAATGACGTCTCGTTTATCGACACAGCGCGCGCGCCGTGTTCGCCACCTAGCCGCATCTTTCCAGAAGGGCAGCTTTCTCCCTTTGAAAACGTTTCAAAGGATGCTAGGCGGTATGGCATCAGCTGCAGCGGTGCTTCAGCTGGGCTTACTGCGCATGCGCCCGCTCCAACGCTGGTTGAATGCTCGCGTGTCTCGCCGAGCTTGGGTTTCTGGCGGCCAGAAAATCAGAGTGACTCAGACCTGCATAGCGGCTCTGCAGCCTTGGTTAGTAGCCTATTGGTACCAGCAGGGAGTGACGATGGGAAACTTCTCTTATCGGAAAGTCGTTTCGACAGACGCGTCCAACTCGGGATGGGGCGCGCTGTTCGAGGGCAGACCGGTCTTTGGCCAGTGGTCAGACCAGGAGAAGTGTTTTCACATAAACTGTCTGGAAATGATAGCAGTCGAGAACGCGCTGAAGTGCTTCCTCCCGTTCATACAGGACCAACATGTTCTTGTCCGCTCGGACAACATGTCTGTGGTGTCCTATGTAAACCGTCAAGGCGGTGTCAGATCCAGAAATCTCTGCAATCTGACGGAACGCCTCCTTATTTGGTCCCAGATGCACCTGCGCTCGCTGAGGGCGGCGCATGTGCCTGGCCATCTAAACGACGGCCCAGACAGACTATCCAGGGACAATGTTCCCCCAGGGGAGTGGTCCCTGCACCCCCAGACGGTCCTGAAACTGTGGCGCCTCTTCGGCAGAGCGGAAGTCGACCTATTTGCGTCGAGAGACAACGCTCAATGTCCGAGGTTCTTTTCAAAGGACGAGGATGCGTTGGCCCAGGTTTGGCCCAGCCTCCCACTATATGCTTTCCCTCCGGTCTCTCTGTTACCACAGGTGATCAAGAGAATCAGGGAAACGCGCCACCCGGTGCTCCTCATAGCCCCGCGTTGGGAGAATCAGATTTGGTTCCCGGAACTAGCACGGCTGTAATGCACAGCTCCGGGGCCGATTCCGGTGAGGGCGGATCTCCTCTCTCAGGCTCGCGGTACGATCTGGCATCCCCATCCAGAGCGCTGTTCTCTGCACGCATGGTTGATCAACGGGTACTCGTTACCCTGCCAGAAGGAGTGATGAACACGATCACGCAGTCTAGAGCTCCTTCCACGAGAAGGCTCTACGCGTCTAAATGGTCGGTGTTCTCCAGATGGTGCACCGTCAGAGGTCTGGACCCTCGGACATGCGGGGTGGCGCATCTGCTCACTTTCCTACAAGAGTTTTTGGATAAGGGGAGATCCCCATCCACACTCAAAGTATATGTGGCGGCCGTATCAGCGTTCGCAGAACCGACGCACGGCCAATCACTAGGAAGGCATGAATTGGTCATCCGCTTCCTTAGAGGAGCTAGAAGGATGAACCCGCTGCGCCCCCCGTCGGTTCCTGTGTGGGATCTTTCATTAGTCCTCGAGTCCTTGAAAGCTTTTCCATTTGAGCCACTAGAATCCATGGAGTTGAAATATCTATCTCTGAAAACCGTTTTTCTGACTGCACTGTCGTCAGTGAAACGTGTGGGGGACTTGCACGCGCTGTCTGTCAACGCGTCGTGTCTCGAGTTCGGGCCGAATGACTCTAAAGTCATCCTCAGACCTAGACATGGCTATGTTCCTAAGGTGATGGGCACTCCATTCAGAGCGCAAGTTATTCCACTATCAGCTCTGCCAGCATCTGACAGTGAAAACGAAGTGAATCCCCTCTGCCCTGTCAGGGCGCTGAGGTGTTACGTTACGCGCTCCGCCTCCTTCAGGCGTTCAGAACAGCTCTTTGTTTCGTTTGGTGGGGGCACCAAGGGTCTCGCCGCCTCGAAACAAAGCCTGTCCAGATGGATAGTGGACGCTATAGCAACGGCATATGCGTCAACAGGTCTGCAATGCCCTCTGGGCATCAGGGCTCATTCCACGAGGGGCGTTGCCTCATCGTGGGCTTGGTCCAGTGGGATTTCTATCCATGACATATGTGTAGCGGCGGGCTGGAGCTCCCCTTCTACCTTTGTCAGGTTTTATAACCTAGAAGTTCCCGCCTTGCAGGCTAAACTTTTGTCAGTCTAAAGGAGATGTGTATTCTGCCCAGATCTTCCTGCTCAGATCACTCTCTCGTGACTCAGCTCTCCTGGTTGAACTGCACCAGTAGGGTATGTGCCATGTGCCTATACAGACCAGCGCGCTGCTCTGTATTCCTTATGTGTGCTTAGATGCAAGTGATTTTATCCTAGTGATTTAGTGACCTTATTTCTTCCATTTATTGGGTTCCTCTGAAAGTTTGAGGACTCATGGTGGATGCTTGGCACGCACGGCGTTGACAAATTGTTCCCGTAGCTTAAGCTAAACTTACGCAATACGAGAGAACCTCTCGTAAGAGAACGATACTCGGTTACTTGCGTAACTTCGGTTCTCTCTAGAGAGGGAACGAGTATTGCGTAACCGGCCATGCTCGCGCCACGAGCGACTTTGCTTCAGTCGACGAAAAACCAGGGATGTCAGCCTACAGCCCCTATTTTTATACGCTAAACCACGCCCATTCTGGCGGGCTGTGACGCTATGAAGGCGCGGGCGCCCTTCATTGGGCGTGACGTCACGCCGGGCTCACTGGTAGGCTGCAGCAGTTGCCCGCAGGGCAGCCAATGAGCATGCGAGATGGCCTGCTCTAGGTCTGCTAGCTGCTGCACTGCGTTGACAATGGATACAAAATTAAGGATAATTTTTTGGCTTCAATATCTCGAGAAGATGAATCTTTCCGTAGCGTAAGCTAAACTTACGCAATACTCGTTCCCTCTCTAGAGAGAACCGAGGTTACGCAAGTAACCGAGTATCGTTATTATGACCTTAAAACACTTTTACCATTGTGCATGATTGTTTTGATGTAGTAAACTTGCACTGTAACTCATCTCGTACAGCATTGCACTTGCGTTTAGGAGCGGTCCTGAGAAACACGAATCACGATTAAAAAGCAAAAACAATGCATTTTTATCTCATGTTTTCTTTGTCAACTAATTGTTACGGCTTAGGGTAGGGTTTAATGTAGGTGGTATGCTACAGAGCATTAATCTTTTTAGTATCACACTAATGATATGCACAACAATCACTGAATAACACAGTGCCACATTCAAGTTCTTCTGTTTTGGATGAAACTGAATGTGCTTTTAAATGTAACTCTTTAAAAACTTAACATTTCACTTTAAAAGTGTCAAGTAAAATGCAAAAAGCATTCATGCAGAAACATAATTTTGCAGAGACTTTGCAAAATGGCCTGTGTTGATCAAACCCTATTCAAATTATGTTATGGTCTTATATGAAACAATTAAAAGCATGCTGCTGCAGCCTGCAGGGCTACAAAACAAGGTTTTCTTATTACGGCTATTCTGAGGTGGTTTGATTTAGCTGTTAGGAGAAACAATACCAGCTGATTTATTGGATAAAGCAATATGGATTAAGCATGTGGACACCACACCCACTTGTGCTTCTTAATCACAAAACCAGACATTAATGCTGGTCCTCCCTAATGAATTCCACTCTTCTGGGAAGGTTTTCCACTATATATTGGAACACAACGAACTACAGAAAAAAATGATCATCAATGAGGTCAGGTACTGGTGATGGGGTTAAGCTCAGAGTCGGTGCTCCAATTCATCCTAAATATATTATAAAAAATTGTTGTTGTTTTTTTGTCCATAGAATGAAAGTAAATTATGTCCAATGTTGTTTTGGACCCCCTTGACCCCTTGGCAAGTTTTATTTGTTGCATCAACATTCAGAGAAAGGTAGAAACAGAAAGAGAAAGAACAACAGAGAGTGACTGACCGTCAATCAGCGATGACAACTTCCGTCACCGCTTTCTATTGTGCAATCAAAAGGGAGTTTGTCCTTGTCAGTAAAAGTATTTACACAGACCCACACCCACAAACGCCCTCAACAGAACTATTGTCAGAGAGAGACAGAGATGGTGAATGCGTAGAAAGAGCACATGAGAAACAGAGAAGAAAAGAAGTGAGGGGGTGAAGTACTGCAAATGTGTGAGATATTAAGTGATGTACCGAAAATAGATTGATCCAAGCAGACTTTCCTAAAATATTCGCAATACTCCATTTAAACAGCATTAGAGTAAAGAGCCTTGCCAAGTACTCTCGCTGTCAACGACTGAGATCAGAGGTAACAAGTTAATTACAAACAAGCTACAACAAGCTAATACATATATATATATATATACATATATATATATATATATATATATATATATATATATATATATATATATAAATATTACTGTTTTTACTGTATGTTAGAGCAAATAAATGCAGTCTTGGTGAGCAAAAGAGACTTTTAAAACCCTTTAGCGTATAATACATATATTATAATTTTAAAAAATTATAAATAAATTCAGAATAAAATAAACCAAAATCAAGCAAACTCCCACCAAAAAACAATCAATAAAAAAAAAAAAAAAAAAAAAAAAAACTACAAATCCTTCATGTGTTGGTTGTATGTTAGAACAAATAAACGCAGTCTTGGTGAGCAAAAGAGACTTTTAAAAACCCTTTAGCGTATAATACATATATTATAATTAAAAAAAAATTATAAATAAATTCAGAATAAAATAAACCAAAATCAAGCAAACTCCCACCAAAAAACAATCAATAAAAAAAAAACAAAAAAAAAAACTACAAATCCTTCATGTGTTGGTTGAGTAAGTCAAATATATTATTAAATATGATTGAATCAACCAGACTATTTTGAGTTAATCAACTGACTATTTTGAGTTACAATTAAACACATTTTTACATCAATGAAAAAAAAATTGTAGGTTAGACCTTCATCAGTTTGGGGTGGGACTTTTCATTTGTCCAACCAATGGCAGGTCAAGAGATCAGGAAACCTGTTTGAAAATAATAATTACTTTACAAACCAATTCTAGTTGTGAATTTAAGCGGTTAATCCCTTGCTTAGAAATAATAAAAGGTACAACAGCTTCTTTACTCACGCCAAAAAAACACATACCAATACATCCCTAAAATTGCAATTGTCACGATCTAATCCGATTTCGAAATTAGTCAAACAAGTGTTTTTCCAATTGTTTTACAAGCACAGTTCTCTCATCTCCCCTTAGGATGCACCAGTCGTGTTGTTCCTGAGAGCATAAGCATAGCAGTTTGGGACCAGGTATTATTATCAGATACTCACGGTGGTTGTAGTGACCATTCTCTCTGCCGTGACTCTGACCGTGAAGAGGCAACACTGGCGGATGCCACATGACCGCAAGCACCACTCAACTAAAGCTCACCGGGCACAGTAGAGAACCTGTCCGAACACAGACTCAGTCCACTGATGGAACAGATGGGATATGAGCGAAACAGGACGGCCGTAGGGGAAGGATCCGCAGGGAGGAGTCTGCTCGTTTATGGGATTACTCGGATTATCAACGATTGAATCCAGCAAGAACCGTTTACTGCCACAAAGATCAGCCTCCCTCCAAGCTTTGACAAGACTCCTTCTGCACAGCCCACGTCTGCCCGGACAGAGGCTCAGGGTATCATTAAATCTATCAGCCCAGATGGGCCACCTGTTGCCAGGCCAGGGATGAAGTTTGCTCAAGTGTGTGTAAGAGATTCAAATAACGAAGCAATTTGTTTGATTCAGATTTTAAGATTGTATTTACAGTAGACATGATTATGAAATAAATTCTATAATTTACCATAATATGACAGTAAGATGGGCATATGAATACTACTATTAAAGGATTAGTTCAATTCAGAATTACAATTTCCTGGTTATTTACTCAGCCCCATGTCATCCAAGATGTTAATGTCTTTCTTTCTTCAGTAGAAAAGAAATTAAGGTTTTTGAGGAAAACATTCCAGGATTTTTCTCCATATAGTGGACTTCAATGGGGTACAACAGTTGCAGTTTCAGCGCAGCTTCAAAGGGCTCGACACAATCCCAGCCGAGGAATAAGGGTCTTATCTAGCGAAACGATCTGTCATTTTCTAAAAAAACAAAAACATTGATATAGTTTTTAACCACAAATGCTCACCTTGCACTAGCTCTACGATGCGCCGCGCATTACGTAATCATGTTGAAAGGTCACACGTGACATAGGCGGAAGTACCGTTTATAAAGCGAACGTGCAAAGACTAAGTCAAACGCATAAATCATTTTGAAGTTGGAGGAGAATGGAGTTTTTCGTTTTACCCTACCTTTTGAACCGGAACACGCATGACCTATCAACATGATTCATGTAATGATGTAATGCGTGGCGCATCGCAGAACTAGTGCAAGACGAGCATTTGTGGTTAAAAAGTATATATATACATATATATATATATATATATATATATATATATATATTATTTTTTTTTTATTTTTTATTTTTTTTTAAATGACAGATCGTTTCTCTAGATAAGATCCTTATTCCTTCTGGGATCGTTTAGAGCCCTTTGAAGCTGCATGAAACTGCAATTTGGACCATCAAACCTTTGTACCCCATTGAAGTCCACTATATGGAGAATGATCCTGGAATGTTTTCCTCAAAAAACATAATTTCTTTTCGACTGAAGAAAGAAAGAGATGAACATCTTGGATGACGTGAGGGTGAGTAAATTATCAGGAAATTTTAATTCTGAAGTGAACTAATCCTTTAAGTCAGTAAAGTGGCAATGCCAGCTCTTTCTCACACATGCACACACACTATGAAGCATAGTTCACAGCCAAGTCTGGCAGCCTCCTCTCACACACCTGCTATTATCTAATGTACTTCTATCTCAAGACAGTGCCATGAATCAACATTAGCACTGAACAGGAAGAAAAATTAGCTTGAATATTTTATACAGTACTGTTCAAAAGGTTTTTTTTTTTAAGAAATGAATATTCAGCAAGTATTCAGCAATGCATTAAATTGATCAAAAATCACAGTAAATAACTTTTACATTATTACAAAAACAAATTAAGTTTCCATAAAAATAGTAAGCAGGAAAACTGTTTTCAACACTGATAATAAGAAATGTTTTTGAAGCTCCAAATCAGCATATTAGAGTGACACTGAAGACTGGAGTAATGGCTGCTGAAAAATTACATTTTAAAACATATTAAAATAGAACAGTTATTTTAATAGTAATAATATTTCATATTATTACTGTTTTTAATGTATTTTGATCAAATAAATGCAGCCTTGGTAAGCATAAGAGATTTTTTTTTTAAACATTAAATTATCTTACCGACCACAAACATTTGAACTGTACTGTATTAATAAAAAAAAAAACTAGAAAGAGAGACAAAGTAATGGAATCATGTAATGACGTCAAACAACTTAAACTTCATATTTATTTACTGAATTAAATATCAGTGTCCTATTAGCATCAAGTCAGTGGAGGATTTTGAGCCAAATTAATTGCAAAAAAAGACGGAAAAAAATAATATAATGAAACTTTGAGAGATTTCGATACGGTGATCCCTTGAAAGCACTTTCTACTAAAGCCTACAATATATCAATAATGATGCCATTACAGTTTCATTGAGGCACAGAGAGCTGAATTTATGACAGAATGCCTTTAGGGTAAATCTAAAAAAGCCTCTTTAATATGTCATCCAATAAAAGCAATGCCCCACATGGATCAGTCTGAATGAAAAGAGAGTTGAGATCACACAGAAGATTGACACAATTGGAGCTGCCTGCAGAGATATTAGAAGCCACATCACCAAAACATAGTATTAGGTTCTCCATCTTCTTGCATTTTTCTTATTGCTAACAAAAACATTAGACATTGACATCATTATTAAACTTCAAAAATGATTAAACCTAACAAACATTATTATCGTCTTCCAGGGTATGCATATATGTACACACTACTATTAAAAATGTTGGGTCTGTAAGACTTTTCCTAAAAAGAAATTAGTATACTTTTATTCAGCAAGGGTGCATTAACTTGATCAAAAGTGTCAGTAAAGACTAAAGATGGACTAATGTTTCGGCCACTGATACTAAACCAGCCGATTTTTGATCAATTTAAAACCATCAGTAACGGATAGCATTAAAAAAGCCAATATAAAAACTAACCGTTTATTAATTAACAGTTAATTATAATGTCTTTCTATTTATTAAAGAAATATGTAATGTTTTATAATAACAAGTCAAATATAAGTTAGATGTTAATAAGAAATATTTGATATCAAAAATAATATCTGAAGGTTGTCATGTTGACTTATTTGTGCCTCTTATAATGTTGGGCTTTTGAATGTTAAAAAGATCCAATCCATGTTCAATGAAAATGATTTGATGATGCAGAAATAAACTAGCTACCTTAATACATTTGTTTTTGAACTTTGCTAATTTAAAACATGAGCAAAATAGTAATCCATTTTAATGAAAAAAGCTCAAATAAATGAGCAAGTGACAATTATCGTATCCGAATTGGCAAATAGCAGTTGTTTGTTAAAATCAGTATTGGTATCTAATCGGTGCATCCTTAGTAAAGAGTTTTACATTTTTACATTTTAAAATAAATGCTGTTCCTTTGAACGTTGTATTCATCAAAGAATCATTAAAAATAATTAAACAGCACATTTTTTGTCAACATTGATAAATGTTTCTTGAGCCCCAAATCACTGTATTGGATCACATAAAAGCAGTCATGGTGAGCATAGAGACTTCTCCTCAAACATTTTACAGCCTGCAATCCAAGTTGACAAGTACATGAATACAGTTCAACCCCTCTACTGTGATGCAAGGGTCCACGTCTAACATTTCAAAGCAGCATGTCCTCAAGGAAGCTCTCAGAACATGTCCGGCGATCAAAATAGATTTCCACCCTTGCCCCAGTCTACTTCACCCCAGACTTATATTACTCCAGCAAGTTAAAATCCAGAATGAGGAGCTAATAAGAGCTGAGAAATAGTATCAAGTTCATCTATAGCAGCTATACATTTATTTAAAGTAGTAGCAGCACCAGTGTAAAGGTAATGACGAATTGTCAAACTGCTCCTTAAAAGGACTAATCTTATTAATTCTATTAAAATTGGAATACGTACAATCAGCTGGTCATGATCTCAAAATCTAAAGACTGACAGGATCAATTGCCAAAAGAACACACTCCAATATGTTCTTTTCTCATGGATGCATATCCCCTGTTTTCCCCCAAAGCCTTTCCCAAAATCTGGGCTTTTCTGACTCTCTTGCTCAGTAAGTCACATGTTAAAGCGCTTAAGTGCATTTAGGAAATCTACAGAAACCACTGTGAGCAGTTTGAAAGCATGTGTACAGCTGACAATAACAAAGGCCTCTGAGCCACTCCTGTCTGATGACTGTAACACACGTGTCCTTTTTTCTCATCTATGTGTCTTTGGACTTGCAGAGTGGGTTCACATTGTTAAAGGTGGAGGAATGTTGTCAGTTATAAACACTCCTCTGAAAGTCTACAGAAAGCAACAAGAATAAGCTGAGAGTAAAGGTACAGATGGCTTCAGTGACATCAAAAAATCCTATAGCTCAAACAATATAGCATGTTGCTGCTAGCAATGCCAAGGTCATGGGTTCCATTGCCAGGAAATGCATGAACCAATCAAATATAAACCCTGAATGCATGTTCTTTGGATAAAACATCTGCCAAATGCATAGCCTACATGTAAATGTAATTAAAAGGGAATTGAATGTGTAAAGATGTTCACTTAATCACTGTGATTAATTTAACCTTGCTAACCTGGTTCAAAGTTCAAAACCTGCAGCGTGTCTGGTTCTAAAAGCAACAGAAATAACCTGGACATCATTACGTCACATGACTGTATCAGCATTCTACTCTATATTTATTCATTATTCGTTCCCATTCGTATAGCTTTTTTGCATAAAGCTCTCTGTTATTCACAACAACTTTAACCCTACTTAATACATCATAATATTCTTGTGTTCTCTCAACAAATCTCTGTAAAATACATAAAACATTGTTGATACATATTCTTCATTGAAAATAAAAAATACATCTGATATTACCTCAACAGCATAGTTATGTACATTAGGCTGAATTCCTGCTGCTGGAAAATCCATCTTAAGCAGGTAGCTGTGTTTTGGAACATGGAAGATGGTTTCAAGCTGGTCATTAGCTGGTATAAGCTAGTATCATCTTGGAGCAGGAGCTGCCTGCTGGTCAAACCAGCTCAAGATGGTCAAAACATGATAGCTGGTGCATGGCCAACCATCTGATGACCAGCTAATAACCAGAGTGGACCAATCAAAAACCAACAATATTCCAACAAACAAAACATCTTAAATTATATTTAAGGGTATAATCACATGTGCTAATCTATTGTACTCTGCTTAAGTTTTTTTTATCTGAATACATAATTAAGCATTTAGTAAATTCATTACAACTTAACATGACAATGTCAAGTAGGATTAAAAGCGTCATGCACTTTAATTAGGTGTGTCAAACTGGTTACTTATTTGATTCGAGACATGATGACTTACACTCAACACTCTATAGACTAACATTAGAACTGGCTAGAGTTGTTTCTGACTTTGTCTAAAATAATGTCATTCGTCTTCACTCCTGAAACAAGTCGCGGAATATTCATTCATATCCTATTACATGCTGTACACGACTGGAAATCTTCTCAAAAGGAATCAAAACGAATCCGACCTAACAGGCGTGCTTTGAGGGCGATTGATTACATAAATGCAATTAAAATGCCAACCGTGCCTGTAAACCGCGGCGTAATCACCTGACGAGTAGCAAAGCACGCGGTTTGATAGGACAATAATCAGTCAGAACTGAAGTTCATCAGCGAAGTTGTTTAATTAAACTTTGACGGCACGCGCGCGTGTGGCAGCAAACAGCACGGGCAACTGCGCAAAGATGATACAGAAGAGCAGCAACAGGAAATGAAAAGACACTGCGACTTACGGAGATGTAAATATGTGTCGTGAGTATCCATTCCGAGTCAGTTTACTGTAAGGACTTGTCCTGGAGCCGCAGCACCCCTCTCAATTCCTCTCCCCGGACCGAGTGAACTGAACTCAGCGGAGCTGCTGGCTGGCTCGGGGCCGCGCTTAGGGGAGCGGGGAGGAGGGGTTTCACAAACGACAACAATCAGATAACACAAAGCCAGGCAGATGACTTAAGCACATGTGTACTACAGTTTATACAAAATAACATTTAAACAGTAGCCTATAACCCTGACTAATTATTATTTAGAAACACAATTTAAGTAAATGTTATTTAGGCTATTACATGGCCTGAACACATGCAAGAAAGAACAACCATTTAGGCCACATTTATCTATCTGACAGATGTTTTTATACAAAACAACTTACATTGCATTCATAGTTTACATATTTTAATGTATTTTCTTGGAATTGAACCAAAGATCTTTGCTTCAATGGCTACTGAACCATTCAACCATCAATAGCAACAGTACCAAGCTGGACACTGTAAAATGCATGGTCAGGAAACCTAAAAATGTTGAAGGGGAAATGTGTAAAATAATTTATTTAATATGACTGAAACAACTTGACTAAATTTAGTTAGACCAGCAAAAGAAATTTCAAAGAATTAGGTTTTTCCTAAACATATGAAAGGCTTAGATAGAGACCATTGATGCTAATAGTTTTCGTGATCTACTTAGGCTTGCAAATGCTTTTGCAACACAGGCCAGCCCAGATCAGGTAGAAATGCCTACTTTAGGTAAGAACTGAACAATTTTCTTTTTTATAATGTGTGTGCCAAAAGGAATAGCATAATTTCAGTCAGGCAAAGGGTAGAATTTAAGCAATTATCAACCCGATCCCAAGGGAAAATGTAGCTATTTCCCAAGCTGGCCATTTCACATGAATTTGTATGATGTGATTAGTACAGAAACATAATTTTTTTTAAAGAAAATAAAAACCCACTTCTAAGCATTTAGTACGAAAACATTGGAATGAGATATTAATTAATATTAATTTCCCACCAATTCACTAAAATAGGTATGAATGACCATTTTTAGGCCTATAAATGCAATTTATAGGCCTACATGTAATTGTCAGATATTGTTTATTTTTAGTTTTAAGTACATTTGTTTGCATTCGCATAGTAACTCATATAAAATATGCTAAATCAAACTTGTTTTTAAATTTGATATAATACAAAAGTAGAAAACAAAACAGGAATCAAATGATATTTGTGAATGAGATCTGTCTGGCCGCCTGGTTTCATGTGTGGTGGCTCAAAGACTTCTTGAAATCCCCCCAGATTTTAAGAGTGTGGGGTCATACAGGGGTGAGCTCTCACTACCACCGAAGGTTATTCAGAAGTCACCAGCATTCACCAGTCTTGAACTAGTGTGGGGTTAGTGCTCTAAATGACCAGTGACTTCACAAGGCCCTTCCCTCTAGTTTCCCTCTAAGCCCACCCCATCCCATGCCACAACCCCCACATACTCTGTCCCCTCATTGTAAATTACCTATTAAAGAACACAAGACCATGGTAAACAAGATGAATGGCTTTTTTTCCAACCCATCTCACACCAATCAAGGCTTTCTGTTTGAACCCCCTTCCTTAAGTCTATTAGACCATGTTAATTTATTAAAGTCAAACCGAAGAATTAAAACGGTCATTTGTCACTGCTCTCTTTGTGTGGGCTTAATGGTGGCACATGGTGTAAGGCCTGCAATTTGTTATCCTCTTTATTCAGGTTCTCTTATTTTATAGCCATTTTGGGTTAAACACGAGGAAACAAGTTGCAGTCAGTTTTTTGTGTCATAACTGCTAATTATAAATTTGATGAATGCAAAATGTGAATAAAGTATGATGTTGAACATTTGGCATGTCACGTTGATTAAACGTTTAACACCAGCTGCCATAGAAACGGCCCTGGATTTTTTCAACATTGTTTAATTCGTTTTTATTTTTCTCTGAGTCTGCCCCTTTTAACCTCCATTATGTTTCTATTGCCTTCTTATCTCAGAGATAATCAGTCTCACACTCTCTTTCTAATACACTAACAAATACACACACACACACACACACACACACACACACACACACACACACACACACACACACACACACACACACACACACACACACACAGTCAGAGCCATCAGTGAGCCAAACCATATGCAGTAATCCCTTTGTATTCACAAACCCATCCAGACAAACAATGTGTCCCAGCCACGTCCCACCCCCAGCACACCAGACCTAGGCCACCTGCTAACTCTACATCATACACCCAGAGACAAACCAAAGGATAAAGACCTACAAGTTTGCATCAGTGTGTGAATACTGAACATTTCTCTCTGACACTCGTGCATGTTATGAAATGTTTTTCTATTCCTGAAACTGGCAACCCACAAACGCACTCCTTTCAATCTGTCCTTCTACTTTACACTCCACTCATTTGTTCTCCAAATCCAACACAAATCCCCCTCACACAAGCTGAGATGATAAGTGATCCTCTTCTGTTGTCGCTTTGAGGAGACAATGCTCAACAACTGTGTTCATCAATCTCAGAGGATATCCATCACGCAAACAAAAGATGAAGTGAGCAGAGGGCTATGTTTGTGAAATGTCTGTTTGCTTACTCTCTTCTGCTCTTTTTTTCAGACTGAAGCTTTCTCCTGATGACTGCTGAATTAAAACACCCACAGAGATGCAAGTGCAAATTGAGCACAGAAATCGAGGAGTAGGGGTGATTTTATGGAATTGTGAATCCTTCAGTTTTATATATTTCGTTCTTCATCTGTTTTCCAGCAGGAAGCTCTGAAATTGTACTATGCTCTGCTTTTATTGCATTATTCACTGCTTTTCTTATAAGGGCAAATATAAGAATACACAATTATTCTCAAATTAAGTTTCACTTGCGTTTTGACCCCCCAAAAATGAAGGTTTTTTGATTTACCTTTTGAAAACCTGAAGTCGGCTTCAGCAAGCCTGTTTTTGAACAAACAAGTTCCTATGGCAACATAAAGACATGGTGTTCAAAGCTCTAATCCATTCCAAATGGATGCCCTTGACATACATTATATTAACCTGTTAATACTCAGACAGTTTGTGTGAGGGGGCTGGTGGGTTTATACACAATTAACCTGAATTGACCATACTGGTTCATGATTGGCTAAAACACAAAAAGAACCCACTCACACAAATTAGTTTAACTCATTGGATGCTTTTATCTTAAAACACTCGGAATGAATTACTTTTTTTACTTAACGTAAAAACCTCACCCATATATAGCAAAACAATTAGATTATTTAAAACTGACTTGTTAAACCTTAGACCTACACAATCGTTGTGTTTTTGTTGTTGTTGTACAATCACAATAAGCTTGCTGGAATTTTGGTTAAATTGATAGCCACATTTTAAATTGTAGGTTAAACGATAGGTTTAGGTTTTTTGAAAACACAAGAACGTGTATGGGTAAAGTGTGAGAGAGTTTCAGATCCAGCTGAGATTGCTATAGACCACCTCAGGTTAAGCTGACAATGTCCTGGGAAGACCAACAAGATTATGGCTATGAACACCTGTTCCAGATTTTCAAACCAGCCAGTGTGACCTGCTGGTCTGACATTTAGTAACTTAACAAGGATGAGAAAAGATGAACAGCCTATGAATAAGCAACCTGTTATACCCTACAGCTCTGCTGGTTGGTTTTTACCAGACAACTTTAATATTCCTATTTTTCTTCCTAAATTTTGTTATGTATGTCAGTTTGACAGTCATAATTAGTAGCTCCAGTCTAGAGCCTGCTAATCGTTCTGTTGTATATATTTTGTTCTACTGTCACTAAAAAAAGCATTACAATTATTCTTGTTGAATACATGCGTTACATATCTTGCATCTTTTATATTATCCAACACTGATGCTTTAAATAGGACATCCAGTGGCCAAGGATGGTTTATAGTTCACATAGTCAAATGTCAGTGTCAGCTTTCAGGCAGTAGGCCTACTACATGGCTATATTTGTAAATAGCCTACACTATCTCTAGGCTAGTAATACAATTCCGAGTCTCAATTTTGATTATTGTTTGCCTAGTTAGGTCTTTCAACTGAGAGTTGCAATCAATGCTCTTGGAAACCTGGGAGGAGAACCCGGTATGATACAAAAGTCAATTGAACACTTAAATGCAGTGTCAACCCGGTTTTCCAATGTATTCATTAATTTGTCTGATTGGCAAATTAATCCCTCTTTGGAGTCAGATCTTTTGAATTGATTAGTTGAAACATTTCACAAAGTGGTCTGCTTTTAAGAAACATTTAAGAAATGCTTTTAAGAAACATTTAAGAAATGCTTTTAAGTAACGCAAATAGGAAACTGACAATTCTGATTTGAATAATTGAATCGGACATCCGTGTCTGAAGTGAACCGGGGATTTTATTATTAGGCGAAATATAGGCTATACATTTCATCTAAATTATCTTTCTAAGTCACTGAACTGTGACGCATGGAAGTACAATGTAGCCTAGCAGTTTTTGTAACTAATTAGAAAAAAAGCAAGAAAAAAGGTTTCGGAACATGTAGATGTGCTTAAACCAGTTGAATCAGTCTTTGAACCGGTTCTTTAAAATGACCTGTTTGAAAGAACAGAATGCCTGGAAAGCAGACAGTCTGTTTTTTACAGTCTATTGTCTACTGCCACCATGTGGCGTAGAGATGAAAAACAACAGCATTTTACAGTCTTGTGTTTGACATATAGACCCACTCCGGCACCCGTAGAGTTAACGTAAAATTAGACGTGTACTTGCTGCATTATTGCTACGTAATTTCATCAGAATCGGGAAATGCGTGTTTACATCTTCACACAGATCTCATCTATAACCAGACTCACTTTTAAACGTTACTAATGTGTTCAAGCCATAATGTCGTCGGATTTGATGTTAGATTTTGTGAATCAGTCGATGATGAATAAGGAAGCAGGGGACATTTCCATCGATCAGGATGGAGAGTGGGGTAAGATAAGATACACTTTATAGAAACAGCGTGTGCTGCTTTCGAGAAGCGTCAACTACCGACGTATTCTACTAGATTTACGATTAGCAAAATGTTTGTTTAGATCAAGCTCATTGTGGAGCGACTTAATATAGCTGCTAGTGGTTTGTTTGCGATTGCGTCAACTGACTGGTGAACGTGTTTCCCATTCATCCGTAACGTTAGTGTTGCTTTTGTGGCTTCGCTTTAAGATTTCAATCAATTTAAGTAACTTAGTTGAATAAAAAATATTAACACCTTTGTTTATTCGACTGTTCGTCACTACATGTTTTGGATTGTAAGTTATGTTGATTGTCTTGTGAACATGATCTAGTTATACTAGTTAATCACGGTGTGTGTCAGTAAGGTTTAGGTACACGTTTAAAAAAAAAAATGGAATGGAAACCAAATGAACGTTACCTGTGTTAATGCTTCAGGGTGAATGGTTGCTGGTTGCATGACCTGGACACAAAAGAAGGTTTATGAAATTGATATATTATTGTCTTGCTCTCATGCCTTGAGCACTTTGTTTGTTTTCTTTTCTTCTTTGTTTTGAGTTAACCTGCCTTAGGTCACATACTTAAGTTCAGGACACTGTCTTCTTTTACTTGTGCAGATATCAGTTTGTTTGATGATCTGGAGGATCTTGGGGATGCGGACGAGCTTCTGGAGGCGCTGGTGGAGAGTGTAGGCTATGTGAGTCAAATCTGTCAAAACAGGTCACACTGGATCACACAATCGATTTTCTTGGACTTTTCTTTGAACTCTTCTTTGAAAGACTGTCCAGCTCATATTATTATTATTATTATAATTATAATACATACAGGTCCTTCTCAAAAAATAAGCATATTGTGATAAAGTTCATTATTTTCCATAATGTAATGATGGAACTTTCATATGTTTTAGATTCATTGGGCACTAACTGAAATATTTCAGGTGTTTTATTGTTTTTATACTGATGATTTTGGCATACAGCTCATGAAAACCCCAAATTCCTGTCTCAAAAAATTAGCATATCATGAAAAGGTTCTCTAAACGAGCTATTAACCTAATCATCTGAATCAACTAATTAACTCTAAACACCTGCAAAAGATTCCTGAGGCTTTTAAAAACTCCCAGCCTGTTTCATTACTCAAAACCGCAATCATGGGTAAGACTGCCGACCTGATTGCTGTCCAGACTCCTGTCCAGACTCCTGTCCAGAAGGCCATCATTGACATCCTCAAGCAAGAAGGTAAGACACAGAAAGAAATTTCTGAACAAATAGGCTGTTCCCAGAGTGCTGTATCAAGGCACCTCAGTGGGAAGTCTGTGGGAAGGTAAAAGTGTGGCAAAAAACGCTGCACAACGAGAAGAGGTGACCGGACCCTGAGGAAGATTGTGGAGAAGGACCGATTCCAGACCTTGGGGGACCTGCGGAAGCAGTGGACTGAGTCTGGAGTAGAAACATCCAGAGCCTCCGTGCACAGGCGTGTGCAGGAAATGGGCTACAGGTGCCGCATTCCCCAGGTCAAGCCACTTTTGAACCAGAAACAGCGGCAGAAGCGCCTGACCTGGGCTACAGAGAAGCAGCACTGGACTGTTGCTCAGTGGTTGCATGTCATTCGGAAATCAAGGTGCCAGAGTCTGGAGGAAGACTGGGGAGAAGGAAATGCCAAAATGCCTGAAGTCCAGTGTCAAGTACCCACAGTCAGTGATGGTCTGGGGTGCCATGTCAGCTGCTGGTGTTGGTCCACTGTGTTTTATCAAGGGCAGGGTCAATGCAGCTAGCTATCAGGAGATTTTGCAGCACTTCATGCTTCCACCTGCTGAAAAGCTTTATGGAGATCAAGATTTCATTTTCCAGCACGACCTGGCACCTGCTCAGTGCCAAAACCACTGGTAAATGGTTTACTGACCATGGTATTACTGCGCTCAATTGGCCTGCCAACTCACCTGACCTGAACCCCATAGAGAATCTGTGGGATATTGGGAAGAGAAAGTTGAGAGACGCAAGACCCAACACTCTGGATGAGCTTAAGGCCGCTCTCGAAGCATCCTGGGCCTCCATAACACCTCAGCAGTGGCACAGGCTGATTGCCTCCATGCCACGCCGCATTGAAGATGTCATTTCTGCAAAAGGATTCCCGACCAAGTATTGAGTGCATAACTGAACATAATTATTTGAAGGTTGACTTTTTTTTTTTGTATTAAAAACACTTTTTTTATTGGTCGGATGAAATATGCTAATTGTTTGTGAGAGGAATTTTGGGTTTTCATGAGCTGTATGCCAAAATCATCAGTATTAAAACAATAAAAGACCTGAAATATTTCAGTTGGTGTGCAATGAATCTAAAATATATGAAAGTTTAATTTTTATCATTACATTATGGAAAATAATGAACTTTATCACAATATGCTAATTTTTTGAGAAGGACCTGTATTTTAGTATGATCACAGCTGTAAACAGAGGTTTGTAGAAAAACAACAGTAATTAAGCATGAATCAAAAGCATTGTGGATCTCTCCTTCTTTAGGACACCTCTGTTCCTGACCTGAACTTTGACATTGAGCACCCAGTGTGGAGTAGCCCTCGATCAGGTACTAATTTTCAGTATTATGTGGACTGGACATGACTATTTTTGAATGTCTACAGCAGCAATGAATTCAGAGTAGCTTAATATTTTTGAGAAATGTTTAGAATATCACCAAAGCAAAATGTACAAAAGTACATGTATTCACTAATCGAGGGTCACTGCTGTGTCTAGATAAAAGATCTGATTTCAAAGTTTTTTTTCTGTCCTTGTTCTCTGTCTGCTCTCACAGATGGCGATGTAACCGTTGACTCACTGTCACCAAACCATACGCTCAGTTCAGTGTCCTCACCAGCGTCAGTTGAGCCCCACTCACTGTACTCCACATATGTGAGTCAAGCTCCACTCCCCAAATAAAGATACACTACACTGTCCTTTAGCATTTCTGCCTACTGAACTTTGCATCTAAATCTGTCCAGTGTTTTGAACTCCACACCTTTTACAATCACAGACAAACTAACATGCACACAATTATTTATTTATTGCATATAACAACGTATAGCAACATTTAGGAATCGCAAAAGAGACACACATTTTATTAATTTTATTTGATTTATATTTTATATTTATTATAAAGTAAAATATTATACTATTTTATTTTCTAAATGTATTTAATTTTTTTGATATATACACACAGATACAATTCTTTTTTTTCTGCCTTTATTTAATGACTTAATTAGTCAGATGCCCATCCAGTGCCCAGATGGAGTGTGTTTGGGCAGAACTGGTCCTTCCAGCTGCTGTAGTTCAGAGATCAAGAGGGCAGACACGCACATACACCCGTGTGAATTAGGTGTCTAATTAAGTCTCCACTGTGTTAACGAATGTCTTAATCAGCTCTCAGCACATCATCAAACTAATTAATGTCTCACATTGAGATGTGTCCAGGCTTGTTTTTTCAAAAATCACAGTGTCCTTTTCAAGGTTTCAAAGAAAAACTGAAATGTCACTATCACACATACACGTTGTTTCAGTAAAAACCTAACCACTAGAATCTGTCACCTCAGAAATTGATGAGAAAGAAACTTAAAACCTTAGTGGTTATTTAAAATGCCACATATTTGCTATAGTTATTTGGTATTAACATTCTGTTCTGTTACTGAAAGAAGCAACATCCTGTAAAGGGACGTGCTCATAGGACACATTCTTGTTTTCAGTAAATGGACGGATGGATGAATGAAACTAAACTATGGTTACTCAATGCATTTTAAAAGTTGAACTACATGTTAAAAACAATTACTCGCATGGCTCAGTTACAGTCAGACGCAAGGTAATGACTGAAGACACATTAAAGAATAGGCTGGTATCACCTGTGTTCTGTAATGTGTTATGGTTTTATTGATCAGTCGTTAGATATGTGCAAACAGTTAAGTAATGATATAGTTTTAGACCATCTGGATTCACAACCCAGAATTCCCATGCTTGAGTGCACTTTCAGTTCTCTATCTCTCTGTAAGGCCACGGATGGCTTTTCTTTGATAGACCTAACTAACTATTATGCTGCCATACTTTTGACGTGTCGGAAATTCATTCTATTCAATGTGCTTTCTTCAGGATGAGGCGCTCTCTCCAGTCTCATGGCATTCTCAGCCCTCTCCACTGTCTGTCTGTTCTGACTCGAGCGGTTTTGCTGAGGCACCCACTGAGAAGAAGCCTTCCAAGAGGACCAATCAGACAAAAGGTAAGTGAAGTAAATTCATTGTGAATGACTGAAACCTACCTAATTTCCTTATTTTAACAATATATTTTTAACTTTTTGTAATAATGTTGATTAACAGTAAAATTGTTCTCACAGCAAAGCCTCTCCAACCAGTGAAGAGACCAATTCAGGTTAGCCCCAAGATTTCCATTCAGCCTAAACCACTCATTACCACGATGCCCATCGCCCGTGCTGCTGCCCCGCTTCAGACTAAGACCATCATCATCCAACCTCTCCAGACTACTGTTCTACCTGTGGTGAAACCTCCACCCGTCACTATTCAGCCAGCGCCCCCTACAGGTGAAAAAACCTCAGTCACCTATTCTGCCACACTTTAAAAAAAAAAAAACCTATTAAATTATATGTAATAAAAGGTCTTGGTATGTTTATTCACATTTGTATACATTTTTATTTTTTTATTTGCAAGGTTAAACGTTTCAGGTTGTATTGCAGCGCTCTGTTCATGCATAAAAAAGCCAGCAGATGGCGCAAAGCATCAACTTTTTGTACTACTGGTGGGCATCTCATTTTAAAGTCTAACTTCATGCAAACCGGGAATTGTTCTTCAACTGCTGGTACACCTTTCTGCCCTGTTACGTATCCTAGAAAAAGCAGAATCTGGCTGTTTCTGACTTTTGAAAAAAGCCATTCACACTTTGGTTTCTCACCGATTGTTTTTATGTGATGTTTAGAGTTGGGTAATAGACTGTTGTGCAACAAAAGTGGTTGTTAACTAGACAATCATTATCTAACTATAGTAGTTATATGTGTTCAAAACTTAATTTATTAAATGTAATCCATAGTTATCACACATACACACACACACACACACAAACACACACAAACATATATATATCACACATTACTGTTTTTGAAAGAAGTCTCTTATGATCATCAAGCCTGCATTTATTTGATCAAAAATAAAGGAAAAAAAGTAGTATTATGAAATTACAATTTTAAATGTTTTTTTTTTTATTTTAATATACTTTAACATATAATTTGTTACTGTGATGCAAAGCTGAATTTTCAGCATCATTACTCCAGTCTTCAGTGTACATGATCCTTCAGAAATCATTCTAATATGCTGATTTATTATTAATGTTGGAAATAATTGTGCTGCGGAATACTTTTTTTCAGGATTCTTTGATGAATAAAAAGGAAAAAAAAGAACAGTATTTATTTAAATTAGAACTCTTTTGTAACAATATACACTACCGGTCAAAAGTTTGGGGTCTTTATTTATTTATTTTTTGGAAAGAAATTAATACTTTAATGTAAAAAAAAAAACGTTATAGTTAAGATTTCTACTTTTAATAAATGCTGTTAATTTGAACGTTTTATCCATCAGTGAACCCTGATAAAAAGTATCACAGGTTCCAAAAATAATATTCAGCAGCACAATTGTTTTCTACATTGATAATTGTCAGTATCAAATCAGCATATTAGAATCATTTATGAAGGATCATGTGACACTGAAGACTAGTACTGGCGGATGAAAATTCAGCTTTGTATCACAGAAATAAATTATATTTTAAAGTATATTAAAATAGAAAACAATTATTTTAAATTTCAATAATATTTCACAATATTAGTTTTTTTTCTGTATTTTTGATCAAATAAATGCAGGCTTGATGAGCACAAGAGACTTCAAAAACATTAAAAATAGTAATGTTTCCAAACTTTTGATCTGTACCACACACACACACACACACACACACACACACACACACACACGTGTGGATGCATTTTTTTTTGAATGTTCTAAGGGAAACTGTTAATTACTTTATTTTAATAGCATTCATTCATTCATTGCATTTATTCTTACTGCAATCAATGCTGATTTATTGTGATTGAGAACAGTAGGAAAAAGATTTCTCCACAGACTGCTCTGATGAAATGGGCGACTCTGTTTAATGTCTGGAGTGTTAAACTATGGCTGTCAGGAATCAGCAAGCTTCAGTATCCGTTTCCTCATGGCTAGTATAAACACTTACCTCACACACCTGGAAACACAACTGAAGCAGAAAGCAAGAGCAGCCTGAATTCAAATCTTATCCTGTAATCATCTGATCTAAAACAATAGACTTGATTTTTACAAATCACTGGACTCCAGTGTTTCCAAACAATCACTTTTCTCACTCAGTTTTTGAGAACTGTATGAACGCTTTCTCAGAATAAGGCCTTGCATGATGATACTGTTTAGTTTAAGTTGTATGTCACACAAAGCACTACAATATTTTTCTTGTTTTCTCATTAGAAAAAGAGAACTGACACGAGCTGCTTATATATGTATTGAATCCATCTGTGAGAAACATAGCGGAAGTGCACTTTGAACTGATTGCGTTCATGCTACAGTAATTATTTTCTGGCTAACCGCAGAGTTTTGATGCGAGGTTAATTGTAGTTTGTCGGAAGACTAATGGGTAAGTCAGTGGGTGGCTGAGAGAATGGAAGTTGTTCGGAATGAACCCCGCCGGGGAGCCGCAGCGAATTCCTCTCATTTAACTCAACACCAACAGCAACCTGTTATGCCTGACAAATTGTGTTTGTCTGTGTTACCTGGAGGTGACGTGTTTTGTTCTGGGTGAAGGATGGTGCTTGGCACAACTGTTTCCTTTGTGATTAAAACCCCTTTTTGGGGTTATTAAACAAGTCTGTGCTGTAAAAAGTTTTTTTGCAGAGTCTTGAGATTAATGGTGATCAATGAAAAGTGAAGAAAATAACTGCAGAACATGACTCTCAGTATATTTCTTACTTTATTTGAATGGTAAAGTGTAAACTAATTGTGTTTCTCTTGCAGGTCAACAAATGTTGCTATCTCGGCCCACTCAGGTTGTCCAGCTTCAGACGCCTCAGGCAGTGCCCACGCGTGTAGTCACTTTGCCAACGCTGGCTCAGGACAGATCCATATCTGTTGTTGCCCCGGTAACAGCATCTCCTATGGTCGCAATGACACTGCAGAATTCCACCCCTGAGGATGATGTAAGTTTTTACTGCCAGAATTCTTAAGTTTTGCAAAAACACACTTTATCTGTTACGATTACCTGTTAATATGGTATTAAATTGGTTAAGTTGGTTAAGTTCAACTTGCTTAGTTTTAATATTTTTAACAGCAATGAGCATGTACTGACAGCTTGCATTGCTTTTCAGTTTTTAGCCAATTAACTGTTTAGGCAACTCACTAGTTGTTATTGAAAATATGTACACTACCGTTAAAAAATGTAGGGTTTGTAAGATTTAAAAAAAAAAAAAAAAAAAAGTTAGAAAAAAAGTCTCTTATGTACAGAAGTCCTGAATCCCTGAACCGCAACGTAAAATAAAAATATTCTAGCATTTTGAGATTAAAGTCGAAATTACGAGAATGCATTCTTCCGTAGAAGTTCTTATTTATTTTTTTGTAAAGAAATCTGCTCGTGAAGTTGAACTGCTCCTGACATGGATCTAAATATAATAGTAGCTTTTTACTTTTATCTGGGCCTTCGACAAAAGGAAATTCTACAGGTGCTAATCTAACAACATGGCGTTGCCATAGACGAGCACGAAGACTCCGGAGTACCACAATCCTGGTCCAAACTTTATGGTACGTTGACTCGAAGCCTACGTGGTTTCGTGCTCGTTTATAGTCAACGCCATCTAGGTTGAGAACACTTAACAGTAAACGTACTGTCTCCCTCTTCTCCTTAAATACTTTCTGGATATATTTTAAGTGCATCATTCTGTATCCAATCATTTGGCCAATCATTTTCCAAAACTTTTTTTTTAATTCCAAAACATACTGACTCCAAACTTTTTAACGGCAGTGTACCAGTAGTTTTGCACATCCCAATTTATTGTGCAGTTATCCCAGATACAAAAGAGCTGCTATGAGGATTGTTTCAGTTAAAGTAAAAGACTTTGTGGTATTCCACATACATTTTTTTTTTTTTTTTGGTGTCAAAGAGCTGTAAAATAAAGAGACCATGCAGCAATTCTTTTTAACAGGAATAGATTGAGGTGCAAGCCAACATGATTTACCTTGTAAATCTGATGGCGAGTATATTTTAAGAGGCGTGTCTGCTGTGAGACTTCAGTGTAAACACCCACTGCTGTGATTGGCTAACATCTTTGCATATGAAATAGCTAGTATTACACGTGGAACTGTCTCAAACTTTTAGCTCGCCTTTACTATTACAGCTAGACTAATTGTGAAAAGTGGTGTTTATTGCATTATATTTAGATCGTGGCATGAAAGGGTGCAGTGATGAGCATTGTAGCCTACTACAGACATGTTGAGCTCGTGAGTGCATCGATCTCGTCATTGCAACTGGATTTCTGCACTCTTGCGAATGCTTTCATCATAACAGTGAAAACACAATGTAGATAAGAGATTTTGTTGATTCTAACCAAAGACTATATGTAAAAGGGACATTATTTGATTTGGCCAGAGCCCAGAACTCAGTCAATAAAAAAAACTCACACTGTTTTATTGACAGCTCCAGTGATTGTACTGTTCTTTGTTTGCTTTCTTAATAATTTAGTCTGTTTAAATAACAGATGATTTTCATCCTACTATGAAAAACTATGTGAAGTTGACCATTAAGTCACTGGTTTGATTTACTGAGACAAAGAACATCTGATTAATTAACACAGATACCTGTATGTTGTCGCATTACTGTTGAGTCCATAAAAGTCTGTTTGCAAAGCCTGCACCGAAATTGTGACTGATTAACCAAATAATGTGAAATGTATCGATTACAAATAAATAATCCTCAACTGAGACATTCACATTGTTGAAAACAAATAACCATATTCCTAGCATTAGGATCCTTTGGAAGGTAATGTTGTCTATGTTTTAGTCCAGTGAGTGATCCTGTGCTCTTCTCTCCTCATGATCTCACTTACACGCCAGTGGGTGGGGCCAAAGTTGCAATAATGAAGTAGGCGTTGATTTTTTTCTTCTGCAGAGGCGGTCTTTGACCTATAGGCACATACCACAACGAGTCATTCGCTGAGCTTGGTTACAATAAAAGCTGTTTTGGACTAACAAGGAAGTTATTTCTGAAACTTATAGGATGTTCTTATGGTATGATGACCTCTTATATGTCAAAAGCTCAATGAAAACTATTTCTCAGTTCATGACCCCTTTAAATTTAGTGTAATATTTGTATTCATGCAGACAATATTGTTTCAGAATAAAGTTACTGTCTCTGATTTTTACACTAAGTTAAAGTCTCTTATGCTCAACAAGACTGCAAAAATACAGTAAAAACAATAACATTATGAAATAGTACAATTTAAAATAGGTTTCAGCAGTCTTCAGTGCCGCATGATTCTTCAGAAATCATTCTAATATGCTGATTTGGTGCTCAAGAAACATTTTTCTATTATATCATGATGCTTATACATTTTTTTTTATAGATTCTATCATGAGTAAAGTTAAAAAGAGCAGCATTTATCTGAAGTAGAAATATTTTATACTTATGCAGTCGTGCTCAGAATTAATGGTACCCCTGGTAAATATGATAAAAAATGGCTGTAAAAAATAATTTTGCATCGTTTATCCTTTTGATATTTCATTCAAAAAATTGGCAAAAATCGAACCTTTCATTGAAGTAAAATAATTGAAAGTGGAGGGGAAATCACATTATGAAATAAATGTTTTTCTCCAAAACAAGTTGGCCACAATTATTGGTACCCCTAGAATTGTTTATGAGTAAAATATCTCTGAACTATATTCCCATTCATATTTACCTTTTTTTTGCACACCAGGGTGACTAGGAACATGAAATTGTCCAGCCATGACTTCTTGTTTTACAGGAGTTTAAATATGAGGAAACACAAAGGCCAAATTCCCTTAATCATCCATTACAATGAGTAAAACCAAAGAATATAGTTCTGATGTGCATCAAAAGATTGTTGAGCATCACAAAATAGAAAGTGGCTGTAAGAAAATAGCTAAAGCATTGAAAATCCCCATTTTGACCATCAGGGCAATAATTAAGCACTTCCAATCAACTAAAGATGTTACAAATCTGCCAGGAAGTGGACGTGTGTCTATATTGTCTTAATGCATGGTGAGGCGGAAAGTTTGAGTGGCCAAAGACTCTTCAAGAATCACAGATGGAGAATTGCAGAGATTAGTTGAGTCTTGGGTTCAGAAAGCCTATAAAAAAAAAAATTTAAACAACCCCTACATCACCACATGTTGTTTGGGAGGTTTTCAAGAAAATTCCTCCTTGCTCATCCAAAAACAAACCCCAGCAAATTCAGTTGTCAGACATGACGACCTTCAAACAGCACAGGGTTCTGTGGTCAGATGAAACTAAAAAATAGCTTTTTGGCAGCAAACTAATTGTGCAAGATGGGTTTGGTGCACACAAGGATAAAAAGTACCCCATGTGTACAATTTAATATACCATCTTTAATGTTGTGGTCATATTTTTCTGCTGGAGGTCCTGGACTTCTTGTTCAGATACATGCATGGCATCGTGGATTCTATCAAATACCAACAGATAAAATATCTAAACCTGACAGCCTCTGCTAGAAATCTTATAATGGGCCGTGGTTGGATCTTCCATTAGGACAACGATCCAAAACAAACGTCAAAATCAAAACAAAAATGTGTTAAGTAGCACAAAATGAAGCTTCTGCCATGACCGTCCCAGGCGTGATGAGTGGAGTGAACTGAAGAGAAGAAGCACCAACATGGATCTGGGAATCTGAAGGATCTGGAGAGATTCTGTAAGACGGAATGGTCTCTGATCTCTTGTCAGGTGTTCTCCGAACTCATCAGGCATTATAGGAAAACTCAGAGCTGTTATCTTGGCAAAAGGAGATTGCAAAAAGTATTTAATAAAAGGGTACCAATAATTGTGGCCAATGTGTTTTGGAGATAAACATTTATTTCATAATGTGATTTCCCCCCTACTTTCTATTCTTTTACTTCAATGAAAGTTTAGATTTTTGCAAATATTTTCAATGAAAGATCAAAAGGATAAATGATGCAGATTTATTTTTTACAGCCATTTTTATCATATTTACCAGGGGTACCATTAATTCTGAGCACGACTGTAAATGTCTTCACTGTCATTTTTGATTGCTGTCAATTTAATTGATTTTTGCAAATTTTAAGTTTTACATTTATTTTTCCAAAAATCTCACTGACCCTAAACTTTTGAATCGTAGTCTATTTAAGCCTTTCATTGTAAAAAAAAAAATCCTTTCCAAGAATTATAAGTGGAAAGGACATTTGTGCTATTGTAACAGTAACATATAATTGTGATAAATATATATTCTATATATAAAAATATATTATCTTTCTTTAGAAGTTTAATGTGCAGATGTGTGTAATTTCAGTATGGAAGAAACCCAGTTAGTTTACCTAGTTAGTACTGCATCAGTCTCTAATTCTAGTGTATTTGCTCAGGGACTTATAGCTGCTGTGTGTTATTTCCTGTCCCAAAACTTTAAATTGATTGACTTTCTCACAAAAAAAGAAAGTGTGGCTGTGCAGCACTTTCCACATTGCTCTGTTTGTTTGAGTGTCTCGACATGGCAACACTGGCTCAACCAATAGCATGAGTTTGGGGTGGGATTTCCTGTTTTGGAAACCTGTTTGCTCATAATCTTAGTTTAATAATGCTAGTCATGTAGAAATTACACGCTGTGACTTTAAATAAATAAGGAGAACAAGAAAGGGAGAAAGGGAACCTGAATGACCAGGGATCTGGTATTTACTCATCAAATGATTCCCTAAACAAAAACATGTGTTCTCCCAGATGTGTTCTCCTGACATCAGCGAAAAGCCCTATACCCAGATGTTAGAAATTAGGCTCTTTATAGTTGAGAGAAGAGGAGAAGGTGTTATGGTAGAAACAGGAGAGAGACTCATTGGTGAGAAGATTTCTATAGAAGGGATAATGGTGGTAAAAGAGTGTCATGTTTCTATGTTTCTTCACAAAAACTAACTTGAGATCAAGCAATAATTGTCAAATCCCCTACTCTGCCGTTCAAATGTTTGGGATCGATAAGATTTATGTTTTTAAAAAGTCTTTTCTGCTCACCAAGGCTGCATTTATTTAATTAAAACTACAGTTAAAATAGTAATATTGTGAAATATCATTAAAAATTAAAAGAACTGTTTTCTATTTAAATACATTTAAAAAAAAAAATCCTGGTATGGCAAAGCTGAATCTTCAGTATCTTTATTCTAGTCTTCAGTGTCACATGATTCAAAAAGACTTCTTTCAAAAACATTTAAGAAACCTTACTTCTCCGGAAGTTTTTGAACGGTAGTGTATATATTGTGTCTGAAAATGTGTATTATTTTATTTTACAGGATATTGTCATTCTGATAAGCATGATCCGTTGTCATAACCGTAAAATGGCTCTCAGTCAACTATTAGTCCCAGTGTTCTTAGCAACCAACCAACAGTGAGCTCATGCTCTCATTATTTTCCATTAAAGTATTTGTTCCGACATACTGTAGATTCAACTGACCTCAGTTTAATTAAATAGAGTTCAGCATTAGTCTCAATTTTCTGTGCATTTAGTGCTGCCTTTTCCACTTTGGGTGTTACAGCTTTCGCTCCAAACTCTTTTCAATTTCCAAGCTCTCTGAAAAAAAAACCCCAAACAAACAGCAGAGCACCTGTGTGTACATTAGTTTGGTTCATGTGTAGGTTGAGTGGCATTGATTGGGAGAGAACATTTAGACAATGGACTTTCATAGAAATACTGATAGACACAGGCGCTGTAGTAAACATTGTAATGTCAGAAATTACTGGTTATCAGCAGAATTCTTAACTAGATATGTGCAAAGTCACAGTCAGCCCGATAAAACCCCTCTCAAATGTTTTAATTTAAAAAAAACTGTCAGCAGGTTCGTTCATATTCATTTAGTTGTTACGTGATGAAATGTTGCGTATGTAGTCAATATTCCATCATGTAAAATGTATTATTTGACATGGCATATATATTAAATTTAGTTGACGAATATAATGCTTCAGTTTGAGGCTGTCTAAAAAGACCTTTTTTTTTTTTTAACAAACCAAATATTTGAAAACTGAGCTCCTGAAATATGAGTATACTAAGGTATTCACTATTTTAAAGAAATTACTTGACTTGTACTTTTTACTTTGTGCATTAGCTTCTTGTATATAAGTTGACATTTTTAAGACAATTTAAGAGGATATTAAATAATGTATATTGTGTTATTAGTAGTATTTTTGTCAACAGTATGTTTTAGTTAAACTAAAAGTTTAATTATCATAATGATGCTTCTCATTTATCCTCATTGTCAATGATTCGCTTTCATTATCATTGTGATAATTACTTAGGTGGGCAGTACATTATCTAAGAGCCTTTGCCACCAATAATGATGGCCCAGGGGTCAAATGAATCAATTATGAATTTATTAGGGCAATATAATTATGTAAATATAGTGCAATATTTACATTGCAAAAAGTATGTATCATTCGGAGTTACCGTGAAGACGTATGACAGGGGAAAAAAAGAATAATATATCACCACATAACATTGCAGCTGTCTTCTCCAAATCACCAGGACATCCATCCATAGCTAATTTTATTGCGTGCACAGAAGCATTATTTAGGACATGCAGTTAAAAATGCAATGTGGTGTAGCACAGTTGTTGTGAATGAGCGTTCACCGCTCTCATGTTGCTCAGCTGAATGGACAATGTACTGTATACAAAGTTCATGTGTCTTTAAACCAGAGGTGAGACCAAGTCATTGTTTTGCAAGTCACAAGTAAGTCTCGAGTCAAGACAGACAAGTCCAAGTCAAGTTGCAAGTCCTCGAGTTTAAGCTTCAAGTCTTAAACAAGTCATTAGTGCTTTTTGCACAAATTACTGTCTCAGTGTTATTTACTATAGTAAATGAAATGTATACTAATTTACATCAGGAAGGCTTTTAAAATATGATATAATATAATAATATATAATATGATCATATTTATTGTGGCAATGCAGATTTAAAAATAAATAAATAAAAGTAACTGCTCATTGGGAAAATTAATCGTGATTTGCTACACATTAAGTTAAATATTGAGTCCCTGGTTAAATTATTTTGTTAACGCGACAGTAATTGTACTAGAACATTCCTATTTCCATGGCGACGTATCAAGCGTCACGTGACACTTTTTGGGGCTACGTGCCTTTCTTTTACAAAACGTAACGTAAATCCATCCATTTCTCCCGAAAGACATGAAAGTGAGTGGCTGGTGAACAGGGAGAAGACTTTATAGTTACCTATAGGCTAAAATGTGCGTTTGTTGTGGGGGGAAAATAACATTTCTCAATTACATTTGAAAGGTTTGTTATCGCCGCTTACTGAGATATCAGTGTGTGTTTGACGTTACAGTTTTTTTTCTCAAATTATAAATGGTTCGCTAGTACTTGTGTATTTAAATGCATGAAAAAGAAAAAAAGAAAACATTATTTGGTTGAAAACTGTCTGAACGTGTGATAATAAATGACAACTGACACGCGCTGCTGAACACACTATCACGCGCTCTCTGGCTCAGTGCCAAACGTGTGAAAGCAGCGCTAATCAGCGCTGTGATCATGCGTCAATGATACAGTGCTGTACTACAGTCAGTGATTATTACAACTCTGATCTGTGGTTTTAGAAGGTAGGTCAAGTCTTTCCAAGTCACAGGGCTCAAGTCCGAGTCAAGTCGCGAGCCATTGTTGTTTAAGTCGAGTCGCAAGTCATCTTTGAATATGTCAAGTCGAGTCGCAAGTCATCAAATTTGGGACTCGAGTCCAAGTCCATGTCATATCCAAGTCATGCGACTCGAGTCCACAACCCTGCTTTAAACCCACGTAGTGGAGCGCTTTGAGTTCTGTTTCCTACTGTGTTAAAATCACACGTTGAGTGAGATCCATATTTTATGATTTTATAGTAGATTATTATCAGCTGTGCAGCAGCCCCCATGTATGTGCATTTCATTCCCATCTGCACGCTTGTTGCAGTTCATGGTTTATGGGATTTTATAGACAGTGCTGAATGTATTCAGTTCACACAAGCTGTCATTTAGACTCGGCCATGGATGACTGGGCCGAAAGAGAAGAATAACAAGTTCACACATTTATAGCAACAGTTATTGTCTCCATATGCACCAGTGGTTTCCTTGTAAAATCCACATCATCTTTGCATGTTGCAATTCTCCAGGTTTCAGATTTTATTGTAGTCTATAATTATAAATCGCCTTATGTAATTTTAGAAATATCAAATTCTCCAAAATATGTTTCAAATGTAGACTTGTATGTTGTGTTTGTAGGTGTGTATTGGCTTTAAAGTCTAAAGAATATCTAATGTCTTTTTTAGTATGTAAACAATGACTCCGCTAGATGGATCTGACAATAAGTGGAATATGATGAAAGATTTGCCTCTGTAGCCTCAACGTCTGTTGGCTTTCAGAAAAAAACTTTTTAGCAGAGCGCAGCCACATGTTCATTCTCTCTCCTGCCTCTGTTTTTGTCCTTTATTCTAAGCTCCTAACTCTTGGTTGGGGTGTTATACTCCTACGTGGCAAACACACATATGATCATGCATGAACTTGCACACTCTCTGCTGCATAGAGAAAGGGAAAAATGGGGTGATGCCTTAATGCATTTAAAACACATTATGCTACAGTACTCAACAATGAGGATTTTTTTTCTGCTTGTGCGATCAGATGTGTGTATATATATATGTATGTGTGTTTTTTTTGTTTGTTTCATCTGTCCATAGAACGTTTGAAAAGTAACTGACACTACCGGAACTTCAAATGGGACGGGTTCTATGGTCAGATGAAACAAAATAATTCGCTTTTTTGTCAGCAAACACTTAAGATGGGTTTGGTGCACACAGGGATAAAAAAAGTACCCCATGTGTAAAATGAAATACTCTGCTGTATCTTTAATGCTGTGGGCCTAATTTTCTCCCAGAGGTCCTGGACATCTTGTTCAGATACATGGCATCATGGATTCGATCAAATACCAACAGATCAAAACCTGACAATCTCTGCTAGAAATCTTATAATGGGCCATATTTGGATCTTCTGAAAGGACAGTGATCCAAAAACAATCAAAAACAAAAATGGTTCACTGAGCACAAAACCAAGCATCTGCAATGGCCATCCTAGTCCCCAGACCTGAACCCTATAGAAAATGAGTGGGATGAACTGAAGAGAAGGATCTGTGAACTGAAGGATCTGGAGAGATTCTGTATGAAGGAATGGTCTCTGATCTCTTGTCAGTTGTTCTCCAAACTCATCAGGCATTATAGAAGAAAACACAGAGCTGTTATCTTGGAAAAAGGAGGTTGCAAAAAGTATTTAATAAAAGGGAGCAAATAATTGTTCCCAACGTGAACCCCCCCACACACACACTTTCAATTATTTTACTTCAATGAAATGTTAGATTTTTGCAAATTTTTAAAAATAAAATATCAGAATTATTAACAATGCAGATTTATTTTTTATAGCCATCTTTGATCATATTTACCAAGGGGGCAAATAATTCTGACCACACACACACGGATAGATAATGGATAGAGAATGATGATAATAGAGATAGAGAGAAAGAAATGTTCTCTTGTTTGTATGCTTACATCACACATGACTCACTGCCATCCTCACAGACCCCGATTTTAAATAAGGACTAATCCTGATTAAAGCTACAAAAGTTCTTTAGTCAAGAGCAGTGATTAATTTTCTCTGTTCCAATTTTTCTTTGATTAACTTTACTGACAGACATCATTATTGGCTGCTGTCACTTTAAAACCAACCGCTGCCCAATATGAGGCGGATCTCACACACGCCTCATTCTCTCACGACTCTACGTTAATTCAAGACTTTATTTTACACATTTAAGACTGATCTTATTTTATGAGGGTACTCGACAAAATGGACATTTTGCATAATTGTGTGTGTGTTATTGCTTGTTAAAGCGCGAAAGAGAAATGTATTCTGGCACGCAGTCTGCGCTCGCATTCTCTTTTGTCTTATCGCGCTTAAATGGTTTAAAAGCATTTGCATGAATAAGAGCTGGATCATATAATGTAATGCTAGCCAAAGGTTGACGGAAAAAACAGATGCTGCGTTAAATATTTTAATGCGTAAAACTGGACAAAAATAAATCCCATGCGTTAACGTTGACAGCCCTAAAACAAAAAAAAACAACACACACATATATATATATATATATATATATATATATATATATACATACATACATACATACATACATACATACATACATGTTTGTATGCTTACATCACAGATGACTCACTGCCATCCTCACAGACCCCGATTTTAAATAAGGACTAATCCTGATTAAAGCTACAAAAGTTCTTTAGTCAAGAGCAGTGATTAATTTTCTCTGTTCCAATTGTTCTTTGATTAACTTTACTGACAGACATCATTATTGGCTGCTGTCACTTTAAAACCATAAATATATATATATAAATGTATGTATATATGTGTGTGTGTTAAGCCCTATTGCATAATGTTTTTGTATATGTGTGTCGTGTCATCTTTTGTCATCTATATTAAAACATTTGATTGTTTTTATTTTATTTATTTTTTACATTTACAATAAAATCTAAACAATTAATCATGCCATCACACCCTTGTTGTCACAGATCGTGACATAAGAACTGACATTTTGTAGAAATATTCGTTCACCATATTTGTGGCAGTGAATCTTTTTACTTGTCCTGTTTTGGTCAATGGGTTGTATCCCTGATTTTAAAGCAAACAGGTTTCATGGAATGCCAACAAATTAGGTTTAAGTTAAGAAGATTAAAAATAGGTCAGAGTTAGTCCTATGTTTATCTTTCCTATCTTTATTTTGCCAGCACTAATGTCATGATCATGCAGTGGTAAAATGTGAAAGCCCATTAAAACTGTCACAGTCCATAGAGAGCCATTAAGTGTGTGTATTTGTAGAGTATCAGCTGTAGTTTAACTATGGCTGCTTGTGGTTTGGCCTCAGAGGAGGTTTTGGGTTGAGGGGGTTTAGAAGGAATTGCAGTGCAACAGTAAAACTGGCAGGTGGGGCAGGTGTCTGTGTGTGTGTTTATGTGTGGCTGCTTGAGAGTTATTGCGGCGTAGAATGTTTGAAACAGCTGAATGCTGATGACTGTGTTGAAGATTGTATGTAATGCTTAGTTATAGCAGTTTAAGATTAATGATCTTTGGTAAGTCAATCTGTGCAGCGTTGAGACTGTAGGCTGAGACGCTTTAAACTTGTCTTTATACAAATAGTCATGCTTTACACTATTAAGAAAACCAATATATCAGCCTGACTGATTAGTTGGCCAGTATTTGGCAATTTTATGTTACTGACATTGGCTGACAAGTGTGCATGGGATAAAACCCCATAGACTTGGGACCAGATTGTCATAGACTTAACTTAATTTAGTTTGTCACTTTAGTTAGTAACTACACTACTATTCGAAAGAATTGAGTTGGAAAGATTCTCTTTCGTCTTGTTCACCAAGGCTTCATTAATTTGATCTGAAATACAGTAAAGACAGTAATATTGTGAAATATTATTACAATTTATTTTTAATTCATATTACAATAACTGTTTTCTATGAATTCTATGAATTTTGTCTTCAGTGCCACATGATCCTTCAGAAATCATTCTATATGCTCAAGAAATATGTCTTATTATTATCAATGTTGAAAACAGTTCTCTTGAAAACTGCTTAATCATTTTATATTATACATCATTCATTTCCCCCGCCAGGATTCTTTGATGAATAAAGAGTTCAAAAGAACTAATATTGTTTTTGTTGATTTGTTCTTAAGTCTATGAGTATTTAATGCAATTACATCAGAAGTCATT